>CM022480.1:11287000-11374720 GCA_011952105.1 Coreoperca whiteheadi | reverse complement strand
CACACACACACACACACACAGGACCCGTAAGTAAGAACTGTGGGTTCATTTCTCCCTTTGTGACCTTTTCCTTTTTTTGCTTACCAGAGGGTCACTTTGTAGAAATAATCAGTCGTTTTTTTTTAAATGTGTCCTTCTTTGACCAGTTATTCATATTCAGCCTCAACAGATTTTAAAAGTAGTCTAATACAGTAAGTAGCCTACATGTGAACAGAATGAGACAGGGTGGTGTTTGTATATGTATATTATTACAAATTTTGTCAAACTGCAACCTACCATTGCGCAAAATTCAATGGCTTGTGGCAAGGATAATAGACATGCAGTTAACATCTCAAGCTGCCTTTTATGGCAATAGTGCAGTGCTGAGCCTTGCAGCAGCACCCAGGGACCTCTCGGTCTTTAGCCCCCGGGGAGTAACAGCACAAAAAATAACAAGGCATTTTGGTTTTGCCACTTCAACAGTCTTAATAACTGAAAAGTGTCTCCAAAATCTCCCTTTAAGGCTTCCTCCGCGTTTCCTTTCAGTGCAGACTAATTCTTTTAGACCCAAAGCCCCCAGTGGAAGACTGTGAATTGCGCAAATTAGCCAAGGAAGGTATACAGATATCTACTTTCATCCCTGACACATCGCATATGTTCAATGTTGTAGCTGGTCCATGTGGAGGCATGTCAAACTGCTTCACATACTCTTTGGGGTTTTAAAGTAAAGAAATCCGTTATATTTCATTATTTTATCTAATATAAAACCTTATTATAGAGTGTAACCTACAGCTGCAGAGCAAGTAATAAAAAGTGCAGTATTTACCTCTGACATAATATAACTTCTCACAGTTTGTATGTTTGCAAGTGTTTTCCAAGTTCTACTTAAATACATTAAATGAATACATATATTTAGTTACTTAAGCTAATTTCACATTTGAAACTCATATTTTCATTTTGTACAAACACAAGGTCATTATACTATATCATAAACTCATTAAATTACAGAACCTCAATAACAGTTTATTTTGATTTGCTATTAGACATCTAAAACCGTCTGCAGTAGACTCCCAATATAGGCCTGTAACTATGAGAAAATAATCTTGTGCAGGTCAACATCACATGCTTAATGTTTTCATTTCCCTATGCACCGAATTTAAACTTGTGACGGGACGTCGTCATCACTGTCTGTGAAGACAGCATGCATGGGGGTCACTGTAAAAGAATGCAATGGCATGTCATCACGGTGTGAATATCATAGCGCTCTTCCTCAATCAAATGCAAGACACTGATGCAGGTTGTTGCTCTTCACTGCTGCAGATGAGTAATGGCATTTTATACGCGCATTCAATCAAATGATGAAACAAATGACAAAAAAAAAAAAAAAAAAAGGATAGCGCAAGGCTGCTGTCTCCTTTCTTTCCGAAGCAGCAGCACCACAACGCGCACTCTCCAAGCGGTCTGCAGTAAAGACCCATGAATCATCAGTGTTTCTGGCTCGGTCGCCCAGTGAACTCGCTCCGCTCCAATCCTCCAGCTCAGGAATCTGGGCCTTCAGACTACAGTCGGCCTCAAAGCAATTTATAACATCTCCCCCTGCAGCTCTGACCCCCTCGTCAGTGTCTGGC
Source organism: Coreoperca whiteheadi (assembly GCA_011952105.1). Classification (NCBI taxonomy): domain Eukaryota; kingdom Metazoa; phylum Chordata; class Actinopteri; order Centrarchiformes; family Sinipercidae; genus Coreoperca; species Coreoperca whiteheadi. The sequence continues at coordinate 11,373,113 of CM022480.1, read as the reverse complement.
ACCGGACCCGTTGCCTTTTATAGGCTGTGTTTTAATTACAGTGTAAACACTTGAGTCAGTCAGATGCAGAGCAGGAGCGTCAGACGGGGAGCTGGCTTGGCTGCTGCTGCTGCTGCTGATGTGGATGAGGAGGGAGGAGGTGAAGGGGAGAGAGAGGAGGCAGAGAGGTAGCGTATGGGGGGAGGGCTTGAAGAGGTTTACACTGCATGAGGAAAAAAAGATGCATTTGGATTGTAGTTGGTGTGATATTTGAGTGGGCATGAAAGTCAAACTTTTTATGTATTTTATGCCAATTTAACACATCTTAGCAACCTAAAAACATAACTGATCAAGTTCCACAATTATAAAAACAAAACAAAGAGCATTAACTACTGTCAAAATAGCTCATTTAGTTAAGGGCAACAAACGGAAATAGGACTGGAGAAAGGGCACTGGACAACAGATGGTCAACAGGGGTCTTTGTTCCAGTATTACCTATAGATGACTGACCTCTTCTGGGCAAACACAGAACAGCAGGGCCAAATGCATTATTTATGAGAATCACATCTGTCCTAACTGGTCCCATCTGTGTGCCTTGCTGCTGCAGATGTTGCTAAACTGCATTAAAGCCCTAGTAACATGTGGAAGCAATGACTGCTTGTGGATTACAATGCGGCCTATTCACGATCTATAAGTCAGCTTTGTTATTCACATGGGTGGTGGTGGTGGGGGGGGGGGGGGGGCCTCGGAAAGAATCTGATCTGAGTTTCAGACGAACAAATAGCTCTATTGTCCTCCGAAATCAGTCTGGAAAATGAGCAATGAGACCATCTTTCGCTGGAAATTTCAACCTCCTCCTACGCGACAGCACAAACAGATTCCAAATTCAATATTTTCCCCCTGCTATTATCTGTGGGATATGACAGATTAAGAACAAGTAGCATTCATTGTATCCAAAAAAGAAACGCTTTAATAAAAGGAAATAAATACAGTGCTTTGGATGGCAGTGAGAATCCATTACAGGCATGGGTTACTGCACAGCTCTAAAGGACAGACAAAAACACTTTCCCAGACATCCATTGAAAATTAGAGCAACAGTGGTATTTCACATTTCATTCAATACACCCATGATAAACTTCAATGCTTAGATCTCTTTCTCACCCGGTGACTGAATACACATGGCTGCAGGCCCTTCCTCATTAACCTCGGAACATGTTAAAGACTGACAACACACCTGTGACACCGCTTAATTATTTCACTTAATAATGGCTTCAAACTGGCGCCAACAACAGTGTTAAATCTACAAAACATGTAACAGTAGACATTTCCCTGATGCTTATGGTGCCTTTAACAAGCAAAATATACTGTCATCATTCAAAATGCTGTGCATTAAATGCTCCTATAGTCAAAAGTGACAAAGTTTTCTTCAATGCTCTCCAGTTTAGATGCTAGTTGTTGTTTTTTAGCAAACAGAGTGAATACAATTGAAAAAACTGTGCTTAAACCAAGACTTGCTAAAATGGAAAATGTACACATTTCACATACATTTTAGGAACGCAGCCAAATCACAAACAATGGCAGTGGCATTGATATTGATTGTTATTGTTATGATGGTCTGTCCACACTCCTACAACACATATTTGCTATGTCTGAACTCAAAGATGCAGAGGCAACAGTGGAGCTGTCCTTGTATTTCGCAACACGTCTAGAATCTAAAAAAAGTAACGTGTATAAATTGATTGCTGCATCTATTGCTGCAATGTACAACATGCTCAGCAAAATGGGCTGTTTTCTACATAATTTCTGTGCAACTCATAGCTGATGAATGGGCAAGATCCACCAGATCAGATATAGAAACACTTTCATATCACTCTCCCTTATTTGTCCCTGCTTCCATACTACTTCTCGGTCCCCTACTATCATCTGAGAGGCAGCCTGGTTTCAGTCAGTAGGCCTTTACATAAATAACACAGGCATTAAAAACCAATAAGTGGATTCCATTCAGTGGTGGACCAGTCAACAACAGCCCTTGATTGTGTGCAACAGTAAAGCAGCAGCTTGCACCACAGCAAATTAAAATAAGCTCTTTGAAAACTACAATATTACAACAAAATTTGACACCGACAATAATCAAGCCTGTCACACGTAACTAACCCCATAAACATTAATCTGAGGGTAATTCCATTTCTTCATCCATTCAAAATGTCTTAGAAAAGATTTTCTTAGAAATCCATAAACAATCATGAGTGTTTTTTTACTGTTTCTTAGATGTGTGTTGGCACTCTCTGCAATGTCTTCTTGTTCCGACATCCATTTACCATTAATATGACACCATGCAAAGTGAAGTTTTCTAACTTCTACATAATCATTACTGGGCGTGTTTTTAAAAAGGACCACATTTGACAGGCATACCATCCATCATAACCGGAGTCCTTTTTTTTTTTTATTGCCATGACAACCCTAAGGCAAGAGTCGTGATACGCAGGATGATTTGCTGTCTCCAGTTTGATTTTGGAGTAAATTTTGAGGGTGTGTCAATTAGCCAATGACACTGGTCTAGTGGCTGGGAAACACACAGGTTTTTGAGACTAAAGAAACCCTTCCTTCACCCAAATAAAAAGACAATGACCTAACCACTGCTCAAAAGGGACAAGTGTGAATTGGTCATAAAAAAAAGGCAAACGAGATACACTTAACTTTTGCACGTAACGTATCACAAAAGCCTCAAAATAAAAAAAGAAGCTACTTCTACCCTAGGCCAATTACTTTTTTATAGAGCATGAATTAGCCTTTAGCATTACTGAAGCCGAGCAGCTAATAGGATAGACACATACAGTAAATGTCATTTGGCCGCAGGTTTATATCCCATTTTCCCCAAGATGAGATGCATGTTTCTACCCACAAGAGCCTGAAAAAAAGCTAGGAAAAATATATATATTTTTTTTAAGAAAAAATACATCTAGTTCCACCAATTTCATCTGTATAGCAATATAAAGATATAGCACAGAAAATAACTTCTCTCCATAACGTTTTCTTAATATAGAAGCATGGAAATTAGTTTGAATGACTGTGATTGTTTTGAGTGAGACTTCTTGGCTTGTAAATGACATCAAGAGATTTTTAGACATAAACTGGGTCTAAGAAAATAACAATATATGTTGTTGTTATTTAACAATAATATATATAATATAAGAGCGTAGATATGTATGTCATGATACAAGCCTCTCGTGGTTGCAGACCTCTGAACGTAAATGCCACATGGAAACTAATGATGTCTTGTAGGATGTTCTGCTGTAACTGTTGTGTTAGAAGGAGACATTTGATCCCTCGTGCTTTAACAAAAATTATACTGTTCAGTTGCAGAAAACTAAACACAAAAGGAAATTTTGTTTAAGTTGACTGTCTAGTATATAAAATTGGCGCTTTGCTTGTGTTTTTATTTGGTGCATACGTTTTCAAGAGTCAATCAATGTTCAAAAGAGGCAAACATAAAAAAAAAAAAGAGAGGAAGCAACACAAACTGAAAATAGCATGTTTTTATATCTTTCTTCATACTTCCAAAACATTATTAAAGGGATAATGCCCTAAGTTTTTGTTCGGAAAAACTAAACAGAAATATTCTGCATGAATAATATTATTTGGCTAATTCTGAAAGGCATTGCATTTGCAAGTTTTTAAGATGTAGTAGCTAAAGGCTATTTTTAAAGATAAAACAAAAATTTTATGACAATTACATTTCTCTCTCCTTCATGTAAAAAAAATAAAATTTACGTTTAGTAAAGTTAGTAAGCACAGACACAGAACTTGAAGCCTCAGTGACCGAGGGTCAGGCAAGTGTGTCACAAGGCTCCAGAATGAGTCTGTGGGAGAGAGGCTGGATTTAAGCATCGATTAACAGTATGGACACTTTATCAACAGGCTGCAGCTGTTTAAGGTTGAAGACTTGGGGATGAAGTTAGAAATCTCTTCCTCTGGGTGGAACAAACTCCCATGCATCAAACTCATTAGTCTCATATTCCATGTTTATATGTAGCTTGTGGTCATACTGGCAAAGGGAGCACCTCCTTAGGGGTTCCTAGTCCAACACAGTCACCCTTAGGGTGCGCAATTGTGCACAAACTACACAAAAAGAGACAAAAATGCACGTCTTGGAATTAAGTCACTTTGTCTGCAATGATTCTCAAGTGTTAAAAGAGCTGGATCACATGGAAAATATAGGAAAAAAGATGATTAGTGTATTTGAGCTGTTGAAATAACTAAATAAATAATTTTAGTTGATTTTTGTGTCTTGTCAAGAAGATGACACACCCCTTCAGGGCTTGGGTGTGTCAGGGTGTAACGAATGTGCCGCCTCAGTCTGGCTCCGGAGTATCTTCTGCTGGGTCAGAGGGTGTCGTCTTCTGCTTGTATATGAAGGTCAACAGGAAGAGTGCTATGTCATGTGAGCACCAGTAGCCTGTGTGAGAGGTCACTGCTGACCAATAGCGACTCTCCACCAGACCCTCTCGGAGCTCAAAGTCGATGCGGCGCTCCAGCTCCACTGAAAGACAGAAATAGAGAAACTATAATGCCCTCCCAACCCTCCAACGCTTCATACACTTCACAATCATAGAGAAAGTTACATGAACTAACGTGATGTGTCAGTAGTGGGTGAGGTGGGCCGAGTCAAGGTGGAGAGGCCGTATGCGGACTGGCTTTCTGTCCGCTTCTGCTCCTCTTCCTCTGTGTTTGCCCCTCCCTCAAGTCCTAAAGACACTGAGGGCTGGCTGTTGGAGCGGGAGAAACGTGAGAAGAGGATGCCTCCGATGCCCTTCCCTATGCTCGCCGCTCCTACAGTGAGTGTGGAAGGGAGAAAGAGAGAGAGAGAGAAAACATATGCTGGGTGGGATGTAGTTCAGAACAAGACAAAAAGAATGGTAGTAATTCTTTTCTGTCTGTTTTTTAAATCTTTAATTACATTTGTACAAAACACCCTATAATGAGGACACTCCTTGCCCTGCCGGATCAGCACTATGGCTTTACTGGCAAAATGGGCGCTCGCTCCTGAGGAGCACATATAAACCGGGGACGAGCAAGATGGCAGGTTAGTTGCCCACCAAATGCTTCCATAATTATAATAATAGTTAAATACTGTTTTTTTTTTTGGATAGTCAAGATTGGCAGGATAATTCTTTATTATAACTGACTTTATTGATTAAGTGATTTATGAAGCTTATGTGCTATATTAAATTTGATTTGCCTCTATTTTTAGTATTGTGAAATGTCTTCCTTTGGTCAGCACACAAATCAACCAGACCCTGCTCCCCGTGTCCTCCTTCCATCTTAAAGTGGTTTCGCTTGTTTGCCAGGCACTTTTTTAACCTGTCCAGCGTCCTCCAAGTGTCCACGCTCATTCACACAACTTATTTCACAGTATAGGGGAAGCAAAGTGTATGAGACCATTCTCCATCTGTCCACATGATGGCACTGTTGATGTGGTCGAGAAGTGAAAATGTGGATCTTGCATTACTTCAAATATTGAATCTCACAGGAGAGAATAGATTTTACCTATGGAATAATCTCCAGAGTGAAATTTAGCTTCCCTTTGCTGTTGGAAGTCATTATTTCCCTATGCCACTTTTAAAGAAAATGTAGAATAATTGCATGTATTAAAAAAGAAAATATGTCCTCCTTTCTTCCCCACCCCAGACATTTTTCACCATATTAGCCCATCCTCACCCATTTGTAAGTAGCTATTTTGGTTTCATTCAACAATTGTATAACTCTTTTGGACTGGTCGATAATATTTATCTTATCAACCATACACCGAAAACGTTCAGGTTCTGTATTCGTTGCCATGAGGTACATTTAAAATCTTTCAAAGAATGTAAAAGATTGTTCTAGTCATGTGCACCATCAGAATTTGAAAAGTGATGGTAATGTCTTACCCAGTATGCTGGCCTTGCCAAGATTGGTGATGGACTCTCCATAGTGCCTGCGGACAAGGACAGGAGAAGTGCTCGGGCTGGGGATGCTCTCAGTGTCAGAAGCTGGGTCTTTGACTGGGTTCAGGAAGGTAGGCCGGACCTCCTCGTAGGATGTGGGGTTAGTGGCACTACACCTGAGAGAGAAAATAAACCCCAAATATTCAGAACATACATACGTACAAACATTCGTACACAGTGTGCGGCGGGCAAGGGATAACCATCAAGTGTTACAAAATGTAAGATTCATTCTCACCAGTGTATCTGAACAGGTGCAATATTGCTGTAATGTTTGAGGATGAGGGGCTCCAGTCTGTAGGCCTGAACAGAGAAATAAAACTTCAGTTAGCTTCCAGTACAGATAAATGACTTAACTATTTCAAGTTGTCAAATGCAGTGACCATTTTTAATTTAAACATCTGACTGGGTGAGTCGCAAAGGTCTGGTTTCTATTAGCAGAGCACAGCGGAAAATGGCAAGTCCAGTGAAAACAGAAAATTCCTACTTATAAATCACACCCTAAATGTGTGTGGGCTAAGTCGACAAGAACGAAGAAAAGAAAAGAAAAGACAAAAAGAAAATCTTGACTTTCTATCATAACTCTGAGTGAGAGAGAGAATCTGCAAGGAGAGTGGCACTCAAGGGAGACTGACCACAGGGTCTGTGGGATGGAAGACATTGAAGAGCCTGCTGCAGTTGGAGGTGGGCAGGATGTGGTCCTGGTGGCAGCTGGAACCAGGGCGGATCCCTCTCAGGGCCAAGAACACCGCCAGAGGGGAACCCATGCAGAAGAAGTTTTCCACCTGCGAGACAAAAGGTGAAAATAATATAAATGTCCTTAAGGGAGTCTTTGGTATTGACATAGTTAGCATTTATTCCATGTTATGAACAGCAATGCTACAGAGGCCAAGGGTGTAATCATTTCTGTTTTGTTTTTTTATAATAATGGACACATGAAAATAACATACACTGAAAGGTACCAAAAATAATTTAAATGTTTATGAGAAATATTCATGTGAGGAAGCCAAAACTTAAATGTGGTGGTGGACTGCCGTTGATCTGAGATCTGAGAAAGACTAAACAACAAAAAGCCAGAAACTATTTACTGTATATTCATAGATTTAGAGTATTCATATCATATTGTAACAGTACACATACAGAACATTCACATACCTTAAATTTGAGGGCTGGGGGTGCTAAGGGTTTAGAGGCCTCCAGTGTGAGGAGTTGATTTTCCAGTTCTTGTAACCTGTTCGAGGTAGAAAGGGACACTGTTAATAAACTAGAACAATAAATCTCTGAAACCATAGCTTGAAAAATCAGCCCCAATACAATCCTTTTCGAATAGCCCAGTATGCATTATTGTAACTTCAAGCTACTGAAAAATATTGATTCTCCCATCATCTGTAGAAAATAATTTGTCCTTAAGCCAGTCATCAAACAATCCACACTACTCAGATCAACAACCTTTTTTCCTAGCAGCTTCCTGTTTCACTAAGATAATGGTGCACACACGCTAGATGATATTGGTCACACACAGGGCGACGGGTGGTGCAGAGACGTATTAAAAGCCTCTTCCCTTCCATTTGATCATGAGGCTAACTGAAAATGGAGCATGAGATGAGCAGCTCACAGCACACACTGTATTACGTGTGTCAAAAAAAGGAAAATTCTAGGTTTTATACTGAATTTGAAAGAGAGAGTGGTTTGAAAGGTATGAACAGCTTGTGTTGTTTGTTTTATTGAAAAAGCTGAAGACTAGAAAATTAAATTAGAAAATTAAAAAACATCCAGCTAGGTAATGGTTTAGTGTTCTCCTGCTGAGCAAATCCATATTCACTACTATTTCAAATTATTATTAAAACATGCACTGTACATGAAACGTTATGTCTCAAGCCTCCCTCAGATCTTGACCACTGTCTTCCCAAAAATCTCTTGAGGATCCTTACAGCTATGCACACAGTTCCCGAGGCCAAGCTAGGGGTCACTAAAGATCTACATTAGCAAGCTCTACCTATTCCTTGTGAGCTGTAGCTGCTCTAAAATGTGCCGCTCCTCATAGGACATCCAGCGCAGGTCCAGCTCCTCTTCCACGGCGTGATGCTCCTGCTGACAGAAGCGCACAGGATCCCATCCTGTCATGATGTCATAGGTGATGACGCAGCCGAGGGAGTGGGACACAATGGACACTTTGCCTCCCCTCTCCTCAAACTCGGGGTTCCGGGTGCAGAAAAGTGTGTACAGTCTGTTTAGCTCCTGTGTTAGGCCCTTAGTAATCTGAAGAGACAGGGAATGGAGAAGTTTTAAGGAGAAATAGTGTGTCACACAGAACTTTGATTTATGGTTTCTCTGGAAGTGTGACTCTCACCTCATCCCGGTAAAGGGGGCTGTTGTAGTACATGATGTCCATGGCACTGCTGTTGAGTAGATCTCTCAGTCCTCTCACTTTGTCTGGTGTTATTGAGTCTACCGTATCTACAGAAACAAAGCACCAATATCACGTATAAAATAGAGCTTTAATGTCCCACAATGATGCCTGTATTCTTACGCTCACTGGCCATTTTATTAGGTATACCTATAAAATCGAATGCAATTCAATACAACAGCTCAGCTATAAATTCGACCTTTACAAAGAGGTGTTGAGAGGGTGGTTCTAATGTTTTACCCACCCAATTTACAAACACAAGAGAGGAAGAATATTAGAAATGCATTTCAATATAACGTAGTCCAGTTCAATACCACTACATAGTACAACCTCCATAAAAAACAAAAACATTTGGTTAAATAAATACCTCTCTGACGGTGTCAATCAAAACTGAAGATTATCTTTGTAAAGGTGGAATTTATTGCTGAGGTTTTGTATTGGTTTACATTAGATTTTACCTGATAAAGTGGCTACTGGTCACTTTTTTATTTACTTAGTGGCGAGTTGGTGAGCTCATGTGGTCTGATCTCTCCACCCTCCTTCATACCCATGCAGTTAATTCTAGATTTTAACCTACATCGGCACAGTGACCATGGTTAGGACAGATCACGAGTTGCTGTTACCTGCCGTCCACACTCTTATAGTTCTGTAAGGGAGGACTATGCTTCATTAACTTTTTCCATTAGGATAGGGAAGACTGCGACAGGAGAACAACTGAGATACATTCAATGTATACAGAGATAACAAAAGACACACTTGAAGCACAAACCAAACAGACAAATCCGAATGAACACGTGCGTGCAGGCACACGCATGCACAGTCTCAGAAACACACACTAACCTCCATCCAGTGCAAGTTTGGAGCGCCACTCGACAGGCAGGAACTCCACATGCTCGTCATTGTGCTCTGAAAAGTGCTTCTCCTCCATCTTCCTCACACCCTCCCTCAGCCTGAAAAGGCACATGACAATAAAGACCATACAGTATGTGAGGACAACATTGCACACTAACACCTTTATTACTTACTAGAGAGTTTTGGGGTACATGTTGGCTCATAAGCCAAAACATTCAAATACAAAATGCTGATTTAGAAACAACGTCGTCATCATCACATTGACTGGGTAGCAGTGTATTATAATGACTGGGTCTTCGTGGACGAGTAACATCCTCTACGTACTGTATATCCGGCCTTGCTAAGGAGTAGGGTTGGGTCAATGAACAATGCTGAGCCCTCTACCATTGTGATTTAACACCCCCCTTTTACCCAGCAGCTGGAAAGAAGACACAGGAACATCTTGGGTATTGAAGAGCTGCAGCGTTTATTCAAGGGCAAACTGAACATTTACTGGCACTAGACGACTTCGCTGCTAACCTTTCCCTCTGCTCCGATCAAACCTGTCTGCTCTGAGTGCAGTCACCCTCAGTCTTTCTCTCGCTCGCCCACACACTCACTATGACGCACAGCCCTGTTCCTTAAAAGGAGCCATGCTACTCTTATAACAAATAGGGAGGGAAAGTAAAGAAAGACCAGTTTATGTCAATGTTTCAGTGTGGACATCATCATATGCCAATTTAGTAGACACTGGCCAACCCCACTAGGGAGTCTATTTGCACTCGTTCTCTCACAGACTTTAATGACTATTGGGAAGAAAAGCATAACGCCCATTTTGCTGCTCACTGATGGAGCAACTTCCCTCATGTAGCACACACAAACACAATGGCTGCAATGCTACTTGTCCTATATGGGGCAGCATTAGCTCGCAGGAAACACTAAATACAAAGAGAGAGAGGGTGAGGTAGGGTGTTGACATGGGTAAATGGAGGCTGAGAGGCTTTTAGGTGACTGGTCTTTGAATGGGGCACCTAATGCAGGTTTTGGCAGGACTATCTGCAGGCTACTGTGTCTGCAGGGGAACTTAAATGCTTAGAGGGTTGAGCGCTGCATTACAGAGTTTTCTGTGCTGTACCCACAAGGATTCCCTAGCTTTTAGGTTGTCATTAATTGGGGAGTGAGCTTTGACATAATAGGTTTAGCTAAAATAGATTTGAAAAAGACACTCTGTTTTTGTTCTAGAGCATAATAACCCCCCACAATTTCACTGCTGCTGATGACACTAAGCAAGGCAAATTAATTCAGGTTCTAAATAAAAAACAAAACAAGGAACTGACTAGTCAAGTCAGGTTGATCTTTCCTCTGGGCTGAGGAAAACGTGTATGCTGTAATCCACAGGGAGCTGGGAGTGAGGCTTAAAGTGCTCTGTAGCCTGACTTGGTCTACTTTACCTGCTTAGCCGGCCTAAGCCGCGAGCTGTGGCCAGGCGGTAACTTCGTGACACAGAGACACACACATGGCTCTGGTCTGCACGATCTGTACTACTTCCTGTAATGTTCATGATCCAGGGCCAGTACAGTGGCGCCATTTAGGGTCAGATATGTCTTTACACAGTCCATCATTCAAAGGCACACAAATGAAAAGGACTGTGCCTATCAATTCAAAACTGATTAACAGCCTAGACACTGATGAGCTGCAGTGAGACTTCATTGGTGTATCACTCTTTAAAAAGGCAAGGACACTGCGATAAAACCCAGTGCCCCCACATGGATGCACCAGCAACCCAATAAAATGGGAGGAAATGGAATTTTGTTTGCGCTGCTCAAAACATTCAAAAGTTACAGTTAAAAGTTAAAACACATGTAAGCACAGACATACATTTCATCTAGATTTTTTACACAGTATTAGGATGTAAAAGTGTTTTATGTTCCCCACAAATATTTCCCCTATGTTGCGTTGCATGCATATTGCACTGTTTCTGCATTTGTGCTTGCTGCAGAGCCTCACTAAATGCAATGCATCAGGGAAATATATTTCCTTTGTTTCTTTGTGTTTTATCAAGTTTTGGTGCATTGTGCTTTCTTGGCCACTGTACTGCCAGCAATTTAACAAAGTATAAAGTAAGAGAATAGCAGGAGGAGACAAAGAGTGAGGAAGATGGAGAGATGAGGGGAGGAGACTGCAGGTGCAGTGTTATCAAGAGAAATGCTTGAAATAACTTCCACAGTTGCAACTATGGGTGGCTTTGGGTGAACAAAGCAGAGGTAAAAACAGTGACATTCCTGATTTAGTTAATGCATTAATGTGCAACTTAGATTCCCATGCTTAAACAGCAGCTGCTAATATCTAATGATCAGTGCCTACATTTTTCTGTGAGGACTGTAGATGTGCATTCCACAAATACACTAGTTGCATACGTGGCAAACGTGCTGAACAAAAAAGCAAGAACCTGCCAGGCATGTCAGAGAATGCTATAGCACAATTCATAATCATTGAAAGGAACAAGATTTTATCATGCTTTTGTGCCTGTCTTGTAACAGAAACAGATAAAGTTAAAAGAAAGAAGAGGTGAGCTGTCTTTATAAAAGCCACAGGAGGAACAGAATGACAATTTAGACTGGATTTTTAATAATGTGTGAATAAATTTAAACCTGCCTTATCCCCTTTACAAATTCTAATGGAACAAAAGTGAAAAATTCTGTGGTCTTACTGACAAAACAACATGCATACAAGCAAATCCTCAATCCAATTATCTTTTTTAAAAACTCACATTCCAGTGTTTTTAATAATACGCCCCTGGTCCATCTTCTGCCCAATCCCATGGACCACAAAGACAATGTGTGTAGTCTGAGGGGGTCTGTCCTCAGGTGAGGCCTCCTCAACATAACCCCGATGGAGCCGTGTTCCACTGCTGGAGGCTGGAAGAGGAGAGGGGACAGGGTTGGACTATTTCTTATCCTAGCTAGCGGTTTGCTTGGGATTTTTTATACAGTTAGAAAAGGAAAACATTTGTGAATCAGAAGGCTATAAATATCTATGTGATGGTGTTTAAGTAACTTGCTGTTCGGTGTCCAAAGAGGCCAGTAGGTGAGACATGAAGTCCTGCTGTGACTCTGTGGCAGCACTTGTAATGTGCCTAGAGGATTGAGTGTGTGTCCTTATTTAGAATCTATAGTCTAGTCCAGCCATGTGCTGTGCTGTGCTGTGCAGCAAGGTGATAGGAGCCAATGGAATTCGCTGCTGTCTGGATAGCAAACAAAAAGATTTCTCCTCACTGAGCGTTTGTGTGTCAGGGGAGACTGAGAAAACAAGTGCCAACTCATTGCATAATCTGCGAGCAGGAGATGAAAATGTACCATAGAGCTGGGAGAATGCAGATCAGATTAGAGTCATCTATACAGATCAAACATCGGACATGGGGTCAAACTGCAGTTGACACCTTTTCAGTTACTCTTGTGCCATTTGATCAAACCTAGCCCCTGAAGATAACAGGTGGACAGTGTGTGTTTTTCTGGGCTAATCCAGTTACGAGACTGAACTGTACCCAGCCATGTTTAAACAACAGTTGAATAATAGCAACTGGCAGCACACTGTGAATGCAGCTATAGGTACAGTATACAGTATAATTTGTGCATTAGGTGTGCAGACAAGTGGGAACATTTACGGACCTATTGATTCAGGGAAGCAGTAAAGCCATACTAGCTCTATGGATGGCAATGTTGGTCTGTTCTTGGTCGGTTCACCACTTTGGTCAAGCCTGAAATATCTCAACAATGGATGGATGGCTATGAAATTTTGTACAGTAATGCATAGTGCCCACAGGATGAATCCTAATTTGTTTTAGTGATTCCAAACATTCCTCTAGCCACCATGAGGTTGACATTTTAGGATTTTAGTGAAATATCTTGACAACTATTGGATAGATTGTCATGAAATAAAGACATTCATGCCCCCTCAAGATGATTTGTACATTAGTGATCCTCTGACTTTTCATCTAGTGCCATCATCAGGTCAGAATTTCACTTTGTCCAATATTTTGGTTTACGACCAAATATCTGCTAAACTAATGACATTCCCATTAGCTTCAGCTGTACTGCTGATTTGCAAGACTCCTTTCCCGTCCCAATCCTGGAAGAATACCTCCCATCCCCGATAAAAACATCAGAAAATGTTTTTTTTCATATTAGAACTGCATATTTATATATAAAAATGGACCTATGATTCCTGGTCCGTTCCCGTTAAATTTATTTCCTGTCCCGTCCCAGTGCCGTGATGACTAGTGAAATTGACTCCCATCCGACGGAAATCCCACTGGAATCCTGTGACCCACAGGATTCCTGAAGAATGTCCGCCTCTAATTGTGAGCATTGGCATTTAGCTGATACAATCACTCTATCCAAGTACACCTATGCTGCTGTAAACTATAAGAAAATAGTTTATATGTCAAAAACTGTAACTTGGTTCAATAAAAATCTTTATTTTTAATACTATATCAACAGTGTATTATAAACTGTACCATTGCTGGTTTCATAATCCACATTTTTGTAGTTGCAGTAATATGTACAGTAATCCAGTCGTGAGTAGTGAAAGAGTTCTAAAAGTAAGTTTCAAATTAATTCAGTACTGACACAAGTACAAACACACATCTACAGTTTGATCAGTGAAATATTTGTCCACCTTATTATATGGAAAGACAATGACAGTGTGTAAATCACAGACCTTTGGAGAAGCCCAGTTTCTGCGTGACTGTGCGTGCAATTTTGGAAGTAGTGGCATCGCTGTAGAGGTATACCTCATCCACGCTGTGCCAATCCACATGGGTCCGACTCAGCTTCAGACTGTGGATGGCTGTAGGGGGAGCAGTGAGAGAGGAGTGAGTGAATGAATGGACAGAGGAAAGTGAAGAGGGCAGATGGTGTGGGAAATTGGGAAAAGAGAAGCAAAAATGCAGGGGGGGGGAAGGGTGAAGAAAAAAGGTTTCACCGATATGAGGGATTGTGTGTCAGGGTGAGTACAGAGGAAGAGAGATGGAAGACGTTGTAAGAATTGCACTAAGTTGTGATGATCTTAAATGCAGTGCAAAAAAAGCTAAAGTCTAGGATCAATCTATTTACACAGCTCAATCAAATGCAGTCTGGAGCATTGATTTGCAGTTGAAATGAAAAAACACATCAAACTATCACACAGAAGATTGCATATTTCAGCTCTTGCTTGTCTGTCCTGCTTGCGTATCATCAGACTAAAGACATTTTCTGTGCCGATATCTAAACTCACATTATTTTCAGTTAAATTTTTCTCCATGTCGTTGCTGCTTCAAAGTGTGAAGCAGTGACTAGATCAAGTAAGAGCAGAGGTATGGGCTAGAGAGGAGACACCATTTGCTACAGAATCTAAAAGCGATAAATGAAACTGGTTGACTTGAGAGTTATTTATGTCTCTGCTGCATGTCCTTTAAATGTCCTCTGCAGTCAAGTTCATCTGGATGATATTGGTAGAAGACTTGTTGGTGCAATGCACAATCATGGTTCCTTGTACTGCTCTGAACCAATATGGGGATCCTTAAGAACAGGGTAAAAAAACTTATAAAAATGAATATAAATAATATATTATAATAAAAATATTCATCATGACTTTTTTGCTGTCTTGAAACTTGTAATATAGTCCCAAAAACAATGTAAATGAAATGCTAGAAGAAATGTTATTATTGTGTTACTATGGTACTTCAAAAACTTAAGTTAAGACTTACTGAATGTATTTTTTATATACGGTATATACCTTTCATAGAGGAGTGGAAAAATGACCACTTGTATCATGTGTCAGACCTGTGCATCCTTTCCACAGGTTTCTTTTCTTCTCATTCATCCTTTCATATCTGGACATTGATTAGACATCCCTTGGTAATACATTGGCCAGGTCTACAGGGCAGTAAGAAAGACATTTCCTTTCCATTTCCCACGTAAATGAATAAAACAAGATATCTATCAACCCGAGCCTGAGCTGGGCCTCTGTAGCCTGGCAGGCTAACTTCTTCATTGACCACGAGGGTAATAATAGGCCTTGGCTGAAACCTGTTTACTCCAGGGCAACCACTTTAAAAGGAAAGGTTTCCTCTAAAGGAGAAGGACAAGCAGGGTCTGGAAGAAGAGTCACAAGGAACAGAAGTGCTGTAGTAAAGGGCACTAGTTAAATTTGGAATAACAAAAGAGAAGGACATATATAAAGATAAAACAATAAAGCTCATGTCCTGAGGAATCTGAGGTGAGAGAAACGGTAGGATACAGTTTCGTCTGTCACACGTTTTCATTTATCTTTGCACATCCTCAAAAGAAACCACTCAACAGCAAAGCAAACATATTCTTAATCTTTACCACCACAGAATTTCACTAAACCACTCTATGACAGCAGCAGCGAAAGGGGAACAATCAACTCTTCTAAGAGAACCTTTCATCATCTAGTTTGGCTTTGTCTCAAACAGCTTAAAGTGGCTTCCTTTCCTGATCGACCTCATGGACTCACAAGAGAGGACAAAAGAGAAAAGTATGGAGACAGGTGCCGTGAGACCTACAGCTATTATGCAAGGGTGGGTGAAGCCACTTCAGACTGTTGAGTTTTATCAGTAGCCAAGTCTACTGTAAAACAGGAGGTATTAGTCCGTCTAGAATAGAAACTAGGTTGAACTTCTCCAGCTAGCTTGCTTAAAATATTAGTTTGATGGGATTTACAAGAGAAAATGTAGCCAGTAAGATGGAGTGATGCTTAGGGGTTGTACATGACACTTCCTGTTTTACAATGAAAGGCTATGCATTGTGAAAGAAAGGGAAAGGAGGTGGATCAAAGGGTACAGAGAAGCTGGCAGTCAACCAAGGTTAAAGAGTTTATTGAGGGAGTTCTGAGGGGTGAATTACTGAGGGACATGGGATGAGGGAGAGGGTTAAAAACTAAGGGATGAGGGGCAAAGAATGTGACCAGGAACTGGGTAAACAGCTGAAGTAAAAGAGAAACAAGGAAACTGTATGTGGGAGAGTTTGGGAAACATACAAAAAGCACAGAACTGGCAGGGGACCGGTGAAAGAGATGAAAAGGAAGGGAAAGGGCTACTCAAACTAATCACATGTACAATATGCTACGATGCTGGTCTGGGACTGTGAAGAGTGGCAAGATACCAATTACAACCTTTTCTTGGTTAGAGCATATTAGCTAAATTCCCTTCATAAGGTTTTCGCACCTCTTGTATGGAAGGAAAAGATAGAATACAGTGTAATGTTAACCTAATGTTAGTAAAAGGCGTAATTAATACTGTGGTAGTAGTAGTAGTAGTGCAATACTCTCAACCCAGGTGATGGGTTATGCAGGAAAATCACAGGTCTCTGTTGAGGTCTACTTTGGCCACTAGGTTTTAGGTCAATGGCTTCATGGATTTATTATGAGATGAGGACACACAGACCTCCCTGTTCAGCATTTTTGATGAGGGTCAATACACCCACATCTAGGACAGTGATGGACCTCTAAGAGGGCGATTCTACACAACATGTAAAGGGGCTTTAGTAGAGGGCCACAATGGCTCATCTTTTCAGCTCATCTCTTTCAACAGAGAGCTTTGTTCATTGCCCACAGAGCAAGAGCTGGTGATGGTGGTTCATTAATGATAGTCATACTGCCAGAAGGGATGGGAGAAAGAAAGCAATGAGAGACAAATTGGGAGACGGGGCTGGAGAGATAAAAAGGGGTAAATAAGGGGGACTTTTTGAGGACCAGCTTGTTTATTTCACATCCACGGATTTAAGGGGTCTTTCCTATGTTGTCTGCTCACTATCTCAGCAAGGACATGAGATACAAATGTTTCCTCAAAAAGCAGCAATAGCAGTAGTACCAAACTGGGTCACAGCACAAAGGGAGAAGTTCTAGCAACTAGGCCCAGTTATGGCTGTAATGGAGAACTGGGAGAGCAGCCTAAATCCATTTTAATACAACCATTTCTAACTGAGCCTAGGTCTAGTTCTAAACATTAGATTGAACAAGTCTAAACCACAACAGAAAGGAAAATCTAGTCCCATAAGGACCTAGGATCTACTAGGAGAGAGGATACAAGCTAGCAGATCTAATACAACAGAAGTAAAAAAAATAATAAGAACTTGGTATTTTACAGTACCTTGGCAGCGTTTGCGCTTGTGACATGTAGTTTTAGCACTCGTCTGATATCCACTCCATTTGAACAGAAAAGGGAGGTAGAAAGGGGGCAGGTGGGAGAGAACTAACAACCAAGAGAGAGTGAGTAATGGCCATCACCCTGGTGTCAGTCACACAGACTACCGCTGTCATCACCTTGAACAGGCGAATCTATCAAGTAGCGCTGCTATCAGGTTACCACTTCAAGGCCCTGACACAGATCCTGTACTGGTTACTGACAGAATCTGGGGGCTGCAGGTGGATATCATGAAAATAAACTAATAATGCCTTAGCCATAGGCTGGGGTATACGTAAGCCTACAGCTCAAAATGCAGCGCTGCTTGACATATGCCTAAGATGACTGAGGTAGCATCTGTTTTACACTCATTAGAGAAATCTACTATCTATACTGTGAAGACTAAACATGTCATAAAGTTAACCACCAAATCTTAATTTTTTGTGTATGTGTAATACACTGCTACTCTTCTAAAAAAAAAAAAAAAAAAAAGAAGTATTATTGGAAAACATTTTTAAACACTTCAATATAGTAGGTGGAAGTTCCTCTTCCACACAATACATGACAAAAATAAGGAAAAAATAATAAAAAATGGTATATTAAGGAGCTCAAAGACCACAAATTATTGAACATTTCAAGACATTTTGCAAAGACATGAAATACAAATAAAAGCACAAAACCTTTAAAGTTCCAGCACCCAGCGGTTTCCATTTGGGTTAATATTTTGCATTAGAAATGTTTTATGGAACTGATGTTGAATTCCAATCACAGAGAACATACTGACTACAAAACATACAAAGAGAGCTGTAAGAGTGTAATATTACTCGTACCTGGAGCTGTACAGATGAGAAAAATGATTTACAGTGTGGCTCAATACAATCTTTCTGTAGAGAGAGCAATGAGTGTGCTGTAGCATTTTTAGAGAGCAATACGTAAAGATAATGTTTATTGTTATTTTATTTGAAAGTTATTTTAAATTAATAAAGAGATGTAAAAACGCAATTCATGCACTGGTTCTTGTAATTGTGTGTTAATGTAGAGTGATACATTGCGGCTGGTGAAGAATTGCTCCACAAATACAAATGACTTTATTTTAACACTGAATTAATCATGTGGCAATTACCCAGACTAAATAAGTGTTTTCTGTCAGTAATCTAAAGCCTATACTGACAAGAGGTGATGATGAAGATAATTTCACTGTGATTCATGCTTTGATGGCAACCAAATCAAATCTCATTATCCTTTTCAAAAAATGAGTCTTAAATAGCCAAACAAGTCTGTGTGCTATGCTCTTAATAACATACATAGCAACACTTACAAACATGAACACTAATGGACAGAGACTAACGACAAGTGATTTACAATACGTTATAATTATTGGTAAATATTTGTAATATTGAAATAATCAGTCAAATTCATATGTCTAAATGATTGTCCTACAATCATAACATCATTGCAAAATCAAACTAACAGCAGGTCCGAGTTCATTCAATCACTAAAATCAGTGGTAAGTGGATGTCTTGATCTGAAACAAAAAAAAAAAAAAAACCTCCTCTGCATTTGTTAATCAAATCAGCAAAGTCCACAAGTCTCAGATCTGACTAAATCCTTCATTCCGTGATAACACAGACATCAGACTTGCAAATGTCAGCAGTGTGTCCCTCAGCAGAGGTGAAAGGCTGAGGAGGAGTGGGAGACATGCTGAGTGCACAGGAAGTGTGTTTGCTGTAAAAGCTATTAGTAAAGTCCATTTGGCCATTACAGCACTGATGGACTCATCCGTAAATAGGTGTTCCCTAATGGCTGGACTATCTACAATGCACAGAATCCTTAAATGGATGTGCTGAGGATCAATTAATTTTGGTGGTAGTTTGCAGTGTATGACCATCCATGGGCTTTAGATCACAATACAAGACTCTAAAGTCACCACTGAAGGCATGGGTGCACCATCACCACTAATTTCCAGACCAAACAAATCTTGCCCCTGTGAGCGGTAGGTTTAGACAATGTCATGTTTATTTAGGGTAAAAGATGCTTGCCACCTGACGATTTCAAACATAGTTGATATTCCAAGAACAAGTGATGACCAAATCTGACCGATTTCTCACAAGAAATAAACAGAAAACAAATCCCAAGCGCTAATTACTAGAGGAGCAATTTCTGGTTCTTTGGCACATGTGTCAGTCATCAATCATGCAGTGTGTTCTCAGCCTCATGTCCTGGTTAAATAAATATGCAGTTGAATATGTAGCGTATGCATGAATAGAAATAGAAATGCGTCACAGCTAAATCAAAACTCAGAGGCAAACCTCTTACAGGATTTATACTTGTAAATGTCTGCAATGCATGCATGAAGGCATGAACAAAAATGTGGGCCTAAATAACAAAAGTATTATGCTGACAGATGACCCTGTGCCCACCCTGCTGCATTTATTTTTCCTTGATGTCTGAGAAACCTGTCAGACTGGGAGACAGAAGGTTTCCACCATAGGCTTACTGCTCTATACCCATATACAAACAAATTAGAGAAGCTTAAAGTGAATGGACGAGATCCTCTTCTAATTAAATCTTTTTTCCCTGATACGTTCTTTTTTTCCTATTTCATATCCAGTTCTCTGAAAATTACAAATAACATTTTCCTCAGTCGGGCTTGGAACGTTGGCACCATTAGGCTAAGAAAACATTCTGTTGAGAAAAGTTGGCCAATGGAAATCAAAACAAAATACAGTTTAGAAAATCCATCAACTGTAATTCCCTTGTGGCCATTTTCAGCCTCAATAACTGAAATAAAAGCTGTAAATGCCTCTCTCATGCCACAAGTTCACCATCTGCACTCAAACAGCAGCAGTCACTTGCTCTCTCTCTTTAAAGAAAGTTAATTAATAAGGGAGGGTGAATTTGTGAGAGAACTGTAAAACATTTATACAGGTAAATACTATACATTCTGATCAGACATGGAGGGTCTTTTTGATTAAGGAAAATTCATAATTTCAAGTTCACAAAAGCCATCAAATCAATCCTTATTTATTCTGGTCTACTGTGAAAACCACCACTCTTCATTTATGACTATAGCACTAAAACTAACTATTGATCTATTGAATACAACTATATCATGCATAAGCGATTTTACTTCTCATTTTGCCTTCCTCTTTTAAAATTCATGAAGAATCTGAGAGAGCAGGACATTCATGCACTTTTTGAACCTCGCAGTAGTCCTGCCCACATTATGATGTTATGTGGGCATAGCAGGCTGCCTACCATATGTCTGTGGCTTTACTAACCTGTAGTCTCAGCTAGCTACTCAGACACAAGGAGAAAGGAGGGAGAAGGAAGAGAGTAGAGATAGGGAGGGGGGGAGATAGCAGGGGAATTGTATGTACTGCAGTAATGTCAGATCGCAGCTTGCTACCTTTATGATCCATTTATCAACTGTAATGCATTTCAAGGCAGCCTACTGATGGCTCCAAGTGCTTGAGATTATTAGTTCCAAGATAAAATACTCTACTGTAAAGGCTCCCAGTAATAAAGACCGAAACAAGGGGAATTAACAAGATCTATCACTCACTTTGCTTTAAAGCTCTGCTAAATATAGGAGTGGAAAACAATCTGCCAACAAAGGCAGCAGGAGGGTTTGCAAACAGATGCTCAAGTGTTTCAAGTTCCAATTATAAGAACATGTAAAAATACAGCAGGCATGGGGTTTTCATAGCATATGTTGTGTAAGGGTATGTACTTATTTCTCACTACATATATATATATGTGAGTAGAATTATCTCTTGCAGTAATACAGCTCACCCATTGGACAAGCTAAGGTCATATGATCTATGTGTTGTGCAATGGAGGATCCTCCAAGTGCCACGCAACCAATTTGTGTTCCCTTGCACTATATTTCACACACCTGGATTGCAGATAATCTATGACTGGGATTCCTCTGTTTTTATGCCTGCTTCCATATAAAGATATTTTGTCACAAATGCATTTGGACCAGGAAAGTGCCAGTAGCTACGAGTACATGACACAAAGCGTGACGATGCAAGCAAGACTGACCAAGCTACTGTAATCACTTTCCTCTGCTCTGTTTAGGCCTTAAATTATTCTGAGTAGGGGGGAGTGACAATGTCCTGACATTGTGTACTAGACACAAGGCAAGCCAAAAAGAAAAACAAAACAAAAAGTGACTGAAGCTTCGTGATTAATAGCAATTTAACAGTGAGTCATTATGCAGTTATTATTCAAATACAACCAGTCAGCTATTCTTTGATTTAGGCTCACAATTTGCATAAATGTTCCAGATTACCTTGGTGATGTTTTGACGCATGTTTCTGTGTCTCTCACACATATTTGCTCAGTTTTTATAATGCAGACTAAATGTTTTCTCACTCTCTTTAACTGTTGCTGCATCTGTTTCTCTCTGTTTATCTGCCACATTCACACACCCACACATTCATCACCAGTGAAAGTCCTGTAGTGCTTTGCCTGCCTTAAGGAGCCTGCTGAATCAAAGAACCTCTTTCTTATTGCCTTTCACAGCTAAAGTCTGCTACTTTTCGCCTAATCCAGCCCAGCGAGAGAGCTGCTGCACCTGCTTTACATTGTAAAGCAGGTGCAGCATGACAAAACCTACTCTCACATGAATGGAAGCACCTGCTGCCTTAATTTCTCTTGACTGTGCATCAATACTACAACAGGCAGTGCTGTCACATCATTCACAATTTATGACTCGCGATGCTTTTCTTCTGGCTTTACTGGGAAGACGATGACTTCACTGTTTAATGGAATTTTTTTCTAATAACACCTTTGGGACCATTTTATCTCTTAACTGCCCTATACAACATTATATTTACACTATTCACAGCGCTATGTAGGTGTTCTTGTGCAAGATGCTGCCTGCCTGGAATAAAAATACTGCAGTGTTTGCGAATGCAGCAGTAAAGAAGTACTGTATACAATTGTACAATATGTGTTTTGGCTTTTTGTTTCAACCCCAAACCACACTCTGACCATATGACAACATTCACCATCAAATCTAGTTAGAATCAAGTTATAACTGGGTTTATTTCATCAGACATTGGTTGTCAGAATGGATACTGTTGATTAAAAGATCTGATACAGTTTGTAGCTTTCTAGATTCAGGGGCTTTTGCCACACATTCCTAAAATCACAATAACTTATCCTTATTCTTCCTCTTCCCGTTGTCTCACCATCTTTGCTATCGACGGTCCTGACCACCAAATCCGTCTCGAAGGTGTCCTGCATTTGTTGCCCTCGGAAATGGTTCAGATGCTCATGCTCGATGAGGTCACTTTCCTCTTCCTCTAACGGGAGCCAGGTACCATCAATAAACCACTGGCCTCTCATGACTGGAATATGGTCTTGTTCTGTAAAACAGTAAAAAAATAGTATGGATTTAGATACAAAAGAAGGACTTAGTTGTAGGGATGGACATTCCCGTGCCAGCCTTCTGGGGCCAGGACATTTTCTTTTGCTCTGTATATATTTAAAGGTTCTCTGTGGAGTTTTAGACCCCTAGTATGGAGCTGATTTTCTATGAGTGGGTCCCCGTTTTTGACGCACATGCATGGGTGACGCGGTACACACTCCGGCCAATGGTTTCCGCTAATCTAAAAGGTGGCGGTAACATGCCAAGATATACAGCAATGGTGCCAACAAAGGCGGGGAAGAGGAAGACCGCGAGCTAGTAAGCGTCGATGTAAACGCTGGATTTAAAATATCAGCTTTGCAAATGTTTTATGAGGAAGGAAATGCATTCAACGCATTTGTGAGAGATCAAGGATACACACAATGCATTTCGGTGAGTAACACTTAATGTAAACATAACTTGTGTAATGTTTGTTTACAAGAAAACTCTACAGGGCACCGTTAAGTACAAATCCTCACAGTTGTAACAGTGGGGTTTTCTAGTAACTGACTGTATCTCTTCAGAATGTGTTTTCTGATTTCCCTTTAACTCAACAAGTCTAGCAAATCCGGGAGGGCCAAGTCTCAGTGGCTTATGGAGCGAGGCCAGTTTTGATTAAAGTCTTGAGTGACATTATTAACTGAGTCTCTGGTGGTGAATAAGACTGTAAAGGCGGTTTTGAATGTAGGCAAACTTTGCAAAACGCAGAGCCTTCTCTGTACAGAGTGAGACCACTCATCTGGACAAATATAAAACACATGAGCATACGCTTATTTACAGACAGAGAGGCCAACCACAACGCTAAGGCTAAGATAGACACACAAGACAGACAGACACTGTTCACTCATTTGTTAAGGTGGTTCAAGTCTGGTCAGAGATGATAAGTTTGTACGCTTCACATAACATGATGTTTCAAGTCCCATGAAGTGAAAAGTGACCTTTCACATTTTGTGCGGTGTTAACAAGCTAATACAAATACGTGCTGAAACACCTTCCAAAGCCTTCCTTTTTTTGTATTTATATGGAAGTTTTACTTCTTGGATTACAGTATATCAACAACCCCTTCCGTCCACATCTCCCATTACACGAACTGGCCTCTCTCTCCCTCACTGACATGCTTTTGATTAGCTTACTTTTGTAATAATCTCAATTTAATTCCATCTCAAACATAGTGCATCGGGGGCCTTCACTGTTGACATGATGCTGTGTTAACAGTGGTATAGGCCAAGCTGCAAAGGCACAGCGAGGGTCTGAGCTGACTGCAAAGGCCTTACATCCACAGCATGAAAATTCAGGAAAATAACTGCTTCTCTAAATGTCACTTGGGGTTAACCTTCAAAACAACCAGCTACCCATGAACCTGTTCACCCGGGTCAGGTTTTCTGAGGCTCTATAGTGACCGCCTTCATTTGTTCACTGCCTTTTCCTGGAAATATCCATGAATTAGTTAGCACAGATCAGCTGAGCCCAATAGACTGACTTCCTGGGTTGTCTAGATATTCCCACAAAGAGCAGGCTAAATAATTACTTACGGAGTGAAACAACTGCACAACAATGCAGGACTCAGCAAGTAAATAAAATGAATTAACAATCCGCTGCAAGTTTGTATTTATGGCAGACCTTTTATGGGAGCTTGCAATCTGTCTGAATAATCACCGGCCTTGAGTGGTTGTGCGTCATTTATTTGTATGCTGTCAGGCATTACACTGCAGAATATTAAGTATATAAATAGTTTTTAAGTGGTAGCCTATATAAGAAGTAGTGCCTGTGTACATTCATTCAGTGATGCTTTTGATACCTGCCACAAGGAGCAACATCATTTGTGTTTACAGACTTTGATCAGGGTTGATTTCTACGATACTCACGCTTCCAGTAGACAGGATTGCATTCCCTCTCTTTAATATCCACCTCATATAGTCCTCCCCGCACACAAACAGGCTCTATGTTGATGTCAATGCTGTCGGGGTCCCTCTCATCCGAGGACACGGTAGACGTGTCCATGGACCCCCGGCCTCCGTGCACACTGCTGGTCCTCGTCTCCACCGGCACGGCACCGTTCAGCCCGGCTCTGCCGTCCACGCCGTTTTTACCGCACTCTTCCTCCCCGCCGCTGACCCGGGAGCGTGCCGCACCAGGGTTCAGCTCACAGTATTTCCGAAACATACGCTCAATATTAAGTGAGTCATGTCCGACGAAGGACTTCCACGTTTTCTTGTCCTCTTTGTAAAACCACCGCACCTCCTCCGGACCGAGCTCCGTGACCACCTCGTTGAAGCGTTGCCTGGAGCTGTTGGACCTGGACCGCTTTCTCCTCTCGAACAACGGACCGGCGTTGTTCCCGTCGTTGTCGCTGTACTCCAGGGATGTGCTGTCGATGTAGGCTGTCGGGGAGCTCAGGTCCAGCAACAACCCGCCCTGGGCGCTGTGGTGTCTGGCGTGTAGAGGCGGCAGGTGTCCGTCCAGTCCCGACTGGACTGAGGACATCCCTGCCTGCATCGTGTCGTCCATTGGACTCATCTCGTGACAGCACGAAAACACATCGCTTTCTAATTCCCACTCCTTGTTGTTGTTGGTAGCGTCGACGCTGACCAGTGAGCCTTTACCGTCGGAGCCCAAAGAAGAGCTTAATGTGGAGGTGTTGGTTGTAATGTTGAAACTGCTCATAACTACCTGGGCAGCCCCAACCTCACTAACCCCCTCGTCTGTCACTTCACCTTAACAAAGCTCTCACTAACGTTACTTCGCAGCAGCTATCACAAGATGGCATACCAGTCAGTGCTAAAATTAAATTCGAAACACAATTAAAGACCTCCAGACAAGCTCCCGCCGCATTTCCTTGAGTGCAGCTACACCCATGGATGTTTAAAGAGAGGCTACAACAGCTTGTTAGCTTGCTAGCTAATGTTAGCTAAGCTAATGAAGCCGGTTGGAGAACTCCGAGGCTAGCTTATTAGCAAGTCTGCAACGTTGCAACCGGAAAACCTTTCCACCTTTTTCCTCCTCCGGTAACTAATATAAACCTGTATCAAACCACTCTCTTGTCACCGAGTCGCTCTGGTCCAGCTTGATAGGAGTAACGCTGCAGTCACCATACTTTTGAGTGTTCCGGTCTCTGTGGAATTTCAGATTCATTCGTTGTCCAAACAAATCTTACATAGGGACAGTAAGTACTGTAGTGTGCGTGCGTGTGTGTAAATCTTGACAGCTGACGCATAGATCACAGGATTCAGTCGTGAACGCGCACGTAGAAATTGCGCAATCATGACGACAGGCTTTCCCCCATCCCCACCGGTCATAAAATGCATTCTGCCTATTGTACACCAGATGGAGACAAACACCTATTAATGGTTTTTGGCCCTAATTTGATTCTGTGCAACATGCAGTGACTTTTCCTCCCACTAGAGGGCAGCACAGACCTACTCATTATAAAGCCAATACTAATGTCCCAGCTGGCCTGTTGCTTTTGGAGGGATTAAAGTTTACTTTCTAAAAAACACTATTGCAAACTACTGCAAAGTTTCTTGTCACGGGGGTGGCCAAAATAACAGGAACAGTCCAAAGGAACATCACTGCAAACTTTGCAAAACATTGCCACGATATTTAAAACAGAGCAAAACAAAACACCTTTCTGACGCAGTCTCAATACAAAATTCTTTCTTGTAGACTATTTTCTATTAAAAAATATTCATGATATATGATTTATATATGACTAATAGAGTTTTAAATTGAGATACAATCATGCCCTCTAATGAAAATCGAAATGAAGCAAGTAGCCACAAAGTAATTGCCTCTCAGTTTAAGTTCAGCCCACAAATCACTGGTGTCATTGAACTCCAAAACCTATTTGTGATGTATCTGTTCTAGTGCACAATCAGTGTGTTTACATTTTTGTGTGTGAGTGCATGAGTATAGTGTGGGTTTGCGTTTGTATCTCTGTGCATATGCTTGCATATGGTGGTTTGTTTATGGAAGTGCATGTGTTTGCATAATGCGTGTTTTGTGTAGCGCCATTTGTGTGTGTACTTCTGGTCCAGGTGATCCTGGGGCTATGGTGTGGTGTGTGGGGAGAGAAGGAGAGGGATAGGAGAAGGGCCCAGGCAGCTGTATTTGGGATAAACAGACATTACCCTGCTGTGTTCTAATTTACTGCAGAGTGGGAATTAAACTTTAAACTCGTCCCGCCCATCTGCAGTCCAATACTCCATGCTTCTGGCCATCAACAACCACTTGCACAATGTGCGTTTATTAAAGTGTTCCTCCACCCAAAATCGGTCTTTTTAGTATCAAATTCACACCCCCTGAATAGGTTTGAACTGTTGTTGTAAAAAAAAATGTGGTCTTTTACGACAAGACACAGCTTCTGGTGGGGCTTTGGGAGTTTTTGAGGGTAATAGTACAATGTGAAAGCATCATGTGTAGCTCTAGTTTGGCAAAATGATGATTGTTTGGAACATACTGGGTTTATAGATGGACAGCTGAAAAGTGGATTATTGTGCACTAGTGGTTTGAGATGCTTCTGGCTATGTTGTGATTGTTTTTGCCCAACTTAAAACTCGTCACCTTTGGAAACCATTGTAACTGACGGAACTCAAGCTGTGCATAGCCATTGTTCACTATCAACAAAGACACTTTTTACAGGCACATTTGGGGCGAGTGTTTGATCCTCAAAACGTAGATTAAAAGCAGGGCAATTTGAGTTAGACCCAACAGTTATTCATGCACTCCATAGCCCACACACGTTTATAATTGCATTTCATAGTTTTGATAGCAGTCTGAAGCCAAAACCCATGACAATTCCAAGATGTTATACTTTTTCTATTGGTGATTTGTTATACATTTCTTATGGAGGATGTTCTTGCAATCCCAATCATCTCAACAAGAATGTTTTAATATTCGTATTTGCCAGGTGATAGTCATTAAAAATTGCTTAATTTTAGTGCACGACTCTTTCACATTGTAGTAATATCTAATCGGTATGGCCAGAATAATTACTTGAGTTAAATATGCGATCTAAGATCTTGCCAAGAGCTTTCTCTCACTGCAGGTTTACACAAGAGGATGACATGTGGCTTTCATTTAAGAATTAGTCAAATTCCTCATTTCTGGAAGTCATACTCAAACAGGTTGGCCTTTCTCTCTCTCTCTGCTCTGATGTTTTGCAACCACCAGGCCCACCACCTGGATGAGTGAATGACAAACAAACTGCAAATGTTCCTTCCAGTAACTGACCAAATAGATATTTATAACCAGCTGGTCACCTCCCCCACCCACTGGGGCCCCCTCTCCTCAGCCATGGCTTTGAGAGTTCCCTTTAAAGACCAGTTGTGTCACTTCTGGCTTTGTTCTTAAACAAAGAGAACTGCCCCTCATCTGCCCGTAATTGGGCCGACTCTTGGAATGTGCTTGATGTCTCTGCGCGGGCCATTGCCGCTCCAACAGACAGGCAAGGGTTGCTGGGACATGGGAGATGAAGTCCATCCACCCATCTCAGTTCTTGTCCATTCTGTTTTCTTTTGCTTTCCTTTTTCTTTTTCTTCCTTACCTCCTCTAATTTTCTTTTTACACTCTCTTAGCCACCTTTTCCCGCAGGATGGAGGAACTCACCATTGAAATAAAGAAATCCCCCACTCATGGTATATAGAACAGTCTGACGATTGACTTCCCCGGGTCTGTTTGGTCTCGCTGAGCTGCACCACCTCACTGAGGTGGAGTAGTGGGACGCACTACAAGGCCAATCTGCGGCACATGCCACTAGCAGTTACTGAGGTGATGTTGACCATGGGCAGATGTTTGAGAGGGGATTGAACGGTGTTTACTGCATTGTTACTAAAGGGAATTTAGAGAGTTCAAATTCCACTTGCAAGGAAGGGAAAAATGTTGAAACGGTAGTTGGCAAGCTACCAAAAGCCTGAGCCCCTAATTGTTTTCATTAATAGCAAATAATCTGTGCTTACTCTATATTCTGGGAAACATTATGGTGTTATTTTCAAGACGTGTACATCTGGGAAGCCTCTGAGGATTAGTTTAGAAATTTGTCTGCAGCAATCACACGAACCTCAGGTGAAACGTTTTATGTTTGA
The DNA here is from genome assembly GCA_011952105.1 of Coreoperca whiteheadi. Lineage (NCBI taxonomy): Eukaryota > Metazoa > Chordata > Actinopteri > Centrarchiformes > Sinipercidae > Coreoperca > Coreoperca whiteheadi. The sequence goes on along the minus strand of CM022480.1, from coordinate 11,344,234 downwards.
GTGTTTTTTGTGGCTGTGTTGTGTATCTTTTGGTGTTTAAGCAACCTTGTCCCCAGAATCCAACCCTTTGGTTTTGGTCATGACTCATTTACTCCTGAATCCTTCACCTTTCACCCCCAGCTCCACTCTCCATGTCAGCTACCCTGGATAAGTAAATAAATGATGTAATACGCGGTTTTCGTCTCCACCCCCAAAGCCCCCACCCGCCTCCAACAACATCCAGAGATGATTAAAGTGGAGCACAGCAGATTTAGGTGGGGATAGATGCGTGTGGTCAAGAAGAGGAGTGGGTAGTGCATTAGAGCAAATGGAGGGTAATTTAACAAGGTTGGTTTCAGGCAAATATATAAGCGAAGGGAGGGGCACTTGCAGGTCACCAACATGGTGGGACTCCGCCGTCCCTGCAGCCTGTAGCCGAGGTCAGGCCAGCGGCTCCACCTACCCCCGACTGTCTGGGCTCCAGGTTCCAGGTGGTGATTGGGGCTGTTGATTCCAGCACATGGCAGCCATTGCCTAGTCCTGCTGGCCCTAAGAATCTCCTCCAGGGCTATCAGACTCATTGTCATTCAGACTCCCCGCTACAATTCACAAGTCTGATATCCCTCTGCACTGGAGCCTGGCCTGGGATGGGCTGCCTGACTGTGATCCCCAGGTTTGTTTGTGTGAGATAATGTGAGCTTGTCAAGAATAATATGCCTTCATATGTGGTGGTATTTTAATTACAATGTGTTCTTATGGAAGAGACCTCTTAATAATCAAGTCTATTATTTGTTCTTGTCTCTGTGTTGCTGTCTCTTTTATTATTTGACTTGGAAAACAAACAAAAAAGACTTTTTTCAAAACTGAACCCGGCAAGAGTTGTATACAAGCAAGGTTAAAGGAATAGTGCAACATTTTAGGAATACACCTATTTGCTTTCTTGCAGAGATTAAGATGGGACGATCAATGCCGCGCTCATGTCTATGCATTCAACTTGACGCTGGGACCAGCAGACAGTTAGCTTAGCATAAAGAGTGGATTCTGGGGGGAAGCAGCCAGCCAGGCTCTACCCAAAGCTTAGAAATTCCACCTCTAAAGTTCACCAATTAACATGCTGTATCTTTGTTTAATCCGTTTGAAAAAAAAAAGTGTTAAAATAACAAGTTGTGATTTTAAGGCGAGATGTGAGCCAGACTATTTCTTGGCCAGGAACGGGGACTTCCTGGAGTTTCCGCTGGATCCCTGGAAACCTTAAAGTAAGGACAAGACTCAAGGGAGTCACTGCGATCTTCTCATCTAATGCGAGTAAGCAGTTTACCTGAAAATGCTTACTTTTAACACACCACCAGACCACGGCTTCATTGAAAGATTTGCTTTCGTCGGCTCCAATAAAATGACATGCCGTATCTTTTTATAAGGTGGACAGATCTGCCTGCCTGGTTTGTGTCTATAGACAAAAATCTTGGTGTGAGTGAGTCAGAGCACTTCACGAGGGCCATCTTTAGACAATGAATCAGGAAAACTCAGTAACTGTACATGTAAGTTTTGATGTACTTTCTTTAGCACATCATAATAGACTAACCTCACTCCCTAATATGTTAGCCAGGAGAAGAGTGTATTTGTCCAAACATATTAGGAATTCCTTTTTAAGAGATAAGAGCAATGCAGAGGGCATGAAAGAGTTCAGAAAATAAGGTGGTGTGTAAATTACAAACTGTGTAAATTATTACTTGTGGGTGATGTTGAACATTTTGCATTTTAAGCCGGCCGTTTGGGTATCAGTCACTTTCACCTCCACGTAAAAGTAAACTTGCTGGTAAAAACAGACAGCCGTGGAGTGGAAAGTGCCAGGAAGATTAATGAGGTGTGTCTTTCCTCTCTTTCACACTATCCTCCTCTTTATCCCTCTGTTTGTCTGAGTGGGCTGTGGGTCCATGTGTGTGGGGGTCCATGTGGGGTGGCCCGATGGGGTAATATGCTGAAGTAAACAAGTAGAAGAGACAGCAGGGTGATGTTCCTCTCACTCAGCTTCAAACACATCAAACAGGGAGCTAGTGTTACCTTGTTTAGACAAACACCATCTCCAGCTCATTGTCTCCCATTGCTATAGCCTCGTCAATCTACACGGTTATATATCCTTCTTTTTTTCCCAGCTGAAGTTCTTCTCTTGCCAAAAGTGAAATATTACAGGAATAGTTTGACATTTTGGGAAATATGCTTATTTGCTTACTTGCTGAGAATTAGTTGAGAAGATCGATACCACTCTCATATATACATTATATCTATTAATGATAAGGCTACAGCCAGCAACACGTTAGCTTTGCTTAGCATAGAGATTAGAAACAGGGGGGAAGAATTTGTTGGCTGGACACAGTGATGTTCTGGAGTTTTGTCGTCTTGTCATAAGGCTGTCAGACTAAATAGTCCTGCACACGACAATATAACATGTTAATTAGTGAGCTTTAGAGTTGCTGGTATTTGGATTTGATTACTATTGGACAATTGGACAGAGTCAGGTTAGCTGTTTACCCCTGTTTCCAGTTTTAAATTAAGCTAACTAAGTTAATATATGGGGGTGGTATTGATCTTCTCATCTCAACTCTCTGCAAAAAAGCTTGTTTATTACTGTCTGTACCTGCATTGAAGTATGTGCTGCACTGCTTTCAGACCAACTGCCTTTTACCCTCTCTTCCAGAAAGGATGATAATCCCTACCGTATTTAAGCACAAAGGCGATGCCTAATACATTGTCCCTGGGTCAACTTTCTCTTTTAGATCTGCCTGTCATGTACAAGGTGAGTGTTCTGCCCTTAGGACCTCTGTGGCCCTGCACGGAGACCTACATGTGTTGGGCCGATCCTCAGTGTTTTCAGATGATGTTTCACACTGTCAGGGTTGACTTATCTGAGTGGGAAAAAGGTCCCAGGGAATAGACATGTCCCACAGACAGCTTTGGAATGTTTTTACAGAATGGCCCTGGGACCCTTTAAGACAGGTTTGCTCCAGACTCTGCTAAACTGCCGCTGTGGCAACCAGGGCAAGAAATACACTGTATATATATATATATATATATTTTGTCATGAGCAGTTTCAGTGCTTCAGTAATTATTTGTTGTCTATTAATCTATTCTGTTTATTGTCTGTTTAATGATCTTAACCTATGTTCTCAAGTAGAATAGGGCCAGGTGATGTTTGGTTACATGCCATACTGGCTTGTAAAATACAAAGACATACCACAAAACCCTGTGTTAGAACAGTAATGTTACTGTTCTAGTGCCCCATCTTTTCAAATGTCTTTTTACTACTTTTCCTGTTTATGCTTTATCCTGTGTCCTGAATGTTTAGTTATGAATTTATTGGACCATGGTATTTGGAATAGTAGCAGAATTCTCACTGGGAGTCCAACATCCTAAAAATATATGTACTCATGGTAAAATAAGGTGTTTTGCATAGTAAGTGTCTACCAAATTGTAAAGGTCTTGTGATATGAGCTTGGTTTAACAAATGTTGGGTTCCTATCTAGAGGAGAAAAGGCATGCATTGTAACCCAAGTTTGGACCAATTTCTAGTTGTCAGAAATATCCCCTTTTTTCAATCTCTTTCATCCTTCCCCTTCCCTTCCTTTCTTTTCTAGTAGAGGAGCTGAGAGATGGGACCGCAAGTCCCCTCAGAGGCTTGGTCCTCCATCAGTATCCTTAATGGATGTCAGATGTGTGTGAGAGGAGGCCGTAGCGTGAGTGTTTCATGTTAGTTCTCAGCGTGATGAGCAGGGAAGCAGCTGGAGATGAACAGAAACCGCCCCAGCCTCCCTTACAATACCTCCATTTTTTATTCTGTCCGTCCAAGTAATACTGTCCTGCTTTTCCCAGGGTAATATATTGGTATTAATAAAGGAAAACAAAGGCAAACGTTCTGTAATGGGAGAGGAGAGGAAGATATTTTGGTTTCCTGGAGAACCAGACAGCAACCTCTTTACTTCTTCTCACTATAAATCTCATGGCAGTTTCTATGGTTGGACGGCCATGCCCTGTGTTAACGTTTCCCTGAGTTGATTACAAAGGAGTTCAAGGCAAACTGCTCTGTTATTGCTTTCAGCCATAGTGCCTAATAGTATGCTACAGTGGAGCACTTCAATCAAATGCGCTGTCATACACAATCAATTTGGACCTCTAAAGGAATTTGTTATTCACCAAAGCAATTGCTGCATAGAGATGGTTCTTTACTGTAAGTGGCATCTGAGTGAACACAACTGAAGGCCCACCCCTTTCTGGCAATGCAACTCACATCCCAATTGCTTAATAGGAATTCAAGTTTCCCACAAATGTCTTTGTTGGAACCGCATCCTTTTACCACAAGTATTAAACACTGCAGCTCAGATTTCTTCTGCCTTCTCAGTAACATTTTATTTGCATCACTTGATGGTTTTTCTTTGCAATATTGCTCCTCGGGGAGAGCTGGGGATGAGGACAGTGCTGGGTTGGTAAGCCTAATGAGTGAATAATATAGCATGATGGTGTACAGTATGATGCTGACTGCTTTTTATAAGGTGACAGAAAATAAATAACTCCAGGTGTTTTGTGAAAGAGAATCAATCTAGTGCATGAGTCAAAATAACGTTTTCCAACTCGTCAACAAACAGAACTTATTACAATGAGTAAGACTTGTGGGGCTGGTGTGTGGGCCAGGCCACTAAGTGGAGCATGGGGAGTTGAAAAGTGTATGTCTTAGTGTGTGTTAGAGATTATGACTATGTCCGCACTAAACAGGCTATATCCAAAAACAGCATTTATTCACTAGTGTTTTCAGGTTCTCAGAAAAATCTCTGTCTGCACTAAAATTCCAAAACAAAAGGAAAATGGTAAAAGCTCTTCTTCTTCGTCCTCATTCTTTTGGCAAACAGGAAAATTGAGCATCACAGCCAACATCTGGTATGGAGTGGGACAGACAGCAGATGAGAGACCAGATGAGACAGGATGAGTCTCATCGTATGCTAAACTGCTGTTTATGTACCCCACTGCTATCCCTGATCAACTTTTAATACAGCCAAAGTTATCTGGTGTGCCAAACAATTTAATGGTTTCCATGTACATATTTATCTATTTCTGTTGTCAGACAAGTATTAAAAAGTGATTTGATCGCGGCTCAATAACGTTTAACCTGGTGAACAATATTTATTGTGCTGCTGTGGTAAGATGTGCATAAAATCAGTACTTTATGGATTGTTAAGCCATCTGACAAAATAAACATAAAAACATGTTAATGACATCAATAACTCAGGTATATTTCCATTTAGAGAGGGTCAGTGGCAACGGGAAGTTGTGTTTTATGTCACACGGCCCTTAGCCGTGACCTCCCTTATGTACAATAAAGCAGTGTTGTGTTGAAGTCTGTTTTTCCCATCAATTTTTGTTTCCCTCTACATTAACCTGAACGCTTTATCCCTAATGCCAACCCGTCATTTTCTGTGATGCTTAACCTCAACCAAACCCTATCCTAACTCCAACCCGTTATCTTTGCAACGCAAAACCATAACCTAAACAAAGGCCTAACCCCAACCATGAAGAGCAATGGTGCAGCAAACACATTTTCAAAACTATTTTTGAAAAGCTTAGTGTGGACAGAGGGCCAAAACAGAGAGGAAAACATGCTTTTCCAAATGTAATCACATTTTGGAAACAAATCTTTCAACATACCAAAAGAGACAAAAATAAGAAAAAGCTTTCTGTCATCGGGAGACAGAGTGTAACAGAGAATCAGAGAAGGTTCATTTGTGAGGGAGCTGAGGGCAACTGGGGTTGAAGCAGGTTGGCCGATCGTTGGGGAATTTGAGCGGGCAGCCAGTTGGTAGGCTTCCCTTTGTTCTGCAGGACGCGGGTGGAGGGCCTCATTATATCTCTTTCCATGTCGGGCCCTTAAGTCCGTCTTCTCAGCAGCCGTTCTGTTTGTTTAGAGAGCCACAGCCTTTTTAAGCTACGTTTGGCCTAATGAACCCATTATCTGTCAATGATCCACAAAGAGGCCCTCCTCTCTCTCTCTCTCTCTCGCTCCCTCTACCTCCCTGTGTAGTAGCTTGTCCTCGCCTCTCTAGGTCTTCCCTTCCTCTCCTCTCACCCTATTCTTCCGTCACTTCTCCCTCCCTCTTTTTCTTGTGCACAACTCAAAATCTACCCTCTTCTTCTCCATCCACCTTGTTTAGCTCATTTTCTCTTCCCTGCTGCTCCGCTTTTTTCCCAAACCTGTCACTCACTGTGCTCATTTCTGTCCTTCAGGACAACAGTGTAACCTCCTCCCTTTTTAAAAACACCCACCTCCATCTCTTTTCAGCCTGTGCATTTTATGACGTTGTTGGAAACGTCTTTGGTCTGGTCTTAACTGCCTCACACCTGCAGACAATGTTGCCTCTCTTCATCACAGCTGACGGTATGAGTTGACAGTAGCAACAGAGGACAGCACTCTTCAGGAGAGTGCTAAGGAAGATTTGCGAGGACCCCTTTGGGAGTATGATAACTACAGGATGCTGACCTTCACTTTGGGAACTATGTGTTTGGCTGTGTTTTCATGTGGCCTTGCATGTGTTCCATGTAGGATCATATATCCATGAGTCTTATTGCAGGTGTTACAGGTGTGCATTTGGGAGTAGATTCTCAGACACCCCTTTCCTCCTATACTCAGTATGTGGGACCCCCCTCCCCATTTGTAGCAGTAGCCACAGGAAGCTGGTGCGGATCAGCTCTCTATTCGGGCCTGGTTGCCCCGTTAACACTGAAGACTTAATTATGGCGATCTGGTAATAGCGGAGAAAATGGAAGGAATGCTGTCCTCATGGCCATACTCACAGCAGGATTAACTGCACGAGCTGCACTCTCCAACCTCCACAAGCTCAACGGCCCCTCTCACAGCTGCTTTTGTCTTGCCCTGCAAAGAAGGAGGGTGTGAGGAGGAAGGAGGAGTGGAAGAAAAGAGAAGAAAAAGACAAAGAAAATTAATCTGCTGGGTGCAGGATCTTAATTCGATTTAATGAAGGGAGCTTTAAGTCTGAGAGGCTTTGCGCTTGCACACCTCCACAGGCACGTACACATGCACACACACTCAGCACTCACTCATGTAGGTCTTATTGATCTGTTGGAACAAACCCTATTATGGGCAATTATGTTATGCACCAGCCATGGCAAATCAATTTCTTTGCTTTCATTACTTCCTAATACATGGAAAGGAAATCTTGAACGTGATGCTTCCTGTTTGCACTGAGTGTGAGATTGGAAATCTTTGATTCTGTCTCGCTGTAATGCTTTCATCTCACATCACTTTTGAACCGGATTCTTGAGGAAAAACAGACCTCAAAAGAATAATGTCTCAACATTTGCTCTTATTTTTCTTAGCTATAATTGACCCAGATAGGATTTGACTCTGAATGTGAATGTGTACACTTCCACAACCAAAGTGTGATTTTAATATGCTAACTTCTATCCCACTTTTGTGGATGTATCTGTAGTGGCTTTTGTTAAACAGCTGAGAATAATGCAATGCACCAGACCTTGCCATAAAGCAAAACAATCACAAAAGAAGGGGTCTCTTTGCACCCCTTATTGCCCCTTTCCCCTCCCTTAAAAAAAGAACAAGCAAAACCAGTCTCTCCATCTCTCCACCAATGCAGAAGAAGCCCATTACTATGTTCATCTTCTCAACGTTTGACAGGTGGAAGTAGAACTTTGGGGTTTATGTTTTAATTATAAAGAATTCCAGATGTGAAGGAGGGCTCATAAATTAGAAGCAGAGCTACTCAAATGTCTTTTTTCAAAGGGACCAAGCGGGTCAGCATCTGTTTCACATTGTAGCCAATGTTATTAAGGGCCCTGACTACAGAAAGGCCCAAGTCCCCCGTCTGGCCCCACAATAATTGACACTATTAAATGTGCCTAAACAGATTTAGAGCGTCCAGAAAAGTTACATTTGTCTTGCAGAATGACTCTAATCATCTATTTTAGATTGAAGGGACCTAAAGAGGAGGAACCAACCACCTAATCTGGTATATGATAGATATGGAGCGAGAAAAGAAAGTAGGCAAAGCATAAAGTGGGGAAAGCTGAAAAAATGCACAAATACAAACAAATTAGGCCAGAATGGCTCTGTGTAGGAATGTCAGAGAGGGAGGGAGAGAACGACAGAGAGGAGGAGAGAGGTCTGAACTGTATTACCACACTCCAGACCATGCTGCTCAGGCTGGAGCGGGTTGAGCTGAATGCACATGGATGGCTTTACAAAAGCACCAGTCATGAAAGACCATCTGCTCCACTCCTCTGGTGATCTTTTAAACCCACATTAATGCAGTTTTTTCTCTTCTTGGAATGATGTGATACATTGTGCGATTTTCTCTTTTCTCTGGGGCTCGATTCATTCTGTTGGCCAGTCTTTGAGAGTGGATGTATTTAACAAGGTATGAGTATGATTTCTGATACATTACTGTTATTTTGGACAGGCATGTTTGAAGCCCGTCCACTGCTGCAGAAACAGGAGCGGAGGCGGAGAGAGGGACCTCAAGCTGATTGGCTGCGGAACTAGTGTTTGTAGTTGGTTTTGGGCAGTGAAACGGGGGTGCAATGGGGTAGGGGGGTTGCATGGGGAAGGGTGTAGGGGGTCATAAGGTTGTGCTTGGGTTGGTGTGAGGCTGCAATGCTTCTCTACAGTGGAGGGCCAAAAAAAAGGAAAGGAAAAGGTTTAAAAAAAGAAACAACTCCTTCATCCAAATCCAAAAAGTGGAGCCAGATCGGCAGAAGTAAAGTGGGGCAGGAACTCTCAGGGGTGTGATTGAAAGGGTGAGAAGTTAATTTGGCAGCTTTTCCTCCTCGCTTTGCTAATGTTTCCTCTGAGGACTAAACACCCTCAGCACGCCCTCCGCCACCTCACTTCTCCAAACTCTCTAACCCCCAGACACACCGCTACTCCACCTCCCACTCACCCAACTTCCACCTCCAGCCCCTTCCAAACACACACACACAAACACTCCTGCCACCCTACCTATGCCAGGCTTCGCTTCTTCAAACAAGCCTTGTTTGCATTTCTCACTACCCCTCCTCTTTTTGGTTTTTCCTCCATCCTCTCACCATAAGCTGACTGCCCCCTCCCACACCCTCGTGAAAAAGCACCCTAGAATCACAGCAGTGCACGCTGACCCGAGACAAAACCTTTTCTCCCCAGGAAACATCCTGCTCTGAAACACTTTGGCTCAAGTGTGTTTTCTCCTGGGACATGGAGAGAAGGGCGGGTGGGGGTTTCTGAGGTGATGGTGGTGTGGTACTTGAGCTAAATGGAGACCATGTTGGTGTATCTTCACGGCCTGTCAATCAGAAACCCGCTGATGTGTAGGGGTGCTCTGCTACAGCTCAGGAAAGGATGAAGGGTCATGTGGGGCAGTTGCGGAGGTGGTAGTGGTGGGTAATGGGTCGGTGTGTACATAAAATGTGTATGTCTATGTGGTGTGTGTGTTACACAGGAGAGAACCACATGGTGTCCTTGCTCTCCTCACTCACCACATGCAGGATCACTCCAATCAACAGGAGACTGTTGTAGGGGAGGGGAGTGTTGCTGGTTACAGAGAGGAAGGGGTGAAGGGGGATAAGGCCATGTTTGCTATAAAAATGCATCTTTTTCTCTCCATTTTGGCTTTCAAAACACAGGTTTTTGAAAACACAGTCCAGAGCGGATATATTTGAAAACCCAAGTTAATCTTCACTGACCTGCTGTCTGGCTGACAAACACCATAACGTACACACGGAACAGAAAAGAGAAATTGCTTAATAAATAAAAAAACAATATATCTGTGATGAACTAATGATGTATTAATGATGCTTGGATTCTCTTTAACATATTTGCATAAAGTTAGTTGATGGCAACACAGAGATTCACATTTTATTTTGCAGAACATTTCAGAAATGTGCTTAAAACCTTTATGGAAACATAACCATTGAGAGTGTACAGTGACAGATACAGTGTCCTTTATGTTATGATTATATCTTGATGTATTAGTCCTTGAATAATTGGTAACCTTGGTTACTTTAATCTGCAACGCGTATGACCTGCAATCAGAAAGAGAAAGCTAAGTCAGTAAGAAGATTTGTATTGGGAGTTTTGCTATATTGAAAGAGAGACAGTGAGAGTATCCAGTCGTGTTCTTCAAAAATGTTCATCATTCATACCTGGGCCTTATCAAATGAAGATGTTGATGCATAATTATATGTTTTTGCCCACCCTACGAGGGAGAAGAAGAGGTTCAATGTGCAGCGATTTTAGAAAATGATTTGTGGACAGAACTCTGCTTTACATTGAAATTTCTTCAAATGCATTAGTCCTAATATCGGCATGGTCTGAGAAAAAGAGCTCAAGTGAAGTGTAACAAGAAACAGAAGAGAAAAGGCTGTCCTCAACAGACTGGTATATCCTCTCTTGGTTTAGGCCACACACAGCTCAGAACATGGAGCAGATTACCGTCAGTTTATGCCAAACATCTTTAGTCATTAGACGGAGGGAAAGAGGAGAGCTATTGAGTGGGAAGATAAACGACAATATATTAAAGTAATAAATGTTCCATGTAATGAACATGTTCATTGCCTCCATGAATCATACACAACATAAACCTTTACACTTGGGGATTTGGCCGTGCACCTTAAAGGTCCCAAAATATCTCTGAAACAACTTGATAAAGCCTCAGGAAGATAAGGGTCAAGGCCAGCGGCATGTATGTCATTACTTGGACATGGAAATTGAATTTGACTGAAATATTTGATGTATATATGTGAAATACTTAAACATCTGAGAGCACCAGTTTAGCTACAAAGATTGAGACATAGTGGACCCCTAGTATAAGGGCTCCATGCCTGCAGTATAGCATGGAGGGTGGGGTTGTACTATTGGGTTCCAATAGGACTGACATCACCTTGTAGCTGTAAATCATTTTGCTACAGTGGACCCTGTTGCATGTAGTGCAACACTAATCAAACATACACGTTGGCTGAGGCTAGTTTCCTTGCACATACACCCATGATCTCAGACATGTACCTATAGCCACACGTGCACACTTAACACACAATCTCAAACACCACAAAGCATGATCTCAGACATGCACATACGCACATGCTCATAGGCAACATCCCGTAAATTTCTAGTCGCCTCCATGCCCATAAGTACCACTGGGGTCCCCATTGCGTGAGCAGTCCTTTTAAGCTGTATTGTTTCTCGACATTCCCAGACAATGCCTATAGAGGGATCTCAGGAATCTCACCATGATGTCATAAAATCTGACACGCTAACTGCAAGCGTGAACAGTGTTGTTATCCTCGTCTGATGCTAAAGCTAATATCAGAGAGATAAAGTGAGGATGTATGTAGTTTGTTTGCACTGGAATTTCTAGTAAATATTCCTACTTTCTCTGTATACCTGCATTATTTAATTCATGTATGTTTTGAATTTGCAGAATATCATTCAGTATCTACACTTCCAAGCAACCATGAGTGAGTGTATGTGAGATTATACAACAAAATGCTTGTCTTCAGTTTTGTGTATGTGTCTGTGTGTACATGTCTGTCCACACATGTGTGTTTGCGTGTACGCGCACATGCATTCTCTCTCCCCGAGGCCAGCTGTGGGTGCCGGATAGGAGCACACGTGGCTAACACACTGCAGGTTGTGGTGTGAGACAGGCCAGGTCGGCTGGTGACAGTGTGCAGCCCCTCTCCTGCCTCATTTATCTGCTATGGCAGCGGACAGAATGCAATTTCCTGCAAGGGGGAGGCCAGGGGGATGGAGCGATGAGGGGGCCAGGGGATGCAAAGAACATCAAAGGCCCCTGAAAGCTATCAGGAACTTGAGTACTGCCAGCGCTGCGTGCCAACTCGCCAGCCCTAGCTCACCCTGTGGTTATGGCTATACACACCATTCGCAGTGTTTGTTAATATGTGAGTGTGTGTGTGAGTGAGTAGGATAAAAATACCCCTCCATTTAGAGGCTCAGACACCTCGAGCTGGAGCACTCAGAGCAGCCATTAGGCATGTTGCAGTATGAGGAGAAGGTCACAGTTTATCACCCCTGCCACCCTACCTCTCTAACACAAACACCCGCTTGCTCTCCTCTCCTCTCTGTCCCTCCCTCCTCTGGATGCTCCAGTTGCTATCAGTGAGGTGAGTGGACAGGGCAGAGCAGGGAGGTTCGATGAGGACCATTTGGTGGTGTGCATACTCTGTAGTGGAACCTCTAAATGAGAAGCAGCTTGGCTCAGTACGCTGTAGCTGTGTGTTTGTGTGTATTAGTCTACATGTGTTCAGCTTCTGTGCCCATGCTGCCTCTCATCCCACTGTGTCTCAGTTTTAATTCCAAACTCTGTATGCTCAGTGCTGACAAGAAAGCAGTATGTGGTTTCTGACTGTGTAAGTGAGCATGTGTGTGTTTAAAGATGAATGTAGGTACATTACGTTCATCTTAATCCACATTTGTATGTATATTTGAATGTATTCCTGTCATATCACAAATGAGGAAGGAGGGATGATGGATTTCATCTGTGCCTTCCCTACTTGGCCTCCTCCTAACTTCTTTTTTATGTGGCGTTAAACAGGCCTACTCTAAAGAGCGGAGGAAACGATCCATCCATGTTGTCACACAGACTGGGCTCATATGACAGCACCTGTACCATATATATACTGTAGATCTTTCAAACACTTTTAACTTTGTGTTTAGTTAATGCATAGACAAAGTCTTACCAATTTCTGAATAATTATCTTAAACTTCAACGAGCCTTGCATTACAAGGAACCTCTTTTCATTCATGTAAAACAAATGCATGAATGAGTCTTTATACTTTTAGTGTTTCCATTCCTACTGTATATACAGCATACATGTTGATCATACAGTATGATAGCAGCTGACAGCTGGTTAAACAGTCAACAGCGCTGACCTCTGTCCATCCAAAATGTTTGCGTGCATATGACCATGGCTGGGCCTCAGACAAACACACATTCTCTGCATACACCAGCCAGCTGCATGGAGTAGACTCCTTTATAGACCCTATCTAGAGCCTATCACTAACAGGATGGCTGGCATTGCCTATGGAATGCTTTTGTCTTGGTCTGTGCATTACTGTGTGTGGGAGGTCATATAAGTGACCTCCACTCGTTGCCTTCCGCTTTCACTCTGTCTGCTACATTTGTGCATTTCAACGTGAGACCACCCTACTTTGTCTTTCAGTACCAGCTCTTGGAAGGATAGTTAACCTGGTTACTTGAAAGGCTGGATGGAGCTGGAAGTCTGGTCGGGGCAAGAGGGGTTGGACACCGGGGGTGGGATATCTTATCACAACCATCAGAAATCTCTTGTCGGCAGCCATTCATTGGGTTTGGGGAAAATAAACCAAACTGCCCTCCCTCCCAAATTGCTGAGTTAGACAGATAACAGCAGACCAAGGGGGTCCCCTCTCCCCTTTCCCCACCCGTCTATCACTCTTGCTCCCCCTGTCTCTCTCTCTCCCGCTCTCTGGCGGGTTTTATTGGAGAGGAAACAGAAAACAGAAAGCCTCAGTGTGGGAAGCCACTTGTTATCTGAGAGTCTTGGGAATCGAGGCCTCGGCAGAGGCTTCACTCAGCGCACTAATGAAAGCAGGACGATTTGGCCGCTTTCGTTCCCAACATAGTTAGACCCCCCATCCCCATCTCAGTGCAGGTACTCCTTCTGCTTCCATTTGCCTCCCATTCCCAGCTTCCATCTTCCTCTTCAACTGCTCCACACTTTGACCTCTGGTTTCCTTTTGGGGCAGAGCAGACAAGTAATCCCCCACATTGCTTTCGTTTGGCAAATCTTTTGATGATCACCTGTTGCTCTGACGCAACTAAAACTTCTCTATAAGGCACTTACTTGTAACCTCTAATAATTTGAATTTCACAATAAGCTAGATGAACAGGACCTTCGCTTAAAACCAATAGTTTACATGTTCATTATTTTTATGAGTGAATGACTTGCTTAATATCATTTCATGTGTTAACAATCCTGATTGCATAGCAACGGTACACTTTTAGTCCAGTTTCTGAAAATTTAATTTGACTGTTTCAGAACAGATCCTAGGATGTATTGTTTGTTAGGCCTGCCTCTATAGAAAGCATGATGGACAGGTTTTTAAAAGTCACACATGGCCCCTTGAACCATAGAAAATCCTCTCTATTCAACAGTTCATTAAGTCTAGAAGATTTAAGTTTCCCCAACTAAACAATGCAGTAGAGATCCACTAAGTTCACCTTTGTTTGCCACATAGCTGAGGTTTACCATCCCCAGGTGAGCAACTGAGAGCTCCTCTCTGTTGTGATTCCCGCCATGCTGTGGCTCTCCCAGTGGAGCCAGGGTAGGGAGGCAGCAAGGCCATGTGAATGCTGTGTAGTAAGGCAAGACTTAGCCGCCGGGCATCTGGAGAGAGGGCTCAACTCCCTTTGTGGTGGATCCCTGACAGGTTGGGGCGAAGCACAGACCAACCCCTCCCATCCACTTTCACCTGTGATATTGTCCCAGGTGGAGGGGTGGAGGAGGAGACAGAGGGATTGGTGGAGGGGTTGCAGAGGAGGCACTGAGATGTCCCCATAGGGCATGGCTTCTGTGTAGCACAATATCCCAGTGGGCTTTGCCGGCCTCCAGAGAGAGGTTAAATGAAGCCAGGGCTGTCTGACGGACAAAGGCCGCAGGTCAGCACCCAGCTCTTTGATCCATTCCTGCCCTCTTCAGACCACAGAGCCAGACCTTTTTGTTTCACCTTGCTATCCCTAGGGCTAGCCCCCTTTTTTCCTCTAAATCTGCCCCCGACAATGGAGTCACTTACAAAGCTCTGAGCGTTGTATGGTCTGCCAGTCACCACAGGGGAGAGGTTTCAAAGGGAAGGTAGTGGGGCTCAGTGTCTGCCAGGTCCCCAGTCAGGAGATAGATACTGGCTCTTTCAGTCCCCAGCACTGGGCCACAACCCCACAGCTGCACCCAGCACTTTAGAGGCATTATCCAACAAAGGCACAGAGAGGGAAGTTCATTTATGGGGGTAAACAGTGGAAAAAAAGGAGCAGGGAAATTCGTTGACACATGCTTGACTCCACCTCAGCACCTTACTGTGAGAGGATCTGTAATTCTTCACTTTTTTTTAAAAACTTCAGTTGGAAGTGTATGATAATGACAAGCAGACCCAGGGCAAATACACAAAAGTATTAAGAGGGTTGTAACTTTGCAATTTCAGTGCCAAACAACTTGCTGAAATATGACTTTCAGTTTTGTGTTGTTTTTTTTTCATTTCTCTCTAATGGTCAAAAGGGGGAGGAAAGGATTTATCTTGGAGCTGCACATGCAGCTTGGAGCAGATGTAGAAAGACAGAGTAGGGCTAACATGTATTGAGTTTTTCTCCAGCCTGTTCTTCGGCCAAAACACTCAGGTGCTCAGAGACCACGGTCGTATAAAAGCCCAGAAGTAGCTAACACTTCTCCCCTCCTCTGCCTGTCCCACTGTGCCTAAAGACCTTGAAGTTTCAGGACATCACTGCCTCATCAAAATGGCTAACTTTCATGTTGGCCAGGTTCCACCAAAAACAAAAGGTGAGTACTTTCTGAATGGTTGCTTTCATAGGGCCAATATTACTTGAGAAAATTAAAGTTACTGCACAACAGCCCTGTTACTGCACAACATATTTCGACTTTATTTACTATATCCCAGTAAAAGCAAACTGACCTTTTTCATCAAACAACGATATGCTGGGTTAAGAGAGATAACATATACTTGACCTCAGACTCTACTGTACTGTAAATCAAGAAATTTGATCCAATCCTCAGAAAGTACGTGACCTGGAATCGAAAGTATTTTGACAAAAGGACTGTTTGACCCTTTATTGAGATTAACTGTATGTCTATTTAAACAACAAATGAAGCTTGACATTGTAGTTCACCTTGAAGCACATTAGTAACCAATATATTAGGATATTCCCTCTGTGGTAAATACTTAGCATATTCATTTTTGTTACTGATAAGGGTATGGATAACATTATATTAACATTTTTGTTGTTGTTCATATTTGTGGAAGAACATTTTGGTGTCTCACCTCAAAAAAGGCAAGGTGAGTGTGACTGTGTTTGTGTGTGGCGGGGGCCCTGAGTGAGGGCCACAGGGGCAGGAATGTAAAGGCTGCCCTGGGGGCCTCTGTGGTGCTAATGGATTAACAGGCCAGCTTGGCATGCTAATGGAGATTGTCTGTGATGTAATGAGCTTCTAATTAGGTCACCTCTGAGCTTGACCCTCTTGTAATGAGGAGGGCAGAAGGGAGAGGAGGGGCCGGGGCTGGTGATAGCACCCTGACCTGCAGGTGTGAACCGGCCTGGGCTGTAAACAGGGCTGGACATTCCTGGCATTCTCAGCTCAGCATCCCCTCCCGAAACTCCCCTCCTCCTGCCTGCCAATAACCCTTCTCTAGCGCTATGGGTGGATTCACACACAGAGAAACAATTGGAGCCACATTTCATGCTCCAAGGTGCTTCCCAGTGTGGCTGAAAGGGAAAAAAAATTCCCTTGAGTTCAGCTATTCTTTGATTGTTGGACACTATTTTTCTTTATGATATCCCTTTCACAGGGGTGTCGCAGCATTATGCTGTGACCTGGATTCAAATGCTAAAGGGATCTGCAGGAGGGGAACTATCTAATTAAATGTGTAAGATTCTAATCATCCTGTCTCATTGTGGCGTCTCATCCCTTCCTGAGTGCCCTCTGCTTGCAGGGCTATCATTAATCATTCACTCCTCCAAACCTCTTCTTCCTCAAACTGTCTCACTTGCTCTCACTTTCTTTTTCTCTGCCTTGGCACAAAGTGGCGCACTGATACCACCCCAAAGCTCTTTTCTGACAGAACAAAACGCCTCTTTATTTCTGAGAGGGAGAATACACTCAGTGTGCCACCGAGCAAGTGAAGAGATAGAGAGACCAATCCATCTGCAGTTATTAGAAGTGCCCTGTGAAAGGATTCCAGGACTACTGCCAACACTTTTATTGCACTATTTATGGGCATTACATTATTATAAGTATTACATGATTAGTCTAACAGGGATTTTACAATGTATTTTTGATGATGGTGTTGGATGTGTAAATGAGGAAGGTTTTATGTTATTTGTCTCTGCTTTTCAACTTCTTGAATGAATTTCAATTATTCTCAAAACATCGCACTAAGGAGCATTTGGTTCTAATTAAGATTATAGCAGTGTGTGGTTTGTGAATGTGTGTGTTTGTGCATGTAAATACTTGAGCACACTTACCACAGGTGGGAACCCATGCACATGCATGTGTGTGTATGTTTAGGGTGAAGAGCTGGTGTCAAGATGTAGCCATTGTGTTCTCAGAGGGACAGATAGGATCAGTGGGGTTAATCAGTCATGGCGGGCGGTGACCAGGATGCATGGAGCTTGAGGGGGAGTGGTATGACGAATGACCAATAGGAGGTCATCGCTCTGTTTGTACTGTAGAACTTATCAGATGCTGAGAGTCCATCCAGGCACTTAGTTGGAGTTAAATGTTTGTCTCTGAGGCAAAAATCAGTGAGTTTCTGTGCAGGCTCTTAGGAAAATGATTAATAAAAAATTTGTGAGGAATGACTTCAAGCAAGATGTAAAAATTCCAGGACGTGTTGTGCGACTATAAAAACAATCAGTGGTTTGGAGCTACATTTGTGATCAGAGATCAGTGTTACCTAAGTAGCATGTTTATCTTACTTCTTAATGGTATTAAAGGTCATGGGCAGGTTTTTGTACATTCCAACTTACATTGGGGTTAAAACAGAAGCAATGTGGAAAGGTCTCCACACTCACACTTGTGACATGAGTCTTCAATCTACATAATGTTTGCATCTTTGAAATAAGGGACTTCTATTTCAGGATGAGTGAACTGTTGTGAGGCAACAGTGCTAATCGAGGTAGACAAAGATTTTAGGACAAATAAATTGACTTTTGGTTTTATAAAATGTAATATCTGTAAGATCTGACTATGCTCTGTTTGG
Source organism: Coreoperca whiteheadi (assembly GCA_011952105.1). Lineage (NCBI taxonomy): Eukaryota > Metazoa > Chordata > Actinopteri > Centrarchiformes > Sinipercidae > Coreoperca > Coreoperca whiteheadi. The sequence continues at coordinate 11,326,224 of CM022480.1, read as the reverse complement.
ATTGGATGGATGGCTTTGTGTGATTTTTATCCATACACTGTAGGCGATTGTAGTGATTTTTTTTGACTAGACCTCTGAGGGCAGGGTGGTGCAGAGACAGGAACCCCAAAGTAGTAAGTGGACACTCTCTTTATCAGTCCCTCGTTCCCTCTCTTCTTTTAGTGGCCTAGACTCATTAAGCCATCTATAAATGGTCTGGTCTTAATGAGGAGGCTTTTATAGGGCTCTCCCTGGGCCTCCAGGGGTTAATCAGACTCCAGTAGGAAGTCGTCTGTCTTGATAGCCTGCCCTTTTTCTCAGCGGTGGTCCGGCCAGGCCTAGCCCCAATCCAGCATACACCACCCATCTACCGCCACCTCAATTGCTTTCTCTATTTTTCCATCTCTCTCTCACTCTCTCTGTCTTTGCCATTGCCCCTGCATGTAGTTATTTCGCGACATGATAAAAGTCAACTGGTGCCCAGCACTCAGGCCACTTGCAGGTCTTTTAATTGCCTCCTTCCTCCCCCTTGGCCTAGCCGGCTGCAGGTCTTTTACGAGGCCTAGGCCCCGGACCCACCGGCTGCTGCTCACCCTTTCAAGGGTCTTCCTTTTCTCCCAAGGGATGTCCTTCTGTCTTCCAAGGCACCAAGACTTCAATTGTCTCCATTTGCAGATGATACCAATGGAACTGTACCAGCATGTGAGTAGTGTTTGGTGGTGAGACTGAGGACGGATAGCGGGAGTGATAATTGCTGACGGGGTTAGAAGTGATGAAGAGGAGTTAGTGATGAAATAAATTGGGACAAATTTTGACACTCATCACCCCAAAGTGACTTGATATTTAAGACTCATACTTTAAAAACTTTGTGTAAGCCCTCATGAATTGGAAACTTCACAGCAAACCAATCATAAGCTTTAAATTTCCATTTGGTTGGTGTCAATAAAGCTTGCTTGTACAGCTTTACTCGTGGCTCTGGTACTCACAAGACAGCCATGTTTACTTAGTTACTTAAGTAGATAATGAAGATTCATTTTATGTGTTGCTTTTGGTTATTAAAAGTGTATACATCAAATGCCATGTCAGGCGGTGCTTGAACGAGGGTGAAAGCCTATCCCTGAACAGATGTTTACCACAAAGGTCAGAGAGCATGCTGTCTTTACATCAGCAGGTTTAGGACGGACATGTTTAGAATTGGAGATGCTGCTGTAGGCAACAACTTTAATCAAATTACCTTTTTTCTTTCTCATCCGCTCCCCTTCACTCTATCTTTGCTCTTAAGAACTTTCTTTTTGTCTTACAAGATTCAAAACAACTGCTGCCCAGCGTCATTGAGAGTATGTCACTTCCTGCCTTAGGGTGAGTGTGGCCTCTCCACTTCCTCTCTTATTCATTCCAGAGGAGGGCTCTGAAATGCTGCTCCATCTGAGTGAGCAAAGGACCTTGTTTCTGCCTTGGGGCTCTTTAAAAGGCATGCAGTTTGTGATTTGGAATAAGATATGTAAATCTGGAATGGCCTTTAGTATGTTTCTAACAGGAAAGTTACTCAGCAGCTGCTTTTTGTAACTGTGTCTAAAGTCATTCCTTTTAATTCTTGGCAAGAAATACAAAGAGGGGCTGAGAGGACAGAAGGGAGAGGCATGGCTTATGGGAAATGGAATGATAGCTCAGACCAAAACAAATTGTTTCTGGTTTCACTTGGGCCCGACCCTATTATCAGGCTGAGTGTCAGATCAGACAACTGCTGGAGCAGAGACAGTCCAGATGGAAGAGATGGAAAAAAAAGACCACTTGGAGACAGTTTGCACTTGTATAAGTGGTAATGCTGTTTTGAATTTTAAATGGAACTTTGTAGTCTCTCTCTCTCTCTCTCTCTCTCTCTCTCTGTGTTTGTGTGTGTGTACTGTGGAGGGCCAGTAGGTTGAAGGTCAGGTCTAAGGCCATGGTCCTTTCTGGGGGGGAGGCCGCCATTACCTCTGAGTTGCGGACATGAGGGAAAAGTGAAATCCACTCTCAGATCCTAATGATGTTTTCTTTTGGAGTGAAAAATCTAAACATGTCCATTGCTCAGTAATGTGACCCAATGTGGGGTCGCAGTCTGGTCACTGCAGGAAAGGCTTGTGTTTCAATTACTGAAGCCTAAAATAACACATTTGCTGTGTTGCGGAAGACTTGAGAAGTTCTACCTAAACATCTCTAGAGCAGTGGTTATAGAGCTATAGTAAAAAATTCAGTGCCTGACATTCAGTTACGGTGTGTCTGGTGCGGGTGAAAAGAGTAGCTGTGTTTACGGGGATGAGTGGGGCATAGAAGCAATATATCACGTGAGACACCAGCCAATGTATATAATTCATCGCATTTTAATTGGGGGATGAACGGGTGCGAAGGATCCCTGTCCAAAAAACCCCCTGTGGTTGTAAGTGATACTTAAGCGAGAAAAGGGACCACTTGAGATTTTTTCTTCTCTTACTTTGTTCCTCCCCTCTTGTTGCATCATCACACAATGTCTTCACCTTCGTCTTCTTGGTTCTCTAGTGACACTTCTGCCTGACTCACAGTGATACCTACGTGGTGTTATTATGGCTACCGAGCAGTGCATTTGGGTGAGGCCCACTCTTTGTTGTTGACAGGATAGTGGTGATTAACATGCCTTCTCCTGACCCCAGATGCAGCCTGCTCCTTCAGCCCTCCCTCCTCGGTTCCTGCTGCTCCTGATGCCTGAACCTACGGCCCTAGAGACAACCTCCACTGTGTGTGTTTGTGCGCACATGTGCACTGCTTTGTATGTTTGGGAGGCAGTAATGATGTGTGAGAACGGTGGGGGGTTTGTTTAGGTTGCTTAATTATCAGCTAATCGCTTCCTATAACTTTATGGTGTTTCCACTGTTTTATGGAGAATGGCTTCAGCCGCTCCTTTTTTTCTTTCATATGGAATTTGCCTAAATGGTGTGATGTCATCCTTCTCCACCCCCATCCAACCCGCCTCAGGGCACCATAGACAAGGAAAATTAGAGGGAAACTTTCACATAAAAGACGAAGGCTTGGCTGGTTTCAAACTGAATTAGGTGATGCAAAGGAAAACAGGTATTCACCGGCCAGGTTAATTTCTGCTATTCAGTAGCGACAAATTCATTTTTAATTACAGAAGAAAAAACATCCTGGAAGTCATTTCATTTTCCAGCCAGGCGCTGTAATCAGTTTCTCTTCAGCGTGGCTTGGTTGGAATGGTAGTTGACCACAAAGCCTGCAAGTTAGTTAACCGCATTAAAGTTGCTCTGTTGAGAGATGTTGGATTAAAGAACAGGCCTTAGGGGAGCTCCCCATACTGGCCCTGAAACCACCCACTGTTTCATGTGTGGTTCAACTGTATGTGGGTGGAGATGTGCATGCAAGGTGTGTGTGCCTGTGTGTGTTTGTGTGTGAATGGACGCAGACGTGTCTTGACATTAAACGTCTACGTCTGTGTACGCACACTTATGCAAAACTGCCACTGCCCAGAACGAAACTCTGAACTCGCCACAACAGGCTGTGAGCCTACTTGCTGTTCCAACAACCCCTCTCTTCACTGTTTGCCCGAACACAACTTGAGCTTTATTTCATGGCAGAAAACACAGCTTTCTGCTTTACCTCTGCTACTGTGCATCTGCCTTGTTCTCGCTTGCTTCTGTTCTTTCACATCCCTATTATAATTATAGCTGTCCAAGGGATGATTATATGTTACCTCTGGAAGCTGGCCGACTGCCTGTCCCCAGTCCCTGAGGAGCTACCTCTCAAAGGGGTTCCTCTTGAAAAGCACCACAAAAGTAGCTTCAGAGGCGCTCAGACACATAAGGTAGAAGATAGCATGACTCAAAACAGAGAGGAAGATAAAGCAAGAGAGGGAGGGAAAGAGAGAAAGTGGCGGTGCCTTTATGTTATAATATTTATTTAAACTGGTCTATACACCACACTTGCTTCTCTGCTTCTTCTCTTGAACAGGCTGGTTAGCAGAGTCAGGCCAACAAGCAGCAGACGAAGGGTGGAATGGAGGTTTTGGGAGTCACAAAATGAATGCCTTTAGAATACGACCATACATTTATATTTATACAGAAATCAGTCTGTCTAACATGCTTCGGCGATATGTGTCATTGTTAGTGTGAAGCTATAAGTGAGAGAACGATGAACAAATACTGTTCATTCCTCATTTGCACAAATAGTTATCTTTGCATTGTTTAACATGTAACAACTATTTAGTCAGCAAACTGGCCACTAAGAAGCCACAAGCAACAAGTATACAAACTATTACTCATTGGGGCCTTACATGTCACTTAACCATGTCACCTACCATTAACAAGATTTATGTAGATAATTTTTATGGGTTAAATCATAGCTTTACTGTTCAAATTTCAACGCTGCATGTTGGTATGGCCAAATGAAGTGTTTTTAATGACTTGAGACAGAATTTGCAGACCACTCGTTCATGTTGCCTAGCAATACCTATTAATCTGTTCATGGCTGCTATGCATAAAGGTCCCTTTAGACCAGGCAAAGGTCATCATTCCACACCTAATTAACACTCTCCACCTACACCGAAACCTCATTTACACCAAATGCTTTTTCTTTCAATAAAATTATAAATCAGCTTGTTTGAGGGTACAGTAGAATGCAGGTTTGCAGGAAAGCTGGACCAAAACATGTGCTTATGTCATGCTTTGACTTGTTTACAGCTGACCTGTAACTGTCATTTGACTGGTAATCCTTGGGAATTTGCTACAGCTAATCACCTCAGCTCTCATACCATACTCAGAACTGGGGGCCAGTTTGACAGGAATGAGTTTAAAAATTTAACACAAAGAAACAAAAGCAGGAAATTCAGTGTCTGCTATCAAATCTTTTCCAACAGTGTATAAACAAATGAATAGTTTGTTGCTGGGCACTGGGAGGACGGAAGGACAAGCCAATAGCTGACTTTGCAACATTATTTTTGTTGAGCTGTGATCATCAACATAATGTTTGCCTGAGGGGTCCACAGAGTACATGTTGGCTCCAGTAAGGTTAAAAGTTGGATGAGCACAGCTTGTATATTTGTGGATTTTTGGTTGTAAACTGCTCTTGGTTTCCAGTTACCTAATTTCCTGAATGAGATCAAATAAATAAATAAACTCTTGCATAAAGAGACTTTAGACGACTAAGCACACTTCGGTTTTATCGCCATAATTCTACCTCCCCTTCCTCTTTTTTTAGCTAACACACATCAGTTAGCGGACGAGCACACACGCAAGTATACACACAGATACTCCTTTTAGCTGCAAACATACCGAAGCCCACGCATCCAGACTCGCCTCAGTGCTGTCCTTGTAATGGGCAGTATCAGTGCTCCGTGAACCCGGGGAGGGCGATAAAAGCCAGGATAGCTGGGTTTTATCTGCTTTGCTGAAAGTCAGCCATTGACACCATGCACTTTAGAGGAAGTATCACTCAGTAGGAGAACCCATCTATCCTAGCATCTCCTCAGTGACAGTTAGTTCCCATTTTGGGGCAAGATCAGAATCAGATTTATTCACCAAGTACATATAGACAGAGTGATATTGACAGCTACAGCTATTAAATCTTTTACTATCCCTACAAAAGTCAATATTCAGTGTCAAATTGCATTATGGACTCTTGGATTTGATCAGTAACTCTGCTTTTCTGTTTCTGTCCAACAGATGTTGAAGGAAAATTCTGCTTTCACACAACCCAGGTTTTATTTCGTAGTTTTGGCTGTCATTCACTGTGGTTATAATACCATTGTACTTGAGAAGTTGAAAGCTGAGATCTGGGTACTCAGTGACATCGCTAAAAATAAGCTGGGGTAAGGAACATGAGTATCAGATGGTCATGCAGGTTTTAAACAAACTGGCAGGTTAGTCAAACTTATTTGGAGGTGAAAAAGAAGGCAAATGGTAAAATTAACACTCAGACAGTTTGTTGTAAAAATCCACTAAAGTTTACAGACCAACTTTCTATTTAAAACATGACTTTCTGTAGTTACTTTCATCGATGCGTGTACAGTTTTTCTTCACTATGAGGGATAATTACCAACATTTGGGTGCACTTAACTTTTGGTTTTAGATTACCTGGCTAAATTCTTTAAACCTGTCTGATCATCTTACTGCTCCCAATCGGACTAAAATTGTGGCAATGCTGACATGTTCCTAGATGTCAGAATTGTTTTTATAATTGCTGACAATTACCTGACAATTACCCACGGTGTAATAAATTAGCTCCATACAGCTGCCTTTAACAGAGCAACTGTAAATAACAGGAGGTGTAGTCTGAATTCCTATTTGATATGAAAGTGTGTGAAATCAGAATGCCCAGTCGTATCTACTACATGGTGTCCACATTGGCTCACTTAAAGCTAACAATGACTTAGAGCCTCCCATTTAAACTCTTTAGCCTTCCAAACTGGTTGTTTTTTGTTAGCATTGTAGTGAATTCAATTCTTTCGCCATCACCCACTTCACCAACGGCAACCTCAACAAAACAGTCAATCACTGGCAGCGCCTATTTTTTACTGACAGACAAAAGGAGCAAAACTGGAGTCGGTGGGTTTGTCCACCATAATTTGATTGCTGACAAGTGAGGGGAAAAAGGTCTGTCAGCTTGGCGACGATACCCAACCAAGGGCAAATCTCATTGTAAACGTTGTAGCACTCAATTGCTGGATGATGGGGTGCTGGACAATGGAACAGCAGGCAGAGCTGGGCACGGCGAGGGCCCTCCCTGCTGCTCTCTACTGCAGTAATGACAGCCTAAGTGCCAACAGCAGGTGTCTTCCATTCAAGGCTAGGCAGGTTAATAAAGTTTCTCCCTGAAAGTCAATAAACAAGAGCTTGTTCACACACTGGCTAATTGTACTCATTCTTGTCCGTGCTCTCTCTCTCTCTCTCACTCCTGCACTGCTCTCAGTCTCTCGTCCTCTGTCTGCACGTCTGCAGTTTGTGTGTAGAGGAAAGCCACGACAGAATTTAACAATATAGGGAACTGAAGAGAAACCAGACCTTCAAGGTTCCATACCAGGATCAAGAAAACCTTATTCAACAAGAACTGCTACAACATAATCTTGCTTAACTGTATGTTATGTGTTTCACTTAATTTGTCTAGACAGGGATGATAATGTTTTTTAAAACTACATAATCAGAATCAGAATCAGCTTTATTGGCCAAGCACATGTACACATACAAGGCATTTTACTCTTGTTTTATGTTGCTCTCTATGTACTGAGAACAAGGACAACAAGCTCAACAAGGTAGAAAAACATTATTTGTTATTATGTGCCCATTAAGGTACTATGTGCAACATAGTTTTTTCTTGTACAAAGTACAAAAACAAAACATAACAACAACAGTAACATCTGTGAACAATAAGGAAATTAGTGCAAAGGGTGCTGAAATAAACATGATTAATGTAACAGGTTGCTCTAAGAGTGCGCAATACCAAGGCTGCCAACCGCTGCGCCATCTTGCCAATAATTTTATCGTTATTTAATATTTATTTTTTCGCAGCCTTTTTAACCAACACCAATTCCCACAAGGCCCAGACTGTTGCAGGTTAAACATCACCAGATTATGCAGAAGCCTGTCACTGCGCTATTTGTTTCTTTCAAATTCAGCATCATTTTGCATCAGATATGGTTTGTAAATGGGGAATATGAGTGTAGGGGTTGTCTATGTGTGTGTGTGTGTGAGAGAGCGAGAGGCAAACAGTGATGATCAGCGATGTGTTCACAGTTCCTGGTGTTAGGTTTAGACAGTCTCCTAAAGTATCCACAAAAAAAAGCAATCTGGAGAAGTGATGTTAAAAGAGAGTTAGGTGGATATGGGTGGATGATGTGTAGTGCTTTGCTGTGCTGGATAAAACTGTAGAGAAAGAGCTGCAGTTTTTAAAATGTTAATAAATTACTCTTTTTTTTTTTAAATTGTGCTTCGGGAGATACTCATTCATATTAGAAAATAGATACATCGCAGGAATTTGGTTTTTCTGTTGCTGAGAAAGTTCAATTAGTGTACAGGATAAAAAAATTGCTGAAAATCCCCAGACACTTCCTCTGATGTGGAACCTGTCAAAGCCAGTTGTAATCCCCTATGTGCACGCTGACCTTCCTCTGTGTTATGGATATCTGTCACGTACATTTTGTTGCCATTCTTTCTCTGCATCACCCTAACTAACTCAAGTCTCTGAGGCTTGTGTTCCATCTTTAACAAGAGCCAAGTAAACAACTCCTTATGTTAAAGGGGGAAAAAAATGAGTGGAGCAGCCAGGAAAGTCAGTGGAAAAGCTTTCACAGAGAGAAAGAAAGAGAGAAAGGAGGGATGGAAGAAAAAAAGAAACTCCCACACCACAACCATGCAGCAAATTGGTTCAGTGCAGTGAACCTGTGTTCTGTGTTTGGGCAGGCAATAAGCAAAACGGGGGAACATGAAATGATATCTCAGCGCATTTATCTTGATAAGAGCAGAGGATGTTGAGGCGTAATAGGAACAACATGGCTGGTAATGAGAGGAACAAGGCATGATGGAGGAGTAGACATGGATTACCAGCATTCCTCTTGATGGGGTTTTATGGAGGGAAAAAAAAGAATAGAGCTCCCTCGTTTATTTGATTTTAGAGGTTGTGGTTGGGGAGAAAAAAGCTAGATAAATGCATGTTTCATCAGGGCTAAATATTTCCACCCTGTGAAAAAATGCCGGAGAGCAAACACAAGCCAGATTGTGGACTAGTGGTAGGACGATTGTGGGTATTTGTTTACAATGTTGCTCTGTGTGTGTGTATGTGTTCACAAATAAATACCAAGCCTAACCGCTCTCCATGGCATAGCAGGTGCTTCTAAAACAATGGTAGCTTAATGTTACTGTTTACCAAAGCTGCTCCCCCTGCTTTTACTGTGAAGTGTTTAACAAATAAAAGAGAGGAGGGATGAGCCAGAAGATTGATTAGAAGCAGTCAAGAACTGGGAAGGAGAAGGGTGGATTGTTTGAGCCTGAAGTGAACGCATTCATCACTGACAGGTTTGCTAAAAGGCCTCCATCAAAGTGAAAGATTTCTTCATAATCTTCCCTGTCTCTTCGCATGCCAAAAAATCGTTAGCTCCCACTGTTCTGTGTTTTCTACTTGTAACTGCAGATTCTCAATCTCAGCCCTTTAGTGCTTCCTATGTTCAAATCTCTCACTTTTCTCTCACTTTTCTCTCACTTTCAGGGTCATCTTTGCATCAGTTATGTTTTGTAAAGGAAAATATATGAGTGTTTGTGTGAGGTTAGACAGACACAGTGATGCAGCGCAGTGGTGTGTTCACAGTTCCCGGTGTAAGTCAATCTCCTGTTGTATCCACAAAGCAAGCAGCTCCCTCGCATTTCTGGAATGACTCACCTCTTTTTCATTATTGCTGATCTACTTATGAGTTCCAATGCCAAAAGATGCCCCCTCCCCCCTGCCTCCCTTCCTCCCTCCTGACTCGTCCTTTCTGCCGCGTCACTGTCGAAAACTGAGGTGAGATCAAGAGAAAGCAAATCCACCGAGCTGAGGTGAAGGACAGTTCCGTTTCTGTCACCAGGACTCCATTTTGTTTCCTCTTGATGTTATTTTTTTTGTCATAGTGCTTTGCAATCAAACAATAAAGTGGCAAGATTAAGGAAAAGAAACCTCGTTATGTGAGTGGATTAAAGTGTTTAAAATAAACAGGACTTGTAAGATGAGAACTGTTAATTTTCTCAACGCTACATCACCAGTGCCAAGTCTTTATTTCATAAACAAGATTAAATACCACTTGATGTCATCACTGAAACATGTTTTTCCCATGCACTCTGACATCAGTGCTGGTCTACAAAAACAGATTCATGTCCAGAAAGTGCAGAGATGTGATTTTATCCCACTGCTTGTCTGAGAACAGAAGCAGTTAGTTAATTGAGCTGCACAGCTCAAGATGAAAAGGGGTGGCAACAAGAGGTAACCGTAAAGTTGGGTTTTTTAAAGTTTATTTTATGCATGAAAGCCAAATTAGTCAATAAAATTAATTCTGTTTGTCATTCAAACAGGATGTAAAGTGTGTGAAAATGCAAATGATTTCAGAGGATTTGGAGGATGTTAATTGAATTATTCAAGGCCACAGAAATGACTGTATTTAAAGGATTATGCTGGTTTAAGTACATCCATCCATCCATCCATCCATTTTCTAATCTGGATCCCAGACATCCCTCTCCCCAGCAACGTCTTCCAGATCCTCCTGGGGGATCCTGAGACATTCCCAAGACAGATGAATGAATATCCAAAACTGAAAATGTAACAAGCGTGCCCACTTCCCACAGTGATTGGCCAGGTGTGCACGGTGAGAAAGTATGCAGGTTCAAACGTTTCTCTCAAGTTTTCGCAAAACTTTTGCCTTTAGACGAGTTTGGACGACACTTTGTACAAACTAGTTTGTTTGAAGCATACTAAAATCATTAAGCTCAGCTAATGAGTCATCGTGGATGAGAAGAATCACAGAACGTTTGAACATCTACAGTTTCATGACAACCGAGCAAACACAATCTGCTGATGAGGACTGTGTGATACAATCAAAAACTCCTGACCAAGTGAACCTTGAGGTGAGATTGCTTTGTCAAAGTTGTAATAAACCTGAATTATACTTTATACTCATCTGTAATTTTCTGTTTTTTTGTTGTAAATGAACTGTACTTGTATAGCGCCTTTCTAGTATTCTCACTACTCAAAGCGCTTTCACACTACATATCACATTTACCCTGACACACACATTCATACACTGATGGCAGGAACTAACTGCCCATCACTACAAATTAAACTAACCATTCACACACACTGAAGGCGCAGCTTCGGGAGCAATTTGGCATGGCTGGGGGAAGCAGGAAATGAACCGCCGACCTTCCGATTGGTAGACGACCGCTCTGCCACCAAGCCACAGCTGCCCCGCCACAGCCGTTGCTATAACTTATATCACAATCAAAGCCTATTTAATTGGCGTGTCATGTGCCATATCAATTTTTTGCCCAAAGTTATTAGATCTGAGTATCTCAGCTACTGGAGGAATGTCTCGTTTGCAGCGAAGACTGATTAGCTGGAATCTCGCCTGCAGATTTATTTTCTGGGAGCTGAAAGTTGAGTGACAGAGAGTAACTCAATACTTTTGCACATTATCCTTATCACCTCAGACTCAGTTAAATCACCACTTTAATGGCTGCCATGTTTTCCTAACTCGCCTCCATCAGTTATCCCTTTCTCCCATCTTCCTCCTCTGTCCATCGCCCCCTTTTCACTGTCTCGCAGTCATTTTATTTTTTTTTTGCTCCTCCTTTTTTCTTGATTTTCTCCAATCTGCCCCACGGAGACTGAGCCAGAGCACCTGCAAGTGCTCACTTTGAAAGATGTTGCAGGCCCAAGAATGCACCCAGTAAACACATGAGAGCTGTATTTATAATAAATCAGCTTTATGGCCCTCTGATGGAGGTGATATCAGTGAAATTTATGCTGAGAGACCTCGCCGTCCTTAACAAAACAGCTGCGAGATAGCACTACACCCCCCCACGCCCACCCCCGCCCCCATTACCACCACCTTCACCCCACCTCCCCACGACTACCACCCCGCCCCACCCCAGCGAATAGCCTGGTCTGACTAGGGTTAGAGAGCCCAACACAGTCCTCTCTATGTGGTGGGGCCTGTGGTCTCTGGAACGGTAAAGTCCAGACTGAAATAGAGTGTGGGCAGGGTGGCGGTAGTGGGTAACAGTCTGTGTGTGTGTCTCTGTGGTTGTGTGTATGTGTGTATGTGCAGACATACGTGTATTTAATGTAGGCTGGGTTGCACAAATAGCATAACCCTCGTGGAAGAGCCCAGAAGAGTTTTAAGGTAGATCCTCGCTCAGTGACTCCAGGCCCATGTTATCTCCAATTTTTTGGTGTACTTGACATCCACCCAGAAACCTGATATTACTCACGATCTTTGCACAATGTTCTCCTGCCAGCATATTAAAGCTAAGTTAAAAGTGGGTTAAATAGCTTTTTACTAGAGCGATCGTCTTAAAACCTCACAGTGAAATCCCAACCCAATCGACAGAGTAAAATGTTGCCATTTAACATTTCTGCAAACCATAATAAACCAGGATAGATATGTAGAATCTCTACGTTTTATTACAAAAAATGTGTATCGTATGAGCGTTTGTTCAAATGTTTAATCTCTACATTTAAAATGCAGTGGTTAAGGTCTGGTTAGGTTTAGGCACAAAACCCCATTTGGTTAGGCTTCGGAAAAGATCATGATTTGGGTTAAAACAGCTACAAATGTCTCGACGACACGTTCCGTCGGTTTGGTTGCTAAACATTTTTTGTCGGTTGAAACTGGGAGCAAGTCTCGAACTGTCGTCTCTGGCTACAGCTCTTGCCATTCTCCTCTCCACCTGTGAAATGTGTGAAATGTTACTCTTGAGAGGAATTTTGACTACGTCACAAATTTTTATATGATATCTTTTATACAAACATTCATATGATACGTACTTTTTGTATGAAAACGTAGAGATTCTACGTACCCGTGGTTTGCAGAAACGTAAAAAGCAAAGTTTTATTCTGCCGACTGGGTTGGAAATCCAATCTACAAGTGTTAAGGGAAAAGTGGGCTTAACAATTTCACACATACTGTATGCTAACACAAGCACACACACACACACACACACACACACACACACACACACACACGGCTACTCCCTTGATCATCCAGCCTTCTCCAACAGGCCCAGATGGTTTCTGTCACTGCTAGCGAGTGGACAGAAAACAAATTTAAAAGCAATGATTTCACAGCCATGTCTATGTTGTATGGTTTCACCTTACAGAACCCATTCCCATCATTCCATGATGAAAGGTGACCACCCGCCATTATTTGGTTTTAACAGATGCAGGCAATAATAACAACGGCTGAGGCCCCGATGGTTAGAAGTGATCTTAAAGCCTCTGAAACGCTGTGGAGTTACACGTAATCAAGCCCCAAAATAAACCATGTAAACAGTGAATTACTGTGTTTTCCTCTGATGTCATCTCCTGCTCGTCTTGCCAATAAGGGTGCAGCAGCTTCTGTAAATGTTTGTTGTCCTTTTGTCAACAACCCCTCTTGAGGAGTCCTTCATTCAAACATGTTTTCCAATTTGGTATCACGCTGAAATGGCACAAAGGTGGATGAGCAAATGAGGGTGAGGCACCACAGCCAACTGTATGTAATACTGATGGAAGAGGAATATTTATTGCTCTCTCCAACCTTTTAGCAACCACTGTTGAAGTGCCTTTGAGCATGACACTAACAATTAATTAATAATGGCTCAGTAGCTGCAGTGAAAGACCGTGGCTGTACACCAAACCTCCCAGTGTGAATGCCTCCAGCTGAATGTGTGTAAGCAGGTAAAGGTCACATATTCTATGTTCCCCTAAAAACTTGTTTAGACCGAAAGCTTTAAAATGAAACACATGGATGTGTGTGTGTGTAGCTAAAGGTACCAGTGAGAAAATGAAATATGATCCAGGAAGTCTAGTTTGATTAATGCATCCGTAGGTTTGAAGGCTTATCAGTTGTCAAAACACTGCACAGGGGCAGTGGTTGAAAGTTACAAAGCACATACTCAAGTTCTGTACTTAAGTACAAATATGAAGTACTTAGCTTGAGCATTTCTATTTCATGCAACTTTATACTTCTACTACACAATTCAAAGGGAAATACTGTACTTTTTACTCTACAAAAGCAAATTTTATTGACAGCGTTAGTTACAAGTTACTTTGAAGATTTTTTTCACATAAAAAATGGGAGGTGTGTGGTGACCTCATTGAAATTGATGAGGAGGCTGTGTTCAGTCTGAATGTGCCCAAAGTGTGGGAAAAATACAACATGGATCTGAAATATTAGCACTTCTTGTCATAGAAACCATGACCTCTGGCTCTTGTCCCCCTCACAGCTACATTTTTGTGTATCATGTGTGATAAAAATTAACAACTAGCTAGATGTTCTGTGATGGGATGAGAGAACAGGAAGCCATGGAGAACCGTGGTGTGACTTTACCCAAAGCAGCATGACAAGTATGACGACCTCTGAAAAGTCACTGCTTTACATAGTTGAATCAGGTTTTAAATATTTCAGGACTGAGGCAAATACGATCAGGCATTTGAAAATACAGCACAGTGAAATAAAATTTAAAAAAAACAAATAAAACCCCCAACAATAAAGATACTTACTACTAATAAAACAGATACGATTAGTTGGTAATACAACAGAGTACTAGAATTAATATAAGCCTTTTTGAAAAGATACGTTTTGAGAAGTGATTTAAAAGATGTCACTGGTTCAACAAGCCTCAGATCCTCAGGCAGGGAGTTCCAGCTGCTGCGTTTTGGACCTGCTGAAGGTGCAAAATTGATTATTGGCTCAAACCAGAATACACTGAATTACAATAGTCTAACCAAGAAGAAATAAAAACATAAATGACATTCTCGAGCTCAGGTGAAGAGAGAAAAGACCTGATCTTTGAGATGCTCCTTAATTGATAAAAACATGATTGAACAACATTTGTAATTTGTTTATGCAATGAAAGTTCACTGTTAAGGTCTCTGGCTGCGGGTTTGACATTTGAAGACAGTGATCCAAGATGTTTCTGTACAATCGCGATGGACTATGGGGGATGAAAGAGAATTATTTCAGATTTACTTTCATTTAGCTGGAGAAGGTTTTGGGACATCCAGCACTTAGTTTTTTACAGACAGGATAGAAGATGATTAAAACTGCCTTCATCACTGTTTTTTAATGGGACATAAATTTGTATGTCATCTGCATAACAATGGTACTGGATTTTGTGTTTACTTGTTATCTGTCCCTGTGACAGCGTGTATATGAAGAACAACAAGGGGCCATGGATGGACCCTTGGGGAACAGCACAAGTCAGAAGGGCCACAGAAGAGGAGGCATTGCCCATGACCACTGAGAAAATCATGTTTTAATAAATAGGATTGGAACCATTTTAGGGCAGTGTTCCTGATGCCAACCAACTTTTCAAGGCAGTCCAGTAGAATGGAGTGATCCACAGAATCGAATGCCAAGCTCAAATTCAGAAGAATTAAAATAGAACAATCACCAGTATCAGCAGTAAGTAAAAGGTACTTTGTCAATTTGATAAGTGCAGATTGGGTGGGATGGATGTGTTTGTTACAGGGAAAAAGAGGACAAATGGAGGGAAGGAGCTTACTCACATGCACTGTTTTTTTTTTGTTTTTAGTTCTGGTTAAGATCAAACTCATGATAATATGTTTATACATATTCTTTTTAGATCCTGCTCCCGGATATCCCCACACATATAAATACACAAAACATTTCAAATGAGCCCTCAGATACCGTTTAAAGTGCACCAAACCACTAAAGACAACAATAACTGGAATAACATGGATACATGCATCATTATCCTGGCTAATATCACTAAAATTGTGGCATTTCTATTTAACTTTTTCCCCCAATAAGCTTTTTTTCCATGACTTGGATATGAGCTTATTTGGGTTTTTGTGAAAAGGATACGATGTTTGCATGCGTCAAGACAGAAATGCTGTATTTGTGTTTCCTGAATGATAAAGGGATATTGATGTGCATACAAACACACAGTCATTATAAATTAGATTTTCCGATGGAGAGAATGGCTGTGAGTGCATGATTTTTTTACTTTGAGACATTGGAAAAGAAAATCCAAACGTTTACTGTTAGCAGTATCATTCGGTGCTCTAACCCAGCAGGCCCCTCGAGGGCCTGACCCCGTCTACGCTACACTCTGTGAATGTGTGTATTTGTGTGTGTGTGTGTGTGTGTGTGTGTGTGTGTGTGATCTCCAGCTGCAGCCCTCAAGTATGCTCTTTCAATAAAAAAAAAAAGAATGGAGCACAACCACTCTTAATGCTCCTGACTCATTTTGGAATCACCAACCCTTTGTTTATTTATTTATTTATTTTATTGTCAGCGGAAAATTTGTGTCATGTCAACCGGCCCTGGGGACCAGTGGTGAAGCACAGAGAGGAGAAAAAATGTGGCTTCAGTTAGCTGTATCCATTACCATGTCTCTGAAACTACAGCGGATAAATCAGACTGGTTTTCCTCCCCTCTTTAGCTTTATTTTTGTTTAAACCATGTTTGTTTGTAGAGATTGGAGCATCTTTTACGACACAACCATAGTAACTCTCGTATTCCATTGCACTGGCATTACGAACTCTCTTCTCTGAGGCAGACTATCAACAAGAAGCTTGAGTTAACGTAGAATTACAGGTAATATGACTAAGCATGATTTTAAGAGGTTCCCAGCAGTCAACAACTCGAGTTACATCTGGCCTTTTAACTATCTGATTCAGGATCTGCCCTAGCCCATAACTTTAACTAGAAAGAATTAAAATAAGCCTGCAGATTAATTCACAGATCACAAGATTCAGCTCAGCCCTGATTAAATTAAAGCATAATTGTAATGACATTCTATATTTTCCTTATTGTCAACAAATTAAATGAAAATACCAAAACCAATAATCAATTAATATTATTAACAAGTCTCTCAGACATATACCTCAATTTCTGTCCTAAAAGTATTAAAAACAAATCAATGAGCCACACCGTTGTACTGGGTGTCATGTTACTTCAGTGTGATGGCACTGTAGTTTATCTTTGGGGTAAAGAATTTACCCCACACACAACGTCCTGCTGCCATAAGCACAACATATCCACGCCTGAGAATAGCCCCCCCAAAATGTATTTTTACTCCAGTTCGAGTAATGTTTGCTAAAACCTATGGTGCTGAGCCCTTTTGGTAAATTATTAAGCATTTAAAAATAAAAAATACATGTATATTTGTGACCTGTTTTTAAAGACTTTTGTCTTCAGTAGGACCACAATGTGCTAGAGGGTGAGACCCACAGAAAGGCTGGGGGAAGTCGGAAAGTAGGAAGAGACAAAATAACAATTTGTTGGTTCTGATATTTTCATGGGATTTGTTGACAATACGAAAAATATAGAATAACACTAGCCCTTTCATTTAACAGGATGACCTCTCGGCACACATTCATTTGTGCATGTCTGTGCGTGCACATACTATACAAAACTTTGTGCTAGCATGCCTGCGTGAGTGTATGTGGGGTAAACTGTATCCCACCCCTGAGCTTTCAGCTCTCAAATCAAGGCCCTGAAAGTAAACAGTGCACTGCCAGAGGACCTTGTTTATCAAATCTGCAATTGCACTCACAGAGCAAAATGACCTACAATTACAAGCCCAGCTAGAAATTAAGTTTTCAGTCAGCCATCCAGAAAAAGATCATAGGATATCCTGCAAAAGGGAATTCTTCAGTAGTCCTCCCCTTCTCCTGGTACCTTTTTTTCCTAAAACGCCATACTGTTGTGGCTGTTGAAGTGACTTGCTTCTTAAATATGTTCCTCAGTTTTTGTGAAAGGATTATATAGCTACCACTAACACTAACACGTGGTGGTTGAATGTGTCTATGACATCATAGTCATATTTGTAAAATTTCCTCCCAAAACAACAACAGGCTCATACTTCCAAGCACGAGAGCTTTGTTGCTACCGGCTTTGCCAAGATATTCTGACCACTCCTAAAACGTCAGCAATTCCAGCAAAAGCAATTACATGCCCCTGCCCTGAAAGCAAAGTGGATAGGTTCTCTTTTTAAAGTGTGTAAAATTCCCTCCTAGTTTAATTATGTGGTGCTGGGTGGAACCTGGAGGCTACACAACATTAGTGCATTTTCCGTGGCACAAGCATGCAACATATTGGTTCCCACAGAGAGATCGGAAGCACAGTGGATCCCAAAACCTGGGTTACAGCATTCCTGGATCTCTGAGCAGTGTGGTGACCTAATCGCCTGACCACCTACTGCTCTCTGCCAAATCCCAAGCAGCAGGCCAGACACCCCTGAGAGTAACATCCGACTGAACCATGAAATATTACGTCAGGAGTGAGTCATTGGATACTGAGTCTTGGTTAGAACAGCTTTACATACTCACAAACACAGGAGCTCTACCCAGAATGGATTAAGCCGGTGAATAAACCGTATCATTGAAAGGAAACTTGTCATTTCTGGCAGCCATATTATTCAGTTCATAATGTTACACTACATTTAATGGGCACTGTTAAAGACCACAAAGTTAACTTGGATATATTCTTCCTCACATAAGGATAAAAAGTCTGATACACAACGGTAAAATACTTAAGTTTATGGTTATGAACTGAGTCAAAATATTTAAAAATCAGTTTCATAGGCCTCACTGAGCGACAGATGTGTACTGACACCCTCAAGTCAATCACAAGTATATTTCTCTAACAAGCTGGACTGTGACAACATCTCCCCTCCATTCTGCATCCAGCTGTTGTGCAGTGTTGACTTTACAAACAAATTCACTTCGACAAATATCCAAGCTGGAGACCCCGAGTTTGATAAACAAATCGGTCTCTCCTTATAAATCAATTCATGTTGCTTTTATTAGTGTTTTGACGTATCAGTCAAGCACATAATCAGTCAGTCAGTTGATAGCACAGCATTACTCACAATGCAAGAAACACCATGGCTATTGACCAGAACTCGTGACAGCTAAATATATCTATAAAATACAGTATATTATAATCATGCTTTATTGGTGTTGTAACCATTAAATTAATTGGCGCTGACTGTGTGGACGGTCATTCTGATTATTTTCAAGTCTCTGATTAAAATTTCCTAGCATTTCCCCAAAATTCCTCCCACTCAGTTTTTTGACTTGTGCCTAAAACAGTCCATAAAGGACAAACCACAAATGAGCATCTAACCTCATTTACTTTGAAATACACTGGATCAGAAATGACCTTTTGCTTAACCCCTTCCATGAACAACAATTGTCCAATCATTGCTTAGCAACCATAACTAAGGATGGCACTGTCAATCATTGGATTTATCCACATGCCAAGGTGGTGTGGATGGGGCTCTATTAAGAGAGATAACTCTTCACTTCAAGAGTTTGCAGGGTGGTGTCTTCTTTTAGCCTGTCCATAAGCAAAAGTGTAAGGAAGAAATTTAACAGTGTTTGTCTGCTTTGAGTTAAGCAGCAATAGTTAGCGTGTTCAGCTAACTAGCTACTACAGTAGTAACCCAGCATTACTTCCAAGGCCAAGGAGCACATCATTAACTAATTAGGTGACATTTGTTTGTGGGGTTACAGGTTAAGTTAAAAACAAGCCCCTTTACAACTATCATATCCACTGTGTAATATTCCGCACTGTATGAAAGCTACTGCTGAGTGCAATCAGAGTTTAGGATAATGAATTAAACAACAGTCTGATCTTATGTTTTTCCTTATCATACTTATATTATTAATATTAGGACAATCTACCTCTACACTGCAATACAAAAAGGATTCTGTTTCTTTATTTCCATGTCTTCTACTAGTGAGGATGTAGACTTTTAGCCTGGACCATGCAGCTTTAGCCTCATTCTTTTAGCACAATATGTTTAAAGCCATTAAGTGCATGTTTAAGACTCATTTTAAAAGGTTCACATCAGCTGGAAACTTTAGAAAGTCAACTGAAAACTGACAGATATAACTTAACTTGCTAGCTTTCTACAGCTAACAAAATGAATGAGAAGTTTGCTTTTCTCAATCTTTGTCTGAAATTGAAGAATTTCAAGTGGTAAATCTGCCACTATTATTACTGTAAACTATGTTGTCCTGCGAGAACAGAAGGTCTGAAAGCCGTTGCAAGAGTAACTAAGGGGGTGGCGCTTAGCGAACCATTGATTCACTAAAATAAAATCAGTAAACTGGAACCCAGGTAATCAAAATAATCAATTTGTCAAGTATGTTGTCTGTTACAACACCCTCCTCGCCTCTCCTGCTGCCCAAGGTTCACCCACACAGGGATGTTAGCATATTCCAACTGCTTGGAATTCCTTCCTGCCATCTTGGGAGAACAAACTGCATTTTAAAGCTTGTTGGGCCCTTTCAAGTTTTATTTGAAAGTATGTAATTACATTCTTGAAGGAATAACGGGTCTCCGGAGTAATGTATTAAATGTAATGGTTTGAAAATATGCTGTTGACGCTTCTTGATAGTCTCAAATGATAAGACAGCTTTGAGCAATAGAGATGCAGTGAAAATATAATGTAGAGGAGTGGTAGGTTTGGAAACGAGGGCAGCGGCTTTGACACTGCTCCAAATCTGTAAAGTCCTGTTGATGTCTTGCTTCACAGTGGTTTGTTGGGATGGCTGTGGCTGGTCTCCGGTCCATTTATGATTTATGAAGTTAATCCCTTTGCCTCTAATAGAATTAAAAACTTTAGTTGACATGCAGTTTGATGTGTATCAATAATTTTGACACTTTTGTCTTTCTGCTTTCAGTCAGGGTCAGATAAGGTGGTGCAAGACTTAAAATTCGAATTAGGAACATTTTGGAAAACATCTACCTTTATATTATTGTGGCTTGTGAAGGCAGAGTATGCAGAAGGATCCTTGGGGAATAGCAACTTTGTCTCCTGATTTTGAGATTATTACATATTTTGATACTGCACATTACATTTTATTTAATTATTTTCTGTTCTGGTCAATTTCATCTATTCAAGTCTAATCTATTTTTCTCTTGAGCACCAGAACACACTTTTGAGGTTCTCTATCACAAAGCAGAGCCATCGCTGGAGAATTTATTTGGCTGCCTCTGAGCTTTGCCTCTTAGGGACTGTGGTGTGGGCGAAGTCAATTCGCCTCTCAGATTAAAGGAGTGTCTTCAAGTGCCAATCCAAATGGTGATAAAAAGCTTTTTAATCCACTGAGAAAGTTTCCTGGTGTAACCCCCCAGAGTCCCAGCATCAGGCGTTGCCCCACTCAGGCTGCATCTGGACAGTGTTGAAGCCCAAGTGTGTCTCCCTGAGCCCTGACAGAGGGGGAGAAAGGCCTAAAAAAGGCCCCCTTAGCCACTCACTTGACCAGCTCCTTTGATAACATCTGGCAGGGGCAGGTTTGCACCAGCAACAGCAGGAGATGGAGGGACATTAAAGTCCTGTCACTCACTTGGCAGGAAGGCAGTCAGTAACAGTAATCATTCGGCAGACCGAACCTCAATCACTTAGACTGGAGTGTCACTGATGATCTCTCTTTCTAATGGGTCTGATGATATTCTCCAGCAAGAGTGTTATATAAGATGATGGCTTGGCATGGCTGCTTTTTATTCTGAACTCAAATCCATTTATCTTATCATTCAAATAACTGAGACTGCTGATACCCTCTTAGCTATTCAGGCCAAACGTCTCTGTACATATATATTTCTGTCAAGAAGTAAATCTGCACTTGAAACCTAAACATTCTTTATAGAAGAAAACTTAAAGCGTTTATCTAAACAGTGATGTCTGTTGAAGGAGATGGGCCTATCTTTGTTCTGGTGAAGGGGGGGTGCAAGCAACTGTTGAGGGGGCTAAATGTGAGTTTCACCACTGCTCCCCCGGAAAAGCTCAGACCAATTCAACTTCCATCCCTCTCCATTTTCTTTCTGTTTACGTTTAGGTTCATGAGTTTACATGCCAATTCCATTACAGGGATTAAAATAGTTTGTCCTATCTATCCTCAAACTCTGCTTCCCTTGTCCTTCTCCCTCCTTTAACCCCTCACACCACTTACAGGCTTTCAGGTCCCAGGGCTGGGTTACGGGATTACAGGACAAGCACGCTGCAGCCCGAGCACCCAAAGAAACACAAGGCGGCTGTGTTGAAGAATGTTCAAATGAGAAGTCCGAGCATTAGTGAAAGCTGAGGTTTGATCAATGGCTGTGGCACGTGTCTGCACTAGTGAGCACTTTACGGAGTGTCTGATGGAGAAGAAAGAGAAAATTAAGGTGTGTTATGACATGGGTCTAGGCGGCCGGGTTACCTTTGAGCTGCTGCTAATTAAGGGCTGGTGTTCACAGGTGAGCGGCTCCGAGCAGGATTTAGTGACACAGGCATAGAGGTGAAATCCCCCCACTTCCCCCAACGTCAAAGAAGCAAAGCATTGCAAACCACCAAAGGCAAATCTCAGAAGATAAGTGAGCTCTATCACTGTGCTCAGCTCACTCAAAGAAAAGTGATGGCAGGTGAACTTTCCACAAGTCACTTTTCGAACAAATTATTAAAAAGAAAGAAAGAACTACATAGATAGATGGTTAGAAGCATGTAATTCTTGGCAGTTTTTAATCAGCTGTTTTAGAAATCTTTTCTTATCTACACACACACAGTGTCCCAGATTGTGAGATCAGAGGTTTAAATCAAAGGTAGTGAAATAAGTCAGTCACTCGTTGCCTGTGGGTCTAAGCCACCCGCAGTTGGTAATCTCCTTCGGAACTGGAGGGGCTCAAAGGGGCTAAGCCTGGTCAGCACCTAGGAAGTGACATCCACGGCATCTCTTAAAATGCTCCCAGCAGCCTGTTTGGTAAAACACGGCTGAGGCTTCCTGTGTGAAAGGAACTCAGGACTGGATAGGACTCAGTATAGGACTGAAATTGTAAATTAATAATGACAGAACGAAATAATGGAGCAGAACATTTCAGTGTGCAACTGATCTCTCAAAAAAGTCAACAGTTCAAGAAAGTGAAAGGCCATGGGTTCTTAATAATGAGCTGAGTAATAAATGAATGATTAATAAATGAGCTGCAAACATGCTGCTGCACAGTTATTTAATCACCCTATGAACTGAAATACATTTTTTGTTGTGAAAAAACAGCAATAGTTTTCTAGTGAAATATTGATCTTTTTTCTGTCGAATAACACTTGCAAAGTGCATCACAACCCACATGACATGGAAAACAGGATTTTACTCAAACTGCTGTGTGTGCATTCTTGCGAGAAAGAAAAAGACAAATGACGCTCTAAAGAGTAAGATATTCTAATTAATCAAACTTGGGAAATAAATGCTCATCAGAGAGAAAAATTTCAATAATAATCATAACAGTAAATTCCTGCCAAAGTAATTTCTCCGTTTAAATGATGAAGAAAACGTCAATGTATGTCAAAACGAGGTACTGCAGCCAAGATAATGCTTGATTATACTAAATGTTGGTTTGGGATAAATTTGTATTTGTTTTATTTTAATACCTCATATGTGAAAAATTGTTATATACTGTATAAACAATATTATGATCTGTATGAAAGGGGCCCCTAAACAAACTGCATTTTATGTTCTAAATTGTACATGGTCATATAGGACGTGACAACCATTCTTACCAAGCTATGACCTGTACATCACCTCTATCGTGATTGACAGATGAGGCGTGCATGAGCTATTTCTTTGTTTCTACAAACTTTCCATCTTGGACCATCACATAATGTACGTGTACAGGACAGGTTGAGCTTGGTCTTATCTGTCCATAACAAATTGCTCCATGACTCTGTTGTTTGCTTTGTTTTTAACATGACTGAAGCTTATCAGCAGTGTGCATCTTGTGGTTTAAGGTAATGCTGGTGAGGTCTTGCCTTGTTGTCTTTGACACATATACAGATTACCTACATCATACTGACGTAACATTGCAATATCTCATATATCTCAATAGAAACATCCTGTTGTAAAATATGTTATCATTTGGTCCTTGTTAATTTACCTAATACAGACAGTCTCTGTAACACTGCAGCAATGTCCTGTCACACATTTGAAGAGAATGAATGAAATGAAGTAATACGACATCACAAGTCTAATATGTCACATTAACAAAAGAAATGTTCTAGTATCATGTGCCAGTGAGCTGGGACACTTGCTGTTTCAGAACATTCAGCTGTATTCAATATGAAATTGTAGCTCCAATAATCTTATGATATCAAACCACGCAATGAGGCTGACAAAAAGGAATGTTTCATCTATTTTTAATAAACTGGTGCAACATCAGGTCATCAGCATGATTAGTCCCAGTCATTCGAGCTTGAAATTAAAAATATTGAAATATGGAACCCACAAGAAAGGCTGTAAGTTTGCCCAAGAATAAATTGTCCATGACAAGGTCGCCATCAAAGAGACAAGACACAAATGTTTTTTGTTGAAATGAGACAATCACAGCTTGAGATCCAGCATCAAGAGTCATGCAGAAGGTATGCACTGCACTAGAAGGTGAGGAATTATTTAGTTGCCTGAGTCACAAAGAACATCCCAAATGCCACACACAGATAATCACGCATGAATGCAAACACACACACACACACACTCACACACAGGTTTCAGGCACTATCTTTGTGGGGACCCTAACCCCAACCCTTACCCTAAACCTAATTCTAACCCTCAACGTAAAACCAAGTCTTAACCCTCAACTTTAAACTTGTGGGGTCCAGCATTTTGGCCCCACAAAGTTGTCGGGACCCCACAACTAGAGTGGGCTCTTGGTTTTTGTACCTCACAAAAATAGTAAAACAAGCCCCCCCCCACACACACACACACACAACATGCCAATTATCTGCATTATCATATTTGCACAATTTTTTGCACTGTAAGGCCCAGCAGTGGGAAAAATACTTTGCAACCAAAGTCTGCCAGGGTGACTGAGGAGATCAATAATGATTAACAAAATAAATAATTTCTGAATGAAAGGGCCCCACAGTGCAAAACACAAAGTTAACATGACAAACAATGTCAGATTATTTGGAGTAGGGACCACTGTTCAGTCCCAGTCAACATGGCCTCACAACACAAGAAGCGTTTATCTTTGGTTCTTACACAACCACAGGAATCCAAAGCATATTTAAAGCATAAAAGAATCACTGTAGCCAATTGATCGCCATGTTTCATCAGTAAATACCTGTGTCATACCTATAATCTTTCTTTACAAATATTTTGGCAATACATTTTTGGAAAAAATTCTATTTACTTGTAACTTTCTGAACTATTTTCAACGCAATTTGACTGAAGAAATCTTTAACTTCCTTTTTATATCCTCACAAAATGGAAATAAAATCAGTGAACATGTTTGAACCAAATTCAATCATTACCTGAGGGTAAATTCTCACGCCTATGTCAAAGACAGATATGCAGTTTGTCAGACAGTGAATCCACTTCAGCACTTTTGGTCATTGTGAGTATGGAAATTCCCAAGAACATGGGAGCTTGAAAAAGTTTTCCCCATATAGCACGGAAACACACAGAAAAAGCTGCTTATTTCAAGCAACAGCAGACCAGTTCTGAGTAAACTATTGACAAGTGCAGTGAGTAAACATCCATTATTAATTTTTTGAAAGTTGGCATCATAACTGTATGCAGAATTATATGTTAAATGCTATTCCTAGATTTTACTGCAGCTTTTGATCTGGTTCATCACAGGATTCTATAGATTAAATTGTTGCACTGTAATGAGATCTTGTACAGCCTCTTAAATTACAATGTGGTGTGCCACAGGTCAGCTCCCTGGGTCTTCTACTTTTTGTTTTAAAGATTCCGAAAATATTCATCTCCTGCTTTTGCTAAATCAGCATTATTTGCTTATGATATGAGTGTATATTCAGATGATATCATGAAGTACTTAGTAGGCTATTATCACTAAAATGGAAATCTCCCAAAGACAATAAATGGTGATAACAGGTGTTATATTAAGTGTGTTGATGTCTGGAGAGATGCTACAAGAGAAGAAATTACAAGACTGCAAACAACACAAAACAGAGCTGCAATTGTTATTTTCAGATAGATAAATGTTGTAATGCTTGTGGCTGTTGGATGGTCAGACATAAATAAAAAGTAGTGGTTTAATTTTTCAGACATGTTAAGTGAAAACAGATTTCTTTTTTTCAGTCAAACAATAATTTAATCAAACAGGAAATTAGCTTAGAAATATTTTTGAAAAGTATAAAGAATATTAAAGACACAATTTTAAAGATAAATGTGTATGATTTTTGTGTGTATGTGTGTTTATATTTCACCCTAATGAACATCAGAACCTGTCTAAGGATTCATCAGAGGTTCACTTGTGAGGTACCTACATACATACACAGTATTAATTTCACTCTCTACTTACTCATGAAGGCAAAACTCTTCTAAAATGATATTCAAGGGGAAAACTTACCATATGAACTGAATAAACAGAGAAGCTGTTGAGTTGCGAAGGACAGAGTGCACTTCAGTTTCTCGCTTTCCTTATATCAGTAACAGTGAGTGAAGAACTATTAAGGGCCTCATTAGCACTTATTATTGCTTCTATAGAGGCCAAATGTGGAAAAATGTCCCCACATCTGCTTAAGGAGAAGAGAAATAAATATATAACTTGCTTCCCAAAATTTGACTTTGGTTTTATTTCAGGGCCAATGCCAAGCAGAGACTAATGACTGAGATGACTTTCGAGGGGTGTGATAAATTAGCAGCACGTCAACAAAGCAGAAACCACAGAGAACATTATTTCTGAAACTTGTCTATATTAGTTTTTCATTTGAGTTTTGACATTTACATTAAAAGTCTTATTTGCTTGTTTACTGTGTAAATCTTAAACATCTGCAAGTACATGGGTCTTGTTTTTAGAGTACCACTACATTACGTTACATTAAGTAGGTTACTGTCTAGATGCCAGCATTTAAATTCAGATTCAGAGCATTTGACCCCACGGCTGTTGTTCACAGTCAAATTACAAAGTTTCACATAACAAAAAAGAAAATA
This sequence comes from Coreoperca whiteheadi, assembly GCA_011952105.1. Taxonomy (NCBI): domain Eukaryota; kingdom Metazoa; phylum Chordata; class Actinopteri; order Centrarchiformes; family Sinipercidae; genus Coreoperca; species Coreoperca whiteheadi. The sequence continues at coordinate 11,299,599 of CM022480.1, read as the reverse complement.
CTGCGCGCAATGAGCTGTCTCTATTTAAAGTGGAGGAGGAGAGAAGGTGGGTTATCCAAGGTGTTTGAGACAGATGAGGGAGGTGGGGGTCGTGGAGGGAGGAGGAGGCAGGGAGGGCAAATTGGGCGGACACATAAAAACTGCAAGGGGCCATAGATGTTGGATCATTTGGAAAGTCTGGCCGTCCTGCGCACCGCCCGCCCTCACGAGCTGTACTGGAGACGGATAGGAAACCCCGCTGCAGAACCCGAGCGCCGGCCTTCGCGCAGACCCCGTCTCCTCTTGTCCATTTAGAGGTGTCGCTAAAGGATTAATGAGCCAAAAAGGCACCCAACTTCTCCTTTAAGGCTCATTTCGGCGTTTTTCGGCTTTACGCCCGGACCGGCTTTCACCTTCCCTTTCATTTTCACTTCATTCGAGGATACCTGTACCTCTACTGATGGTAAGCGCTCATCTACTGACACATTCACACATGACAGAGATTCAACAGCGCAGCTTTAAGAATCCGTTGAATAATACAGGAGGAATCTCGTTGACAGTTTGTGACTTTTAGCTTTGGTCTTTGGTGTTTGTGCGCGTGCAACCGACTTTGGACAACATTCCCGGGAGAAATGTACAAGGATTCATGACCAAGAAAATCCTGCATTCTTCCTCAATGACACAGAATAGGATATAAACTGAAATAAAAGTATATTTGGGGACGAATAGCGCAGTAATTATGGTGGAGCTCGTAGCAGGTTAAAGCCTTTTGTACCGGAGAGTTGAGCACTGACAAACCAACATAGTGAGGTCATTTTCAAACAGAGCGTCCAATTTCTCTAGGCTTCTCTTTCTTCAACACAATTAAATATTTACATTATGCAGATATGTAACGTTTCCCCCGAAGTTTGGCACAGATTCTTCCTGATGGAACACCTGTATCTGCTCCGTGTCATCCCGGTATGCGTAATGGGAAAGATGGAGATGACACAACTCACCATTTAACACAGAATTGGAAGAATACTCTGTATTTCTTAAACTCAATTTGAATTCCAATTAATTTCAGCTCCAAATACCGGTTTTCAACAGTAATTCATTCGAAATTGAGTTTAAATTGAATGCGGCACGTTTCTGTCCAGTTATGACAAACTGCGCAAAAACATTACAGTGGAATAACAGATACAGGGGCTCGCGTGTTTTCACCTGCTGTGCAGCAAATTATTATAGAATGGAATTGTGTCATTTAATACAGTAAAGCTGCTGCAGAGAAAACGTTTTACGGCCTGCAGGCGCATGGCGTCCTTGGCACCCACTTTTACTTTTCAACTCAAGTGTCTCTCCTATCATTCAGGGAAACAGATTCGCCAAACTTTGAGTGTGAAAGCGTTTTATATTTACATAATTATGTTTATTTATTTTTAAAATCTGCCATCTGGCAAAGAGGTGCAATATTGGCCCAGTGTTGACCTTTTGTTGATGCTACCTGGTGTTTTGGGTTTTCGGGTTGAACACTTCAACAAATTGGCCTCAACTCTTCAACCTGTTGTGCATTTTAAAATCTAAGAAAAGTCATGCAACTCATCTTTTATATAGGAGTTCTTGCCTTTCAGCATATACTACAGCTAACAAAACCTGGTTTCAGTGATCTCACTGACTGTGAATGTTCTTACTGTTGAACTGCTCACTGGGAGCAAATAAAATCCCAAGCCTACACTATTTAACAACAAGAGACATTACGGGTCTCTGTTTCATTTCTGTCAACACAAATGAGATATTGCATTTTGTTGGCCACACTGGCTCATTGTGAAGGCACAGTTATTATTTAAAATCCTTTAAGCTTTAGTTACAACCCACTTGTTATCAGGAAGGTAAACAAACCATTAAAATATTTTTCTTTTATTTTAAGTGTTGGACTTTTGTGATTTATACAACTATTGGCTATGATTTGGAGTAACCATCAGGATCATTGATACCCAGTATCATTATGAACTGTATATAATCTAAAGATTAATAGCACTAACCAGAGAAGGTAATTTAACATGAAATATGGCAGCTGATTATAACTCTATTTCCATATCTATAAACGTGTTGGTAAACTAAATAGTGGCATCTAAAATGATAAAATCAGGCCAGAGATTGGGCTGTTCCCGTGGCAACCTGTTGCCCTCCTCCCTCCATCCTTCCCTTCTTCCCTCCCGCCATCACTGTCAAATTCCTCAGAAAACACATCTGAAGAGCCATGTGAATAGTCTGATCACATTATCTCTGCTCAGAGAGAGAGAGAGAGAGAGAGAGGCCAAGAGGGATCGAGCAAAGCCAAGGGCAGTTGACTGCTCCGGCCTAATTGCACCTTGGTCTGCATTTGTTGTTGCAAAATGCTTCTCTGTCTGTCACTCAGCTCAAATGTATTCTGAGTGTGCAGCTTCTTAAAACATTATAATCTGGAAATTCAGTTTTTCTGCCATGGTTTGATCAAGAGGAGTAAATATGAGTCCATAATGCTGAGAAAAGTGGTGGAAAATCATTGAAAAAATGAACTGCGTTTGGTGTTGTTGGTTTTTTTTTTATCACCACTGGTGAAAACAGGTCAACAAAGTGAACGTGATGACTTTTTCCAGAATTGAAAGTTACTCCCTGTCTGCCTTACATCTTCTTTCATCATCATCGCACCACTTTGAGTGTCTGTCTGTTTTAGCCTGCAGCTTTGTCAGTGGTTGGTTACAGTTACAAGATGTTCTGTATGGTCAGTGTTTTTGAGTGCTATGAATCCCTGTAATCATGGGAGAGGCCCTCGCTGTACAATGAACGTTTGTTGTAAGAGATGTGCACACACGCACTCACTCACACACACACACACGCGCGCACACACACACATTATCCCCCCACCCCATGGGTAATAGAGCTGATCATGTTCTGAACCCTCCTCTTTCTTTGCAATGTTCTCACGAACATGCAAGAGGTGCCACACACTTATGCATGCGTACAGACACGCGCACTCACGCACGTGCACACCGTTTAGCTCACACACGCACTCACTGCACATCACCCTTTCTTCACACACACTGGATCTAGTGTCATGACCGAGAAAGGGGGGTCAGTCGGAGGTCAAAGTCTAATGCTGTTAGGAAAAAGATTGTTGATGGCATGTACAGTTAGCCACGCAGGGGCCGAGATAATCGCACATATACAAACCCAGACATGCTCACACGCACACACACACACGCGCGCACACACACACACACACACACACACACAATTTTCCTGTTAATGTGCACCCTCGCTGTGTAGTAATGCTTGGGTGTTCTCCAGTAGAACAGGCTCCAAATGATGACCAAAGACCTACTTTGCTACAGAGTACAGAGTAGAAATGGCTGCTCTGTGGTGCTGTTGTTGTGGTCAAAAATCGAGTAATTTTATTAGTGTGATTCAACAACATTTAGCACATTTAAATGACGTGTAAAATAATTTAATCATTAGAAGCATACTCCCGTGCTTGTTAAACCTAATAGAAGAAAAAACTTACTTGTGTGGCTTACTTTTTATTTTTAGGGGGTATTTTCAAGATTTCTGTTGGAGAAGCTGATCCAAAAGCTTTCATGTTTTAATTAAAGTAGTCTTCTTGGTTACATCAAGATTAAGAGACAAATACGCCCTACAAAAAAACATACACACACCAGTGCTGAATGTACAACTCTCCTACTGATGACAGCGATGTCAACGAGCAGAAGGCCTGTCATCAGAGTCACTACAACCTGTGTGATCCCTCAAGTAGGGACGCGTTACTAAGAGATGAGCCCCTTTTGAGATGGATGTATTTAGTTCCTTGTGTGAGGAGGGATAAAGGTTGACTGAGTTCACTTGGAGACGGTTTCTGTAAGCAAACAACCCCCTTGTTTTGGATATAGATTTTACCACTCCTGATCAAAGTGGTGTTATCGTCTCTTCGGTCTGTGTGTGAACATGAGAGGAGAGTTTCAGGCTTTTTTCAGGTTAACTTATCTAATGGTTTTTGCTCTTGGAGAATAACTTGCCATGATTGGCAAGCAGCTGCTTTTGAACCAGGCTTCTTATCAATTTCTGGAATTGATGTAAAAATGTAATGAGGTGTGTTTTCTGTCTTAGTTGAGTTAAAGGCATTAGGGATCTGCTGTCTGTGTTGTGGCACATACCTCCTAACATTCCAGTTACAGTAAATAGCTAGCTTAGCCCATGAGCCAAAATGATAAGCCTTAAAGAGACACTGGTTCTCTCTCTTACACGAACACTGACACAGATATACATGCTCTCTCCGCTACCCTTTAAGTAAATAACATGTAACTGCCTCTGGTGTTTGTAACTGCATGTAGTTTATAATATAATGTTTTTATCTGTATCTTTCAGGAACAGGGTCACTCCAACGTTTTCCTGCAGCCGCCCAACACCACCTAACATTTCCTGGAAGAACGTGTCCATTGCCTGCTCCCAACAAACATGGACTGTTTTCCCATGCTTTATTTTCTGTCGGTAAGTAAGTGGACCATGCCATTTCAATTTGTGGCATGTGACACATTGCCGCATCTCACATTTTCCCCTTTCCTTTCTATCCACTGAATCACTGATTTATGTGGCATTTCAATTGAAAGTCCCTGAGTTTTTTCAGTTAAATGTGTGACACATAGTCCCTTGGTTTGCGCCATGGCTTGTTAGAGGAGACTGTGAGGGACCATGGCTCCTTATCAAGTTAAGAATTTGCTCTGACCCCAGGGCTGCCTCTTTTATTTGTCTAATCATAGTGGAAGAGGGAGGAGATGAGGGGGAAGGGAGGGAGTGAAGAGGAATGGCCCTCAGATTCCATTCAAAAATTTTGGTTCCTGAAGCAGCTGTTTGCCTTTGGAGGATGTCGCCAAAGATAAACTGCAAGTTGTCTATCTGATCCAGGACTGCTTTACTGTAAACAAGGCAGACTAGACTATTAAAACAAATTAGTCTGCCATCAGTGGGAAGAGTAAGAGAAGAGGGTGTATTGGACATGTAGAAAATAGAAAGGTAAATCTTTTATGTCAGTTAAAATATAGGCCTTTCTTTCCCTGCATTTTTTCTCTTTTTTTTTTGTTTTCTTCCCCTCTGCTCGGCTCAGTCCTTTCCTAATCTTTTATCTCCCTTTGTCATCTGCTGCTCCCCTCAGAGACATCATGATTCCTGGTAATCGAATGCTGATGGTCATTTTAATATGCCAAGTCCTGCTGGGAGAGAGCAACCATGCTAGTCTGATACCTGAAGAAGGGAAAAAGAAAGTACCGGGCCTGCAGGGTCGTTCGGCCGCTCAGAGCCATGAACTGCTGCGGGACTTTGAGGCCACGCTGCTGCACATGTTTGGCCTCAAGAGGCGGCCGCGGCCCAGCCGCTCAGCCACTGTGCCTCGCTACCTGTTGGACCTCTACCGGCTACAGTCGGGGGAGGCTGAGGAGGCCGGAGCCCATGACATCGCTTTTGAGTACCCAGAGAGGTCAGCCAGCCGGGCCAACACTGTGAGGGGCTTCCAACACGAAGGTAAAAAAGTAATTGAGGATGTTGGCATCATATGTAGTATCAGTCATCTGTAGGAGGAGAGATGATAAAAGCATCAGCACAGAAACATTACACACACCATACACTCCATATTGAAGGTCGTTGTTGCCAGGCATTCCAATAATTTTGGTAGTAATGTATTTCATTAGCATTTGGCGAGGACCGCTAAGTATTCAGGGTAAAAAAAAAACATTGCCTAGATCCCTTGAAACATGATTGTAAGGCAGCTCCACCCATCTCACCATAACCAAGGAATCCAAGGATGTGGTCACCAAACACTGTCTACAGAGGGGCAAAAAATTCTGCTAGACAAGCTCTCAAGAGCCTCATTTGACAAAACTCTGCGTGTTTGGTTAGCAGCTGAAAGAAAAGCATACCTTCATATTACAGACTTACACTTATCACCCCACCCAGCAGAACATAGCTTAAAAAAGCACAGTCTTGGCCTGGAATTGGAGTGTGCTCCTCTCTCATGACTCCAGTTTTTATGGAGGGCTCTTTTAGAAGGACCTTCCTCAACGTGCAATTATCTTTAATGCTACTCTGCACACTTCTAAATAAAGTCCCTACTGCCAACAATGTGGGTGCTGAGAGCAGACGCTGCAGCTCTCTGAAGAGATGGAAAAACAGTCTCAAGAGCTGGTGTGATAGAAAGACTGGAACGTTAGAAGGGTTTCTGTTTATTTTGACTTGGGTCTGCTTAGTTTTAGTGACAAATGCAGAGGTTTCAATTAGGCTCGTGGAAACTCTAGGGTGACTGCTCTGTTAAATGTAAGATGAGGTTGGAAAGCGAGACTGAAACATGGTGGATAAATGCTTGAAAACAATCTCTGGCAGAGACGCAGAGATGATGTACCAGACGTCGCAAGTGAGGAGGCGATCTTGTGGCATTGTGAGATGAGGAAACCGGGGAGCTTTAGGGCTACAGAACATGTCCGCCCTTAGGGGGAGGAGTAAGGAAGGAGGGATGAGTCAGCCTTAATGGGGCTCGGCAAACACTGCTAGTGGTAGCACACGCACTCACACGGCAACGTACCAAGGTTAGTCAGGAAGAAAGCGCACCGCAGCTGGAGGAGGAACTTCTGCCTGTGATGCAATGTGTGTGTGCACAGATGTGTGTGTGTGTGTGTGTGTGTGTGTGTGTGTATGGGTTTCTAGTGCTCTGTACAGGCATTTACCCTCCTTCTCCTTTTGCTAAACTATGTTAATAACACGTTTTGAACTCTTTTGAGTGGGAGTGCTCGCTTTCATGGAAGCACCATTGTGCAATAGTGTGATTCAGCTGACTGATCTGTCCAAAACACCGTGAGGTATTACTATCTGCAGCAGATGGACAGTTAGGTGAGGAGACCTGTTTACAGTCTAGGAAAACCGTGTAACCATTCATCTTGAATTCGGCATGTTTTTTCTATTGGCTGTGTGTAACAAGTGACATATCCCTGTTTTTGATTCATTTCAAATGGCTTTGTCAATTAAACTAGAAGGCATACAGTACAGAGTACATGAGAATGTGTATGCATGCCTGTTTAAAAATTTGAATAAGGTTTGGTTGAGGTTTTGAATACATTGCATTCCCTCGCAAGATCTCCTTTCCCATGGACTTCAGATAACTGAGATTCTACTGTATTGTCTGACTCCTTAATGATTATTCATGATGAAAATGATAAACGTCTTACGTGAACAAACTGCAGAGCTAATCAAAAACACAGCAGGTTTTAATAATGAGAACCACCTGGGTAAGATTAGGGCCTGGGTGTGAAATAACAGGGGTGGATTGAGCAGGAAAATAGTAGACACAACATTCCTTTCCCCAACAATGGTGATCTTGCCAGAAATCTGCAGACTGAGCGTGGAACAGGGAGCCTCCACTGTGTTTATACTGTAGCTGTGGTACGTTAATCACCACCCTCCTTGTAATGCATGTTTCAGCAAAGTTCTCAGAGAAAGGCATTGAGAGAAGGGATGGATAATCCTTATAGATAGATAAGGAAGCGTGGACAATGTATATTTATATTCTTGAATACCCCAGAGGCCTTGAAATGTGTGCATGTTCGTTATTTTGTGTCAATTAAGCCACGTCAGAGCGAGGAAGTTAGATGTTAGCAGAGCTTAGAGCTGTGCTTCATAGTTTTATCGTCATATAGATATGAACAAGAGATAAAGTATCTTCATGGAAACTCAATATCTGAATATTTTTGAATTTACAAGATGTACATCTGAGACAAAGTTGTCAGTTTGCTCTCTACACACTGCATGTTTTGATATCAGAAGTTCTGAACATTAAGGAATTATGCAGCTAATCAAACTTCCAACATTTCTCCATTTTCTCATTTTCAGAGCACATGGAGAGAGTGCATGAGCTAGATGATGGGGAAACCATGCCCCTTCGCTTCCTGTTCAACCTCACAAGCATTCCAGAGGACGAGCTGCTCTCTTCCGCCGAACTTAGGCTCTACCGTCATCAGATTGATGAGGCTATCGCTGACACCCTCTCAGATGACCAGGGGCTTCACCGGATAAATGTGTACGAGGTGCTGAAGCCCCCGCGGCCAGGGCAGCTAATCACGCAGCTCTTGGATACGCGGCTTGTGCGCCACAACACGTCACGCTGGGAGAGCTTTGATGTGAGCCCTGCTGTGCTGCGCTGGACTCAAGAGCGTCTCCCAAATTATGGGCTTGCTGTGGAGGTTCTGCACCTCAACCACACGCCACGCCACCAGGGCCGACATGTCCGCGTCAGCCGTTCACTACACCAGGAGCCTGGCGAGGACTGGGAGCAGCTACGCCCCCTCCTGGTTACCTTTGGCCATGATGGGAAGGGTCACCCGCTGACCCGCAGGACCAAGCGCAGCCCCAAGCAGCGGGGCCGTAAACGCAACCGCAACTGCAGGCGCCACGCACTGTATGTGGACTTCAGTGATGTAGGCTGGAATGACTGGATAGTGGCACCCCCTGGTTACCAGGCCTATTACTGCCATGGGGAATGCCCCTTTCCTCTGGCGGATCATCTGAACTCAACCAACCATGCCATTGTTCAGACACTGGTGAACTCTGTGAACAACAACATCCCCAAGGCCTGCTGCGTGCCAACAGAGCTCAGCGCCATCTCCATGCTCTACCTAGACGAACATGACAAGGTGGTCCTAAAAAACTACCAGGAAATGGTAGTGGAGGGCTGCGGCTGCCGCTAACACACAGACTAACCAGAACTTGGACTGGCGACTTGAAAAAAGCAACATGGACGCTAAAACAAATCAGAAAGTCTTTACTCCCAAAAATGTTCACTTGGACCCTTATTTATAATGTTTATGTTGAGGTGTATGTTTGTCTCACTTATTTTTGTTTCTTTGACAATATGATCATATATTTTGACAAAATATATATATTTATATCTACATATAAAAAATAAATTGAGTCCTTATTTTAAACAAAAAAAAGCTGTACAACTTTTCATAATGTACATTAGATTGTATAAGGTTTTTTTATTGAGAAAATAGTAAAAACAATCTAAAAAGTAAAATTTATTTACTGGTTATATTTATTGCTCTCATATTATATACATTTTGGGAAAAAAAATAAAAGCATGAATTGCTTCCAATAACACATTCAAACAGATCACAAGATGCACCCTTCTTGTGTGTGTATTTGCCTAAATTAGAGCACTGCGTGAATTTGCGTGAACACTGATTTTTCAGTAATCAGTTGAAATAATCAGAAATGTACACTGACTTTATTTCACCTCTTTCCATTAATATTAAGCTGATTATTTTAATAAGCCCCTTAAAGCCCCTTATCCATTTTGCGTTGTAAAATACCTGTAATAACTATCTACTATAAGGGGGTTGTAAAAATAAAAGTTGACAGTAAGGATCCATTACTGTTTTAACGTGAATTTGGATTTTAATTCTAAGCCTGATGCTTATCCTGGTGGCCTTTTTTGCTAAAAGATAGATAAAAGCAGATCAATCTTTCTGATGCTCTTTCTTTCCTAAATAAAAATTGTTTGGTTTATTAATCGGCATCTCACACACTCTTTGAGTGATTACACACGTCATCAAAGAAAGACAAATCGTGTAAATTATTTTCAGTGACAGAAGCAGTTACAGAAATGGTATGCCATTTCAAAGCTGGTAGGGCTTTGGTTTAGGGCCTTATTGTTCTCAAATTTCACTTTTCTGTCAATTAGACTAACATGCAGTGGTTGGACACTCGCTAATCCAATTGCATTCAGGGCGGGTTGTTGAGCCTGACTGTGGGAGAGTTCTATTGTTCTTGACGTCCCCACATTGGGGGCATGATTGTGGCCGATGCGTCCTGTCCTGATACAAGGCGGCTGAGTCCTCAGAAGAATCAAAGGTTAGACGCTCTGTCTCCTGCCTTTGTCTTCAGCGGCTCATGCCGACAGACCAAAGACGCCTGTCTCCAACCTGTGCCCCATCACACAATAGGCTTCTACATCATTTACAAGCTGACCGCTGGCCCAAATTATATGATAATGTTTAGAGAGAGGGACTCCTTTGAACTGCTGGGCTATATTAGCGGTGCGTTGTTTCACAGAGAGTGCCCTGTACATCATCATGTCTGATGTACTGAGTGCAAATTTAAATAATTACAGCTGGACAGTATAATCAGCATTTAAGGGATTTTTTAACACTTTAATGTATATTTTGTTATGGGGAAAAACTACAAATGTACACAGTTAATTGGTGTCAGTCACAGGACAAAGATAGAAAACTATTTTTGAACATGAAATATTTGTTGACTGGTGTGTTACATTAGGTGTTACATTTCTTTTAATGACAAGTCAGGTTTTCTAATGGAGCATGTGCAGGCCCTCAGGCCCTCTTATGGCCACTGGGCTTCTCTTTGATGCCTGCATATCAGCGTCAAAAAGGAGGAAGACTGCTAAAGGAGGAGAAGACGGAGAAGAATTTCATTTTGAAGTGGCTGAAGGCAGAGGAGAAGGGGCTCGGGGTGGGAGGGATATGTGTGTGTTCGTGAAAAGGGGGGAGGGGTCTTTTCAGCAGCTTGACAGTGAAATTACAACATTTCAACTGATCTCCCCTTGAAGTATAACATCAGCCAGTTATGGTAATTGTCTTGCCTGTTCATTATCCCACTACCCTATGCAATGTATGTTTATTAAAAGGCTCAGAGAGGGACGTTTATATAAGCTTTGCACACCCAGTGAGCCTGCCATGTAGTCTACCAGCCAGCCTAGAGTCGAGCCCTTAAAGTTTGTGTTTGGAGGCAGAGAAGCTCAAAACCTTCAGCAACATCATGCCTCGAGTCCCAAATGCTTAACTGTCAACACGTGTTGTCACGTGTCAACAGGCGCGTGATTCTTAAGAACTTCACAAAAAATATATATATAAGTTGTGTGTGAGAGTGAGTGTGTGTGAAGGGAGGTAGGGGGGTTGGGGTAAATTACAAAATGAGTCCTTGCAAACAGATTGAGGGCTTTGTTATTCCTTTGTGACGTGCCATTCAGTCTCCTGTAAGTGCCTGTTCTCACGCAATTACAGGTGAGTCATTATGCAGCAGGGCTATTGACACTGCTCGACTAATTGACTGGGGGAAGTCTTCAAAAAGATTTTTATTTGGATGTTCCACCATAAAAGTCGAGTGTTTATAGAGAGTAAACCTCCCCGCAGGAAGAAAGGTAGATGGTCCTTGCTTGCATTGCCTTGTTTGAGTGGGTGCTATTGCTAAAATCTTAACCGGAGCTACCAGATGTTAGAAATCTGAATGTGTATGTGTGTGTCATGACTTTCGTGAAAGTCATGTGACACAGAAACACATCTTCAACTATGAAAATTTGATTTTTGTATGTCAATAAAGTCAGTCAGTCATTTTCTTCCGCTTGTTCCCCGTTAGGGGTCACTGGGTCTATCCCAGACCTTAGGCGGGGTACACCCTGGACAGTGGCCAACTCGTCGCTGAGACAGAGACAGACAACCAATCACTCTCACATTCATCCACTAGGGGCAATTTGGGGTCATCAATTAACCTAAACATGCATGTCTTTGGATGGTGGGAAGAAGCCGGAGAACCCACATTAACACAGGGAGGACATGCAGACTCCACCCTGTGACGTTGCTCTGGTCCGGGATTCGAACCCACGATCTCCTTGCTGGGAAGCAGGCGCTCTAACCACTCTGTCACCGTGCACCCCGTCAATAAAGTTTAAGCGATAATTCATTTTTGGACGTAAGGCAACTGTAAAACCTGTGTTCATGGTAGAGACCGGTGTTTTAGTCTATTGCTGCACCTTATCTTTTAAACGGCTCATTGGTGGCGGGCCATGCGACTGGGCAAAAAAGTAGTTCCAGTTTTCTGAGACCTGATGAATTAAAGGAAGAAGAATTAAACAGCAGAAAGAAAGAAAAGGTCTCATTGTTCATTGTGTTGTAGCTTTAAATATTTTATGTTTGGTGGTTTTGTGAGCTGGGGCTCATTTATATGTGATGTCTTGCCGACTGGCTGGGAAATCTTTTGGCAACAAGTCATAACACCTCATGTCAAAAACCCAACACGAATCCTTAAGTTAACTAATGCAACATAACCTTTAGGTCTTTCCTTTAGGACTTATCTTTCATACTTTTATGTCCTTACAATGACAGCCAAGGGTGGTAACAAACAAAGGTGTTTCATTACTGTACACAAGTTGGTGTGTGTCCACTGAGGCTTCAACTAACTATTGTTTTTTTTTTGCTTAATCTGTCCATCATTTTTTCAATTTGTCATTTAATTAATGACATGTTAGGTAAGAGGTAAATCTATTTTGGGGGGTTTGAGTGAACTGTCCCTTAAAGACAAAGACCACAGTAGTTATACCCTGCTATACAAGAACAAGTGTTTATGGACCATGTATTGGGGACAGGTCATGCTGTGCTGTGCTACAGTCCCAAACTGGAAAGAGTTAGTCGATGCTCTCTTGTTCAGCTCCCTCTGTTTGGTAAAGAATTAGGAGGGGTTATTGTGATGATAGCTCATGTCAGTGCTGCTCGAGGTCACGGCCTCTTGTTTCAATCTCCCACTCATACTTCCACACACATGCATAAACACACACA
>CM022480.1:11261334-11286975 GCA_011952105.1 Coreoperca whiteheadi | reverse complement strand
CACACACACACACACACACACACTCTTTCTTATACACTTTTTCCAGGTATATCATTTTTACACAAAGACACGCGCACACACATTCACGCACAGGTCTGAAACCTTAGACCCTTCCCGCTGTCCATCTGTAGGGGTTATCTGTGTGACACCTCCTCTCACCCCTGGTTGTGACTCATCTCCACTCATCACGCACACCTCGGCGCTAGCACATGGCAGCCGGGACGCTCCACGATGCATTTAAAGGAATAAGGCTGTCATCGATGGAATACTTTGACCTCTGGGTCACAGGCACAAAATGCATACACACAGACACACGGTGTGTACAGTGCAGGTAGCCTCGGGTAATAGTAGAGGAGAATTTGACTCTTCCGGGTGCAGACACAGGTGATCATAAAAGCAAGTGCATTGCTTTAGTGCTGAAAGAATTAGTTGACAGAAAACTAAATCACAATCATTTTAATAAGGGATTAAAACCCCTTCAGCTGCCTCAATATATGTTATGTTATTTGGAATGGCTGAATTCTCACTCAAACTTGACAAACGATACATCCCTTGATAGCCACATGACTCTACTGTATATGTCTAAAGCATTTTGGGGGTGGGGGGGTTAGCAACTGATGCTAATTTTATAGCAGCAGTACAAACAAAACAGAACTGCAAAATAAAAAAAATAGGGAAGAGAAAAGCTTACATTTTCACCATGTTTGTTCCTCAGTGAGTTTGCTTCAGTATCACTTAGAGTAGCTCTGACTTCTTGATAGTAAACCGATGATAAACAAATCAGAAGAGACCAGGACAGTGAGTGTAATCAAAAGGGCTCAAGAAAAGAAACCATTTTAACAGGTAGGTACTTTTCTGGGCTTGTGCACAAAAAGGCTCTGCTGTGTGTCGTCTATCAATCAAAAATGCCAAACTTTTGCCAGCTGAGTTGAGTATCTTTCATTTCTGGGCTGTAAATTGGACAAAACGTGCAGTATGAGGAAGTCAGACATGTTTGAAAATGTAAAAATTTAGATTTTTAACTATTCTCTGACTTTACGTAGCCTAAATGATTATTCGATTAATTGAAAAAATTATGAACAAATTAATCGATAATGACAGTCATTTTTAGTTTCAGCTCTACATGGTTTCTTTAGGTGACTTTGTTTACATTAAGGGCAAAGAAAACACTGTTGTTGCTAGCCAAAAGACGGAAACTAAAAACACTGTGATTTTGATTGACAGTTGTTAGGGTTTTGGTCATTTTGACGCACTCCGAGCTTCCTTTAACTCACGGTGTGGGTATGTGTGCGTGCATGCTTTTCTTCACATGCACACTTAAGTACGCGTACACAGTTAAAATCTGCAATTGCTTGCTCCGTTCAGGCAGTTAGCAAGCATCCCTGGTGTCTGTCAGTGGTGTTAGAAGAAAAACAATGAAGGCCTCTCAAAGAAAGCTTAATAACAGTAATTCCTGCCTGAGTGATTAGAAGGAGTATCAGATATTTCCATCTTGACAACTGTTCCCAAACAAAGCATCCAGGGATGGAGGGTCGGGGGCATGGAGTGTATGTGTGTGTGTAGTGGGGGTTACACACTGACTTCGATTAAACCCCCTCGACACTCGTTTCCCTCCCCAAGCCTTCCCAACTGGGAACGGATCGCAGTGGAAATTTCCACTTGTCGAAGAAACAACCTGCAGGTTTAAAATTTGGTGTCAAGTGCCAGTGTCGCTGTGTGGACGGAATGCTTCTTTTGTGGGCAAGTCTCTGGTGTAATTTCGGGCAGGGCAGGGTGTCCCTGCAGTAGGCCTTTCTTCCTCGGGCCCTGTGCAGTTTCATTAGATACGGCTAATGAAAAGATGGCTGCTGGACAGCCCGGCCCCCCGACGCTCCTCTGGCCTGTATTTAGAGCCCCTGCCACATCTCCCACTGTACAGGTGTGCTGGCTGGCCCTCCGGCACTACACCAACTGACTGAAAACACACATTCTCATGTTCTCTTTAACAGGCTATGGAGTGTTATTTTCACAAGTTCATTTTACAACATTATTTTCATTTAAAGCAACTTGTTTACTTTCATTAAAGTTTTTTTTATAACTTTGGCTTTTATTATCTAAACACAAATGTAGGTGCCTCCTTCTGTTTCTTTTAGAGTAAAAGCACTTTACAATTTACCCTTCATACTGAAACCAAGATTTCTGAACCAAGAATATTGGTTATAATATTGGTCAGTTACTGTATGTTAACAGAAAATCATAATACACATGTGTGGAGATTTTCTGGTGTAATGCTGCACTTTGTGTTAAAAACAGTGTTTTTTGTCATTTACAGTATTTTTATGTTTATTATTACTTTTTAAATACATTTGTGGTTTTGGAGTCAGTGTGCAGACACTGCTCACATACATACGGTTCACATACACAATCTACTCAACCATACGAATTGAGAAAACATTTGAAATATATGGACGTAGCCAATTCATAAACTCTTCTTTCATTTGAATATTCATTGCCCTGTACACAGTTTGTTTTCTTTTGTCTAGTAAAAACAAGTGGCAACATAACATGTCACATATTCTTCTCACATCCATGTCTTTATTTACACATATGGCAGGAAATTAAAGACAGTGAGTAAAGCGAGTATCCCTCATTTAACAATCTCCAGCGCTCTGAAGTCTCTGGCAAACTGAGACGTTGTAAAAAGACTCCTGTAATTAGACAAAGCTGTTTATGCACAAATGCTCCATCTCATTTCCCCATTCGCTTCCCTATGAAACATTAATTTTCCTTTCAGCGTGACAATAGTTGATATACAGTATGGTGTCATCTGGTGAGAGCATATTGTTTTGCTCTGGTTAGTTACAGAAGCCTATTTCTGCCTACTGGCAGCTTCTCTCTTTTCAGGTGCATAAATATCTGAGAAGAGAACTGGTGTTTGGCTGGAACAAGGCCGAAGTTAGATCTCAGTGTTTATTTGCTAACAGACTCCCTCTGTGTTCATACGCTGACCCTTTGTGTGGCTCTCTGAGAGGCAGGTGGATTGTGCCTCTGGCTTGCGGGCTACAGTTTGAAAGCAACAACGTGAAACAGGAGCTGTAACACGACCCCAAGGCAATTAGGCTCACAATGAGAACGTTTTTTTCACATTCACTCCTTTTGTGTTGCTAAATACTATTTAAGCGCAAATAAAATGAGGAACCTTGGGTGCTTTGGCAGAGAAGCTGTGGAAAATGTACAACCAGGTAGCAAATCAGCAACAGATTACGTTTTTGTGCCTCAGCAATGGCTGCTTGTTGAACATAAGTTGAGGGAGTTGCTCCAACGCATGTCTCTCCTTTGAAGTTGCCCTACCTTGTTGCCCTGCGTTTGTGTGTGTGTGTGTGTGTGTGTGTGTGTGTGTACAATCAGGGAGGGCATTGGGGTGGGGTGGACGGGATTGGAGGACGCAAGACTAATCAAGTCCTTTTTGGGGGAGTTTTAGCACCGCAGACCCTTTCCCATTTTCACAGACAGACTGTGGAAGTCGGAAAGGTACATGGAGGGCTGGAAGAGAGAGACCCTACAGCTCCTTCCCCCCTCCTTCTCTCCCTCCTCCCTTCCGTTGCCATATAGGCTACCCTTCGCTGAATGGTGTGTGTCTACCGGATCTGCCCAGGATGAAATGTCATATCTTAGACTGATCCTTATCTCTTAATCGCTTCCTTTGTCTCCCATGATTCCCCAGACCCTCCCTGACTTCCCTCCTTGGACATGGCCCTTTGATGTGTCAGCCACAGTTTGGGACGCTGGGGGTGGGATATTTGTGGTGTGTGCATGCATGTGTGTGTGTGTGTGTGTGACTGTTTTAACGTGGCGGTCTGGTTCTTCTCTGAGCTAACAAGAGCCCCAGAGGTTATCAAGATTCAATGTTGGAGGAGACTACTAGAATGGATTGGTGCTTTGAGTCTCTTGTGGCTTTGCAAAGTTAGATGCAAAGAGATGGTGTGTGTTGTTGCATGGATATGTGTGTATGTTTGTGTGTATCTAAGAATGTGTGTATGTGCTGGAGGGCAGCAGTAATGTGTAACATAGACAGTAATGTGTTCCTGTGTGTGTATTTATGCATTTGCATGACTACTTGGGGTAAAACCCTAAGCTCATGACACATCAGACTCACAAACCTTCTCTAGGGCTTCAAGCAGATGTTTGCATGGGTCACGGACAGTCACACAGACAGTCAAATGTGAAACAAGTGCTTGAAATATCAAAGATATTGCATAAAACAAGTATGAAAACTAACAAAACAGGAACATAGAGCGAATTCAAAAAGCCCCTGGATATCACATACAAATTATTACAATTGAGTCTTGGAAAGTGGGGTGAGTTTCTATTACAGGTTATTTACATGCTGTCTAAGATAGGCATTTAAGATATCCTACTCTATCCAGTTTTTTCTAACATTTTTAGCTATGCTAGCGGTATGGCTCTATGGATGGCAAGGTCAGTCAGTCTGTCCACTACTTTGGCCCAGACTGAAATGGAGAGATTACCATGAATTTTGTATAGACAAATGGTCCCCAGAGAATGAATCCTACTGACTTTAATGATACCCTTACTTTTCCTCCAGTGCCAACATGAGTATTTTTTTAAATGTCTCAACAACTATTGGATGGATTGCCATGAAATTTGATACAGAAATTCATGTGA
Source organism: Coreoperca whiteheadi (assembly GCA_011952105.1). Classification (NCBI taxonomy): domain Eukaryota; kingdom Metazoa; phylum Chordata; class Actinopteri; order Centrarchiformes; family Sinipercidae; genus Coreoperca; species Coreoperca whiteheadi. The sequence goes on along the minus strand of CM022480.1, from coordinate 11,282,310 downwards.
ATTGTAATAACTTTGGTCATCCTTTCATTTTTCATTTAGCTCCATTTTTGTGGTGCTAATTAGCAAGCGTTAGGATGCTATAATGCTAAATTAAGAATATTAAGAACATTATACCTACTAAACATCAACATGTTAGCATTGCCCGTGTGAGCAAGATAGCATTCTGACATTAGGATTTAGCTAAAAGCCCCACTGTACCTAAGTACAACCTCACAGAGCTGCTACGAATGACGCTTCTTGTCTGTAGAATATATAAGATTTGCAATACACCTTATGTTATGTTTGTGTAATTCAGAGATGGGCACTCAACTTGTACACAGGCACGTAAATGGACAACATTTACTTTTCTTTTGTTAATTACTAAGATACTGTGAACATTTCCACAAGAGCAAAGATCTTCATGAAAGCCCCTTTGGCTAAACAGAAGAAATACTTATTGTCAAAAATGTCTCCAGATCAGCTAATTTCAACAGCGTTAGCCTTGAGCTAATGCCACTGTTGTTCTTGCTGTAATGTCAGATATGTTGGTTAGGCTCATTAGTTTCCAAATAGTTCTTCACTGTATATTTGATTTCACCCTGCAAGCAGGAATTTAAGACTTGAGATAAAAAAGACAAAGCATTGTTCAGTGCCCCAAATAGAAAACTGCTTCTGATGTAACAGATACAGGTGGTTTAATATTTTTGCACTCCTGGCCTCCAGTTGGCCCTAGACATACTGTATTCACTGTGCTGATGAAGTTTCCATATTTATACGCAGGTTTAAATAATTAAACAAAAGAAAAGATAGAGTGGCCTGTGGTCTAATCTAACACACAATAGGTCGAATATTTTTGACCTCCCTACCTCCAGTTGACCCAGTATTCACTGGTCTAATGAACTTTCTATGTTTGTGCAGTTTTGAATAATTCCACAAAGACAGCTCAAGTGACCTCTGCCAGTATAGCTCAGTGTTTGAGTACAGTGTTGGGCACAATTCACTGAAATTATTATTAAAAATGCAGATGGAACTTGAAAACATCAAGCTGAATTTATGTCATTTATCTTGAAATTGTGAGTTGTTATCACACTGATGTAAACCAAGGTAGAATAAAAATAATACATTTTGTTACAATGTTACAGAAATAATACATTTCTGTAACATTCCCTGAGATCACAAATCATCTCAGGGAATGTGGCAAATAGTGAGCCCACTCAACAAACGTAGCTAAAACAAGAGTAATTTATTAAACTAAAGTTAACACAAATCATAAGCCAATCCAAATGACAGGCAGATGCCACTGTAGCAAGGGAAGGACAGAATGAACACATGGGCCAGCTTTTATAGCCCAAGGGCCCAGGTGAGCTTAATCAGCTGACGACCCTCCCATGTCAGCCAACTGTCAGCTGAAGTTGCCAGGAGATCCTCCAAGACAATGGGAGGGGCGTCACACAGTATAATACAGCAGTATATGGAGTAGAAGACAAGATTGAATAGGAGCCTCAAAAACTAGAAAAAGGAGGGAAAGATAGTGTGAAAATGTGACTGGGAATGACAGAAGGGCATCACATAAAGGATTTCAAATTACAGAGAAAGGGAGAAATGTAGTTTATTCTACCTCTGCATTTTACTTGGTCACTATAAAGGAAGCAGGTGAGTGCACTAAGATTAAATGTAAGTACAAGAGGAGTGGAATAAAATGGAAAAACTCGGCTGCTTCTGCTTTCCCAGATCTTCCAGTGAGAAGGTATGTCTGTGTGCTATTAGTGTGTGTGTATGTGTGTGAGAGAGAGAGAGCAAGAGCGCAAAAGAGAGAGACCGTGGCAAAAAGAAGAAGACCGACAGAGACAGGGAGAGCTTGTTTGAAAAGGCTCGTGTCTTCGAACGCATCTTCGAGCAGATTAAACATGTGACTGTGTATGAGTGGAAAATGTATTCTATCTCAGCTCATTGTTGTCTGGTTGGCTCATTTTGCCGATCCAACATCCGGAGGCTCATTCTTCGTTCCCTAAAGGAACCTCAGGCTGAAGCCAGGGGTGATGGGGGCACATTGTCTGCACCCTCTGGTGGCAGGATGCAACAGCACAAGCTGTCCGTGTGTGTGTGTGTGTGTGCGCGTGTGTGTGTCCGTGTGTATCTGTGTGCGCACAAAGGACATTTATGCATCCACGTGTTAATCTAAAGTCAGTAAAAGAACGTGCTTCCCCAGGTGAGAGCACAATACTGTATGTTTGTGTCGAGAGGCCACCCAGCATCAGCTGCATATCCTGACAAAGATAGGAGATCTGGTTTACAATTAGAGGTTTTTGCGTCAGCCAAAAGAAACATTGTTCATTTCAGTGAAAGAGTGGGGCCCTCACTGGGTCCTGAGCCACCTGGAGATGAAGGAGGGCGGAGGCCAGTGGAAAGTAGACAGAAGAATGACAGCATTAGTGTCAGAAAGAAAATGTCACCATAAGAACAGATTCATCAACATGTAGTGGTAAGGCTGTTATTATTGTCTCGTATGCAGCCTGGCGTTTTCAAACCCTGGGTGGATTTTCAAATAACGGAGCAGCATTGTTTCAGCCACTGGTGTAGCTGTGTGTATTTGCACATCCAAGCTAGTGTAGAGAGAAAATAAGCCGGCACTTTCCCCCAGATTTAGGTCTAAGCTCGAATAAACTCTGTCACTCCCTCCTTTGCGAGTGATTGTCAAGTGGCTGTTTGTTGCTCTTGGCATGAACATACACAACTGTATACATTTAGTTGTGGATGTTGGGGCATTCAAGAATGAGATCATTAACATATGGGCCGAGCAGTTAAGGCCTGCCCTGGGGGACAGCCAGGCTGTGTAAGTGAACACTGATCACATACTTAAGATATTACTACCTCTCCCTGTGTGGAAAAGGCTCGTTCACTAAGTTCTTTAACCAGAAACTGAGCAGGTGATAGACAAACAAACAAATCAGACAACATGCATTTGGATTAATGATGTATCGGTTGTGAATGAGTCAGTTCTCTGAGCCATCTCCTTCAAGAGAACGATGGTTCGCCGGCTCCCGTCTGAGACCCAATTGTTTCAAAGAGCTGTGATTCCCATAACTAAGTTATAGTATTAGGAATTTATTCCTGAGAAAATAAAAAGATTTCAGGCCCTATCCCAAGGACCTAAACTTTTGATTGTTGTTTGAATGATTGGATTTCATGGCCCGGATTTTCTCTGATTTGTTGGACTTATAATAATAGCTTTTATTGAAAAGGTTTTTCTGTGTGTATCTGTCTTTGATCATGAACTTATGACTTTTATATACGCAATGTATGAAACTTTCCAAGTTTGCCCACTATATTGTACACTGCAGTGTTTAGTGACTACCCTTTTTTTAGTATTTTGTTGCTACAACCGTAACCCAAAGACTTGGAAAAGAGGAAAAACTGTGAAAGCATACAATTAAACATTTCAGCCAGTAATAAAAAAGGAGAGGAAGAGTCACACCAAACAAACAGACCTGTTGCCATGGTAATGGACAAAGCCCCTGCTGAGGTGGTGCATATGGGCCCTCCAGACTGTAGGAAGGATGTATCAGAATGTGCTAAAGATCTAGAAACTAGAGGAGCACTAGAGGAATGAGTTGGAGTAGTTGACAGAAATGAGCTGAGGAAGAGAAACATCTTTTTGTTTTGGTTCTAGTATCCTGCAAGAATCTGAGGAAAAGGTAGAGAAGAATAGCATCCTAATGAAAACCAGGCTATTCCGTACGATGGTCTGTTCTATTGGATACAGCGAGGGGGTTTCCAAAACACTTGCATTCATTTGTCCTTTACATTTGGGAGACATGTTGCAGTGCGTCGTGGGTTCACACGAGCTCCTGCCACATGTTAGCCTTTCTGCTGCTTGTTACCACGTACTGGCAATCCAAGATATTTTAATGATATGAGAGAAGATTAAGCTGAAAGATGGAGGTTCTGGCTGTGGTATGATGAATTTACTTTAAAAGGGCCTAGGTAGAAAACATGGCGACAGTTTTGGTGATGGATGGGACAGACACGTGACTAAGGCACTCTGTTTGACTGGTCAACACGTGGTGTGTATGTGTGTGTGTGCACGTCTGTGTCTCTGTGTGTGTTTGTGTGAGGCTCGCGGCCACAGTCGTGCCCGGAAAGGCTTGGAGCACAACCAGTCATTAGGAAGTCAGGCAGTCTGGAGTGCATTATGGGTTGGGTACTGTAACTCTTACAAGCACAGGCTGCTATCAAATCAGGGATGAGGGGAAGAAGAAGGGAATTAGAGACTGAGAGAGAAAGAAGGTAAAAACCATCATACCTGTGTCAGATAACAAATACGAATAACTTTAGAGGCTTCCTTTAACTTACTTGTTTGTCATGACAGACAAAAGTAAAAATTTAACAGACTTTACTACAAAGAATTTTAATGTTAGTTCTGTGAAATTGCCCTGCCGCAGGTACTCAAAGAAGGATAAAACACATTTCATGAGATAAATAGCTCACCTAAAATGCAGGTGACAGCTTGGAAAAAGAATGGAATGGATGCTGAGGTGTTAATGGGAGAGGCAAGGAAAAAGTGAGGAGCAGAATGGCCAACATTAGATTGTTAAAGCCTTTCAGACATCCAAAAGAAGGAAGGAAACACTGGATGGATTTGTGGGTGGAAGATACAATGTTGCTTGGGCATGAGGACAGTGATACAGGGCTGAATCAGTGCTGTGATCTTAGCCACAGTTGAAGTTTTGACTGCAGCCCTCAAAAATTTGACAGGTTTTGGTGCTTCATGGCAAATTATTGCTTACATCAAATGGACATGATTCACTCCAGACCATGCAAAGAAAGACAAACTGAAATGATAAGTAAGGGGAAGATGCATGCTGTAACATACAGGCAGAAGACAGTTGGATGAAGAAAAAGAAATGAAAGAGGAGTAGATCTGAGAAAAAAACATATCTCAGTGAGACAGATTAGCTGAAATTAACAAAAGTATTGCAGGCTTTGTTGAATGATACCTGGTGAGTACCTTGAGATGAGTTTTAGCAGAAAATCTTGTCCTAATTCGTCTCTGTGACTTGGCTAATAAAGTGTTGTGCAAGTAACAGTACTCAACAAGATGATCAGTAAAGATCTACACAGGACTGGCATGTTGGCTGTGTATTTTCTTTCTCCAGGGCTGTGGGCAGACATGCTTCTGTTAGTCTGCCATAGCTTTCCACACTTGCACCAAATAGTTGTGTGGCAACACTTCCTAAATCATTGCTTATCATGTCTTCATGACAATAAAATATTATACATAGGAGAGTGGGCCTCCCAAAATCTGGACTGAAAAATCATTTGCTGAAATGTAATGTGTGGTATCAGCCCACAGTTGTTGGAACTCTTACCATTACATTTCAGCAAATGATTTTTGGGCTTGGTTAAAATACTGTAGTTTGCAGCAGGTGGCTGTAGCAGAGAATCTTGTTTGTGCAGTTAGTTGTTGTTTTAAAAATGAATTCCCATGCAGACTCCTATCAAGTATGTTGAGAATTTAGCACCACTGCCAAACAGTTGAGTTTTCAATGTATACGCCATTTACACCAAAAACTGATCACCATCAGTGCAACTTTAGTAAGTATGAGAACCCCAGAATGGTTGATAACTTAAGTGTTGGCTACCAACACAATTTTAAGGTCAGCAGTGGTAGAAATCGGTCTTTGATATGAGTTTGTATGAGAAAACATGTCAGCACCCAAAACACACCCATGCTAAGTAACAGGCATATAGAGACTGTTACTGATACTTCCTGTGTTGCTCATTGGCAGTGTGTAGGTAAGTTGGTAATGTACAGAAGCAATGACAAGGCAATTAGCTGGGAAGTTTGTTTTCAGACTGTGGGAAGTGAGAAGCTCAATTTACTGGAGGCACCATGGACACACACTACCTCATACTTGTTTCAAACTCCAGAATTAATCCTTAGAAAAGACTGCGTCATGCTTATTCACCCAGTACTAGAAGTAAACTTCCAAACACCACAACTGGGAGGTCACAGTTCACAACCAAGGCCATCCCATCAGACCAACTTTTTTCAGGCCAAAGTTTGTGTCCTTTATCTATTGCTCTCTGTCCAGAGTGAAAATAGAGTTCCGTTTTGGTCTGAAAAAATTCTATGACTCATCGGCGTGCATCATGCAACCACAAAAATACAAACAGATTTTGTTGCTCGGTGAGTTTGGTGAGGAGGCGGTCAGAAGAGAGAGTAAAGCCCATGCAGAAGGGCAACAAACTGTCAAATTTTGGTCTAGCTACTTAGTTCAAAGTGTAGTTTGTTGATTTATCGGTTTAATTTTTGCATATCTGTTCTGGGAGGTTATGAGACAATCAGAGCCAGAGGCTGCCATTTAAGGCATCGTCTTTGACTTCATCCTTGTCTTCTGTTTTTTGATTTAGCGGCAGAGGAGGAAAGGAATTGCCTGGCAAGCACCTGGCCTTCATGTTACAGCATTCGACATATTGAAACACCTGTTTTGATTTATTGTGTTTGGGTAGTTGGCAGTGGATGGATTCCAGCACCCAGCGTCTTGCACATGCACTGCCAAGAAGATACACACGCCCGCAACACAACTTTATCATATACACTCACACGCACACGGACAAATAAACATCAAGAGTACATATTTTTACAGCCCAACACACACACACACACACACACACACACACACATACACTTACACGCTGTGTAAAATGAATTGGTTGAAGGATCAACCATGAAAGCAGACTTTCTAGAAGTCTGTATTAATGCCTTTCATTTCTGAGCCTCCCCCCGCTGAGCAAGAAGAAACAAGAGAGCAAGACAAAAGGGAGAGAACAGTACAGTCCAATGGAGAAAAGAATGATGGAAGAGAGAGGACCATATGTCAGCCTGCCCTGAGATCACCTCTGACACAGCCCCACCTTTCAGCATGGACTTGAATCAAGCCCCCTTTTCTCTGAACCCAAGTGCATTAAAGAGCAAATTCGCTGCACAGCCTTTTAGGTGCTGTGCCAAAGTTTCTCTTTCTGCCGGCCTGCATCTATCTATCTGGTGCATAGACTATAGTTAAAGAGCAGCAAATAGATATGCCATCTGGCAGTTGTCTGGCCATAGCTGTCTGTGGGACATATGATGGATTCTATCGGGAAAAGACGCCAAAACGCGAAATAGCTGAGGTCAGTAAGTTTAGGAAATCCCAAAAGTAGGAGAGGGCTGCCGATCTTTGTTGTTTGAATGTCGAAGAGGGTTCTCGTGCTGTGGATTTGGATGCTATACAGGGTAGTGTCTTATATCACACTTTAAATCACAAGTAGTGTCACCTTTTGTATGTTTTTATGCATTCTACTGAAACACAAATAAAGATAAAAATTTGGATGTCTATCTTTGGATTCTCTTGAAAGACCAGCTGGTATCAGCTCCGCCCGTTCTGGTGGTTCATGGTTGTCGTCATTTTGACGCATGTATACGCTATCCTAATTAGATGGTTGGGGAACCCAGACGACCGTTCGCCAAGGCCAGACAGGGTTCTTCCCTTTCCTGTGTGTCACAGTATGACATCACAGTCTGGGTGCCAGGACACCCTATCATTGATATGATTGGGCAGGACGTGATTTGTTTCGGGTGTGACTGAGCCAACCTCAGAGTCCTGTTACAGGCTTGGTCCATCACGCAGACCAGTCTTAGGAGGAAGTAGCCCATATGCCAAGAAAGTGTGGGCAGGGCCACTTCAATCCAGGAATTCTTATCATGTTGACTTTTCAAAAAGGATGCACCACACTGTGGTTTACTCTCCAGCTGGGACAACAAAGTGATGAATGCAGCGGCTAGTGAGGAAGGGATATGCCCACACACTCACCTCCTTCCTCTCTCTTTCTCCCTTTACGCTCTCAATCAATTCACACACACATACATACACACACTGGTCTCAAATCCTGTGGCAGCCAACCGGGTGGAGAAATTTGCGAGCTGTGGGGCTCTACAGAGCCACTCTCCAGGGCTGTGGCCATAAAACAAAAGCACTTGTAACATGAAAGAATTCCTGCAATTTACAAGAGGAAGTGGAACATCTGAGAGACGATGTTTGAATTCTCAGTGTGCTCTTCTGGGCGAAGTGTCAAAGCTGGGGAGGCTGCTGCTGGCTGATGTTTCCCCCTTTCAGCACCGGCGCCACCCCATAAGTCAAACCACCCTCCATCCCACCACCCTTATGTACTTCTTTCAATGCTAAATGTACTTCCTGTTCCCCATTACACCGCCATGTCTCATGGACCAGTGAGACCTCAGTAAAACATGTCCACCCTGAGTGCAGGCACCCACCGCGCACTGCTAAGGGGCCTTCAAGGGCTTCACTTTGAACCTGGAAGCTCCAGGGAACATTCCTGCCTTGAAAGGTTTATTTGGTTATCTCTCCAAATGTCCTGAGGTGAAATATACTCTTAAGTAAACTTAGCTGATACAAACCAGTTGTAGGCATGCAATAGTAAACAGATTGTAACCGCTCATGAAATGGTTGCTGCCTGCATCGGAGCACTGTGCTGCACACTGTCTGCCTCAACCGTGCAACATCAGAAATAGCAGGTTTTTTCTAATAACGCACAAGAACCTTAGATGGACTTTTACCCCAAGGCAATGTGGGGTCTGAACTTTTACAGGTTATCTGGTTTTGTGTCTTAATATTGTCTTAGCCTAGTTGTACTTTAATGACAAGGCCTTGATATATATTGCACAATTCCAAAATTTTATAAAGAGAAGGGCTTTGTATTTTTAAAAGATGTGCAAAGGTACAACCATTCTTTGCAAAACAGTGTGTAGTGAGTGTGTAACCTGCATGCGTTTATGTGTATGTGTGTGTTTGCAGTTTTCCAGAATTTGGTCTGCATTCATGTGGATAATTATAACTTTATGGAGATTTTCTTCCCTCCCTTCCTTACGACCACATCTGCTGCAGAGGCAAATAGTAGAGGAAGGGTGGAGGCTAAACTTTCTGGTTCTCTCTCTTTCTCCTCTCTGTTTTTGTCTCTTTCCCTCTGCTGCCTGCCACCTCTCTCTCTCCACGCCTCCTTCCTTCTGTCGCTCATCTTCCCCCGGACCACCTACGTTTGGAGCCTTGGGTGGACCCAGAACCATTGCTATCAGCGCAAGTGTACTCAAACGTCCCATAATGACTTCCACTTAGAGCCAGTCCATAAACACTCTCAGATGCACAGAGACACACTCTCAGGGCTCAGGCAGGCCGGCTGCATGTTTTTCTCCTCTGCAAAGGCTGCAGTCACTTAGCTAGTTTCCTTAATTCCTTTCTTAATAGGAATCTGTTTGTTTGTTTGTGCATTGGTTCAGTGCTGTTTATTTGGCTGCCTGTTTTATGACATTTAGCAAAGTCCTTCGAGCCACCCTAGGAGCTGTGCTAACCTCATGTGTGTGGTAACATTCACATATTAAACTTGAAGCTTTTTACAGTAACTCATTGAGTTTTCCGGCATTGGTTAGACCTGCGGTGAGGCTACCTCCACAAAGATTTGCCCATCAGAATGGCTTCAGGACTTTGTACGATCCCCAAAGCTACAAGTCCCACGCCTGTGGGCGATGATGTCACGCCATATTGTGTAATTATGTTTTGCCTTATGTTAAATACCAGAAAACTCATGTACACTGCAAGGGTGGAGCTGACATATTCCTTTAACTCATTGAATGACCTCAAGCTAATTTAACTGCAGTGGAATTCTGCGATTGGTTCAGTACAACTTTGAAGAGGATGTTGTGTGATTAAAAATGTCAGTTTGTTCTGTGTTATTTGTTTGTGTTCTCACAAATGTCACTTTTAATCTAACCAAGCACTAAACTGAGGAATGAATAGTAAAACGATTAACATATTCTGACAGTTACGTCATTATGTGATCAGCACTTAAAGGACAATTACGTTTGTAGTCTTGGCAATAGTTCCTATCGGTAATAATAAGATCGCTCTTACCACTTTAATTGCTGAGATCTGGGAATGCAGGGACATTCCATAAAAGAAGCCAGATGGGGCAAGACACACAAGCAGTCAGAAGATCATAAAGGTTTTAAATAAAGCCGCAGCTTAGCCACACTTATTTGAAAGAGAAAATAAAGCCGAATTCCAAAATTATTGCCCAAGCTGGAAAACTGCAGTATAAGAGCCATAGTAAGAAAAGCAAGATATGAGTTGTCATATAATATAATTTTAAAATATATTATATTTCAAAAGTATTTAGTATTAAGTGAAATTATTATGTTTCTGGAAAATTAGAGGCATTGGATATTTGTTTGTGCTATTATTAATGTTCACTGATACCACATCAGTGAGATACCACAACATTAATATTGACTATGTCATGACCAATAGCAACTCAGTTGGAGTTAATTAGTCTTTGGATTTTGATCAAGACCAAAAGAGAATGGATCTTGCTAACGTGTAATGTTTCATTTTTAATTAAATCTTTAAAATGAAGATTTATTTCACGTTAGACTTATTGCTTTACACAGTCTTAAACTTAGTAGTGGGAAATCTGATGAGAAACTTAGTGCAGCTACAGTATAATTAGATCACAGCCTGACGTCCTTGTCCAACTTTAACTTACTGTACTTGCTGTAGTTGTTACACAGTGTTCCTGTGCAACAAGGAATTATTATCACATTTCATAAATGATCAAAATAGGTTTTAGCCCCAAATAAAGTGGTTTTAGATTATATGGCTCAAGTCTTGACTTTTTTCTATTCGTCTGATTGTACAATGTTTTGGCCCAAACTTTGAAAATTTGACTGAAGTTGTAATAAACCAGAATTACACTTTAAAAGATAAAGCTGGCGATAGCCTATATTTTTGTTGTTGCCAACAAGTCCCACCAAAAGTCCAAAACCAGCAATGTGTTTGTCCAACTCTCAATGCTTTCTGACCTTCTGAGTCCATCTGTGACGCTCAGTCCCAAGCCCATTGGTTTCAACTGACATAAGATAATCTTCATCATCATATTTTAAAAAAGGCTGAGTAATCTCCTAAAACAGATGGGCACGGTCATTTTTAGCAAAAGTAACTCAAACATGATTAAATAGTGCATTTGTTGCAGATGGATTTGGTGCTGTGGTGAGTATTTACGACAGCAAGACGATGTATTGACTCTAAATAAATTACAGCGCCCATGTTCATGGTAATGAGGGAACATGACACCCAGTGCTATGTTGTGGCTCATTTATGTGTTTTCAATAGTTTTTGGACAACAGGCAACACTTAGTAAGTTGAATCAATTCATTGTTGGTTTTGTATTTTTAATGGAATTTATTGAATAAGAAAAATACAGAATATCACCAGACAAATCCCTTAAGGAAGTCATACATTAGTACTTCCATTACCATCCTGACACCTGTTGACACTAACTTGAACTTGATCGTGGCAGAGGAATGTCAGAGAAGTCCAGTGACACCATCTGCATCACAACACCTGGAGTTTATCTACCAGCGAGATAAACACAAATATTCACACATCATTCTGCGCAAACCTCCTAAACACATCACACATCCCCTGTTGTCAGAGATTAGGTGGACTATCTCCGCCCGCTGTGACAGGATAAGAGATAGGCCTTTTGAAATGACATTTTTGCCAGCAGACTGTAAAGACCGTTACGTGACAACAGAGTATCTTCTAAAGGTTGGAAAAGGAGGAGAGGAGGGAAAAGAGAAGATTGAGATCAGACCCTTGCCTGCTCTGCTCCCATCTTCTATCACTGCTGAAATTTGAAATCATGTCAGAATGTGGTTTTGAAAATGTGCCACTGACGTTGTGGCTCTGAAGCTGAGCTGTGGAAAACAGATTTGAATGTGTCTCATGTTTTTTCGGCAGTTCAGGATTTCCAAACCAAACATGAATAGACCCTGATATTCTGTACAAATAACAAGCATGTGCTCATGTTCACACACAAATCCAGAAATGAATCAAAGACAGTAAGATAAAAACATCCAATAGCCTCTTTCATCTGGTTTGTTTAGAATTTTTCCATCTTGTGTTTATCCCTCCAGTAAAACTATGCATCTTGTTTTGCAATCAGCTTGCCTTTAATCTGTTTGGGACATTGTCTCTCCCTCGATCAGTACACAGGTGAGTTATCGTTGCAGCTCTGTATCCTGCCAAGCGTGGGGTTTCACAGCTCAGGGGCCACTATCTGGACTCGTACTGAACAGCTATCTTCACATGTGGGCCAGAAGGCGGACATGTCCACAGCTCACAAGATCAGACACAGCACTGAGCCCTGCCATGATATGCCTGCTCTAAGGTGATGTTACAAACCTCAGGAGATTACAGTTGAGCAGATTCAAGATATCAAACATGCGATGGGGAAGGTGGGTGTTATTCTGAGGTGGGGGAATGTGGCAAAATGAAAATGAAAATGATCTGCTTTGAATCGGAACATTATTTGTGGGTTGAGTAACTGAGGAAAGGTGCTTCTACTTAATGCTCTGTTTAAAACACCAAACCTGGAATTTAAAAAATCCTACGAACACCAAACATCAGCAGATAAAATCATTCAACTCATAACATGTTAATCAGAGAAATGTACTTATAAGCGCTGTTGAAGTGCATCATAAAACTGCCTGCATGGCCGTCATGGCAGCGCACCATATGACCAAAATATGTGGTTTTAATCTGTCAACTTCTTGTTGCATGTCATCCTCCTCTTTCTTTCTTTATCCATGTTCCCTGTCACCCTTTACAGTCAAATGTCAAATGAAATAAAAAGAAGCCAAACAATAATGGGAGAAATTAGGCTTGAGTGTTCCTTCTTGACCATAGAAATAGCTTTTTGACTTAATTTGTTTTTCCAAAGCTTTCAGCCAGATCTTGTGGCCCTCCACAATGGAGTGATTTTATTCAGTTGTCATGGAGATGGTTCATTGTTATCTCATGACCTAAGTATGGAATAATAGTCACATGATCAGAATTTCATTCTCCATCTACCGAGGAAGGAAATGAGATGTGGCTGAAAGCTTTAGAAAAAAACAGTTAGACCTTGTGATGACCATTTATTTGCCAAAATGAAAGAAATCTTAGTGTTGGCACTAATCCTAGATGATTTGCCCATCATGCTGGCTTTGAATTAATTTTTATCCTATAAATATGTCCTGAATGTGGTAGGATACTGACAAACACCAGTCTTTATTTAAAAACACTTTGCTACCATGAGACAAGTTACTACATTGGCATGTAGTAGTGGCTTCTCTCTCAGGTACATGCAGAGTTCCTCAGAGGGTGAGTCAATTACAATTGCGAGTGAGTCAATTAGTGCTTGTGACTCAATCTGTGGGTCAATTTTCTCCGTGAGTCACGTAGACGAGCCATTGCATTTCCCGCAACTTTCTCTGGGTTTTTTGGGTGCCCACTGCTTGGACAAAATAGCTGCCTTAATTGACCTCACTTTGATGTTCCCAGTTAAAGGTTTTGTCTGTTTAGTGTCACTCAGCAGGCGAAATGATCAAATGACCCCCCCCCCACACACACACACTTCTGAAAAGTTTGGGCGGGGGGGTTAAAATGGTATGGTCTTCTACAAAGTCTTTTCCCAAATGCTACCCTCTTTTTCTTGTGAGATCCTAAAGCCACAGCCACAAAATAACAACATTAATTGGATGAGTACTCTAGGGGCTGTAAGTGAGTAAGTAAACAGTCACTGAGGCCACATCCACACCAAGGTGGATAAATCTGGGAACCTCATTTACAAGAGAAAATGACCTCAACCAAACTAGTTTTGTCAAGTTCTCTGCCCAAACTATCATAAATATCATAAAAAAGTCAAACGGTGAATCTCAGCAGCAAGTTGACAAAAGTTCAACCATCATCAGTTCTGTTTACTTTCTGTAAGCACGAGTGGGATGACACAGCCCACTTGTACTGCTTGGTGTCCTCAGATTAGAAATCACCTAATAATACCCCTTTTTTTCGTTCAGCATTGCCAAATACACAGTTTATGTGTTCTCGCTGACATATTTTTCAACTGAGTGTAAAATAGTAATTAGATCTCAGCAAACTGTATCTAGTGTTTTAGAAACATTCATTTATTGGGTGTGAAAAGTGGCTGCCTGATGTGGATGGAGAGTCAAAAAAACAGAGGAAAACATGAGTTTTGAAATAAAGTCAGCTTACACAGGACGTGGACTGAGTCACCCATATTTGTACCCTAACAAACTTAACTCTGCCCCCTTTATGCACCTCTGTCTCTGGGGTGCTGAGAGTAGAGATTTGGTTCCATCATCACAGGCTGAGTGGCTGCAGACAGGAAGAACCGGCCCATCTGCTGAAGTAGTTTTGCTGCTGCTGCTGACTACGGAGGACGTGAGTATTTTTGAGTCCTGTTTTTGTTATTTAACATTAATAACAGCCTGCTTTTCAATTCAGTTCAGTTAAGTTCAATGTGTGCTTTATGACATGATAAAATGGACAATATGCACATACACACACAGGGGGTGAACACAAAATCATGACCACCTGTACAATCTAATGCAGTACACCACAATAGCAATACAATTTTTGAAGCATATTATGTTGATTCTAATGTCTATGGGAACTTCTGAGGGCAAAGCCTGCTTTTGTATAGGACTGTATTATATGCGTACTGTTACCCCATCAGCCATCTGACTACAAAGTTGCCCAACTCTTCATTAAAATCTTTAACTTAGTAAACTAAACACAATGTGTAACAAGTAATCTTAAGTGTGTCTTTGCAGAATACACTTACTCTAACGTAAGACAAATATATTGTAGAATGCTAAGTACCCCAACACCACTGAGGACACACACACATACACACACAACACACACATACATAGACTTCAAAGGAAGCAGAAATTATAGCCTGCATACTAACTGGGGCCTGGCACACTCTCCTTGGCTCTATCCTTGGCTCTCCTTCATCTGAAATAAATACACCCGCAAATACAAAACAGGCAAATACAAATCCAATGAAACACATGTTTTCCTTGCAGTCCAAAGCCATTGTTTTTCCTTTCATTTCTGAGACGGTTGTATTTAAAAGAATTCAGGTGAATTCTTATGTGATTGTAGCACACAACCCTTTTTCTAATGAAAACACCATCCTCACAAAAACACACTTTATTGCATTTTTATTTATTTTAATTCAGGTGAGGCTAACAATTTTGTGCACAGAAAAATGCAAGCATGCACATACAGTATACATTAATGTTGTGCTTGGAGAAATGTTAAGATACCCACATGTGTCGATGAGAAAGTTATCCTGACACCTCGTGTTTCTTCCCTCAGCTTTACCAGCTGAGATTAGCGACATGCACAGTGCCAATCCTGCATGTTGGAGACCAGATAACAGCCTGTGAGGGTTCAAAATGTTAACAACTACACTCTCTATTCCCATCACTCTGCTACAAACCATTACTATCTCGTTTCGGTTCTTAAAATTTGATGGAGTGATGGTTTCACTTTGGGTCTTCTCAGATAGGAGGCAAATATGGGCATCATATTTTCAAGGATCGTCACAATATATTTTTCCCTGCAGGCAAAGTTGAACAAAACCATTCCAGAGATTCCTGAACTCTGAGCATTATCTGCTGTCTGGACCACCGTCCACTAGTGCAAAAAGGAGGCAACCTGCAAGCGTTTAGAGATGGGGTCTGAACATCTAAGCATTTGGTATTGCGCAAAATGTTTTTGACGTGTCAAGCAAAAACCCTTAACAAATGATGGTAATGACGGCATTTTTTTTAGTGCGGCTGGTTTATAAAGTACATCTGCTTTCTTTGTTTAGAGAGAAACGTTCCCTCTCATCTTTTGCTTCCGCTATAAATCAGAGACCACAATGGCACAGTGAATAAAAGTCAGGGACAGCAAAGCACTGTTGCACATCTCACCAGCAAAAGTCTGTGTTTATGCTTTCATACATTTGTTTGTGCTGACTCCTTGTCTGTCTGTCCGTCTGTCTGTCAGTCTCGGCTATCCATCATTTAAAATGTCTTCATTTTCAAACCACTTTGGCATACTCATTTTAGGAAGTACACACTGAAGAGGAATGAAGGGAACTAGCATGCCCTTGTTAGTATAAATGATTAAATTCATCCTCCTTGTTTACATAAATGTTTTAGGGCAATTGTGGTGGAAATCATCAATTCACCCTTCATCATTCTTCCTCTCTGACTTTGAACAGCTCGCCCACTGCCTGATTGGTATTAAAGCTGTGGAAAGATTGGGTAAGCTATTATTTTGGTAGTTTCGCTCTTCCCCACTTTCTCTCACACATGATGTTGTTTTCAGTATAGTTTCTCTTACAACTATTTTCAATAACCAAGTCTGTTCCAAACACACACACACAAAGAGCCAGCTGGATGAGGCCCACCCCGCAGCCTGATCTTGTTAGCGGTGCGTTGGAGAGCGCAGCCACACCTCTGAAGAAATGAAAGAAAAGATGGGACCGAAAGAGAGCAGTGCTCTGGGTTCGACCCCTAGTCTCTCTCACGTTATCCTGAGGCGTGGACCAGGGCTCTGTGGTAGTTTCGCCTGCCTGATGCCTAGCCATGGTGCTCTGAGGATCCCCCCATGATAAGACTCACGACAGTCATTCATTCTGCCACGTAGGTGGGCACAAACAGATGCACGCTTGGATGCATCCACATAGAGTTGCTGTCTTTTTGAATGATGTCTTAAATCAGTCAAAGTTAGCAGCCAGCTTCTTGTGACACATTGAGCCTTACGTATATATGTTTACTGAAATACAAGCTATTCACAGAAAGCACAAAACAAGCCCTCATACCTAAGTGACTAAATAGGTTGTTTGTCATCTCCTTCCAAAACAATCCATGAGTCCTTATCAGCGGGGATGAAATTGTTTGTCTGTGTCTCCCAAAACAACTTATGACTGGTAAAAAAAAATCATGTGATCTGCCACTGTGATTAAGAATGATTAGGTTTAGGCAACCAAAAGTACTTGGTTGAGGTTAGGGAAAGATTGTGGTCATGATTAAAAGAAACCAATATTGCCTGCGTTTCGGAGACGGGATGGCAACTCTGGTCTTTGGTGTCACAGTCCTAAGGTTTGTATGATAAATATAAAAAACACTGTTGGTGTGTGACGCGTGTCAAACATCATGTCTTTTATGTACGGCCACCCCGCGGTGGCATCTTTATGCGTCATTATAGACACGCTTCTATTGAAGTAACGTTACACTGCAGCAAATGTGGCGTCAATAAAAACGTGTAACTGGACACCTGTAGCACTTAAAGGAAATGATGACTATTACAAAGTGGGTTTGATTTTCGTTGCTCAGGCCATCAGTTCTATTGGTTATGATAACGTTGTACTCACCAAAGTCATTGCTGGGATCTCGGAACACAGCAGCACTATTAAAAATGTGTCACACAGGTTAACAAACATGCGATAATCATACAGGTTGTAAGCAAGCCAACAGTTTAGCCAGATTAGCTACAACTTTAATTGGGAGTAACTTCACCTGTCTTGTCGCTAATATTTCCTCACTGCACAGAAAATCCTTGAATTTTTAAAGTAAGTTTAACCAGGAGGTTGGCATTGAAACTGTGATGGATGTTTACAGTGAAGATTTTACCATTTGCGTTCATTTTCTCTTCCAGATAAGTTTGACTAACTGTTTAGCTTGTTTACCACCTGTATCGTCGTCTTCATGTTTCTTTCCCAGGACCTATTTTTATTGATGTCACTCTATTCTGAGATCTCAGCTATTACTTTGATGTACAATGTTATCATAGTTTTTCTTCAAGAGGTTTTGCAGCACTATAACAACTTTCTAATGGTATTTCTAATGGTCATTATTTCCACGACAACAAGATGACACTCCTCAGGAACACGTAAACAGTTTGTGTCCGAACCAATGCTGTCATTTTTTCTGAAGAGGACAGTCGCGAGGCACATGTGTAAGTAAAATTTACAGAAATCTGATTTAGATTAGCCTGCACTAATGCATGCAGGTTACAGTGGAACGGAGCAGAGCAACATATTGCCTGGGAGGGGGGTAGTGAGTGATGGAGGTTGAGTGTGTAAATGTATGTGTGTGTGTGTAGGGGGGTGGGTTGGGGCTGACCTCACAGCTGGGAGAATGGTGTGCTAACCCTGCCAAAGCCTCAGCACATGACTCCCACCACTTGTCAAAATCACCATGTGTGCAATAATGTGATTACAGTCTGGTTACTATTATGATTTAAAACAACAGCTTGTGCAGAATGGAAGAAACGCACTGCCCCACAGAATGTGTGTGTGTATGTGTGTTCTGAAGGGTAAGAGGGGGGCTGGAAGGGGGCAATATGGGTAACAGGAGTAGGGAGGGAGTGCATTGGATTTGTGCCCTGGCACCCTCCCTTCTTTCTCCCATCTATGCCCTGCCGGAGGACACTGGGTGGGGGTTTCAGGGTGACTTTCTGGGTCTTGTCATGAATTTTGGGGGAACACTTTATGTCATTTTCTCCCCCTCTCCCCCCTTACTTACACCATCAGCCTCCCCCCCATTCCAGGTTACACAATCACTGCACTGCACACAAGGGGTTGTCATCACAGGTGCAGCCGAGATTGGCCAGAATAAAGGAACGCTTCCAGCTCAAGATGTTTTTCCCTTCTCTTTTCTTTTTTCCTCAACCAGCTCCTTCCCTCTCTTTCTTGTTTGCCATTTTCTTCTCATGTCCTCTAATTCTTTCTTTTACTCATTTATTGTGCTCTTTTCATTTATGTTTCCTACATACTGGCCCATTTCCATCTCTATATGTCTAATTATCTGTCAAAGCAGGCTGTCATAAAATGGAAAAACAAGTCACTATTACACCACACAGGGTTTGTCCTTTGATTTGATTGAAACAGGATTCTATCCCCTCCAACTATCCAGTACAGCCAGGAACCCAGCCCAAAACTCTCACTCACATACACCTCTGGATGGCGCCTGCCCCTTGGCTCACTCCTGAGGAACAGTCAGGCAGCCAGCAGAGCAGAGGTGTGAGATCACCAATTTGCCAAAATCGTGAATATGTGTCTGTTTGTAATTATGCAGAAAGGTCTTTCACCCTCTAAGTCACAGAGAATGGAGAGTCTCCTTTTTGGTGGTACAGCCTTGGCTGCAGGGGCAGATGGAAAAGGGAGAGGGAGGGATGGAGGAAGGGAGGGAGCGAGAGAGGAATGTAAACTGTAACCAGGCAGCACAGCATGTTAGAAGCTGGACCTGATCCACACGATGCCAGCCGGGCATGAAGGCAGCTCTAACGATTCCCTCCTGGGCATCTGGAAGTGGGAGCGACAGAATGAGTGAGGCCCAGGCCCACAATGCCACCCATCTCGGAGCTCAGCTAAGGAAAACAAACGCCAGCGGTCACAGAGAGGGGATTTCCGGTTAAAGTCACCTAATACCTCCCTGGAATCTCAGAGGTTTGGAATCCAGAGTTGTGGAAGCGCCCAGGCTGCTATAAGCCACACAGCAGCAATGTAATTCTACTTTTAAGTTTCATCTCTTCGTATTAAACTCTGTCGGCTTAGCTCAGATGAAGGAAATAACAGTGGATTTCACTGAGGATTTCACTGACAAGAATAGAAAGATCAAGTGAGTTATCCCGTTTTACAAATCAGCAAAATCCCTAAGCAGGTGACTTTCCCGGGTCTCATATTAATTCATACTTTTCCCATGATTGATCCTCATTTGTAACAAGTTCAGCATTCTTTCTGTAGACTCCAGGCCAGATACAAGAATTTAAAGCAGGAACTTGGCACAGCCTCCTCTACTGAGACTGGGACATGGTGTGAAGGAGGTCAGGTGCAGGATCTCCCCCCTCATTCCCAGTGACAGGATGTGTTGGATGTGTGTGAGACCTGAGGTGATCAGGTGGCGTGGTCGCCACTCATGAGCAGAATCGTTCAGTAACCCTGGTAGCGAGGCCCCTTATCCGGGGCCTTGCCTTAATTCTTTCACCAACTCCTTTTTCACAACAGATGTTGTTAGACAGACAAAACCCAGACTCCTAATAGAAATTGTTTCAAAAACTCCCTGTTGGCTTTTTAGTGGGAGAACCTATTGCAAGGCATGTTTAAAGTCGTGTGTGCTATGGGTTTTGGTCCAATTGGTTTTATGGCCTCTTATGTGTCTTGTGATAAAACATCTGTGCAAATTTGTGGACTACAGAGCACTGGGTGCATACATGTCTCGTGTGTACTAGGTGTGGCCCAGGCTGTTTACATCTTGGACAGAGTCTGTGCTGCGTTTACACCAGAGTGGTACATGTCCTGTGAGCACTCTTTAGTTTTTCTAACCACTTTAGTCAGGGGTTTCTGTGCTCTGGGGACCCTGCGATGAGACAGCTGTGCAAGCGAGTGTGAGTGCACGTGAAAAAAAGTGTGTATGTGTGAACAGGCCGCGATGGTGCTGCTTGTAGCCCACCGCTGCAGGACGGTGTGAACGAGCGAGGTCACCACGCGCTGCAGCCTGATGGGAGTTGAGGCATCTGTCTCGGCTGTGATGAATAGCAAGCACCTGCACTACTCACGGAAACCAGTGAGATTGAGGGATGGAGAGGAAGGGAGGAAAAAGAGTGAGTGTCCAGCTCTGAAACTGGTAACAAGAGTCCTCACCTGCTCACAGCCTCTCTGCAAACCTCCCCTCCTGCCTCCCAGCACACCCTCACTACCACTACCATACATACAGATACATATTAAACCCTCACACACACGCTAGCTCAACCTGCTTTATTTGAGATGTTTGTCTTGCTAATGTGCAGTACCTCAGGGAGAATCAGACTTAATACAAGGAGACCACAAACTCTGCGCTCTGTGGTCTTAATAAGGACTAACCACTTGTCGGGCTTGGCCACAGCTGCGCTGGGAGTCCAAGGGGAGAAAAACCAGAGAGAGAGGTAGAGCGAGAAGCGTGAGGATGAGTGATGATGAAGAGAGAGAGAGAGTGGAGGATGGAGGAAAAGAAGGAGATGGCAGGAAAGAGGTGCAGGGGGTGGTGGTGGGGTTGTGGTG
>CM022480.1:11235477-11261309 GCA_011952105.1 Coreoperca whiteheadi | reverse complement strand
ATTGTTTTACAAACAGAATTCCTTTAATTAATCACCCTGTTTGAACAGCTGGCCTTCTCAAGACAGGTCGTAACGGGATCCCTACATGGAAGTGCGGATTACAGACGCAGATTCGGCAGAAAAATATTAGCTGTCAAACGTTGCAGCCGAGAGGTGCATGAGAAGGCCCCTGCTTCCTGGTGGTGTGAGAGCCACAGACAGGGGGGGGTTGCTTAACATGGCTCCTCGGGGACTGAGGCTGCACAAGTCAGCACAGGGGCCTGCAAAGAGGGGGTGCGGACCTCGGGCCAGGGGGCAGCCCCCAAGGGCAGCAGTCGTCCCAAAGGGCCGAGCCCAGTGCAGCAGTCTGGGAAGGGGGTTCAGATTTAGGGTCAGCCTCTGATATGGGACTGGAAACTTAGAGACCCCCATGTTAGCATTTATGTACAGGCTGCACATAAACAACCGAGAGCAGCTGTCAAGAGAGAATGCAGTGTCCTAGTGGTACATGTTTATTATCGATGTCCCTGTAGAGGGATTGACATCATGGTTAAGAATGTGGCTGTGAAATAGTTGGCTACCTACCCTTTGTAAATAAATACATTCTGTATGTAGGTCAGTTTGTGGACAGTTCATTGGCATTCTGAAGGAAGGCTGGGAATTACATTTAATCACAAATATTCCTCACTAAAACCTTTACATTATATGGGTTTTCTATGGGATCCCTTTTTAAATTTTTTACCTAAGCGTTCAGTTACCCAAGCATTTATGAGAGCAACATTTCAGACAACAAAACAATTAATTTTAATTGAATTTTGTCAATCAGTGGATTCTCTCATGGAGGACATACATTTCCCGAATCCAATACAGCCTTTCTCTTCAAATACACTTTTGCCATGACCAAAACTAGCCAAAGACAACAGTAGCCACTGCATGACCTACAAGTAGTTATTACATCACAAAGCACAAGGTTTTTTTTCTGTTACTCATCATGGTGAATGGGGACTAAAACCTTAGAATACTGGCCAGGTTGTCCAGACAGCCAAGTGTATTAAGACAAACACCATTCAAAAGCAGTGTTTATTAAATCCGGTCCATTTGAATTCATATTATGGAAGTGCTGAAGGTACATGGTATCATCGTTGTTTCCCAGACAGGTGTGACCTGATAAACCTAATAAACTGTTCCGAGAGTTGTTTTTTCTGGATTAGTCATTACAGAGACTCTCTTTACAGTGATGTGATTGAAAGCTCCACAAGAGCTACTAATGGACCTCAAGGTGAGATCGTTTTGTCAACTGCTGTTTCCAAGGTCAAGAATGAACTTTAAATCTCAGCTTTTCAGGCATCATGGCAAGAAGTCCTTAAAGTTTGAACATCTACAATCCAATCTACCTTTCCCAAAGACAACTGTGCAAATCTGCTAAGGGAAGATCCCAAATTAACAATAGTAACTTTAAGACCACTATAAGGACCTAAAAAGATACATTCTCAGTGTTTTTCTTACTATTTGCCCCCTGCCACCTCCCATTTCAATTCAGTGCATCTACATAAAAAGAGTAAAGTAAAATACTTTCAAAAAGTAGTACCTTACATTGAATGAAACAACCAGTAACTGACAACACAATAAATACAGATAATCAGAAAAAGAAGGTAATTCTGTGTATTACAGTATATAAAAATACAGAAGAAATAAAGAACATTTATTTATTTAACAGGGACCATACACAACACAAATGTTGTGCCAGAGTTAGCTAAATAGCTAATTTGCATCTGTGGTCCTGAAAACATGTTAACTATTTTCCTGCAAGTTCTTTGAATTTGAAAATGACCTTCATTATCGCTCTTTTTTTCATATGTTGGGCATTCTATAAGAAAATGGACCTCTGTCCTACTTGTTCTGTTTCTTGGTTTCTGTTTTCAGTTTCTATTTTTTCCCTGTTTCTCTTCATCTCTCTCTTGTCTTTGTCTCAATGTCTCATTCTGTCCAGCCAGTGCAGGAGGAGAAAAGGGAGTAATGTTGGCTCAGGTGCTTGAGTGTTGGAACGCTCACTGAGAGAACACACACTGTATTTACATGTAGGGTAGGGAGGAAACAAATGTTCACCGACCACACACACACACACCACACAGCATACACACATAACCAAGATGTATCACCCTAATTGTGTAAACAGCAATATTACTCTCAGAGCTTCCACCCAGCCTCCCCTGCCCTTTCTCTCATGGCCATGATGTAATTACCAAGGCACTTAATAAGTCATTGAGAGACCTGGAGCGGACACAGCTAAAAAGTGAGATTTACCACTTCATGAGGCTAAACCTTATTTAATGAATGCCAGTCACAACCACAATAATTTTAGGAAGCCAAAGCCAAGGATGTTTTAGTAATAATATTTGACAGTAAGGCCATTCACTGAGATATACACCAACGAAAGGAGAGACCTGCCTGGACAATGGTGTAAAAGCTTTTTCGAACATCTGTTGGGCTTTCCTTTGAGTACCCCATAACGTTTAACCCCAGAGTTTTGTGGTGATTTTCTGGGTTTCTCTATGTATCCCAATAGGGTGGCTGCAGCTTGTTCAGTGAACTGTGTTCAGTTCAAAGCACAGAGAGGAGTTCGACGAGTGTTGAGGACAATGATGTATAGCAGACTGGACCACCAAGGTCATGGCTTTGGTGTACCCCTTCTGTGTGTGTGTGTGTGTGTGTGTGTGTGTGTGTGTGTGTGTGTGTGTGTGTGTGTGTGAAAGGACATCTCCTCCTACTGTAAATCACACATACACACAAATGCAGACACAAAACAATAATTAATGGTATTGCGTAGTGAATGAATTAACTTTTGTATCAACCTGGTCATTACTTCAATACTGTTATTATGCTTTAATGCTGGTAAAACTAATACATTATTATTATTAGATAACAAGCAAAGGATAGAGGCAACAAATTTGACCACAATATTGACGACGACCAGAATGACATCATATTGTCCCAAACAAACACTGAAGAAGACCAGGGGCGTATTTCCCAAAACAGGGTTACCAATGTCACTAGATAAATGCACCGAATAAAACACTGAAACATCACTACTAAATGCAGTTTTCTCTGTTGTATACAACCTGTGCTGCAGGAGTGGTGTGTATTTTCAGTAATGGGAGGAGAAATTAAAGGGGTACTCCAGCCATTTAGAATTGCACTTTCATAAAGTTTGGGGACTCATAAGAGACACAAGATATTAAAAAGGCCAAATTTAGTGCCTAGTATCGGCCAAGCTCCAGAAAAATTGGATCCAACATTTCATTTCCCATAATGACTCTAACATCTTTTATTAAACCACCCTGCCACCTAAAGGTGTCACTATTATCCAACAGAAGTGCCTGTCCCCCCAAACACGCACACATACACGCACCTTTCTAATGTTCGAATTAGGTGGCATCCGATAATTTCTATAACTTTCCAAAACCGACAATCCGACGTTCACACCCACTTTACACAGTGATAGGCCAGCTGTGTGGAAGTGAGAAAGTAAGCTGAGTTTGAATTTGTCTGTAGTGCTCTATTTTTGCATTATTTACACACATAATACCTGCCACTTTTTGTGTTTACAAGCGAGTGCAACAACATGAATGAAAGCGTGCACCATTATCACCATATTTAAACGAATAATGCGTTCTAGTCTTCTTCTAGTCAGATTTTTACCCCGCCTGAGTGTGGCTGTTCCGAATATGTATTGTATTGCCTTCTCATGTTGACACCTCATACAAACTCGTTGATTTCTAGCATACCCCTGTTATAAATGCCCTCTTCTTTCAATCCCCAAATCCCTAGTTTGTAACCCAGGCTTTCTGTTAAAAAATTCTCAAGTCTCAAGCCCAAGCAGTGATAACTTGATAACATCATCAGGGTTATTTTTTCAGACCTTGGAAAGGCCCCATTCATTGCACACAATAGATATTATACACCTTTTTTCCCTGAGTAATACTCCGTATGAGTAAACTGAACTTCATTATGTAAAATTGGTGGAGAGCCCCTTTCAGGAGGCTGCACAAAACAGAAACGTGGTGTCATGTGAGACTTTGTGTATACTCACTGTGGCTTTGTTTCGTTCATTTATTTACAATATACACCAACAGGGACGCATAAAGATTAAAGAGGTTACAGTAATGTAGTGGAAAAAACAATGACCAAAACTAGAACAACAACATTGAGTGAGAAAATATCTGATTCAGGATGTGAGGTCTGTCTACTGAAATCAAACCAAGATATAAGTCTGAGAACACATCACAAAATGTTTGTGGCAATGAACCAGAAGAGGAAAGAAGATGCTTTTCTGTGCAGTGCTTCATGTTTTCTCCAAATGTGTCTCTTTGTCTCCAAGAATTTGCCAACATTTGCTTTTCTAAAACAAATTTTAGATAACGTCAACCTTGAGGTAAGCACTTAATGCAAGATCACACCCAAAGAGACGTGGTACATTTGTTGTCTTCGCCTCCGTGTGCAGAGTCTTGTGTCTGAATGCTTGCGTGTTTTGTGACCACACATGTTAAAGACGTATTTGCATGCTGTTGCAGTACAACCTATTTTCCCATTAAATTAAAGAGGTAGGTCATGCATCCACATCTGTGGGCGTCCAGTATGTGCTAACCACGGAGGCACTTGGATGTTCCTGTGTGTTTTTGTGTTCATGTTTGTATTATGTTAGCTGGATTAGTGCAGTTTCGTGGGTGTGTTTGCATACATCACTCAGAGGATATGTCTGTGTTCAATGTATTTGTGTGTCTGTGAATTCCCCACCCTTTTCTTTCTTTCTCCCTCATAAGTGGTTGTTTGTGTGTGTCTACTCTTAATGACTACAGCCACAGGATAAACAGCCGCATGATAAAACAATTACAATTAAGCACATATGTGAAGCATATATATGGCAGCGAGCAAGAGATCGAGAGAGAGAACAGAAAGCAGCTGGGAGAATACAACAAAAGGCAAAACACATGATGACAAGAGTAAAACAGTAAAAGGTGCGAGAAAAAGTAGAGAATGTGAAAAAGATGCATATCGCTTCAGTGGCTCATCTGGGAGACTTGAGGCACTCCCATGTCCCTCTGCTCTCTCCCTTGGACAACCCTGCTCCCCTCTGTCTGCTTTGGGAGAAAGGAAACGGACGAAGGATTTACTGTTGGGTCCTGACTTGTACACATTCCTGGTGTTGTTTTTCTCCCCTCGGCCCCTCGGCCATACCAAAGGCCTCTAAAACAACAGGCTGTCAGGTTGTGACAGCTGGCTTCAAACAGCTCCTACAGCAGCTCTGCACCCAGGTTCCCAGCCTCACCATGGAGCTGCGTGTGTGCACGGGTGGATATGTATTTGTGTGGGTGTGTGTGTGTGTGTGTGTGTGTGTGTTTGTGTGCGCGTGTGTGGGTGGCTAGGTGTTTGTTTGGTCTTTGCATGTGGATGTACTGTATAGCTGCTTGTGTCGGTATCTGTGTGTCGTTCACTTTGAGATAAGTAGGACTTCAGTCACTGAGACTTAACATTTAAACCCCTTTGGTGTGTGTGTCCTCACATTCACACACACCCCCCTCCTTTTTCCCAGCGATGAGCCCAGGTGGCAGAGTGGCTTTGAAGCGCTGCAAGCCTTCTTATGATTCCCCTGGCCATCCAGGTGTGTGTGGGCTGGCCCGTCTGTCTCAGCCAGAGAAGGCCCTTTTTGTCTGAGCTTTGTCAACCAGGAGAACACCCCTGATCCCCATGACTCCTCCACCTCCTCCCCTTCAGAGTGCTACCACACCTCCAAGATACTCCCCAGTTTCAGATGTGGGAGCTGGGAGAAACCAAAGCTGTCTGGACGATGGAGGGGTTGTCGGGGTCTGTGGGCGGGGATAAGGGCTCCTCTTGGTGAGCAGGAGCAGTCCCTCTTAGCACTAATGGGATAATTGTTTGCACTCCACAGGTGCTCACCGTCCAAATGAGGTCACAGGTCAAGTGTGGCTCTTCAGAAGTGGAGCGAGGTTGGAATTTTGGGAGATGGGAAGCAATCACGAAGGCACGCACACACCAATGGACAGACTGTAACGTGCAAATTAATTTAGACGTGGGAAAAAGATTGAGACAGTGGAAATATGACATTGAGTTAGTTTATATGAACTATTATAATCATGCTTTAAATAAGACAGTAAAAAATATTGCTTGATGTAGCTTTAAGATTACTTGTCAGGCTGAATTTCAAGGTGCAAAGAAGTTGAAAAGGGGAACAAAAATCTAAGGAGTCTTTACTTTCACTAACTTGGATGCTTAGGGATTTAGATTGCAGGACTCATTAATGCAGCAAGGCTCCTGGCTAAACTTTGGCCCAGATGAAAAATAAACAGCAGGGGTCTGGTGATTGTAACCAGGTAAACCGCTCTTCCTTTGAGGACCTGACACAGTCCTCTAGTCTAGTAGAGCAACCCCACACGCATACACAATGTAAAATATACTTATGCAGACAACTGCACATGTGGACAGTGGCAATACACAAGGCACACACTCACACACAAACACACTCATGCACTCACTAAAAGATGAACTCAAAGTAATATACAACCCCCCACTGGTGCCATTGTTCTGTGCCTTTGATGGTCTCATGCAGGTATTTTCCCTATGATATTTCCGGTGCTTTTGAATCACTCATTGTGTCCGTCCTCCACTGAGTCTTTAGGAAAGCCCCCTGATAACTCTCCTTTTTCTTATCCACAGGTATTTACAGTCACATCCTCTCATCTTTACTCAACAACAAGCTGCAAATACATAAAGGTCCTCAAAAAACAAGACTGTAGTTTGTGTCACTGTATACTGTTATGTAGATGGATTAATATTCTGCATAGTTAACCTTTATTAGAATTTAAACTTTTATCTTAACCATTTTTGAGTTTAAGCCCATTTTACTCACTGGAGCTTTACCCTCCTGCCACTGAGGCAGTAAATGTGCATGCGGGTTTGTCTCTTATTAGCCATTACGTTGTGAGTGACTTTATGGCTGTTTAGCAGTACTCTGTTTTCACAAAGGAAATCATATATTAACTTGCTCCCCTGTCCATAGTTCCAGGTTAGCTACAGTCTTACTCTTGCTCTTGCTCATCGACACTTCAGCAGGGCATTTAAAGTTCAGATAGGAAAAAGGTATTCTTAAGTGTTTTCTACAGTGATCGTACATTAAAATGTGTTTAGAGCACTGGAGTGCACTTTGGAAACTATAATGTGGAATTTAAAAACAATCCTTCAGCCCCTTCTCTGGTCTGAACGGTGCTTTAGGCCCGATGCCATAGTGCAGACTGAAGTCACAATGGGAGACATCACAGAGTCACGGCCTGTAAATGTTAGCTTTAGTTTCTTTTACATCAACAGTTTACCCATCTCTAATTGGAACATGGCCCCCCTCCCTCCTCTTTTTATCTAAACACAGACATGCATGCGCACGCATACACACGTACACACACACACACACACACACACACACACACATTCAGATATACTCACACAGTCTGACAAGCACACACACATTCAGTGGAATTATGGGAACATCTGGAGGTGCTCATCCAATGCACAGGCAAATGTTTCCTGGAGAGCACCAAAAGAACCATCAGAGAAGCTTCAAACAGCCCACCACCGCTAACACAAACACACACACACACCTCTTGGCAGCTGAGGTAAAGGCCAGATCAGATGAGTGGAGGAAACAAAGAGCGTCTCTTTGCACTCAAAGGTATTGCAGCACTTGAGGTTAACTCTCCGAGCACAAGGGCTGGCTTTCTTCTCTGCCAATGTCTCATCTACAAATCCTCATATATATGCGGCCCTGCCAGGGTCCGCGGTCCACTAGGGCCCAGAGAATAGGGAGCTTTCAGTACAATTTCAGTACACACTGCATGTGTATGTATTGTAAACAGTGTTATAGATGACATGAAGTGGAGAAGTATTGGGCAAATGTCCAGTATTTTAGAAGTAAAGACACAGCTATTGACAAACCTTCTGAGAAAAAATACACAGGAAAAACACTGATGGATGAAATGGTAGCTTGTGACATAGATGTCCAATCTAATACAAATAACTTTGAAAAAGCACTTTTTCCCCCTCTGTTTTTGCCTTCCATCCAGACTAAGAAAGCATATTTTTTGATCACCAAAACAAGATCTTTTCAAAAGCACTGTCCTTAAAGATGGGGTAGGCAATGTCTTTCTTAAACATTTTTTCTCATATTTGTTGAAAATGTCTTTATATACCAATACAAATCAAAATATTAAATGCTCTGAATGCTAGTCACAGGCCTGCAGTAAACTACTGCCACTCTGCCTCGCCGCCATGGCTACCTGCCCTGTTGCTACATGACCCGCCTACATGCACACACAGCCGTCACTCTCATACTTCATGACACTAGGCAAATATAATTATGGCACAAATTTACGGCAGAGAAAGAGCAGTCAAAATTCCCACTACCATCTGTACCTGCATCTGCGGTCAGCACTGGCAAACAGGTAATCTGGCTTTTTTCATCTTGATGATAATTTGTTTCTTTCATGAAGTATGTATTGCTAGCCAACGTAGCTACCTACTTAGCATACATCTAAATTGTAGCTTTGGAAGAAGCTCTGAAGGGAGAGGGTGAGACTTTTTTGGGTTGGATACTTTCAAAGTTCAGCCATTTCTTGGAAGTTTACCTTCCCTAGCTGAAAGAATTTGAAACTGTCACTTGCAAGTTGGAATGTGAACAGGAAAAACAAGTTGTTTTTTTAAATTGTCAACTTTTTATGATTGATGTACCATAAACATTGTCAACATATTTCTGATTTCTAGAAATGTATTTAATGACCCCTGGTAGTCAGAGGAAAACCAAGCAAAGGACGTAATAAGCCATGTTTGTCAAAAGAACCCATCCATCCAACAATTTTTTGGTTTATGTTGCCCAAAATCCCAAATTTTCCTCAAAGGGCTTAACAGGAGACATAATTGCATAGTCAAATTGTGTGAGCGTAGAATTTGTATTCTAAATGAAAGATTCACACTCATGACATCCGTTAACACTAGAAAATATTGTTTTCTTAATAATATAGTCCATTCTAACAGTTGACCCCCGATGTGTGTCCATCTTTCTATTCTTCTTTCCATTTCTCTATTTCTGTCAGACACGACAGAAAAACACAGTTTATCATTATCACCCCCTCTCACCTGAGACCTCACCTCTTGCCTCCCCTCTCGCTCTACTTCCTGGCACCCCCTCCCTCCACCAGCTCGGCCCTTTCACCCTTCCTCTCCCCTGCCACTACCCATTCCTTCACACATTCTCTCCTCCCCTCCCTCCCCCTCCTCACCTCTCTACCACCTAGTGAGCACATTTCCTTACTCCCTCCCTGCCAACAAAGGGGGGAAAAAAAGCTTTTACTCATTAGCAGCTGACCCTTGCCCCTAGGCCACATTTTAAGAGGCTCTACTTGACTCCTGACATGGCCGTCAGCAATCAAAACATGTGCGTTCAGTGAATATAGACCTGGAAAATGAGGGGAAAAGCCAGAGTGTATTGATGCTTGACTCGATGTGTGTGTGACAGCAGTCTGACAGGAGACAGACAGGTTCACTAACTACTGCACAACCTCTGTGGTGGTTCCTCTGTCCCAGGGCCGGACACTGGCGATGGTAACCCACAATGGAGATGGATAACTCTCTCTCTCTCTTACTCCTCATGTGGCCCATTTGCCAGGGCCCCATTAGCTTTCTCACCAATGCGTGTGTTTATTCATTAGGAAAGGTGAAGGGTTTAGGCATAGCGTGTCAGAGTCAGTGCGTAATAGTGTCGATGCTTTTCTAATTGCTCGCAGAAGTTGGATGTGGTAAGCTTGTTTAAGATCTGATGTGTTTGTGTTTCTAATTTCACAGACAGGATGCAAGAGCACATACGCTGTTTATCTTACTCTTGGCCTCTCTCTCTCGCACACGCACACACACACACACACACACACACACACACACATATTCTGGTTGATCCGGTTGAAAACATCTAAGATTATAATCACTTACCATTACTTTTTTCATCATTATATTCCCTGATGTTTTTAACAATGATAGAAAAACAGCTAAAGAGTCAACCTGAAAATGTGAGCTAACGCAAGGCAGTCTTTTAATGAGGAAACTGACAGCATATTCCCTAAGGCAGGGTGCTGCTACTGTAGTAATACCCCTTCATTGCTGACAGATTCATGCACACTCCTCGTTTTGATGTGGCTCTCTCCTTCTGCTTCGACCTCGGCTCGTCTGCTTTTGGAAAGTTTACTTCCAAGGAAAACAGAGCTTTTCAAAGGACAGCAACCAAGCAATTTAGGTCCTCTTTAACCTGTTTTACTGTGTGGTAATGTGACATACCTCTGGGTGTCTCTGACACTAATATAGACATGTCTGCTCCCAATATGGCAGCAGAGGGCTGGCATTGTTGCTGATGAATTTTGCAAACAGAAACATATTCAGATATAGTGATGATGCTTCAAACCACTTTTAACTTTTATATTTGAAACAGAAACAAAACAAGAAGAGTAAAATAACAATTCACAGTGCCTTAGGGACTGTACAAAAATTATTAGGGGAGGCAAGGGGTCAGAGAAGTGGGAGGGTTATGTATTCTTTGCGTTTTGCTGAAGGGAAGGTAGTCTACATTTTTTGGGAGAGCAAGGGAGGGTCTTTTAACTTGTTCTCATTTTAGATTCATTCTTCTTGTGTGAGATTTATTGTAAATTTTACAAAAAAATATAATAGATACACCACAAAGGTGGCTTTCATTTTGAAATGTAACGCTGTACTCTTATTAAGGCTGTCTGGAAAAATACTTCCAGCCATGTGAATCTGGCTGGAAGTCGCATGGCTGATTTGAGGAACATCTGCTCTAATAAATATCAGGCTATAGCATAATCTGATCTAAGTCATATATATTTTCGTGAATTGAAATCCAGGCTCAGAGCCACAAAGTGGCCACTTCTGCTTGTTTCACTCATTCTGTGGCTGTAATAACTATTTACTTGATATTACTTAAATCTCGTCATCTAAAAAACAAAATGAAGTACAGGATTCAACCCCCCTACTCACCCAAACAATTTTTGTACAGTCCCTTAGCTGGTTGGAGCTGGGAGTCAGGGCTGGAGGCCAGGGTCAATGTTTGGCCCTGGAGGGACCACAGTTGGATGGATAAAGAGGAGGAGGCCTGTCCTCACTAGTCCACCACCCAACCCCTGTATTTGGACAGGGTTTATTGTCAGCCTCTGCATCGATGTTTAGCATGAAAGCCTGCAATATCCAAGCACTGAGCAGCATCGGTGACATGTGGCCACCAGACTCCTTCAGAGCCTTTCCTCCTCCCTCCTCCTTCCTTCCACTCTCCCAACCCTCCGCCCCCCTCCACTGCTCCTGTTTTTACTCTGAAAACATTGTGTCCCATGGCATGAGCAAACATGCTTGGCCATCTTTCCTGAGAACCTGTAGAATGGCAGGACCCCCCTCTTTGCAAGGCCCATAAGCCATCCCGGCTACCTCTCAGTGTAACTCAGAACTGGTGAGACAACAAAGTTGGCTTTCTATGACCTTTTAAAGGTATTTTAATGGCCCTATCTCCACACTATTGAAATATTTGGTGGGGCAGGGTAATACTATCTCTGTGAAGTGGAAAACAGCTAATCCTGCTTGAATAGGCTACCCTCTAGTGTTTAAAGACATTATGGCTCACAACAAGGCTTTGAAAGTCTCCTTCCCCAGTAACTAGAGTTAATCACAGCTCAATTAGTGCCGCGTTTCCACACCAAAGCTGCATCTCGGAAATGACTATCAGAACATTACAACCTTCTGCTGCCTGACGGAAACCACAAATGGTTAAGAATCTAAATAATTTAGTTTCACAACAGTTATTCCTACTTGCAGTAACAACAAACTTACAGCTGTTAATTATCCATACATCAGATTCATTTTATTAGTTCCCTTCAGATGCAGAGAAATAGATGACGCAAGTTTTAAAACCTTTTTATTCCTAGTTGGGATGTCATCTTTGCCTGGGTCTTGCCTCGCTTTCATCCTCTAAATGTAAAAGTTTTTGCCAGATGATTGCTTTCCAAATGTGAATATTTACTCATTTCCAAAATAGACAGTTTACAGATACTGGAAAGCTATTGTGACAATATTTGTTGTCGAGAAGCCTCTTTCTCCTCTGCCCCAGTGTCAGTGCAGAGTTGGGTCTGTATGATGTAGTCAACAATTTGAGGAAATAAAGGTCAAACAGAACATTAATCACAGGTAATTTAAGCATCTCATCTCTCTCTCAGGGCCTTAACCACTGACAGGCAACAAAGAGAAAAGAAATATTATTGAGAATAGAGACTGAAAAAATACGAAAAAGAGACAGATTAGAGAGAATGGGATATTGTGGCACATACAATTTAAAAGTAATTAAAATAAAATAAAGGTTTGAGCATGTGAAGAAAGTGAAACATCTAGGAGCTAAAGAGTGAGATATATTTCTCAAGAAGTGGTGGAAAATAAAACAGGGCTGAAAGTAGGGGGGCCAGAAACATGACATGATGATGAATGCAAATATTGCAATTGCTTCAGCAGAACAACTTTATATCAGATGTTATGATTTCAGTTTGTCCTCTTACCATATGTGGTCAATAGGGTCAATGCAGCTTTAAATGTAACTTTTCAATGCTGTGAGAACCACAAATAAACCTTCATTTGCTTTGGAGTCAGTCTCCCATGCTGGACTGTTGTGTTGCACCATTGAGCCTCAACTCTCAAACCAGGTGATGACAGCATTATTATAGTTAGGTCCCTGAAGGGTTACGGTCAGTGTGTTAAAACATTATATAGGCCCTGACGGTCGAGAAGTGAGCAGCAACCCTTTTCACCTGCTCTGCCCTCCACAGTCTCTGGAATCTCCCATGGTTGTCTGAGGTCTTTGTCAAGCTCTTCATTTGTCTCCCTCACCGCTGATAGTGGAATACAGTAAATATTTGAGAGAGTTATTGCAGGGATTGGATTAATTACATGCAGTCTTGAGTTTCTGCAATGCATCCTTTGTTCCCAGAGAAGTCACACAACATTAACAAGCTGTCAAGCTGTGAACTGACATGGTTTGTCTCAGTGACTTGTTGTTGGTTTGCCTAACATTCTCTCTGTGTGTGAATGAGAGTGTGTTTCTGTGCCTCTGTGAAAGCACACTGGTTGCAACATTCAACACTGCACATGCTTAGAATCTGTACATTTTCATGTCCGGGAAGTTGAGCGTATGTGTGTGTAAGACAGAAAGAGAATAAAATAGGGAGACAGTGACAGTGAAACAGCACGAGAGTAAGAAAGGGGGCAAGTAATGGAGCTTGACTAAACCAAGCTCTTCTACATAAATTGACATGTGCAATTAAGGAGATGTACACAGTCCCCCTGGTCTGTTTAAGATCTGGAATAGTTTCCTAACAGCTTCAAGATGCCCTGTTTTGGCTTTGGTTTCAAATCTAAATCAGGTTTGACCTTGTTGAATAATGGTGATGGTGACGTTCCCTCTGTTCCGTTTGGCTAAAGTCCAACTCCACACCATACATGATGGTAAACACAGAACAAGGTTTGGCTTCACTGGTGTCTGATGAATGGTGGATGAAATTCTGACCTGAACTTGAAGTCCTAACATTGGATTTTGCAAGTTGGTCATAAACACTTCTGATTTTGGTTTCCTGTTTATATGGTGTATAAAGATGGAGGGGGCATTAAAACTGGAGGAGCTGAGGGTTTAGCTAGCGCACTTGGCCTGGAACTTCTCAAAATGAAATGCTTTGGGCAGCACTTGATGCTTTCTCTTTTTCTTTTTGTCCAGCTTTTTCTTTCTGCTTTTGCTTCTGCCTTTTCTTCGACACATTGCCTCTTCTTTCACTAACCCAATACAAGCGCTTGCACAACATTTTAGTAACTACCCTACATTTATCAACGGCTTTTAGCAGTTTACGCAGTGAAGAGTGGCAGACTGGAACTCCAGAGTGGCATCTCATGGGTTAAAGACAGCTGCCAACATCTGTAGCTGTGGTTAGCTTTTAATTGTGAGGCCCAGCAAGTGAGTGAGCAGCATGGTGGAGAGGGGGCTGGCAGGCTGCATATTTCAGCCAAGTGTTCACAGAGCAGCTTTCCGGCCAGCCATGTGGACTCAATGATGGCGTCCAGGGGTGTGCTGTGCTCCTATGAAATATTGAATCTGCTCGGTCCCCAAGTGTGGACAGACCACCTGCAAGCAAGCGTGGCGTGCCGCGAGCCTGGAGATCAGATGTCCCTCAGCAACACACATGCACAAACACACGTATGAATGAGAAAAAATATAGGTCTACCCACAGGATAAACCTGTAGGCCTGGACATGCTTACACTAATGGACATAAACACATGCAACCAAAAAAAAAACCCTGAGAGAACATGGAAACACTCAAAATGACGTGGGAGGAGAGATTGCTGCAAAAACGTATTTAACCATATAGTTCCATTATATTCAAGAAAGGCAGCTATCTCTCCAAACTCCAACAACTCGACAACTCACACCAAACCAATCCAGATGGATAAATAGCACAACAGGTAAGAGAAAAAATATTTATTTTTGATTCTGGGGGTGAAATGTCTCTTTAAAGGCACGATTAAATTTTTATTTTTTTTTAAAGGTACGTTCACCTATGCAGCTCCTTTGAAAAATGAATACTTTTTACTCTCTCTCTCTCTCGAAACAATCAGCAAAAGCAGAACAAGAAAACAAAAAAGATCCAAAAAAAACCCCTGGAACTGTCAGAGTCCAAAAAGAAACTTAAGCCCACTTCGAAAAGCAGCCAAGATGACAACGGGTGCTTGTCGACTGCCGTCCACTTCAGGGCCTCGTTCATTTACACGTCGTGCAGTCGATCCTCAGCCTCCCCTCTGCTCCCCCGAGGCATCTCTGCCTGCCCAGATGTGCAGCTGTTTATGTGGAGCAGCGATAAAAGCAGCTGGCCTGCCCTCCACATCCTCAGAATGAACAGAGGGGGTCGCCATTCTCCAGACATGCTGCTCTTTGAGGAAGATACTGACTGCTCAGAAAATCCAATTTCACTCACAACAGGTTCAGGAACATTTAATTTTCTTAATCCTTCACTGTTCAACCATTTAAAGCAGCCTAAGCAAAAATACACTACCTGTAATGATGATTGTAATGTGGCAAGTGGTGTTTGTAGGACATTGTGTGCACTTTTTGTACTCAGTACTGTGCAGCTAATGAACTTGTTATGTCACATTGATAAATATCATACATTCAGCATCATTTTTATAGACTAATCATAGACTAAGGCACATCATTTTCAGATATGATTGCACAAAAAAATCAGAAAAATAGAAAAATCGATGTATCAAGTTTAAGCAGAAAAAAAACAGGTCCCACTTATATGCTTTGTTGTTTTAAAATGATAAGTGAATCCTCTAAATGACATCATTCCTAAAATCTGCAAAATTATTACAATACTCTTTTTAACTTAATTTGCTTTCTGTCACCTGTTTATTATGATTACTTTGATAAGCCAGATATCTTGACAACTATTGTTATTGAGAATACTGTAAAAACATTGTAGTTTAAATTGCTTTATGTCATGCACAATAGTTCATTTGTAAATGTCAATCTAACCTTCATAACAGCAGCTCATGCAGCTCCATATGCCTCACACAGTACCTCCTTGTCATTCCATGGACACTAGTGACATCCTGTGGTCATTTCTTGATAGGGGTGTCTCTGACACATGAGGGATCCAGATGAGGCATTGCAAGGTTACAATAAAAAAAAAATGCTTAAAAAATACAGGTTCATAGGTGTCATCATTTTTTTCCATTATGAGT
The DNA here is from genome assembly GCA_011952105.1 of Coreoperca whiteheadi. Lineage (NCBI taxonomy): Eukaryota > Metazoa > Chordata > Actinopteri > Centrarchiformes > Sinipercidae > Coreoperca > Coreoperca whiteheadi. Next base: position 11,245,447 of record CM022480.1, on the reverse strand, counting down.
TTCAAGACCGTATGTTGTAGCAGAAGTTCATGCTGAGTGGACAAATTTTACCAAAACAACAGCTGCTCATGGCATCATCACGTCATACCATGATGATGTAATTAGCTGAGTCACATCCAAGGCTGTTGATAACAAGCTGCAATGACACATAAAATATCAGTGCACCAGCCGAAAATCACCACTTAGCCTAGACATAATTTGCTGCATTGACATTATTGCCAAATGCTGTTCATTTCAGCTCCAGTTTATCCATGGGTCTGAATTCTGAACATAACAAACAAGGAAACATTACTAGTCAAGTGCAAGGAATGACTTTTACATTTCACATTGAAAGCAGAATATGTGACAACAGTAAAAGATGCCTATACTTTACATTTTATTTGGTTCTGAAATACAAAAAATCTTTGTTTTTCATCTGTACATAAAACTTCAAGAATGTGTTCTGCCACCAGCAGTTGGTTTCCATTGAACATTATGTTGCTAGTAACAACTGCTACTGACAAGTTCCTGTAACTGTTAGGTCCATAGCAGTTACAGTTTAACTGACATTGTTACATCTAGTTACCATTTTTTCTCAGATCTGTGACCGAGCAAATATTGACAGGCACCTTGTATCTACTCTGCCCTCCGAGGCCCTCTTTGGAGAATTGTCTGTAGTTAGGCTATTCTTTTTATAACAGCTGTTTTGTGGTTGTTGATTGGTTCATTTATTTTTTGCACCTAGTTTAACGTTACTCCCAACCAAGCTATCCATTATAAGCTAACATACTAGCTGTCTAAAGCCAACACGTTGCTTATACATTGTAAGTAACGTTAACTGATAAATTACTGTTGGGCAAACTGTTACTGTATGTATTTTCCTTTTATTACTTTTAATATAGATTAACTGCTGTGTTGTACTTTCTGTGGTGGCTTTCTGTGAAGAGACACCATGTTAGTTAATGCTTTTGTGAATCCAGTTTTCTTTGTTACCTTACTGATTCTTTTTTGTTTACACCTTGGGTTTAACTCTTGTTTATGGTATCTCATCTTTATATGATTTGTAAAAATTATTTTGATGTCCGATACTGTTTTCACTGCCTCCAGTAAAGACCAACTCTCATCTTCAACCTTTATTGGAAGCATACTTAGCTTGCTGTTTGCTGTAGGTTACAGTACATCTACACACATAGTGAGGGTAGTAGAAAATGTGAATATTCAAATGTACATGGTCAAATGATTAACGGTACTGCTTTACGTGATGATAGAACGTTTTACTGCTTATTGTTCACACTATTGCTAAGTTGTCTTGTTGAGCTGAAGGTAGGCTGTACATATCTAATGTTGACTACAAATATAGCTGTTGTTGAGCATTTGGTTTTATCCCCTTCCCAATTAGGCTTACAGCTGAGAGAACAAACCAACAGTGAGTTGCATAGACAAGACAGGCCTGTTGAGGCCAAAAGAAGAGCTACCACAGTATTTCAAAAATCTATGTTACAGTTTCAGATCCTCCTTTTTTCAGCACTGAACAACAATATGCCTGAGCTTTGATTGTTCTCAGTTATTTTCAAAGGTACCAAGATGTTGGGCCAAGGTGGACAGTGGTAAAATGAAAATACAACATTTGATTTGTGCCGTTTACATGCCGTATATATTATTCAGTTTTTAAAAGTATAGCAGCACCATGCAGAAAAGCATGGAGGTGTCAAACGTTTGTGTCATTCACTGGGCAACCAGAGTTGCCTTGGTCAGGAGGACATTTTAAAGATGCACGTGCCTCCTTCCAAAATGATACTGTATGTCTATTATTATGAATGAACGAGACAACTAAGGACTCAGCCTTGGTCGGTCACAAGGTGGCAGTAGATGCCTACTGGGATTTTACCATCAACCTCTGAAACTGGAGAGCGTCCTGTGCATCTACCTGAGCCAATGTAGCCTACAGTACACTGCATGAAGGAAAAAAGACAACTGGGCATTTTATAAGGTGTGAATGTCAGGTGTGATGTCCTAGAGGTCCTGCCCATAACATAAACGTGGTCAGGTCCTGAACAATCAGGCTTACATACTTTGAGAACATCATTTTGAATTTCATGATTCATGTTTGGACACTGTAGATTGTACCCTGCATGCTTCGTTTTCTGTGGTGTGTATTAATCGGCAAAAACCTGCAGGAAAATAATTCAAGAATTCATTGCTACTGCAATATGCAGACATTGAGTTGCCCTTGGAATGTATTTGTGAATGAGCCTAGGCAGAGGAGCTCTCTCGCCTCCTCTTTCTCCTCATTTGGATATGTCACGTATTACCTAACGGGCGAATCAGTGTGTTTTTGTCATTCAAGAGGAGGTAAGACTGTCGTTTTTTTTTCCTTGGAGACAAAAAATCAATAGCATCATGCAGTATCTCTTTGTCCATTCCCAATGAGCGGGTTTAGTCTCTGCTGTCGTCATCAGGGTGGTGGTGGGGGGGGGGGGGTGTCAGCTCGAGTCAGCTGTGCTCTGATTGGCTCCTGCAGATAATGAGCTGCCATTGAAGTTTTTCTGGCCCGTGTAGATAGGAGGAGTGTCCGTGGCTGAACAAGCACACGCCTCTTGTATAAATACCCAACACAAACTGTGGCGCTGAGCAGACGCACCAATTTAAAGAGCTGCGTTCTCGTCCTGTGGTTATCAGACTTGTCGCACAGTTACTTTCGGTTTTGCGTGAGCGTCCTGTGCTACCTTGGAGAGAAAAAAAAGACCATACAAGCAGAGAGAAGGCAGTGGCTGCAATTACATTCCCTCATCAGCAGAATTGACAGCAGGTGCGAGTTGATGTCTGTATTTTCCCCGCAGATATACTGGTGAGTACTCGCATCTTTCTCGGCTTTCACCTGTTCACGTGTGTCTGTTCTGCTTGACTTGTGCTTCTTTCCCCCACAGCTGTCTGGTAGAAATGATAAATCAAGTATAAATCACTAGATTTATAGGTTTTGTACCTGACTGGTAAGAACAATTAAGTTATATAGTTATTGGGGATTTTTAATTTTTTTCCCCCTCAGACTCAGCCACCTTTGTTCCTACACCCACACTTGTTTCCTTTGAGACTTTCTGTGGGGTGTTGCCCCTGAAATTGAAAATTCTAGGTGTTTCGCATCTCTTTTGGAAGCAAATGGCTGTCAGCACCCAGCTTGACAAACGTTGCTGCATGTGCCAATTTAGAAAGGTCACACTGTCTTCTTCGCTGTCAGCTATTCTATTTAGGAATAAAATGCACTTGAATCGCCTTTTTCAAGACCTGCCTTCTTTTTTTTTATTTTTTCTTTTTTCTTTTTTTTGGAACATGAAGTACGCAGGCTTACTTTGCTTTATCCTTAAAAATCTGAATGGTGACACTGCTTTTATTCTTAGCCTTTAGTGCTGCATGTGCAGTTGGAGAAGGATGGATGCACTCTGCTCCTATCTATTAACAGTGTCATTATTATTTTTTTTTCTACCACAATTTCTTCTGGCAGTCAGTATCTCCTACCTCTGACTTCTTGCCGCAGCAATAAGGAGTATATCTTTGTTTTTTAGCCTTTCTGTTCTCTTATCTGTCAGATGTTTTCCTGTCTGTAGACAGAATATGCAAGTCTCTTTGAAATATTGTCTTGTGAGCACAAACCTCCGCAGGCTCATGGCTGTCTCTACCAGGAAGTTCAGAATCGACCTCTTTACTGTAACCACACTTTGCTTTCTTGCCTGTGCTTACTTACAGTATCTTTGCTTCTCTGCTCTGTAATGTTGGCCTACTTTTCAGAAATCCAAAAACAGGGTTTTACTTTTTTCTTAAGGGTTACCTTTTTTTATTTCAAAGGTACGAGTAGGAACATTTGAGTGTATAAATGTTTTTGTTTTGTTTTTTAAATACACACAACATATGTAGAAAACTTGACATAAGGTAAATAAGATTTTCACTCCCACAGACCTCACAAACCTTACCATAAGGCACTGGAGTGGTAACTGATCCATGATGTGTTTTCAGTGGCAGACTCAACCCACAGGAATCTGGATACAACCCATTCATTCCAGCGCAATCCCCGCACCACCCACATACCTGCAGTGCTGTGTGGTTTTTGCTGAATGGGGGGGGGTGAGAAAACTCAGGGCTGGTGCGGTATATCGGCAACTTTGCCCTGTCAACACACAGGCTAAGATTTATTATGGTGGTGGTAGTAGTAAGAACTGTGGGGTGGCAGAGGGGAAACAATATTGATAATGCAAGATGCAAATTCCCATCTTGTTCAGTGAGATTGTTGCAGAGACCACTTGGCCTCCTGTCAGCGCCATTGCAGTACAGACAGGCCAGGAGCTAGTGTGACCTTGGCGTTTTCTAGTCTTGAGACAGATGGATGAACCTGGTGTCATGCTTCGGTAATTCCTTAAGCCATATCAGGAAATATGGTAATAGTAAAAAATACACTATATAATCAGGTTAGGCAGAGGTTTTACAAAGCATTCTTGAGGAGGCCGTGAGTCACAGCATGTCCACTGCATAGCTGCTCCTCCACTGGTCAGTGTATTTGTCTGCACCTCAGTGGTTGTAATCCACATGGGCTGGCAGAAGCCGGGATCAAACTGCCAACTTTCTGATCGGTGGATGACCCGCTCTGCCACCAAGCCACAGCTGCCCCATAATTAGGGTAGTAATAAGCAGTAGGATGATCTTTAAATGCACTGGAAAGGACATGACTGATTAATGTGGTCATCTTTAAAGAGACTGTAGCTTTGAAAAAATTAGCATAAGACTACTTTCTAATAGGGCTGTGGCAAACTTTTTCATTGCTTAATGTATCGATTATTCCTATTTACTCAATCACAGTCTCGGATGACATTGCCAAATTGTTTTGGTTTTTTTCCCCCATCAACGTTTCGAAACACAGATTATAAATTTGCTATCATAGACTAAGAAAATTCTCAAATATTCACATTTGAGAAGCTTGAACCAGTGTGTTCTTGGCATTTTTGCTTAAATCTACTTGAATGAAATGGACTTTTAAAAGACTGTTGCTTGGGAACTTTGTCGATCTCCTTACTGACAAATAGTTTCAGCTCCAAACTCGTGTCGCTATGTGTTTTGGGACACATGGTACATGACTCTCTTTTACCTGCTGTCTGTGCACTGGCTGGATGTGGCATTATGAAACTGGCAGGTCCTGGTTTGCATTATCTTGACTGGGTCAGGAAGTAAAGAGGTTTAATTTCATCTGCCCTACCATCCTCGCACATTATTAAATGAAGGCTATTTGTCTTGTCACTTGACTATTGTAGTGCAGTTGCATCATGTTCAGCTAATATGTGCACTTGCGTAGACTCTAGGTAACTAGCTGCAGTCCATGCTGATCTTAAGTCACACACTTACAGGTTGTTACTTGTAGGACGCTTAACGTCTCCTCTTGGAACCAAGTATTCCACTTGGTGAGAGGGACGCTGTTCAGCCCTGCTTGACACAAAGCAGTAATAGATGCGACCGTAGTCTGTTTGTTTCCTCCCAGGTTGACTTGTTAGTTGTGCATCCCCACTTCTTCCTCATTGTGCCCCTTATGTTTTATTAGGCCTATGTTCTGTTATTCTTAGCCGAGCAGGATGTTTATACAATCCCCCGAACAGAACTATGACTGGCAAGGCCTGAGTGTTTATCTTTTTCTCTTCCCCTCTCCTCCTCTGCTCAGGTCTTCACTGTTCATACCTCCATCCCCTCCTCCGCTGCTTTTTGCATGCCTGCCTCACCCTCTCTGCTCCCTGCTCAAGGATGAAATAAGTTCAAGCGCAACCCCTGCTGCCATTATGTTTTTTTTCCATGTTAAACCTAGCGTAGCCTTCAAGTGTCCTCATTTTTATCTTGGGATATCCGGCTATTGTGTTAAAGTATGCTGTGTCGTCTGACTGGTGTAATGATAATTTTATGGTAATTAAGCCAGAAGCATTTCAACTTTAAAATTATTTGAGCCACCCTGCTGTCATGTCAATCTTTCCTCATGAAACAGAAGGGGTGTGTGCAAATGTAGGAATGGAAAAACTGATGGCTAAAGGCCATTGCTTCAGGGGTTAATTAGCTCCTGACTCATGTCACTCAATTCTCTCCCCCTCAGGTGTGTGTGGTACAAATCAAAACACTGGCAGTGTGATTAACAGTTGCTCAAAAAAATTGTAGATGTACAACACAGAAACCTAGACACTCTGGGGGCTTTATCAGAAAGAATTGCCCTAATCGCCACAAATTTATTTTGTTCTTGTTGCTGAATTCAAAGTGAGAATTTTTGCTGAATGTCACTTGTGGCCACACAAGTACAATTGCTGAAAGGTAGTGCAGCACAAATGGAGAAGAAGCTTGCGTCAGCAAACTGTCAATTATACAGCAATATCTAAAGTTCTCTAACATTACCTGCCATAAACTACTGGTCATACCAGAGCAAGTGAGGCTGTAGGAGTACTGAATTGAGCAAGAGTGCATTTTATTCCTTATGAATTAGTTTATTATGTGTAAGAGTTGGAGTTCTTTTTTTTTTTTTTTAACGGTTAGGCCTACATAGTCTTGCTTCAAGACAAAATTAAAGCCTAAATCATGAAAATTGTATTTGTCCAGCACATTGTGCCAGAATATAAGATGCCTTTCCACGTGCAGTGTGACAGTAAACGTTCATGTGCTAGTGAACATGGAAATAAAGATTTCTATGAAGAGTATTCTCAGTGTAATGAGTTTTGTATGACTCATAAATGGAGACGAAGATGTAACTTTACTTAAAAACTCCAGAGTTTCATATCGTAACTGCAGATAGTATTGTCGGTTTCAACGCGGTGTATTTGTAGAGGGGACTTCTGTTTGTGTAACTTATCGAACTGAAACTGATTGTGTATTTCCAGCTAATCTAATGGACTTTGATAGATGAATGTGGGGAATGGTAAAATTGTTTTGTCAAACACATTTATATAATCGTGCCTTATTTAAATCACTACCGTAGTACAATTTTTCACTACTGCTGTATCCAAAAATAAACACTTAAGATTCAAAATAAGTTAAGTGAAGCCCACACATCTCTTCCCAAAAAAGTCCATTGAATCAGTTAATGTGAGGTCCTGAGTGAGGCTCTTGTCGTGTTGTTTTCTTTGTTCTATATAGCCAGTGACCACACAAACCACAAGCCTGTGGCCACTGACCACAAGGCACCAAGCTTTAAATAGAGCGTGAGAAGGCCGCTTAGCATCTTGTCTCAAGACAGGGGCCATCAGTCCCTGGACCTGCTTTAAGTCTTATTTATTTTTTTAAAAGCTTTACTTCAACAATGCTGTATAGTGAATGCCCTGAACATGGATAAGCAACCTCTTGTTACTTTCACCTAAAATGGAAAGTTTGGCCAGTCTTTGATGGAACTGAGTGCATCAAGTTCCACCCAAGTCAAATACCACAGCACGCCCCCAGCACACTCTCACAATGACTGTGTTCTCTGGTTGCTAGTGCAAGAGCACATCATCCTGTATTTAGAAACGGCCACCTTATGCAAGTCACCGCATGAACTGTGCAGCTTTGCAGTGCATTAGCAGAGCAGAGTGCGGACTAGATGCTTGGTGTGCTGTGGTCAAGATGTGCAGAGTATAAATGAAACTGTTGTCTGTGTTCAGGTAAAACAAACATGACTTCCACACTTTGACTGTGTGTATGCATACGGACACTTTGATAGATGTGGTCTGTTGGTTTTCTCTTTTTGTTAGGCTACATGCCATCACTGACTTATTTTTCTTTCTTTTTTTTCCCATTACCGTGACTTTTAGTATCTCTTTGACCTTACCGTATACAACTAGACTGTCCCCTAGTATATTTAGTACAAAACAAACAGGGACCACATTTATATTTCTGAATTTTGATAATTCAATTGCATGAACCTTTTTAGTGCTAAAAGCTTGTGCGTATACATTTTGCTAATGTGGACAGTTTATTTTTATCTCCCTAGATTATTTGGACCACCATTGCACAGTACCTAACCACATAACTTTTCTTCTTTCAACCCTGCAGCCCAGTGTTTGTGCCCGGCCGAGATATGACTGAAGTGATGATCAACAGCACCACCATGGAGGACATGAGGCTCAGCCCCAGCAAGGACAGACTCTCCTTCCAGGTAGTGCACACACAACAGTGAAACACCACTTCTGTCCCAATCCCCTACATCTTTGTGTGGCATGGTCATTTTATACCAATCTTCATCCATTCATTATCATGACTTGGATTGATATCAGCATGAACAGGAGGGAGCAGCCACTGCATGTTGGATTTGGGAACAGCAGCTGCATTTTGCATGAGATGATGGAAATGTCAGTATAATGTGTATATAAATGCAAAAGAGGACGATTCAGATTAATCTACAAGACCTCTGGCCAAGCTGTATTGTTTTTGTATAAAACATAATTTTAGACCTGTTTAGCCATGTTTACCATTAGGCTAACAATTATATTGTCATTGAAGTGTAATAGCATAAGGATGTACAGATCTTTCTGATAAGTATGAGTAGTTAGGTGAGAACACTTAATATGAAATTCTAATGTTAATAAAACATTACAGCAAAATTCTACATCCCCAGTGTTTCATTCTTTAATATCTTGGTAAGATGACACAGATTCAGAGATGAGAGAAGCAGCCATCAGGTGGTCTTGACAAGGTGTTGTCAGCGGCTTTGTTTTACTGTCTGCTCAACAGGACTGTCTTGGCCTAACTTAAACTACTTAAACACACAGCTGCTTGCTTATTTTAGTGTCACACTTGTACCCAGAGTGGGGGGAGAATTAAAAGAGCATATTTTTTAATACAGAATCCATTTAGTCACATCAGGATCTTCTATGATTTTGTACATGAAGTTGGTGGGCCAGAGTTGCCACTTGTCATGGCTACCAAAATATTCTTGCGCAAGTTCCACCTGCTGATGCTTTTACAACTCGGGGATAAAGCCAGTTCCTGTAGAAAGACATTCATAAACCTAATTCAGTAGTCTGCTAATGCCATACTGTATGTAGACTCAGAGGATGTAGACTGACCCTGAGGAAAAGGCTAGCTTCCTCTCCCCACAGTTCACACCCCAGCTGTGAGTCTGTCTGAGAGGAGCGGATGGGGGGGGCGGGACAGCAGAAAAGGAGGGTGCCACTTCTCCACTCTTTCCATCCCAACTCTGTATTTCCTCACCTTGGCCATTTGCCCAACGTCCCAGTCACTCCTTTAGAGAAGCACTGTATGAGGCAGTGATGCTGTGACCAGTCACTTCCTCCATTATGGGTGCCAGGGGGCTTTCATACAAATTGTGTGACCATTAAATTCCAGCTGCACCTACAAAAAGTATTGAAATGAATGTGACCTACTAGTGGAGAAGGATGAGCAAATAGTTACTGAATTATCATCTCAAAAGGCAGTGTCATGATTCAGGCGCATAGTGTGCAACCCCTCCCAACCCCACCCCAGAAGATTCTAAAATAGCCAGCTTTGTGCCTGGATGATGTGTCGTTGCTTCCTGCCACTGGAAGTGAAACAAGTTATGACATGTGTTAGCTAGGGGTCCAAAGGCAAGGTCATTCAACTCCCCTTGTTGCTGACGCACAGTGAGGATTGGAAATGCAGATACATGCAGGCATTAGACATGAACACAGACATGCACACACACGGTTAAACACATATAATCACACCTTGGCTTGGTTCTATACACAGCTGTTTTTTGGGAGAATGTTAAAGCTGCTGATGACACGTACATGCTTTGGTAACCTGGAAAAATTCTCACATTCACTAGGCATATTTATAGCTTATCTTTTTCCTCCCTTCTCATCTGTCTTCTATGGAATTCATGGAGACTTGGACACAGCTGGATCCCCTCCATCTCGTCCCCTCTCTTCTCATCTCTCTCCTGCCTCCATCTAATGCTTTCTTTCCACTCGGCTCTTTGCCCAGACAGCCCCCCCCCCCCCCCCCCCCCCCCCCCCCCCCCCCCCCCCCC
>CM022480.1:11206008-11232468 GCA_011952105.1 Coreoperca whiteheadi | reverse complement strand
CGGTTGTGTTTTTGTGGAGGGGCAGGGGTGTTTGTTGCTGTCTTTCTCGGTGTTTTTTTTTTTTTAATTTTGTTTTGTATTTAGACCACTTTACTCTGACAAATTAGAGACTGTAAATAAACATTTGAATTTCCTATCCAACTGTGTGACTCTGTGACTAGAGTATTGCCCTGCTTTTTATTTATATTTTTTTTTTATGTCTTCCAGTGCATTTAAAGTATGGTTTCCAAAGGACTTGAACTTCGCTGTTTATTTTCATTTGAACCCCCCCTCCGCTTTCCCCCACTCAATTCATCTGCAGTGGTTACAGAAAAGCAGTAGTACTTCCTGCTCGGCATCTCCCTCTGTACAAATACAGATGCATGTATCAAATATGTAGATGTAGAAGCGAGAGTAGGTCACATGCTACTTCCTGTCTTCAACTTGCACACAATCTGACTTAGTAACAACAAAATCTAATTCCTGATCACTGAACAGCTTAGTTCTGTTCTTAAAAATTGCCTGATTAGACTTTTAAAATGATGCCATCCAGCATTTTGGAGATCTTGATCTCTTACAATTACAGAAATGTTGGATAGTACGGGGTATAAAAGCCTGTGGAAGCAACTCCTCACGCTCTACCATAAACACCCACCACAATGATACAAGACTAATAAAATGTGGTTCAGTGGAAAAGCTCTAATAGCGAACAGGGGCATTTACAGGAATAAACAAAGCTTTCTGATCACTGTTACAATGGAAACCTCTCATGTGATCTTCTATGTACTGTATTAGTGACCCACTGGGTCAAGTTTGATTGCCTAATACTGGGAATAGTCTATCAGTGTTGCTGCTGTAGGGCCTTTGGGGGCCAAGGTGGTACTCTCAGGGCATTTCAGTCACTTCCTGGAAGGGGAACAATGAACTGACATTCTATCCTGCTTCCTCCTTCCTGGAAAAAATGGAGCATAAAGAGTTATTAATACCCCCCAGCTGATAATGGTGGTCAGCAGCAGAGTGTGTGTCGGGCCTAGGGAGCCAGTAACTAGTTCTGAATAGGCTACAAAAGGAATGTCCTTTATCCTTTTCTTAACTGCTTCTTGATCTCAGTGGAAAATGTCATGAGATCATGGAAAGAAGTCCTAAGTCCTTAGAGAGACTGACTGAACTTGCATCAAGCTACGCAATCATGTGACATCAGCCAGAAACCTCTGAACTTTGCGTTGACTTTCAAATATTACTGGAGAAAGGAATAGTGAGATAGCAATATACTTCAGTTTTATTAAAGAAGGATTTCGGGGGTTTGAGGAAACATGAAATCATCTTTCCAATGCATTTTGACAATTTGAACAGCTCTTACCTTCAGCTCTTCTTCTTCACCCACTTCTCAGATGTTTAACTTACCATGGAACCTTTGCAATTAAAGACTTTTTTAAATGCAACCGGTATTTATGATTTGTGATGCCACCTTGATACCAAAGCATCACTCCCACAAGAGAAGCTATATACACACAATAATGTATCCTCCTGGACAAAGATTTTTTGTGACATTACGTCAAGCATTCACAGTAAAAAAAATAAGCAACCTAGAATCATTTTAGAGAAGTGAGCAGAAAGTGAAAGAAAATAAACCAGCATGCCCTGCTATGCTTATGTGATAAATCCATTGTACAAAGGCTTGGAATGCAGTGAGGGCACAGTCAAACTATGATCCTCTCATCACATTGGCCTCCTGTAAGACCAACGACAAACACTACTTAGATGAAAAAGCAAAATAGTTGAACACTGAGAACTAAATGTGATGCAAGCAAGTTATTGTTCAAAAGGGCAAAGCTGAGTAAAAACTGAAAATTTAAAATTTTTGAAAAAGTTGATAAAGCAATGTACAGACCCAATGAAGGACATGTAATTACATGAATAACATGTTCCAAATGAGCCAACCCCTGAGGCCTTGCAGTGCACTGATTTTGTTTTCGCTTTGGGTTTGGTTTACTTTTTAGAAAGACAAAGACTGAGAATTGCTCTGAGCTGTACACACCTGAGTTGACTGTATTTCCTAGTCTTTCTGGGTTTTTTTAAAACAGCCATAAACAGCGTTGCCCCTTCAAACCTGATTGAAGCACTAAAAACTGAGACTGGGAGCTGAAAGAAATTTTAACATGAGTTCAACATTCATAAAAACAATTGTGTTTTTGATTGTATTTCCATCATCTGGACAGTTCAAGGTTTAAATGCAGGAATTTTCAGTTAGAACACCCAGACCCTATTTTCTCAACCAGCTACTAACTATGAATGATGGGGTCCTACGTGAACACAGCATTTCCTGAAAATGTTAAAACTGTTTTGTATATTTCACTTATGTATTCTTCTCACTGGTTTGAAGTGGGCAGGGCTCCGTTTGGAAAAGGTAATGTCACATACTTCCATGCACCAATCAGGATTTAGCAACATTTGAATCATAATGACAATTTTGAGGTTATATGCTTATGTTGCCCAGCCACTATCAGTTAAATCTAATCAAACCACAACAACACAGCCCTGATAAAGCAGATTCACTGAGTTTTGAGTGTTAAAAAAATACTTTGATATTTTGGAAAATATACGCATTTGCTTTCTTTGCAAGAGTTAGATAAGAATATTGGTACCATTCTCATTTCTGTTCAGTAAATATGAGACTGGAGCCCGTAGCCTCTTAGCTTAGCTTACCACACAGACTGGAAACAGGGGATAACAGCTAGCCTGTAAAACCTGTTTACCAGCACCTCTAAAGCTCACTAATTAACACATTAAATCTTGTTTGTTTAATCCATACAAAAACAGCTAAACTAAGCTAAGCTAACCTGCTACTGGCTTCAGTTTCATATCTACTGTATGGACATGAGAGTGGTATCAATCTTCTTATCGAACTCTCTGCAAGAAAGTGAATAAGCATAATATGTCCTGTTACTCGCTTAAGAAATAACCCCTAATGAGTTTTTCTCCGCTAGCTTTAAATTTTATTGTTGCTTATTTAGCCATTGTTATTTTGTGTTATAAAAAATGTCATGATTTGAAATCAAGTTTCCAGGGGCTTTTAATCTTATATTGCCCTACAAACATGCCCACATGTTTTAGTTAACTTCACAGCAGATTTTAACCACTCTATCTCTTGTATCTCTTGAAGGAAAGTAATTTCCTTACACATCAGTTTCTTAACCACTCTGCTAGAGGTGACAGCATTCATTTTGCAAATGGTAAGATGAGGACTCAGTGAGAGTCACTGAGTACTCAGTGACATAGGGAAACGGAGTGTGTCTCGCACACTATTGTTGGCATGAGATACAGTATCTTTAAATGTGTGTGAGAGCGTGTGTGCCTGGTTATGTATTAAAACTGTTGTCAGAGCCCTCTGACTGAAGTCACTGATAGCTCTTCTAGCTCATTCTTGGAATTCTTTCCAATGGAAACAATCCCATTGCTGATCCTAGTGTGTCAGCAGAGTCTGACCTGCCAACCTCTGAATTCTCCTCAACTCCCAACTATAGTCCACATTAACACTGTTTCACTGTCACTCCTCTACACATACACTAACACCAACCCCTTGATGTACCCATAACATAACCCCTTCCTCTTCAGTCTTGGTATGTCATGAGGAGAAAAATAATGCTTATCCGATGAACTCTTTTTCCACTCCCTCTCTTGATTTTACTAATGTAGTTGTTTTTTGTTCCTTCTATTTTTCGCTCTCCAAGACTTTTATCCCTTTCTGTTGTTTCAGCAAGTTTCCCATACTTACATGACAGTTAGAAATGTACTCTGCATTCCCACAGTGCAGGTTATGTAACATAAGTTAACATTTCATTATAAACAGTGCCCCTGTTCTTATAACCTTGCTATTTTAGTACTACAACCTTACTGTATAAGCCACCGAGGTTTATTCTGTGTGTGCATGCATAACTGTGTCTGTGTGTTTGTGCAAAGCTTGCAAACGGGCACATGTGCTTGGAGGTTTTATGTATAACTGGTGTCTGTTATTATGAGTGCCATGTGCGTAAGGGAAAGATTCTTTTCCCATGGTTCCTCAAGTGTGAGAAGAAAGTAGAGCTCTCAGGACATGAAGTAAAAACTCTGCTAGTTATTTATAACCTGTCTGTAGACGACCCACCATGCGCAGACACATATCTGGCACTGTCAACAAGGGAAGAGCTAGAGTAAGATAAACTGAGAGGCATACAACAAGGAGGGGGGATTAAAAGGTGAAGGGGTCAGGGAAGGAAAAAGAAGGATGTTGAGGAGGTAGAGCATAAAGAACACCTGCACTAGGACTTGGATAAACCACTGTTTATAAAGACTGGTTGTCACTCCAGCTTAGATAAGACTTGATGAGATAAGGTAAAATGCAACCATAGCAAAAATGACTCTTGGGAACTTGTATAGCGTCACAATGCCCTCATAAAATATAATGTACTTTACCAAATACAATCAGCATGGATGGGGAAAAAAAATGTTTTGAATGCGTGAGACCTCTGGAAGTCAGTGAGCTAATTCATTTTGTTGTAATCTGTCCTTTCCCTGAATATATTTGACATTTGAAAACACCACAGTGCCATGTGATACACCAATCGAGAACAGAGGACTACAAAGTAGTGATTGCTATTTAAAACAAAGCCTCCACAACATCACAGTTAATCAGAGTCAAGCATACTCTATACTCTGCCAAACTGCTCTCTGTACCTGCACGTCAACTGACCAGCCTTTGAAGACATAATGCAACTGCTGGACTCACAACCACAGTACATATTTGGACAGATGAGTCTAAGCACCCTGGGACTCATTCTGTATTTAACAGGGTGATGTAAGGTACATCTCCCTCTCATCCTCAAGCTTTTAAACCTTTGATCAATACAAGTCTGCTGGCATCTGCTTTATACTGTAGTTTTGTGTGTTAATGTGCTAAGCCACAGCCTGCTGCTCTCCCATAGGCTGTTGTTGATATAAATAGACTGCTTATGGCCTGGCCACTTGCGCCTTATTGCCTAGAGACCAGGGTGGAAAAGGGGAGGAAAGAGAGAGGGGATAGGACCAGGACATAGATGGAGATAAACACACAGAAATTAAGATACAAAACTGGAGTTACCTTAATGTGCACATGCTGTTACAGGTGTGAGGCCGAGACATGTTCTTAATATGAAGAGGAAGTGAAGTGAAAGAGAAGAAGACTCAAGTTAAATCATCTATGTCCCCTCTTTGAACTACCAAGAAAGCACAAAAGGTCATTTGAGGCAAGAATGTTTAAAAGAAAAAAACTAGATGACTTGCTTTTTTTTCAATAAAGCCTCGTTAAAGTGCTATCAATAGACTCCATTGAAAATAAACCAAAACACAGTGTTCAATGCCTGAAAAAAGTCACTCTGTCTCTCCCACATGGATTTATGTAAGTGGAATGGCATGTCTAACATGAATTAATGTTGTTGGTCTCTACATTTATCTGTTAATGTGATACTAATGTTCACTGTAAGAAAGGCTGCATTTAACTTGGCTTACCTCCCATGTCGTTTTTATCAGCAAACATACCTAAAGTGTACATGTTTTATGTTTTTCATGGATTACAATGACTGTGATTCTTAACAGAGGGCTTAGATATTTGGAATTCTCAAAGGGAATATGATTAGGAGTATCTGATCAAATTGCTTTTGCTACATTTTCTTGGACAAGCGTCATTAATCATGTGGATGTACTTCTCTTCTGAAGGTGAGTTGGCACAAAACTGAAAAAATGAGAGCTTGTTTCAAAGCAAAGGTTTTTCCGTTCCCCTCTGAAGTGATGGGTTGACCCTTGAGAAGTTTATACTGACAAAACTATACAGTTCACTCAGTCTCTCAGATAGAGTGCATGCCATAGGGAGCAGGTCATGGAAAAGTCTTGAGTTTGACTAAGTGCACTCTCTCTTTTACCCTGCCTGTCAGTCCATCTCTACCTCACTCACCACACACACAGCAGCATACATGCACACAAGAGAGTACATGTGCATGCTCAGACACACACAGACACACTGACCCATCGACGCACACACACATCACTGAATGCTGAGGTAATTTGTAACAGTAGAACAGCTCATAACTTGAGGTAAGAGAAACAAATGACACATGCGAGGATTTACACTACTTTAAAAGGCTATGTTGGGGGACTCAGGCAAGAAGTATATCATCAATACCATGCTTGAGATTTAAATGAGTTCCGACGTATTAACACATGGATCTTGAGGAAGAACGCTGCAACATGAGCAAAACCTCGCAAGCTCCGAAAAGAGGATTAACAAAAGTAGAAGCAGAAACGGGCATACCTATCCAATAGCAGTTAATTTCAGTGATTTAAACCATGATTTAAATACATCTATGTCATTGCAAAGGTTAAAGTTCCAGAAATGAAGTAGGCTATAGAGTCTGTTGAAACATGTGAAGCCTCCTGGATATTTTACTCCTGAAACACTGTAGTGTTGTAGACTTGTCTTGTTCATTGTTAATGGTTAAAAGGATGATGCTTTGATTAATTAACTGGATATGTTACTTTTTAAAATTCTCACCTGGTTGCAAATGTTAATTTATCTTAGGATGCTATGTTAGATAAATTTTACTAATGAAGTTTCTTTCCTCAACTACATGGGGATTCCAGACTTTATCATGTGTGATTGTTGTTTTGCTTATTGTGCACTGAGGTTGAAAGGCTCAGCTGCTAAAGGTACAATTTTGAGGCACTGGTCTTTACTCTACTACACTTTGAGGGGAAATATTGTACTCTTTACTCCACTTCTTTACTCAACAGCTATAGCTGAAAGTTACTTTGCAGATTGCTTTATGATCAGTTTTTAAAATATGATGCATTGTTACAGATTTAACTATGCAACAATAAAGTAGTTAAAAGCTACATTACAATGTTTAAAATGCTGCTCAGTCATTAATATAACTGTAACAATAATCAAATAATATGATTTTAAATAATACAAGGGGGGATTTTCTGCATAATGAACATTTTTATGTTTGATACTTTAAGTAAATTTAGCTTATAATACTTCTAGACTTTGGCAAGGTTTAAAATGCATGACTTTTACTTATAATGGAGTGCTTTCACATTGTGGTATTAGTACTTTTACATTGTTAAAGATCTGAATGCTTCTTTCACCACTGGTACTTGCATTAGCAGTGCATGCATGGGGTCTTCCCCCCCCACCCCCATTTCATACCTCGCTCACTTTGCACCTCCTACAAGACCATATGATGTAATTTGACTACTGCTTAAAATATAACAACCATAGTCATTATCAACATGTGAAATCTACATTGAGAGCTTGGCAAGCGTTTACTTCGCATGCTGCACTTGCGGTTTACCGTCACCTACTCGATGAATGTAAGTTGCATAAACGGCGCCCCCTGTCGATGTTTGGGTGTAAGGACAGGTGAGAGGTAACAAGTTGAGAGGTCGCGTTAGCTAACGTTAAACGGTAAGGCGGCTACGCTTTTGCTGCAGTCATAAGTAACGTTAAGGCACTGAAAGACAGCGAAGTTGTCGTGGGTTCGCGCGGAAAACAGATCAGTTTCAACAGGCGTCAGCTTTGACGACTAGTAACGCAATTGTTGTTAAGCATTGCTAGTTAGCTAGCGTTAGCAAGCTGCTAGCTGGCTTGCTAAGTTGCTATGTCGCAACCAAGTGTTTGGATTTTTTGGAGCTAACATAACTACCGTTAGCTCACCTAAGACAAACTTTAATTCTGGAGGAAAAACACGAAAGGTGGGTAACGTTATGTTGTCATCCGCCAATATTTAGTAACTATTCGACAGTAGTTAGTGCATTAACCAGCGATTGTTAAAAGAAGGATAACGTGGGCTAGCGTTTGTTTTTATGTTAGATTTGACTTGCTAAGTTAGCATTAACGTTGTTGTTCGTGTCAGTCTGGTTGAAAGCGGCACATTGGCTCAAAGATAGCCTGCACTGCAGCAGGTAGCCGTGTTGTCTCAAGTGGCCGTTAGAGTGTAACGTTATAGATAGCAACGTTCCTTATTTTTGATGGTAAGCTAACGTTACGTTAATGCTACGGTGACATTTAATACTTCATCTGGCCATGTGTGGTAAAATGGTGTGGCTATTAAAGAGCATAAACTGTTCAAACGTAAACTATTAGAACGTTATCTTTTCCCATAGCCAAGCCATTTTGACCCCACATCATCTCACCATTGTTTCTGTAAGGTTGTTACTTTTTTGCATATAAGAAAGGCTAGGGTGAAGCAACGTTAATTATTTACGAAGCACCATGCTAAACGAATGGATGATTATTTACAGACAGAACATGGCAAATCTCTTTTAGGGCCTGTTTGTGATACCCCTTAGCTTAAAGTTAAACGCCGTGTTGTCTTTCTGGTTAAAGTCCTTGCTCTTTCTTTGCCCCACCCTGGGGTTATGGAAAAAGTGTGCACGTTAAATAAAGGTACATTGGCTACTTATTCGTCTTGATTAGATTGCACCAACGAGGCGTGGCAGTCCGTATTTCCTAATGCGGGTTTGATTTGATCTAAAATACCCAGCGTTATTAATCGATAAGGTACATGTGGAAGGTCCACGACATGCACCTTGCTCAACAACTCATTACTCACCCATAGACCTTTTGCACACCTGCATCTGTTTATAACACCCAAACCAATTCAGACACACATACTCTGACTATCAAAAATATGTCTTTAGTAGTCAAAATGTTTTCCTGATCAAAGGCATGGTTTGTTTGCTTGTTTACATGGGGATTATTGTCCGAGATTTTGGTGGTAGAAGCTATATTGCATTTGTTTCACCACCTGTGTGCGTGCACAACACACATTACCCCAAATATTGCCTGTGGGCCTTGCTTGAGAATGGCTGGACACTAAAGGACGTTGTCAGGGAAAAGTTACTCCGGAAAACCAGCTTTATCATCAACTCTCCCTGCTAAGTCCCTTTATATTTTATTCAGTTATCCAGAGAGGTTGTTAAGCTTCTCCGGCTCACTAGGACCTCCAGTTGTCAAGTTGAAAAAGGATCTTTTCCATACAGTGTTATTGTGTTTCATTCCTCCTCTTCTGTGTCCTTTTCCACCTATCCAGTGAAAGAGCCATGGCATAGTGGGTGCAGATGGAGTGATTATGAGGTTGTTAACCATGCTAGATATTGACCAGCTCTTTGCATGTGTGCAGATGTCATGCATCTAATGTTTCTGTTTTTGCCATTGAGCTTGTCTGTTTGATAAAAAGATATCCAGAAGTTATGTAAGGATTTCTATGAAACGTGCTAAATAATGAGACACTTGATTCCCAAACATTGGATGTAGGTCTACAAGGTCAAGAAATCAAATCAATTTTAAAAATTTGTGATAGAGTCCATGTTTTTGGTTGAGAGTTGTTCAGTTCTGGGGGAGGTTTACTCTCTCCAAGTGCCCTCTAGATTGTAAAACAGACCTGCACTTAAATCTATTTGCAATTAATATCACAGCATTATCTATTTCGTTCTTCCTCTCGCTCTTTCCCTCTCTGTTTGTCTCTTACAGACACACACAGCACTTAAGCTCATTGTTTAGCCTAGACATGCTTGACCCCTTCACTCTGCTTTGCCCTGTTGGGATGTCTGTTCTTGGCTTAAAGCAAGGAATGCAAAATGATTGCCAAGGAATTCAGACTTGGACTATGAGGAGTATTTAGTGTGTTGGTGTGTTTGGGGAAGTGCTTTTAGGATCATTACTATGGTGATTAAATAAATGTTAAAGCAACCCAAATGGATTGGACTAAACCAAACTCACAAGTGATACTTGCTCTGGAGTATGGAAACAAAAGTATTTCCGTGGATGCCTTTATATAAATAGTGTCCCAGGTGTCCACGCCAAGCTGAAGAAAAACCTGTTTATTTAACACTTTAATCTCCATAATTCCACTGACTTCTCACATCTCTGGCTCCAGGTGTGTCATGCCTTTTTTGCTGTACGTATGAATAGGCCCGTCTGATTGTTCCAGCAGCCACCCAAGGGTGTGTATTTTGTTTTTGTGGGGACACAGCCTAATTGTGGCAATTGTGCTGAGCAAGCCTGTTTTCTCACCTCTCCCGTGCCTCAAATTTTCCGTCATTAAAACCAGTAACCCATAAACCCTCATTGCCCGCATAATCATGCACGCAAACACACTTGTATCTTTTAAATGCACCTTCAGCCACTTTGGTCGCTTGCGTTTGACTTGCTGCGTCATAGTGCCACGGAGGGTGTCAACGACGGAAAGGCGATGGGAGTGTTGGGAGCAGGTGGTGTGAACTGAAGGCTTCTGCAATCATAACAGTAATTGAGTTGGAAAGGTGTTAACCACAGTTCATATACGAGAAGAAAACACCTGCTGGATGAAATGGCTCCCTGTGGCATCAGCTCAGACTCCCTGCATCAGCAAGGCCAGCGCCTAATTAAATCAAGACTCACTGTATTTCCCCATTTAACCTTTATTTCAGACTTACTAGTAATTGACCTGCTCCAGTGCTAAGCTTAGGATAAGTGAATCTTATTGTTTGTTTAGGTTGGTGGTGTTTTTTAAAAAACCTTTCATTTTTAAGTTTTTCCAAACTGGTCAGCAATTTCCTGCTCCTTATTAATATGGTCGCACAAATAGATCCAGATGCTACATGAATATACATTTTTACTGTTAGTGTCAAGTTTATTTACATAGCCCTTCATCACAAGTGTCTCAGCATGTAAAAGTGCAGCACAATAAAACATTTTGACATTTAAGTGACTTGCTCAAGGGCAATTTGACCTGGTTGCTATTGAGGGTGTGTTATTCATCCACTTTCCCTAGATTTTAAAGTTTTGGTTTGACCACATGGAAATAAGTGGGGTGCCTAACTTGTCTTTGGTTTCTCTTCTCAGGTTTGGTGTAGCCATACTAGTAATTACATTAAAGTCCATGTAGTAAAAAGGTACAACAAAACAGGTGAAACAAAATGAACCGGAGAGGAAGGTTCCAGTCATTTCCAAATGGTAAGGGGGCATTATGAAATAAAAGTCCCATGAAACAACCTATTTATTTATTAACTGAACTATATTGACTCATTTATTTTATAGGCATATTTAATAATTTCATAGGCATATTTATTAATTTAATATTGAATAAAATGGCATTCCATACCAGTCAAGCTCACAGTCTTGTGAATCAGGCCAAATAAGTGAAAACCCCTGTGTGGATATACCATATGTAGGAATTTTCAAGAGGGATTTGTTCCACAAGTGTAACCTAACCATTGGAAGCTGAAGTGGTCCCCACTGATGTCATTGAAATTGGCATGTCCAGATGAGCCCCTTTAAACTTATCAGATATGTCATGGACAACTGAAGGTCCTGTTACTTGGTTTAGAATTTCAGAAGGATTACAGGCTCAGTTCACTTCCCTCACGGATCTAATGACCGGCTGGTATTTCTGCTATTTTGCAGCTACTGTTATGAACATGCTTAACCAGTATTCAGTCTACTTAAATGGTTTCAATTTACATTCATCTAGATCATTAGCGTCAATGCAGTTGATGTGTATATGTTTTTTTTATTTCAATTAAGTTACATCAGCTGTTTTAAAAATTGTAATGCTTACATACTTAATGCTGTAAGGGCTTGTAATTAATCATAAGAGTAATTATCAAACCAAGGTTGTAGTCAAATCATTCCTGTTTTCATTTGTACCTTCATTAGTCTGCTATCATGTAATGTTTAGTTCCACTCTTAATATCGGGGTCAATATTATTAATTAGCAACATTAACAAGGATAACTGTCATAGCTTTAGGTGCTGGTGGGCTCTCTTCCACCACAGACGTGGTTCTGCTTTTATTTGGAGACAGGATTCTTTTGTGAATGTGTTTGTTCTTTATTTTTTTCAGGTACCATGCCTACCAAATTACCACAACTAATTAAAGCAGCTAGTTGGATTAAACATTTCCATTTCAAGTGAGAGTGTGACCATCTGTATACTTTGCTTTTGTTTTATGGTAGATAGTTAGAGACTATCAACATACTTATGGATTGCTTCTGGTGGGAGTGAGCAGTATGGATGAAATCCTCTGTTCCAGTTTATGTAATTTTATATCTCTTTATCGATATATATTTTGTGATGTAGCAGAGAAACTGTTAATCGAAAAAATATCCAACATATAATCCTGCTTTTTAATCCTCAGTATTGCCTACAGTGGCCTGATGAACCCACCAATATTGAAGGGATGGTTACATTTTAGAGGTTCAGTGGATTTGGAAGGGATATTTTACCAACATTTTTTTTTTATTTTAAGAATAGCAGAAAATGTTTATGCCACTGTACAGACTCTCCAGTCATTGAATAATTCTGAAGCCACAGCCCCACTTGATTTAGTGACGTGCACGCACAATTTGTTACTCACAGTCAGAAAGGTTCCCCTATTTACATTCCACACTAGGAATGTCTGCCCTGGATTTTCCACTGTTTGTGGTGAAATACAGTATGTCAGAGGAACAACAGAACAGCAGTCTTTACCACTGATGAGACTCGTGATAATCCCATTTGTTTCATGTTACAGAGTTGCTCCACTTAAGCTCCTTTCCATAGTGGAAATCCACGTCAGGAATAAACTCCATAAATGTCGTCATTTTGTATCCCATTTCTTAACATAACAACTTCAGCTCATGCTTGACTGCTCAAGACCATTTTATTTATTTATCTTTGATTTATATTCAACATAATCTTGTCTCATCTCTCCACAGATGGCTGTGTCGGTGCGGGGCCTGTACTTTGTGGTGACCCTGTTTTTGGGTAGTTTCTTTGGAAGTGTCTTCATGCTGGGTCCAATTTTGCCCCTTATGCTTCTCTCTCCTGCTTGGTACCGCTGGATCACCGATCGCATCGTCGCTACCTGGCTCACCCTGCCTGTGGTGTGTACACCAGCCTAGCCTTTACTTAGCCTTACTTTACTTCTGTGCGTGCCAGATGGTCTTAAACACCATCACGATGATCTGCGTCATCTCAGGCTTATTTATGCCTCCCTATTTAATCAGATTAAATTTTTGTCAGAAGTAGACTTCATTTATTCAGATTGCCCTTGAGAACAATTTAGCAAATCTTGTTTTCAGTGACCACATGACTTGACAGCATTATTAATTTATTTTCCTCTCGCTCTTGTGTCTCTCTTAAATTTATTTTACCACCTTTCGTCTTCCCAGTCCCTCCTCTCTCCCTTTACATCCTTTTTAAATTATCATTCTTTCCTCCCCTCACCATCCACCTCTCCACTGCCTCTGTCCATTCTTCTCTCTCTTTTACTTCTTCATCCTCCCTCGATCCCGGCGTCTCTCCTTTCTGTAGTCCTTGCTGGAACTGGTATTTGGGGTTAAGGTGGTGATAACAGGTGATGGCTTCATTCCAGGGGAGCGAAGTGTAATTATCATGAACCACCGTACACGTCTGGACTGGATGTTCCTTTGGTGTTGTCTGCTCAGGTACAGCTACCTTCGTCTGGAGAAGATCTGCCTCAAGGCTGCCCTGAAGGCTGTGCCTGGCTTTGGTGGGTATACAGTGGGTGCCTTGCCCATTCCTCAATGCACACACACACTCACAGACAGACGTGCACACCTCTGCATAATAGCATATATACTATATGCAAAATAAGTGTTCATAAACATCATTACATCATTGCAAAGCAGTTTACTTTTAATTGAGGCAGTAAAATCATTAAAATGGAGACAGCTGAATCCAGATATAAAAGGAACACAACAATGCAAATTCAGAATAATAGAATGGAATGGAAATGCCAGATTATTAGGTTCCTTAGGTTATAAAAAGTTTTTGTTGAAACTGTTTTAGAGAGGTGTTTATTGATCATTTTGGAGGATGCAGTTTGGGATTCTGTTGAATTATATTACACAGCAGTATGTTTCTGTCATTTAGCCTACCCCTATTGATATAAATGCAGCGGACAGAATAATAGAAACACCTGTCAATATAATGCAATACAATTCAACAAGACCAAAAACTGCAGCCTCGCAAAATGACTATACAGTTGAATCAACACCTCTCTAAAATGGTTTCAACAAAAACTGAGCATTATAAACTTCATGAAGGCAGGATTTATTGCAGGAGTTTTGTATTAGACTGTGTTAGTTTTAGCTAAGTGTACCTAATACACTGAGTGTAGTTTAACACAACCAAAGAAAATAAGCATTTTCTTCCTGCAAGAAGATGCTGGCTTGACAAACCTGATTTCCAGAGGCAGTATGTTACCGAGCAAAGGTACTGTGATGGTAAAGGCCCAATGTCAGATGCTGCTCTTCGTAAACATGGGCTCTGCCTGCTTTTGAAAAGTTACAGACTCAATTGAGCTGGAGAAGCAATCAGTTACACATGTAAATACTTTGTGTGTATTTTCCAGGCTGGGCAATGCAGGTGGCCTGCTTCATCTTTATTCAACGTCATTGGGAGAAGGACAAGAAGCACATGGAGAATATGCTGGACTACTTCTGTGACATCAGAGAGCCCCTGCAGCTGCTACTGTTCCCAGAGGGCACAGACCTTACTGGTGAGAAGTAAACAATGCAACACTCCCATTCATGGGACAATTTCCCCACATTTCAGTTGTTATTCTCAGTGTTGTGTGTTACCCACCCACCAGTTTCCAGAGCTCGGTGTGGCAACAGTCTTACACCTTTGCACTGGCACTGTTATGCAAACACAATTTCCAAGTGATAAGGCATAGCCAAATCCCTTGACGCACACACCACACAGTCATTCCTGCAAGAATGCTCTGATCTTTCAATCCAAGCAACAGCGACACCAGTGTCTAAAGCCCTTTCAGATCACAAGTAAGCCAATCAAAATCCTGAGTAACTTTACTGGGGGAAGCTTAACTTCTCTTTACATACCATGATGTCATGAGGGGTCCAGTGACGTTACATCATCATTGGCCAGCAGATTTAGGGCTTTAAAGATTGTTTCACTTTTGGTGTTGCGTTTGCACCTGAACGTGCGTGTGTCTGCACATTTGCATACGTCTGCATTTAAGCCTCTTAAACCTCAAGGTTCAGTTTGACGCAAGAAACAAGTGGACGTGTACAGTACATTCTGATATCTTGTGTTCTTTACGCTTTGAATGGTTATTCTAGAGACATACATGCGGACCTCTATGATCTACAGGATTAGGTCATGAGTGTGCTTAAGTCCCTCTGAAAATGTCCATGACCTCTTTGGAAGCTTGTAGTCCTTGTGTGAAATGAATGAATGATTGTATAGCCTCAGCAGAGGGCTGATCAGCAAAGGTCTGTCCATAGTCCTTTTGTCCTACAAGTCATCCTCAGCTACTTGTTACATAATATGACTAATGAGTCATGATATAGTTTACATGTCCTTGCAACAAGTTCCTGAGGAATGTTTTGTTAATAAACAGTCATCTTTCCTGTGTTTATATCCCCCTGTGGTTTTTAACAAATGTGTAAGCGTTCATCACTGGTGGATGTATTTTATGAATGTGGTCATATCCCGTAACCAACATTATATTATTCTTTAACTGCTATTTTTCTAATAATATACTGTTATTTTTGCTATTGTATCTCTTGTCAACCAACTTGTACTTTTTTAAGTAAGGATACCTTATATACAATAGTCTTGCACAGTTTCTATACATATAGTAATATTTTCTTTTAACAAAAGAAATTAGATTGTAAAGCTATTCTTTAGGTAAGCAGCTGTTAAGAACAAAGTCAAAATGAATCCAAATAGACAACTATAGTTTTATAACGAGTCTGTGTCTCTTGCAGAAAACACAAGAGCAAAGAGTGATGCATTTGCTGCCCAGAACAGCCTGCCGAAATTTGAGTATGTGCTGCATCCCCGCACCACTGGATTCACCTTCATTGTGGACAGACTACGAAAAGGTCAGTTGTGATCCACATCAACCGTTTCTGATATCATGAAATGTGTACATTAAGCAATGATCCACTTGTAATAAAATAGTTATGGTTAGTTGGCAGTCAAACAGCAGGTAAGTGTTTATTTCTTTTTTGATGACTGGCTTCATATGGTCACAAAGACAATAAGTAGGACACGTAGCCTGCCATCATGATGGAAATGTTTTATCAGCAAAACCAAGGGAAAAGGACATGCTATCATGATGATTGTAGCTAATCCGTTGACGCTGTATGTAGAAGAGGGATCATACCTGTAATTTTACAAAGTCTCAGACCTACACTTCATCCTGCTGCCAGCCATTACAACACCTCTGAGATTCTCATGTTCCCTATGAGCTAATTCTGGCAGCCCTCCAGACTTCTTAAATACCACCTCTGCCCCTGCCTGTCTCATCCCCCTCCCTCCCTGGATGCTGAGAATGGCACTAACTCTCCAAGCAGGTGTTGTGAATCAGTGTGATGTCATCAGACTTAGCTAATTCTCCTCTCTCTGCGCCACTGACTGACATGCTGTGCACTGTTCCCCTCTCAGCTCTATTTTTACCATGGTAGAGCTGAGCTGTACAGGAGCAGGCGCTGGCAGGTGGCATCCTGTCCACTTGATATTTAATTCAGCTATATCTGTGTGTTGTAAGGACACTGCATATCAGTGATGATGGTATAGAGCTTATGGTAATTTTAAAGGCAGAGGGGATGAAACTCTAAGCCACTGGATAATTAGAGATACATGTGTAATGGAGCTAAGGGCTGGGATTTTGAAGGGTTAACACGGTTCCAGTAACCAGTGTTGATGAGGAAAAGGGAAAATGTCTGAAACTGCATAGTAAGTAAAGAGTCTCGTTCCATGTCTTATTTAGTTTATATTAGACTATTATATCAGCATGTGTTGTTCCTTTTGATAATTTAAAATTGTGTCCTTTTTCCTAGGAGACAACCTGGATGCCGTCCATGATATTACAGTGGCATACCCCAAGAACATCCCTCAGACGGAACGCCACCTCATCCTGGGGCTTTTCCCCCGTGAAATCCACTTCCACGTCCGTCGCTACTCAGTGGCCTCACTGCCCACCTCTTCCTCTGACCTGGAGTCTTGGTGTCGAGAGCGCTGGGCTGAGAAGGAGGTCCGTCTGCGGGACTTCTACTCAGGACAGCCTCGGGCCTTTGATCGGGACGGTGTTGCTCGTGTGCCACCTTGTAAGACGGAGCTGCGAGTGACTCTGATCAAAGCCGCCTCACTGCTGTACTGGAGCAGCTTCATTGCTCTGTGCTTCACTGGCCTGTGGCTGTGGGCTCCCTTCAGGCTCTACTTCCTGGTCGTGGTTGGAGTGTATATGCTCCAGCAGAAGCTGATTGGAGGGCTGGAGCTGCTGGAGTTGTCCTGCCATCGATACTGGAAGTCCATGGTTGCCGACGTGGGTGAGAAGAATAAGGTTCTGGATGGGAAGATGCAGTGAGGATGGAAGACCGGGTTTGACTGGACAATGATATGTTTCCACCTATGCTCAGCGAGGACACTGAGGACTCATTTGTCTTGGCCTGTTCAGTCCAGAGGGCTAAAGGATCCCGTTGAGGGACCCGGTGCTCCATGCCTTAGAAAGGGATTAATGAGATCACCTCCTGACGGTATGCATGGCTTCATTGGAGAGAGAGCTTTCCTTGAAGAAGGAAAAAGAGGAATGTTATATACATTTATCTGTGTTGGATTCAAGGAATTCATCACACATAAGGTGTCACTTTCCCTTTGTATGTCTCTCCCTGTATAATCACTGTTATTTAGCTTGCTCTCTGTGCATTTTATCAGTTTATGTTGTTGGTGTTTATGAGGTTGTTTGTTCAGAACCTTCTGTGTGGACATGTGTCATGAAACAATACTGTTTAGTATTTGTTATACTGTTGACATGTCTTTAAAACTGGTTTTATTATTTGCTATGTTGCCCTTGGTTTTATATCCGTGTCATACGTTTTGGAACAGAGCCATAATACAAACCACCTGTAAATACAATGACTTGACTCGAACCAATATTGAAATCAGCACTGTAGGTAGCTGGATTAGACTAATGGGACTTGTTAAATAAATCCATTTCTATTAGTAGTCTGAAGTCTAGCAAGGAAAGAAAATGACTGCTGTAATTCCCAGAGAATTATTAAGGAATATACAGGTATAAATGTGTACCATTGTTTACCTTGATTGGGTATAATTACCCTTTTATACAAATTGGGAAATGAACCTTTCCCAGTTAGTCCTTAGAGATCTTTCTCTTGAAACATAAGTTATGTTCTTCTGCTTGATTCCGCAAGTAGCTTTTGCACATAAAAGCCAAAGGTGAGAAAAGCAGATGTGATTATTATTATTATTTTTTTTAAAGTAACCAAACAGAATGTAGTCGGTCTTGCCAGGGAAGGGTAGCTTCACCCACCACTGGGAACGTTGCCTGTAGCTATGCTGAAGGTAACAGTTGTAATCATAAACTCATCAAGATCAAAGATCTGACAGAGATCTTATGTATGGATAACTGTAGAAGCAGATGAGCTTTGTGCCCTTTCTGGGAATGAAGGGATGCCTTGTAGAGGCAGGATGTGGGTGGTGCAGGGGTGGAAGAATGTCCTGTTGGGACAACATTACCCCTCGTTGTGCAGGGTGGCACAGAGGACCAGACTTGGAGTGGAAAACTGGCCCTGAACTCAACCTAATCCAAAAAAGCCCTGTAATGCCCACCTCTGCCTGTGTCCCTTTCTAGAGGACTGGCATTGATGCGCCTGCTAAACTCAATTAGCAAATGACAGCTGAGAAAGCTACTCCAATTGTGCCAAAAAAGGGCAGAAATTGAAATAAGAATGGAGTGGCGCTTCAGCCACACTTTTAGCCACTGACTCTGCTTACCACTCAATACCATTTCAATGTTAATTCTGGGAGTCATGAAACATTTGTGTCATCCGACTATAGCAGTTTCTGTAACACTGTGCAATGTGTGAGCTAGCTGACCAATTCAACCCTACTTTGTGAGACTGTCTTTTACAGTCTACCACATGATAGAAAGTTGACTGAAGCGTCTTTTTTTTAATTTTATTTTTTTTATGAATCTTAAGCTCCTGTAGTTAAAGTGTAAAGGGGCTGTTTCCAGTCACTGTGATCTAGCTGTTAACAATTTTATCATCAGCATGTAGTAGTTTACCAAACATGGTACTATATCCGTTTCCTCAAACCCTGAACCAGCTAGAATCTCCACGTATTACTCTTTCACTTGTGCTGTTTTCTGTTCTGCTCATTTTACAATCACTTGTTGATGCTGGACCTCTTTAAAGTCACTGTCCTCAGGTAAACACAGTGGACACTGTTGCGAGTCAGTCTCTTAAGATAGGAAATATATATCAAAAATAAATATACTACATCAACTCATTCACGTTTCCATTTGTTCTCTTGAGTTTTTTGGCAAATTTAGGAAATGCTGACTACTGACTTTATCTCGGATACTGCTTGTAAACTCACTTGATCTTGTGATAAATGTAATAGCTCATGTCATTAGATAGACGGTGACATCAGTTTAAACTGGTACCCATTGCTGACATTATAATGTGATGTTACAGCGCGGAGGAATTCTGACCATAGGTTGCCTTTCATTTATTCATCACTCCACTCTTGTAGAACAACACTTCCATTACATTGTCAGGTTTTTACTCTGACATTTTTAGTTGCTGCAGAGCAATTGTCTCGGCAGTCCTTTAATCTAGAATGTGTATAGCAGCCACTACACTGCAGTGAGTGAGTCAACAAGACCTTGAATGCTCATGTTACACAACACTAGGGCCACAGTTTGCCTTTTCTATTTTGCACACACATTCTAGTCTATCATAGACAACCAAAAAGGTCAGGAGCTTTGAAGGTGAAGTGCAGTCGCCATAGTAACCAATGTTGACTCCCCTGTCTCCTAGCAACGGGATGTAGAGTGATGTCAATGGAAAGCTTGCTATTTTCTCCTGCTGACCGAATGATGTCACTCCTTTGTCTGTGTGGAAAGAGAGAAGTTTATTTCTATATTCTATATCTCTGCTCTCCTGAGGGGATAGCGAGGGGGCGTGATGCTGACACCCCGTGGAATCAAAGACAGACAAAAGGCGAGGATAAACTAAAATAGCTGTCCAGGGACGATGAATCACGACCAATTAAAGCTGCAATTATGCTCCGGTTTCTTTTTTTGGTCCGCCCCCCCAAATCATCCTCTGCCTCTGAATATAACTTCAAATTTGCTCTGATAGGTTTAACCGTGGGTGGAAAGAAGATGGATGATGCACACAGACTCCATCGCCCTATGTGAGACACATGAGCGCATCACTTCACTAGTGGGGTCTTTTTTCCTGTTACTAGATGTGGTCCTAAAAGACTGCCTCTCTTAGTATCAGCATAGTTGAATGGCTGCGTAGGATCCCTTAAACACTCATGAGAGCTTGAGGTCAAAGTCTTTAGGGTATCCCTCTGTCAAAAGTCCTACCCAAGAGCACAGTGGAATTTCCTTAAGGGTAGTGGAAAAATAGCTCTCTCACACTTTAAGACTAAATCAGATCTAGATTTGTGCCATGTCTATCCAATTGCATGCAGACTAATAGGATCAACAAGGCAGTGTAATTATCTTTATCTGGCCCGATGGCTTTTTTAATAAAGGCAGCAGATAATCCTGAGGTTACGCAGGGACAAAGTCAAAGACTACTATGAATTATAAAGCAGGACAGTAAGCGCTGTTGAGATGGAGCCTCCTTTTTGCCTCTAGTCATGTCCGGCATTTAAATGACTAGATATGGTCATAAAAACATCCATTAATGCACTAGATCCCTAAAAAAAATGTTGTAAAAAGATCAAGCAACTGCAGTGGATACAAAAATAGCTGTGGCCAGATCAGTTTATCATGTTCAACTGCCTTAATTAATATTTGTCTGTGCTTAGTGCTGCATGCTCGATGTAGGGCAGCGTAGGAGTGACTGCAGAAAAGCAGACCTGTTGTTGATTCCACCACTGTGACACAGACACACTTACAAAGAAGCCTTCCAACAGGATTGGAGCTATAAATAACTCTACGGCAGTACTGCAATATTAGTGGGTGGATTAGGAATGAATCGTCACTTCCTATTTATAAACCCAATGCAGTCAAACCTGCTCATCGTGGGTGATTCATAGCGAGTATTGAATAAGTAGGATTAAAATGGAATTCATAGATTAGATGTAGTATATCTTTGTTAGAAGTGTTTTGTCAAAGTCATTCAATACTTGCCTGTATTGGGCATGTATTTAACTGTACATAATTCAGTAGAGTTAATTAATTTTTTTCTGCTCTGGAGAGTAATATCACTGACATGTATTTCCAGACTGCAGTGCAGCTCTACACCCTGCGAAACAGGCTAACGTCAAAGGCAGACAAGGGACTCAGCATCATACATCCAAGGGAAAACAGCTTCATAGATCACCCTGTCTCTCAGTATCCTGCTGCCACCTAGAGGTCTAAGGATTTTGTTTTACTCACAAGTGGCCAACCTGCACCCACATATTTAGACATTTGTCTAAAATGCAAATATCTTGAGGGAGAGAGAAAAATTTCGCAATAGATTCGCAGGAGATACGTCATTATAGCCATTTATTCAAACACCTGTCCTCTCCTACGGGAATAGAGAGTTTAAAACAGTGGCTATCGATTTAAAACACTATTCGCATTAATGCAACGTGTGCAATTGATAATTATCTGACTCTGTTGCACTTTCTGACAAAACAAGTGCACAAAGCTACCAAACAAGCACAAACAAGACGAAGACATTTAACCCAGCAAGACTACATGTTTATTTAAAAATCACATCAGAGAAAACCTTGCTATAGCCATACTAGAAAACATTTCTTTCAAACCTCCAATCCAAAAAAAATATACAATAAAGATAAATGCACCAGTCAATAAAATAATAATCATATAGAGTAAAGCAAATAAAAACAATGGCCTATCAATAAAATGGTAAAGGTGAAAAACAAAATGATAATTTTCTGCCACGGCCATTGACTGTACACTGCACTGACTTGGGGATATGGATGGTGTCCTGTACAAGCCATTTATATTGAATCATTTTGGTAATGCCTGCAGGCATGCACACTCTGAAATGGCACAATGTTACATCAGGGCCATGATGCTGTGCTACAACCCACTCCGAAAATAACCTCAAATGTCACAAAGATTGAGATTTTGTTTTTTAACAATTTGACATTTTGATTGAAATCTTCACAGGACACTGACAATAGAAAATGGAGGCTCTGGCATAGCCAGAGGACACAGGCTCCAGTCAATTAGGATTATAGAAAGAGGATAGGTCACTATTCCGGAAGTAGTTCAACACTAGGAGACGTCTGGAGTCAACTGTGTTTAAATGGAGTACAGTCAAACTCAGGCCTGATTTAAAAGGATTTTCAGTGTGTTATTTTTCCAGAGGCTGTCTGTAAGCTTTTCTCCCATTGTCTCCCAGCACTAAGCTACTTTTTAAATGCATGCATGACCCATCCGCTCATGATCCTGTCCTTAAGCCACCAGACAGCCAGAGAAAGTCTCCATCATCTCTCAGAGACATTGCTCCTCCATCACACTGAAGACACTCGGCTGGAAGGTACATGCTCCTCATAAGTCACCAAAGTGACATGTTCCTCTTTACACGGCACACCACACAGACACAGAATCCATGGTAACAGATGGAGGGGGGGTAGAACTGAATTAAATTATAGGATCAATTGTACGATTGTCTACTGTACAGGAGATCACTTCCACACTATGAACTGCAAGAATGGGACACTTAAGCCACTTTGTGTACACTTCAAGAATACCATGTCAATCAAAATAAATGGAGATCTAAATTAAACTCCTATCACCGTCGATCACAACAATGAATACTTAAATATGACATCAATCTGTGCGGTCCTTACGGTGTCAATAAAATGAGTACATTGATTTAAACACTATTACATTCATTACACTACTGACTAATAAAAGGTAACTGATATAGAATTTAACAACTATTGTGGTCTTAATTGCATTCAGTGCTCACCAGTGACAAATACATTGAGACAAACACAAAGCACAAGCCCCATGAAAGCAATATGTACAGTGACACCTCCATTGGTTCATTTTACATTGCTGTATAGTGTGGGCTGGTTGCTTTGCCCACATCCGGATGATGAAGAAACTCAGCTGTACTCCCTCCAGTTATCTAAATAAACAAAACAACCAATTGATGTTTTTTTTTTATGTGACTGACCATGTCTATTATCATGTATGTGTTTAATTACCATATGGAAAAGTGTGATCGTGCCCGAACACTTAAACAAGTGAACCTACAACTCCTTATTTGTGTCCCCAGCTGTTTTGGGATGGTGCCCTGTGACGCAGAAATCGGAAAGTATTTGAGGGAAGCCTATTCAACAATAGAGCCAACAAATCTTCTAATCAGCAGAGGTCTAAGGTCAAGGGCCAGAGATAGGGAAGGGTGTGTGTGTGTGTGGGGGGGGGGTTCCAGCCAAAACTTCACTGACCATGAAGTCTGCAGGTGGTGGTGCGCAGCTCAGAGGCAAGGGGATAAAGGAGAGAAGTAGAGGGAGAGGAGCACACAGGAGTGAGCTTTCTCACACAAGTTAATCCAAGGTTAGGGGCTCATGAGTTGTCTGAGGGGACGTGCTCCTCAAAGCCCTCGCTCTCCCTAACCAGCGCCCTCTCCAGGATGACACGTCCCTCCTTGTACCGCTGACTGTCCTCAGTGGCAAACTCGTAGATCCAACCCAGCTTGCTGTTGCAGTTCTTGCAGCTGACGTCCCTCACCATGTGTCTGCCGGTAAGCATCACTCTGTCCTGCACCTCGCTATACTGGAGGTTCACCACCTGTGGGGTTGAGAAACGGGCATACACTCACATTCTGAAGCAGGGAACTAGATACTGAATATGGGTAGTAACCCATTTGACTTGGCAGAGTAAATGTCATAGGTAGTTCCCACCAATGTCTCTGTACCTTGTTAAAGAGGAAAGCTCTGCCTGTGGCTCCTGTGAAACGTGTTGAGATAAGCTCGGACCTATTAGTCAGGATGGTGTCACAGTTGGCACAGGAGAAGAGGCGTGTTCCACCAATGTGGTCCAAGAAGATACG
The DNA here is from genome assembly GCA_011952105.1 of Coreoperca whiteheadi. Lineage (NCBI taxonomy): Eukaryota > Metazoa > Chordata > Actinopteri > Centrarchiformes > Sinipercidae > Coreoperca > Coreoperca whiteheadi. The sequence goes on along the minus strand of CM022480.1, from coordinate 11,208,397 downwards.
TCCCATCGTCAGATATCTGGGAGTTACTGCGCTAAGGCTGAAATATGACAGAAACAGAAGGACAAACTATTTACCGCTGGAAAGTTAAACATAAATAGCACTTTACTATAAACATCATATAGGCGGTAACACCTTACAATACAACAACTACAATTGGTTTAACATGACAATGGACACTGTAAGGCAACATAAATGTGAGAAATCAAGAGGTTATGCCATACTGTAACATGGTAGCTACTCCTTTAACTTAGCTGGGTGTGTGACGCTATTGTGGGCAATGCTGTAAAATCAGTGAGCAGGAATGTCACATTGGATTTTTATGCCTGTGAAGAGTCTCCAGGCTACGGTATCTCGAAGTGCTAAGTCAAAGGTAACTGGGCTTGCTTAAGTAATCACAATGAAATAAGGACCAAGTGAAGTTATTATGGTTTATGTTTGGTTTCGCTTTTATTCTACAACTCGGTCTCTCTTTTCTTTCTCTACCTTGTTTTAAACATTTGAATAGAACACCGTTAAGCAGAATTTATCTTCTTTAATAAACACACTATTTACAAGGAAACATAAGGCAACTTAGCAAGGAACATAAATATCCTAACTGTAAAGTTAACAATCTCAACAGAAAAACAAACAATATGTGCTCAAAATAGTATGTATTTAACCGTATGTTGAGGTGTTCTTGTTACCTCCCTGTTGGGCATTTTACTGATTTCAAAAAGCAATTTTTGCTCATGAATCCTGACTGGCTTGTCATGAGGACTGCTGACTGTAGATGGCAGCTGAGCTTTGAATGGTGCTGAAAATAAAGCCACTATGAAAAGTAATAAAATAACTTCTCTATAAAATATAAATACCTTTGACTAACTGAAAAGGGGAACGCATTTGCTGGTTTTAGACATTTTGGCTGCCTGGTGTCGTACTGAGTAATCAAGTCAAAAGAAGCTAACGTTACGTTAGCCGTCGAGCTAACAGCGAGAACGACAACAAGCTAGGAACAAGCGGAACAACAACAACACGTATATTTCTGCAGAGCTCAAAATGACGGCTTCCTACCTTTTCAAATTTGTTTCCGTGGCACAAAATGTCCCCACCAGCGATGGTGTCACCGATAGTTTAGGTATAATTTAGACGCACATCTGCTGTTTGTACGGTCGTCGTTGGGGCTTTGTTGTTCTTTTTCAGCTGTTCCTGTCTGCGCCGTGCTCAAAGCTGGTATCAACATCCGGTCATGACGTAGCAGCCTGTGCTGTGGCGGCCCATGGGTGCGCCACAGGGTGTCAGCAGAGCCGCGGGAAGCCTTCACGTGAGTGAGCGTTACAAATATTATGAACCGTAACTATCTTTTAATATATATTTTTACCCTGGCCTGTACGCGGTGGTGGAAGAAGTACTTAAGTAAACGTGGTACAATCACAGTGCAGAAATACTGTGTTACAAGTAACACCCATGCATTTGAAGTTTCACTAAAAAAGTACAAAAGTACTAGCATAAAAATATACTTAAAATACCAAATGTTAAGGCCTACTCATTTTACAGAGCTGCCCATTTCAGAATAATGTATATTATATTATTAGATTGTTCTCATTGATGCATTAATGTCGACATCACTTTTAAATTGCTGCTGGTAAATGTGGGGCTAATTTTAATTCATTTATATATATATATATAATACATGTTATTTTATATACTACTGGGTAGTTTGTGCATTTCAACAGTCTTATTGATATAATAATATCATCAATTTATTTGTTGATCATATTTTGTGTTATTAATCTGAACTAGTAACTAAAGTGATCAAATAAATGTAGTGGAGTAAAAAGTATAATATTTTCCTCTGAACTGAAGTGGAGTAGAAGTTGCAGAAAATGGAAATTCTCAAATAAAGTACCTCAACATTGTACTTCAATGCAGTACTTGAGTAAATGTACTTAGTTACTTTCCACCACTGTCTGGACAGTTGCAGCTAGCACCAGCCTGTGCTTTATGTAGCGTAGATATTTTCATATTTGGGATTGCTGCATTAATCACGTTCTAATGACAGAAATTGGCAGAAATATGAATTAAAACTGTGATAAGTGCCTTGAATGTTTTTTAAGTCCACAAAACTCTTTCCTGTCACATTCAACTTTATAAGTATCCTGTAATATTTAAGATTAACTGGAGATTTGCATGACCTGTAGATTGGCCCTGTAAACTCAGCAGCACCTGACTGAATGGCAAGAAATGAAAACATTTGAGCACAATGGACCAATTACTAAGGCAAGGCAATACAGATCATGTCATTTCCCATTGATTACTACAGTACTCTATCTATCTATCTATCTATCTATCTATCTATCTATCTATCTATCTATCTATCTATCTATCTATCTATCTATCTATCTATCATTTA
>CM022480.1:11179855-11205983 GCA_011952105.1 Coreoperca whiteheadi | reverse complement strand
ACTCTATCTATCTATCTATCTATCTATCTATCTATCTATCTATCTATCTATCTATCTATCTATCTATCTATCTATCTATCTATCTATCTATCATGTAAGACCCTTATTATAGGAATAATGCCATCAAACTACAGCCTATAGCTCCTTGTCACACTGTTATGAGTTACTGGGACGCGTGATCCACCGTTAACGTTATTTATAACACTTTTCTTTTGCCTCTAAGACCAGTCAAAATGTGTGAGTGTACAGGAACATCTCCAGCATGTGGGCTGGATCCTGTGAGGAAAGACATGCAAAGTTTGATTGACGTCTAGTGACTGACCTTCCAGCCAACCAGGCACTGACTGTATTCATGGTCAAAAACAGAAAAACAATATTGATAGTGACAATAACGTTTTCTACTGCTTTATGGAAATCTGATAACTCCATAACATCAAGATAACTTGTTGTTTTACTCTCTTGACTCTAAGGGTCAGGCTATCTGCAAAGCTAATCTAAGGACAAACTCATAAAGTATTTAGCAATCTAATCTCATCTCCAAAACTGAGCCAGTCCAGTTTTACTAAATTGCTGGTTGTTAACATATAATTATATAACGCTGGTGAAATATATGAAACACCAGAAAGTTACATTTATCATCACAAAATGTCTTATGAATGTGCATTCAGTAAACACTAGCATGACTATAAGTTAAAGAGCAACATAATATAATACATAATTAATATTACAGTATAAAGTAATAGTGCATGAACTGTCAAGTTACGTGTAACTTATTAACAATATATAATGGGACGGAGGATAATGCACAGCCGTACTAGAAGTATAAATAAGTATCACAAATTAAATTGAAAACAGGGTGTATTGCACAGTAGTTTAAGCAAACAAACTCTGTCCAGTTGCTTGAAATTATGGAGCAGCTCCAAAATGTGTCAACCGATGGTGGGAGATGTTTGTATGGTCAAATTACAGTTGTCTTAACTCTCTGAAATATAAACAAGTTTTCGCCTAAGCATAAAATAGACAAACTGAAAACAGAATGCTTAGATGACAAACATCTCCTTAGATGATTTTTAAAGGTTTCTGTCCTAATAAATGTCTATACTAGTATATAATGGTATTAGATCGTACTTTTATTTGGGATATTTGGATAAACAGTGTTACTGTCCGCTTGTAAAAATATAGTAAACAAAATATGATAGTCGTGTGGTTTATGAAGGATTGTGTGTTTAGTCTTTTTCATCCATTAAATGTATGATGTAAAGATGTATTGGTAAACTGTCATGGTGAGAGCCATAAACGTAACACAACATCTCACTGGCCTTCCATAATGTGTCAGTTCGGACTGTTGCAACATCATGAGAATATTCATTAGATTTACAAGACAAAATGCAGGTGACACAGATACACATTGACAAACAAAATGCACAGATAGAGAGGAGGTGTTATGACTTGTAGCTTGGTTGATTGTTATCCAGATAAACTGATAAGAAGAAAATATGGCTGAAAATAAAAGAGTCTAAGTGGAAAAACTCAGAGGAATGATCTTTTTTCTTCCTTTCACACAAGAAGTGGTTTTCCTCTTCTGTGTTTTTTCCTTTCTGAAACTTTGCCCTCTTGGGAGCTCTTTTCCTTCTTCGCCACCTTTACAGGTACAGTGTATTTTTACAGTCAGTAAAAGCTTACAGTCATTCTTTCTCTGAGGCTGAGGGAAAAAGAGGAGGGCATTACACAAACCCCTCAGTCTGGAAGGCACTCAGTACCTCACCACATCATGACTAGATCTACACTCTTGATTCTGGCAGCCCTTGTTGGATCCTGCACTCAGTTTACAGGTAAATACTCTTTAAACCTAATTAACTGTTTTTAAAAAAACTACATTTTTAAAGCTGCAACTTTCTCCCCTTGAGTTAATTTCGGTATCCTAGAAAGATACTAAGTTATTTTTTGTTTCACATTTAGACACGGTCAATGTTGATGTACGAAAAAATGAACCATCAACAGAACAATCAGAGAAGGTACTGTATGTCAGTTATGACACCTTGGTATTCATAAAAAAATATATGTATTAATAATATACTCAATATACTCTTCTGATACTGTTTCAACGACATTCTGAGGAATCGGTTTTCTATGCTACAGACAGAAAGTTACATGCCAATGCTCTGCTCACCAATATCAGCCCCCTTATCCCCATCCTCTTCAGGTACTGCACTCTGCAATCGTCATCAACCATCATATTCATTTGTTTTTCAATGCTATTATTAATGCAATTTTTTGTAAATGCGTCCTGTGTCTAATCATGACATTGCTGAATTTTCCTTTTCCTGTTTCCATCAGTTCACAATCTGAGACCTGTTAATATCTCAGCTTTTTATGTCTTGGGAATCCCACTCTCACACAGGTAGACAGCCAAAAATAAAATGCACAAATATAAATCAGTAATACTCTATAATAATCATTTGAAGTGACAGCACAAATGCAGCAGCTTCCTGAGCTGCTTTAAAGTGGAAGCTAATATATTGAAACCTTTATCAAACCTCATCCCCCACACAACGTGTCTGTCTTCATCATTAGGGATGAAGTGTCCAGAGTGGTCAATAGAGTAGCTGGTAAGTTCATAAACTTTCTCACCACTGAGCATTTCCACGATCAAGTAGAAAGGAAACCATATGTATCATCTAAAATAACTAGATTGTATTATTGATTTTATTATTGGTTTTGAACATAATTAATTCTGTATTTCTATCCTTGATATCACATTTATCTTTTCTCACTTTTACATATATTATTTGTAATGACAGGGTGGTTGATGGATTACTGATTTTCAACTTTGTTATCACACTGTGGCATTATTATTATTTTATTTTCAGGTTGTTTAAGCTGAATCTTGGAAAACAGAGATCATTTTTCCAGACAAGTATCAGCACCTTCAGTATGCTGAATTTAGATATTTAATTTAATTTTCTAATTATGTTTTCAGGCCTAGTCCTGGTCTTTACGGTAATCTTGCGCTGTCAATTAAAAACAGGCACTTCACACAATTAGGAGATTATCTGACCACGTAGTTGAAAGTACTGTGGCTTGGTGGCAAAACGGTTGCCTGCCAATCGGAAGGTCAGCGGTTCGATCCCCCAGCCATGCGTCGAAGTATCCTTGAGCAAGATACTGAACCCCAAAATATGCTCCCGAAGCTGGGCCTTCGGTTTGTGAATGTTCTCATAAGTAAGTCGCTTTGGATAAAAGCGTCTGCTAATTGACTAAATGTAAATGTATTACAATTTGCAGAGAGTTCGGTTCAAGGTCGTCGTCAAGACCATGTTGCAGGAAATGCCAGATACAGCGCACACAAGAACGGCTCTTAGAACAATAATCTTATAGTTGGGTCGCGTTTATCTCTAAGGATAAGTGAGTGGGCCATAAACACAGGTTGTTGACCTTAGTTTCACATAAAAGTAAAAAAAAAAAACTGGCAACCTGAATGGGAACTTTCACCAGCTTCCCTTTTCACATCATCAATTACCACATAATGTATATAATCCACTGTCTGATTGAATTGTAATTAATTAAACATACTGTATATTACGTCTATATAATTGTTTCTATGTGTGTTGAATAGAGTTACTGTCCATGTTTAACCCTGAAGTGATTGCTCAACATGTGGATCAAACCTCACTGCAGCCCAGGTAACACACACATGCACACAACACATGACAGTCACACACATAAATTCTATATAAGGATGTTGCTGCAGGTGTGTTATATGTGAGTGTGTGTGTCTGTGTGTGTGTGTGTGTGTGTGTGTGTGTGTGTGTGTGTGTGTGTGTTGCAGAAGCTTGTTGGAGGAAGCCGAGGAACTGTCTCTCTCCTTTTCACATCAGGTAAACATTGACCCTCGCATAACAATGTTTCAAGCATTTTAAACATTTTGTTATGTCAATGAATATAATTCTACACTGAGTGAGTTTACTCACTATAAATATGATTAAAAAAAAATAAGAAAAATATTTACCATCATACTTTGACTGAAAGCCGAATATCAAATATTTAAAGGATTCACATGAGCCCTCCCCTAAGACATCTCTGTCAAGCAAGTCTCACCAAAACTAGAAACCAAAGTTAACAAGACTCTAATTGTCAAAGTTTACAACCCAGCCTGTATTATCTCCGTTGAAGATAAATGTGAAACTGTCTGTGTATTTCCTGGTCACTACAAGACTCCAGGAAGTAACTGTGCCCGGCCAAGAAATAGTCCTCCACATAACCTCCATAAAACCACAATGTTTACACTCCAATTTCTGTACAGACCAAATGAACGAGATATAACATGTTGATAAGTGAGCTGCCTTTGGACAGAACCAGGCTAGCCGTTTCAGTACGCTAAGCTAAACTAACTGTCTCCTGGCTGTAGCTTCCCCACATGTCAACTTGTTCACCTTTAACCAAGTGAAAACAAAACAGAAAATGTACCAAAAAAGATTGCTAGAGCTACAATGATTGTAAAATGCTACAGTGATTGTCAGAAAGCGCAACGAGTTCTCTACATTTCTAAATATCTGAAACTGAATCGCGTGGCTGGTTCTTCCACTGTCCACAGACATGCAGGACATGCAGGACATGGAGGAATTTCAAACTTGCATTTTCCCCAAGGTGTTAATGAGAGTTTGACTAAACAGGCGACCTGTCCAGATTAGCCAGTGAAAGATGGGTTGGTGTTTAGACCTCCATGACCCTAAACAGGATACGTAAACTAAACTAAAATTGGTACATGTCTTACTACATTATCGGAATCTTTTGTCCACATCCCACAGTGGATGGCGTTTGCTCAGTTTGCTCTTTCTTATATCATTGCAGGTGTCAGACTGGAAGTTTGTGCTGCTGTTTGTCCAGGCAGATTCCATGTGTGCCTGTTCACCACATGTAAGATTCCTTACTACAAAAAAATCTTGTTTGATGTAGCTAGCGTTAGAGTTAGTAAAGGATGTTAAGAATGTATAACTGGTTCTTTGGGCTTCAGGTTGCTGCAGATGTTAAAGCTGTTGTGCAGGAAGTGGAAGCAGCTCTCCAGCTGTTGCAGAAAAGGGTATTATTTTTTTTTATTGAATACAATTTTGCCCTGAACGGATAGAATGGGGGGAGGGAACTAATATGCTGGGTGTGTGTTTACAGTTGCATCACACTTTAGTTCATGTCGTGGTCTGGAGCACATATCATCGGCAGGACAAGTGAGTATTTTGAATTTTATGTATTGAAAATCTAGCAAAATGCCTTGTATAAACTATATTTACTCATGTATTTTGACATGATAGAAACCTTACTTTTTACATGTATGTAGTCTATTGTGATCCTGTTAATTGTAACAGTCATGCGGCTTTCTTTTTATTTTGTAGCAGGTGTGAGTGTATGAGAGATGAAAGCATAAACCAGCGACTACATAAAGCAACTCTTCTGAAAACACTCCAGGTAAAATACATGTAAATAGATGATAATAGATGATATTTGTCTGCTTGTGGCTCATGTTCGTCTGAATCATATTTGGCTATTTGTCCTGTTTTCAGGACTCTCTAAGCCATGTCTTGGAAAATCCAAAGTGGCACAGCAAAGGGGTAGACTTCACTGCTGTGTTGCAGTCTGCCCCATTGATCCTTGAACGCATCACAGACTCTGTAAGTAAAGAAAAGCCATTTCCAGACGCCAGTGATACTCAACAATACAGCAATTAACAGCTGTAAATTATACAGCCTTCCAGTAACAATGCATGAAATGGATGTGACGACTGAATGTTAAATTGAATAATGTGTAACTAGCTTGTGTGTTTGTTTGTAGGAGAACGCATGGTCTGACATAAACCAATTAGCTGTTCAGCTATGGACAAACCTGGTAAGTTCTTATTAGTCTATGTCCTGAATAGCAATTAAATGTACAGTGCACTGCATACATTAGGCTGTCTGAAAACCTTCTACATTGATCTACTTGTTCTGACACTGAAATTGACCCTGTGTCTCAGTTGTAAAATGGGCCAATAGTGAAGAGTCACCATAATCTCGCAAAGCATAAGTAAGATCAAAGAATGATTACAGGGAGCGTTTATTACTCTGACAAGAGATTAGATTAGAGATGTACTAAAAGATGAACTTGGTGATATTATTTTACAAGATGACTTTCTCCAGCGCTGTTCATTCTACATCTTTATGCAGACACAAGAATTAGGTAATCAGTTCGGTTTGACACTATATGGTCATTAGCTGCTCAGGATGGCCCCACTTGAGCCTAAAATCTTAATCAATCGTGACTTTCCTCCTCCAGCTTCAGCCATCGACAGGTCAGGCAGAGGTCATGGACAGCAGCGTCATTACTATTCCTTGCCCTACCCAGGTGAGGCATGCCGTCCCATTACACAGCAAAAATGTTACAGAGAAATGTTTCACAAAATGATATAATGCATTGCAGCAGCATTCAGTACTCAGTCCGAGACTCTCCAAATCATAGAGCAGACTTTGAAGCTGATATTAACATTTTAAATCCGATACTATGGTTAAAACTGCCACTTACTTCTTTTCCCCTCTCATCCCAGGAAAGACCTTTCCTACGGACACAGAAAAATTCCCCCACTGAAAGAGACACCAAAGCCTCTACACTAACCGATCTTGTAAGTCTTTCAGCTCCACAGAACTACAGTGTAGATTGATAGCACACACTGTTCAACTTATTTGAGCGTACTGTATGTTTGCAGGTTATGGGTACTGAGATACCTTGCGCAGACCGCAGTCCATCTCCCACCACACCCACTTCAGGTAAAATATGTTTTTTTAGTTTTTATTCTGCTAATATATTTGGGGAAATGTAGTTCAATCCAACCCAGCTCAAACACTTTATTCTCTGTGTAGTTCATGAACTTAGACCTGGCGATATCAAAGTGGTGGCAGCAGTTGGCGACTCTCTGACAGTGAGTGTTTCCCTTCTCCTACTTATTTGCCATGGTCAAATTTATATCCAAAAACCTATTTATCAAAATGGGCATAAATATATATTAAGATCCAATATACAGTACATATAAAGAACAGCTGTAAAGACATGGAGCTATTCTGTTTGTACTGTATGTGTGTGGACATGCTAACAACCAAGGGATGAAGCGCTGGTAAGGTGGGAGCAGTAGATTATGAGATGTAATAAAAAAATGTTTTATGTTTTATATGTTAAATGTTATAAACACTTTAATACTGAGAAAAGACTTGCAGATATTTGCACAGTTGCTTGCAACCCTCACAACTGCAGTATGTGCTTCTGGTTTAATAAATATTTCCCCTGGTTCTACACGGTTTTACTAAATCACATCAGATCTCACATCAGACGTTTTCTGCAGGCAGCCAATGGCGTGGGCGCAAAGGCAGACAACCTTCTGTTAGTGATTAATCAGTACAGGGGCCTGTCGTGGAGGTAAGATGAGCTAACGTACACCTTTGTTCAAATTGTTATTGTATAGGAACGATTAATTTGGTACTTTTGTGAGATGCATTTAAAACTAACAAGCTGTTTCTTCAATTTTCAGTATCGGTGGTGATGAAAACATTACCACTGTGACCACTCTGCCAAGTATGTTTTTAAATTATTAAAAACATAAAATTGCAATAGCATTGTCTAAAATTAAATGAAATAAAAATGGTTTCTTAAGGTTTATCACATCAAATATTAGATGTCCAACATTGTGCTTGATAACACCTCTGATTATGGTGTCTTATCACCATCATTATACTTTTTATTAGGCTTTACTGTCCACCAGACCTGATTTTTATGTCAGATAGTGACCTGAGTGACTAACTATTTTAGGGTGACTTCGAAAATCAAAATTAAGACGGCACATCTTCAAAACATGTTAAAAATTCACACATTTATCAGAAGCTGTAAATTGATTGCTGAAATAATTCTACAGAAATGTAATAAATCTTAGATTAACATGATGTGGGGGAATCTTTTTAAAAAAACAAATGAGAAAAAAAACAGCTTCAGTTAAGGTCCACTTTACCCTGAGGTCATGGTCTGAAGCAAATATCTTTTTCTGGAGCTTTCAACCAAAAAAAACAGCTAGTAAGCGGACTAAGATTTTATGGAATGAACGTTCATGCTCAGTGCTACGCTGATAGTTCCAATATTGTAGCTGTTTGTCAGACATAAACATGATATGAATTGAATGACCGTATCTTCTGCAAAATACAGAATGTTCACAATCCTGTGTAACATTTTCAATCCCCATTTCAATTTTTTCTGACCTTCCCTGTGAATGTGGTCTGCAGACATCCTGAGGGAGTTTAACCCCTCCCTGACTGGCTTCTCAGAGGGAATAGGTAGCGAGGACTCTCCTACAGCCTTCCTCAATCAGGCTGTGGCAGGAGCGAAGAGTGGGTCAGTCATGTTAATTACTTCATTTTAGTATTACTTACTTTTTACTCTTATTTACCTTTTGAATCTTAATAAATACAACTTTAGCAGTACTTATAGTGACACCAGAACAAAGAATGTACACTTCTTAAAATTCTTAAAAACTTGTTTCTGTTTTCAGTGATATGGTGCGACAGGTGCGTGTCCTGGTGGACAAAATGAAAAAGGATTCGGTAAGGCAGTGGAGTACTACAATAGAAACACATTCCAATTTCTTTCATGTAACTATGTCTCAGTTTTATGTTCACAATTACCAAATTAACAGAACATTTACTATTCTCCTATACAGCGCATTGATTTCCACAACGACTGGAAAGTGATCACCATGTTTATTGGTGGCAATGACATATGTGACGTCTGCACAGACAGCGTGAGCAATCTTATTTTTGTAATTTGTTGTACAGCTGCAACTAACAATTATTATCTTTATCAGTCAATCTGCTGATTATTTTCTCAATTAATTGATTAATTGTTATGTCAATAAAATGTCAGACAATAGTGGGAAATACCCATCACAAATTCCCAGAGCCAAAAGTGACAGTGACAGTTTTGTTCTATCAAGCAAATGTTTGCCTTTTTTGTTTGTAACAATGACTCACTGACTCAAATGATTAACTAATTTTCTAAGCTAAATACCTCCATAAAATAACCTCCACTAATTTTCTTGCTGATTAATTTTCTCTCATCACATTCAATTTCACGCTTTGGGTCTCATGTACTTTTTCCCACAGATCTTTTTCTCACCCAGGAATGTGGTCGGTCATATCCGCCAAGCTCTGGACATCCTCCATAGTGAAGTATGTTCTCATCTTCTTGCACCAACATACAACCTCACTGATTGTTAGCAATTTTAGTCATAATCCAAATTACAGACTGCCTACTAATTTTATATATTGTATCATCCAGGTGCCTCGTGCCATTGTCAATCTGGTAGAGCTGTTAAACATTGTACCACTGCGTGATCTGCACAGAGATAACGCTCTCGGCTGTCCCACCTGGTTTGTAAGGTCAGCGAATTTTGGTTGCGTAAGACACACACTTTGACCAAAAAACTGATCAAGTCATCATTTAACAGTTTTGATGTTTACGTTTCAGTTTAGTTTGTCCCTGCATACTTAAGCCTAAAGACGGATCCTCTGAACTCCAGAAGGTCAATGACCTCAATAAAGCCTATCAGGTACAAGATAAAAGGATGCTAAAAAGAAGGTGTTTTTTTGTAAATTTTCTTAAGTGCTTTACAATTTCTGTGGCTACAACAAGAATTCACTAGTCTTACTTTGACTTTGAGAACTTGAGAGTGAATCTAGCAACTAGAAAGCCTTTTAACCCCCATTGTAAGAGCTAAATCATCATTGTGACTTTGTCAACTGAAATAAAAATTGTCAGTGAAAAGTCACTTGTTTACACTTCTTTTATGGTCTTCATCTTTTGGCTGTCTTTCTGCCCAGAATGCTATGAGAGAGCTGATTGACTCTGGGCGGTATGACACGCACAACAAATTCACTGTGGTAGTGCAGCCCTTCATCAGGGAGATTTTCCTTCCCAAGTTAGAGGCAAGAGCTGAAACACCTGAAACATTAAATATTCCTAATGGTGTTTTCATTTATTTATCTCTTAACGCTTACCCCTTCTTTTTAAAAGGACGGGCGGCCTGATCGCTCGTACTTTTCACCCGACTGTTTTCATCTCAGCCAGAAAGCTCACACTCTCATGGCTCGTGCTCTTTGGAACAACATGGTAGGATTTCCTTTATTCGAAGAATTTTCCTATTTTTTATTTCTCTTATAATGAGCCAAAATAAATCCCTGACTTTCCCCTTAGTTAGAGGCAGTGGGCAACAAAACTTTTACACAAGACTTCACAGCTGGCATTGATTTGAAGTGTCCCTCTGAGGTAACTTTGCATTCAACTAAATTCATTTAGTCCAACAATTGATCAAAAGTTATACGTTATGTTGTTGTTTTAATCATTTTTTGTGTATTAATTTGCTTTTGATTATTTCTTCATTAGACCAACCCATTCTTTAGGACTGCTGTCAACAGCAACTACACCTTTCCAGGCCCTCCCCCCACTCCTGCTCCTGTCACAGTAGGTCATAGTCTCAGTTTTTCATGCACAGCTCAACTTTAGAATGGAAAGGAATTATCTATGCATGATGCCAAGATATAGATTATAACTATAAATACCTCTGTCATTCTTTAGAATTGGGGCAGTGACTTTTTCTGTGTTAACACAGCTCCATCCAACTCTGTGCCCACATCAGGTAAGCATTCATGGTGTTACTTAGGTATTACCTAGAGGGAAAGAGAAAGGTTAGATGTAAAATACGCTCATGTTGATCTTTTGTTAGCGCACAGGTTACGACCAGCAGACATCAAAGTGGTGGCTGCAGTAGGAGACTCTGTAACGGTACGTCAGTACACAAGAATGTGACTGAGGATTTTGTAAAGGTTAATGTAACAACTGCTGGGTGGTATGTTAATTTGTCATAGTGTAATAAAATATTCTTCTAAAAAGTTTGATTAAAAGATATTAAATTAAGACCCACTTGCTAGCTTTTCCCCAGAGCTTTTGATTGCACCTCACAGTCCTCACTTGATATACTTATTTCTCCTTGTTTTGTCTCTGTCTCTTCGATTTCTCTGTTTCCCTTTTCTTCTTCCTTGAAATGACTTTTCTGTTTTGAACAGTGCCATTGAACATTTCTCCAATATCCAGGTTATCATGTTTTGTATCTTTGGGATATTCGCTAGGAATGAGGATCTGTGGGTTTAAATAATGCTAAGTAACACAGCATAAGTTTGTAATGATTGACCTACTGGTGGGTCAGTGGTGTTACCCCTTACTTTTTCTTAGTACTTCCATTCTTGTGTGCAGTGACGTGATAGTGAGCTGCTGTTACAAAGAGTTTCCCCCCGGGGATTAATAAAGTATTTCTGATTTCTGATTCTGATACCTATAAATCAAGTTAAAGCTGAGCGTGCTTGAGAAACAAAGAAAACAATGTTACTGTAAATTATTGAATAGTATAACCATCTTTTCCTGCATGCAGGCCGGCTTTGGTGCTAAGGCAAAGAATCTGCTGCAGTTAAGAACTGAGTACAGAGGGGTGTCATGGAGGTGAGAGACTGCAAACAAACTACATACATAACATATATGTGTGCATTGCATTTTATTTACTGCTTGTTTATTTGTTTGTTTTTATTTAAAAGCATTGGAGGAGACAAAACCCTTGAGACTGTCACAACCTTACCTAGTGAGTCCCAAAGCCTAGTCTTTCTTGACATGTAATGCACATTATCACCACTAGATGACAGATTTGGACTGTAAGAAAACTAGTGTTTTGTCTCTTGCATTAATTTCCCTACTTTTTTTTACATCAGATATCCTTAAGAAGTTCAACCCTAAAATCAAAGGAGTGTCAAAGGGACAAGGGAAATGGCAGACTGGCTTCAACATGGCTGTATCAGGAGCTAAAATAGCGTGAGTTCTAACATGTCTTTGATCAGTTATCAGCTTCGAATGGTATGTGTTTTAAGAATTTTGTGCACTCATGAAAATCTTTAATTTCATGCAGAGCAATCCCAGGGCAGGTCCGACGCCTGATTGATACCATGAAAAATGACTCTGTGAGTTTAATATATGGCACTATACCAATGCATGCAATATTTGAATGTGCAAGAAAAAAAAATCTTTGTTCCATCACTCTGTCTCTTTCTTTCTGATTCTCTCTCCATCCTTTTAATGGAAACAGACAGTGGATTTTGAGAATGACTGGAAGCTGGTGACACTCTTCATTGGAGGCAATGACCTGTGTCAGTACTGCAACGACCACGTGAGTTGCTTTAGGAAGGAAATGACAGGATGATCCAAAGGGTGAAGGACATTTTCAAAGCATTCCCCTTAGTCAAGCCAGTCTCCACAGCACAGTGGCTAAACATCCTGTAGTGTTGTGTGATGCCCTGTGTATAGACCCGTCTCATGATATCACTCTCCAAAGGGACGACGCACTGGAGCAGAATAATCAAGCTTTGTGAACAGCCCTCCCCTAATTGTTTTATTGTGTCAGAGTAACATGAGAGCAGACATGGTTTCTTTTCAATGAGCACATTCTGTCACTTCACCCCTCCAACACAACCCCCCCACCCCCCTCTATCTCAGCCTCTATCTGCATTTAACAAGCACACAGTGCACAGTGACAGGCCTTGTTCTCTAAGAGGCATAAACAACACAGAGGTCAAACCAGACTCTCTTCATCCTGTCTCTGTCTCACTCCCTCCTTCTCTCTCTCCTTCCTCATTTTGCCTCCATTTCCATTTCTCTCTCTCTCTCTCTCTCTTGCCATTACGCTCCTCGCGCTCCAATGACAGGGTAGTCTCTCTTTTAATGTTTGTGCTTTGAAGCAGAATATCAAAGCACAGCATCAATTCAAGATGAGCTCTGAGACTGTGGTAGTGTCAGCTTAGTGTTAGTTGTTGCACGTACGCTCATGCATGTTGCATGGCGTCGGCTCTTTTGGTTGATATGTGCTTTTAAGCTACAAACTTGGCCAGTTTCCCTGAAATGTGCCTTAATTATTCTGCTTTTCTCTGGCCACAACAGAGAACAGCTGTTAATGAGAAAAAAAGGTATGAATGTGTTTACTATTAATTAATAAAAAGCCTTGTACATTGCGTGTAATCTTATTATTCTTTTGGTCTCAAAACTACAGGCCTCTTTGTCACCTCAGAACTACAGCCATCATATGATGACAAGCTTGGATATGCTCTACAAAGAGGTAAAATTATGTTATCTACTAAAACATTACAGTTGATTATGGAAAAAATACCATAACGTACCATAGGGTCACATTTTCTTTCCTTCTTGTCCCTTAAAGTATCATTGATAAAATAATTCATTCTGAATTTCACTCTTTGAACAAAACAATCATGTTTTTCTTGCATTCTGGTCATAGGTTCCCAGGGCGATTGTCAACGTTTTGGAGATCCTGGAAATTGAAGGCCTTCGCAGGATCAAGAGGGATAGCCTTGGGTGCAGTGTGTTACAAAAGTATGCTCATCGTCCACTCATGCCAATTCAATTCTGCATGAAGACCACTGAGTCAGAGGCAGATTGCTTTGAATCAACAGCACTCCTCTTAATATTAATCTAATACTAGTCAATCCAGCAAAGAAACATGTAATAATTTGGAGTTTATTAAAGAACACCTCATCCCTGAATCAATGACAAATCAATGTTTGTACTATGCAAAAGATAGCATTATGTATCAGTCAGTGATGATTATAAAAGTATTTTGTTTCCCATAATCAGCTGTTTGTTTTCCACTTGGATCCTCAGGTATGTCTGCCCCTGCTTCTTGTTAGCAGGAGAGGACTCCCCAGAGCTGGCTGAAGTAAAAAGGATCAATCGGGAACTACAGGTTAGCAGACAGGAACAGTGAGGCCAAAAATGTGTGACCAATATCTAGTTCAAGTCCCCCTCCACTCAAAAATGGGTTTTGCTTTTTGTTACTTCGCTTGGATGTTTGGGCTGCACTGTGCAGAATGATAAATGTGCACAGTGACAGTGCAAGGCTGCTTTTTCTTTTTTTGTCTTTCATTCAGGTTGAGACAGAAAAATTGGTGTACGGAGGCCGCTATGATGACAGAGAGGACTTTGCTGTGGTCGTGCAGCCTTTTTTTAAGAACACCATCGTTCCTTTGAATGCTGTAAGCCCTCCACATACCCCTGAACCTCCACTGCACTCACAGTGACAAGCCCTTCCCCTCAAAGCACATCATTCCTACAAACACTGATGTTGTATTATTTCTTCTCCAGGACGGCAGACCTGACGCCACTTACTTCAGTGAGGACTGTTTCCACTTCAGTGAACGGGGACATGCTGACATGGCAGCAGCTCTGTGGAATAACATGGTGAGTGTGGCAAGGCGAACAGTAAAAGGCTAACTGTGTCTGACATGGGAAGGGTTTTGGATAAATCTATCTAAATTACCATATCGCACTGCAATTTGGTCATGGACTGAGCAAAGATGTACTCCGTTTTATCTCTAGTTGGAGCCAGTGGGTAAAAAACAGACATACAACAATTTCACTAATGCCAGAAATAACATCAAGTGTCCCACCGAGGTAAGAAAGCTGCCACGCAAGCACGTCTCACATGCTGACCGAGTTGTGATTTATTTGTACAATTTGTGCATAATGTCATGAAGTGGATGTGATGGAATAAGACCTTGCTTCTTGTGTGTTCCAGGAGCATCCTTACATCTTCACAAAGGTGAACAGCTTGCCCAGTTCAACCACAACCACAGCACCCAAAACAGACAGCCCAGCCCTGCCTCTCACCTCTGATTGCACGGACAATGTGCCAGTATGGCTCGCTGCTGTGCTGGCCGTAACAGGTCTTCTGATTGGCTGGGCTGTCACCTGGCTCCTCCTCTCCTGCAGAGCCAAGAGAAGCATGAAGAGGATGATGGCTGCAGTGGAGATGAAGGGCACTGTGTTTTAAAGGGCTACTTACTGTGTTTTTGCACTGGACAATTCAATGAAAAATGTATAAAACCAAGAACTACAAAACAACACTGCAATATTTAAAGTGATTGTATAAAGCATATTGTTTGTGATGATAATGGAGCAGTTTTTCATAATAAGATATGATAATATAGTCCTGTCTGCTTTGACTAGAAAAGTTCATTATTATCCTTGAAGCACAGAAAATATCAGATAAATGTGGAGTAAAATACACAAAACTTGCCTCAAAACGTATCTTTCTTTAGTACTTACAATCTTTCTAAGTACTTGAGTTAATGGTATTCATTTTAGAAAGGAAATACAAATATCACCATTGCAGAAAATAGACAAACCGACATTGCACAAATGATTCAGCTTAGAGCACAGCACACATCAGCCTACATGTATTACCACCATCATTACCACCAGTGAGATAGTCTACTGATAAAACATAAAAGGGGTTATTTTATGACCTCCCCACAGTGATGAAACCCACTTCTGTTAATTATGTCACAAGTATACAATGGCATACATTTACTCAAGGTACTAAAGTACAATTTTGAGGTATTTGTAGGGCTACTTTACTTAAGTATTTTCATTTACGGTTATTTTATAATTCTGCTCCAAAACATTTCAGAAGGAAATATTCTAATTTTGACTCCACTACATCTATTTGACAGCTTTATATAATGTGACGCATTGGTACAGATTAAACTACCCAACAATATATAGAATAGTTAGAATTAGCTACAACATTAAAATGCTTTTTTACACGTTCATGTATCATAATATTAATTATTCAATAATATAATATATAATGCTTACAGTGGGATTCTGCTGATTTTACTTTTCATTCAGTAACCTACATTTTGCTGATAATACTTTTGTACTTTTACTTTAGTAAGATTTTTAAAGCATGCCTTTCGCTTGTAAATGAGTATTTTTACAGTAGAATGAAAATTTGTAGAATGGCAACTAGGCCTATTATTTTAGTGTAGGATCTGAATATTTCTAACGCTGCAAAAAAAACGCAAATTGCGATTTTTAGGTCAGTTTCAAAATAATAACGTGTGTGCTGGATGGCATTTACTATAGGATGTAAAGTGTGCTTGTCAGCCGCGAATAAACTCCTTTTAATTAATATAAAGGTGGTTAAAGTGAGTTAAAGACTGGTTGCTCCAGTGGCTCATGTCATCTACGGTTACTGTTTTCTTGACAACAGCGCCTCCTGGTGTCTGTAGGGGGGGTCGAACCGGCCAACACTGAACCACATCAGTTTGAAGATGGCGGAGGGTGAATTGAACGTGGACAGCCTGATCTCTCGGCTTCTGGAAGGTGAGCTATTATCAATACAGTTTCTGATGTTAAACAGAGTTATCTGTTTATGTTCATTAAGCCTGGTCTGAGATGTATTCTGTAGCTACCGCGGTTGCCTCGCAAAACGAAGGAAATGGGTTAGCTAGTAGGGCTAACGTCAGCCACCCGTAACGGTGTATCTCCGGCTAGCTCTGGCTAATGCTACAGTTAGCTGGCCGTGTTTATAAACACTGTCAGCGGTGAACGCCTACATTTCTCAGTTTTCGCAGTAATAGCTACGTTACTCTTGGCAAGTAATATTATCGTGTCGTCGTCTTTACTTTAGCATGTAATTAAACTTTCTGTCTGATGTTTTTGGCAGTATTCTGGCTCATTTATTTTCCAAATTATGTACGGCTGGTATGTATCGAGCAGGAAGGGCTGGGACGTTTGTCCTGAGCGTTATGACATTAAAAATACACAACCCCGAATCATGTGTCATGGCCTTTGCGGTTGTAACTGTTAGCTGGGTTAAGTTATTATTTGTTAACCTAAGGCATGAACACCCATTTTCACCAGCGTCCCGGCCCTTGGCACGGTTAACGTCTGTTCCCTATCCGCGTTCCTTTAAGTTGTAGTTATGAAATGCTGTTGAATTTCTATTGGTGATGTAGTTAATGCTACATTATTGGGAAGGGAAATCGTTTAACTAATAGAGAAGCTACACAAATAGGTCTAAAACACTAATATATGGAGAACCCTTTCATCTGATACTGGATGTCTTTATCACTACATCCTAGACTAATCTGTGTTGTGAGGTAGTTTGATTTTTGTGAAGTAATTTTAACTTTTGCAGCTAAACTCCCTGGGTTTGTAGGTGTGCTTTCGTGGGCAGGTTGCTGTGATTCAGTGCACTCATGCACAGTGGGACCACGATGAACACACATTCCCTTTAAATGCCTGTTAGTATCGGTGCAGATGAATAATAATAATAATAATAATAAGCCTTATTTGTATAGCACCTTTCATACAAGACATGCAGCTCAAAGTGCTTTACAACAAAGATAATACATGTGGTGGAAGGTGAGGACCAGGTTTTGGGTTTGGCAGAGAGAGGTATGTGCAGAAATGCTTTTGTGCTGGCCGTACACCTGCTCAAGAGAAAGCGGAGAGTTTTCTGTTCCCCCCTGTGTGATATCCTTTGAGTCAGACCAGAACCACGAAGGCAAATTCAGCTGTCCTTGGCATAGCTTCCACCAGTATCTGTGACTGTTGGAGGGATGAGACACTATGCCAGCATTTAAATGCTAAGATTTGTTATTTATAGTCATTGCTGGACAATTCAATCTAGCTGAAGGCGCCTTGTGTTTCTTGTAGTTTCATTTTCATCTTCACATTGTTGGACTTGGCATTGGTATCTCTCATCGGTGGTCAGTTTGACTGCTCTTTTTCTATATTCAAGCTCCTAAAACTGACTACGTGTGCCTACACATGACTAAGTGATTTAAATGTAATCGTTTCATAGGCTTCTTAGATAATTGTTCAGCTTTGTAGTTAGTGGTGTGGACTTACTGAAGGGTTTGAATCAAGCTCATAAGCAAATAATTTAGGATAATAATTTAAGAAAAATGGCCATTATAAATTGGCATCTTTTTTGATCGTCTGTAGGTAAGAAATTTGTAGTGAAATGCCACGGCCACTGTGGACCACTTTGCTTCTTTGTGCCTATGACAAGGGCGGTGATTTGTGTTGGCTAAATTAGTCTGGATCAGTGCAGGTCTTCAGACCACGTCTTGTATCTTATTCTAAAGGGTTTATTGGACCTAGCCAAAAAATTCACCATGCAACTTAGCAGAAACCAAAGCCAGGCCTTTAAATTGCTTTATATCTTAAATTAATCCAGTTGTTTATTTTCCCAGTATGAAGCTCTATGTTTTTGTGTCTGTTTTCATAAAGGCAGAACACGACCTCTTCCAAAATTCTATCGGTTATATATAATATATATTTATATAATTGCGGATGTAATAAAACCAGTTTTGTTCTGAAACACATGTACAGACTTTTGCTTATATGTTCTGATGTTCAGCACAGACTTACCCCATCATCACATAATAGAGGCTGTGTTTTTTGCTGTCTGAGAAAATTTCGTCTTGAGGACAAGCCAAGTGTCAGTGAGAGCGCTTATTCGTTGGAATTAAAACTTGTTGAACACTGTGTCACTTTCTCCAGACACATGTACAGTCACAAAATCCCACAAACACAGTGATTTGGTTTCTGATGGTTGCAAATCCTTGCTTCATTTTAGCCTTTGCCCCTCAATGTTCTTAAGAACGTAATCTCTTTTAAAAGTGCCAGCCCGCAGAAGTGCGAACAGTGAAAGGTTCAGTGTTAAAGTCGAGCAGGCTAAGCATTCAAGCTTAACTCGCTCAGCTCTGACGAGGCCTGGCCGTTGAGTGAAGAGCCCTACTTCTGCAATTTCATGCTTCACACCATGGGTATGAAGCAGTGCAGATATAGTAGATGGATGATAAAGAAAATTGATGGTGTGAAATTGATGGTGTAAAGCAACACTAGATTAAGGTTGGTGGAGCCCTAGAATAGTTTTTGGCACTCAGATTTACCATCTGTGAGGATCCATATTCCTCTGGTTCGCTCACTTCTCTCGGATTTGGTTGGATTACATGACTAATGAGACAGTGAGGGAGTCTGTGTGGAGTGTGTAAATAGCATGTATACACACGTGTGTGTTTATCTACTCACACAAATGCATGCACTAAGCTTTAGGAATTGCTCACCAATACATCAATTAATCCATTTTTGAACTGCTCCCTGTTTGTCATCCTTTGTCAACAAAAAGGCAAATAGGAAAAGTGTTTAAGGAAACGTCCTCTTAGACTAACAAGCATTTGTTTCACTAGGGTCAGCTATTCTTTATTGGAATCTCTAGCAGGCGTCTGACGTTAAGGCAATACCAAAATGGTTGGTTATTACGTGAGTCCTCAGTCATGGATTCGTTCAACACCTTTGTTTCCATCATCAATGGTTCATTTTCACGCAGTGCTTTGATTTGATTTTTGTGAGGCCAAACTGAGACTTAATTGAAAATTGCTATTTAAGTGCTATCCAATTACCATTTACTACACATGTATTAGCGACGCAGCACAATTTGTCACTGTTATATCATCACTCTAAGACCATTCTTCAGCCTAATATTTATTTATTTAGCACGAGTCTCTTCTTGTGTTGCTGTAATGTCATGTGACTGATGTTCCTTTTTGAAAGGATGCCTCAGAGACATTATAACTACCAGGCTCTCCAGATATTAAATCAAACACAAACACATAAAACGCAGACTTTTGAAACTAGATGGAACTTAACTTCAGTCTTATACAAGCCACATGGTGCCATATCATGGAAGCAGTTTTTATGTATAATCTCACTTTCATATCCCTGACTATTTCAGCTGCTGACTATTGCCAACGTTTGCAGTTCTTACTCCTCTTTTCATCGTTGTAAAATAAATCTGCACCCAGAGCTGTGGCAGAACGCCAGAAAGTAGGCTTAAGCTAACAGTGCAACTACACAGCCAATAAACCCACACCACTGCTGAAGATGCAAGCTGCTCTCATAGTCTAAGCAGTGGGTTTCTTAAGTATGGCTGAGACTAAGCAACGATAAGCTACAGATTTACCACGCCCACAGTTTATCAGATTGTAAGATTGCTTTGTGATTCTGCTGTAAGTTTTATTTTTTTCCCCCTTAGGTAAAAAATTATTGTATCATGGCCTCGTCGTGATGAATTTGTGTGGATTGCTGTTGCTGGTATGTTAATACTAACAATGATGAGAACAGTTGTTGATAGCACTGATGGTGTCTTTTCTCTCCTCTCCAGTACGGGGATGTCGCCCAGGGAAGATAGTCCAGATGACAGAGGCAGAGGTGCGGGGCCTCTGCATCAAATCCAGGGAGATCTTCCTCAGCCAGCCCATCCTGCTGGAGCTTGAGGCACCCCTGAAGATCTGTGGTCAGTGTTGTATATTTCTGCCCTTTTATTGGGCCATTTTCTCACCACCTCATGTTTATTTTTGCTTTTTATTTATAAAACCTCTTAAACTCAGTGCTGTGACATTTCTTTTAAAGCCTGTCCGAACTGAAAGGTTTAAAAGTTTACTGGACAACACTGCCTCAGCCAGGATCATGTATGAAGTCACTGTTACTCCCTCGACTTGACTATGTGTATGTTATAGAAGGATCCATGTTGGGGAATTTCACGCATATAGTATGCACAGTTTGTGTGTTACTGTCGACAACACATAACATGGACAGACCGAAGTGGAGCAAAGCAATGCACATTTACAAGTGAACTCCTTTTCAGCAGTTGAAATGCTACCACTATCCATATCTCTAGATGGCTCTGCACATCTTTGCACACTCCCACATGCTTTATCTCTTTCCTCCTGTGTAGGGCTGCAACTGCAAACAACTCTGAACTGTCTAATATATAGTCCTTGAAAATACAGTACACAAGCTCACATATAAGCTCAGGCCAACACACAGTTCATTTGTGGTGGTCCTTATACCAGTTTCTTCCCACACACATTTGCTTTGAGATCTTTGTTATGTAGGCCTAATACTGTATCACCCTCAGATGACAGCATTTGTATTTTACGTGCAGAAATTTGATGTAGTCGAATTGATTATATTTTTGTAATTGAATGTTGTGAGAATGACATTTGTCTGACATTAAATTGATCCGAATTACTGACCTTTTAAAGGCCTCAAATGCCTTCATCCATGTAGACCTAACGCTTGTACATTACATGGGTTTGAGGTGGTGTTATTTCACTATGTAAGGTTTCTTTTTCTCTCCTTTACTTTCTTTGTTTTGTTGCTGAACTTCTATCCTCCGACTGATTACTTGCCTTTAACTCACAGCTCTGAGGGCAGGCTTTCACGGCACCGGCACTGACTATAAAGACCAAACAGTGAATGGACTTAATTATTTACTAAGGCCACATAGATCAGGTTCTGCGCTTACTCTCTCGCTCACATGTTAATTTAAATGCCACTGGCATCATTTTGCAGGTCGCTTTGACACTGTTTGGCTTTATCATTTATTTAAACAGAA
Source organism: Coreoperca whiteheadi (assembly GCA_011952105.1). Taxonomy (NCBI): domain Eukaryota; kingdom Metazoa; phylum Chordata; class Actinopteri; order Centrarchiformes; family Sinipercidae; genus Coreoperca; species Coreoperca whiteheadi. Next base: position 11,184,619 of record CM022480.1, on the reverse strand, counting down.
TCATATAAAGTTTTATTTTTTAAATACAGTGTTGTTGACAATAATGATGATCAAACTGTCATTATGAGGATGTGTTAGATAGTAACTTTGTTACTGAAATAACCTAGATGGATGATAATAATTACTAACACCCTGCAATCAAAATGTTCAGCAAAAATGCCAAGGGGTTGCACGTTAACCATAATAGGATCTAGAGCAAAAATGCAACTGATTTGTTAGCCTGTAAAAATAAATTAGCTGAAGAAAGCCCACAAGCATGCACACTATGTTTTTACTCTATGTGTAGGTTTGCATTCCGTGGTAGCATTTATCAATAGAATATCGAATAGAATGAATTTAATTATTTTTGGAGTACAAGTACTGATTGAAAAGTGGCATTAACAGTTCACAGAAGAAGAGAATGAGCTGAAAACATTTTACAAACCACTACAACATAGTTGATCAAGAAGTCTCTTATTTTAAAGTTGACGAGATAATAAATATATGTAAGTAATTCTGCCATGTTTTAGCAGAATATTGCTGGCAGCCTGTATTTCTCACCCTGAAGTAATATGTGTTAATTGTTATATCGGGCCTCTGATTATGGGTTCTCATTTTATTTATGTTTTATGTATCTGTCAGGTCATATTGTCACATCATGCTATAAGCATGAAATAACACTTGAAATAAAATACTGCATATATTATTTTTTCATATAGTATGTAGTATTTTTGCAAAGTTTTTAATGAACATCTGCCTACTTTCTTTTACAAGATACGAGAGAGATTTATTGATCATTTTACAACACAGGGTTGTATAATGATTTTGTTTTGGAGTTCCCTTTATGCTACTAAAAAAAGTCATAGAAATGAAAACAATTTTACATGGTGGAGTTTTGAGGATGAATTTAGCAGTCTGAGGGGAGAAGTTAAGAAGCTGCTCTGTAGTCTGGTGATATGACAGCGGATGCTTCTGCATCTCTTGCCGGACGGCAGCAGGGTGAACAGGCTGTGGCTGGGTGGGTGCTGTCCTCTAGTGAGCTTTGGGGTCTTCGCAGGCACCTCACCTCACCGATATTACAGATGCTCGGAAGGTTGGTACCAATGGTCTTCTTTTAATCACCCGCTGCAGACCCCTCTGGCCCTGGGCTGTGCAAATCCCATGCCAGTTTGTGATGTTTCCAGTCAGGATGCTTTCATTGCTCCTCTGTAAACGTTAATAAGAACTTGGCATGGGAATATTGCCTTGTTAAGTTTTGTTAAGAAATACAGCTGTTTCTGAGCTTTCTTGACCATGGTGGAGATGTGTGAGGACCATATCAGCTTCTCTGTGATGCTGAATCCCAGGAACCTAAAACTATTCACCTGCTCCACCTCAGCTCCACTGATGTATACAGGGGTGTGTGTCTTTGCCTCCTTTTTTCTAAAATCAACGATCAGCTTCTTGGTTTGTCTTCTGAGGAAGTTTTTTTTCTCATTTATAACACTGACTTCAGGTTCAGCGCTCCTTTTTCCTTTGAAATGTCCGCCTTTTGCTCTGCTTTTTAAGCCCTAAATCTCTGTGCTGCTCTTCTCAGACTGCTGAGTAAATAATTCACGGTCATCCTACTATTCCTTGTGAGAGGTCAGGCAGGGGGTTGGCCCATAGAAAGTCAGACTTGGTGAAGCGCACAAATTCACATTCATGCAGTCATGCAGCAACTCTTAATGTGGAGTTGAGGATAGATAGTGTAAAACCAACCTGAGATGCCTTCTCTGGAGGCAGACATTTTCAAACAGACAGCCAATCAATTGGTGGCTGCTTAATCATTACTGTAGTTATTATTTTAAACTTGTTAAAAGTCAACATCACATGTGTGGGAAAGAGAAATAAAAACAGAACAGCAACAAAGCTGACAAATAGTGTGGAGTATTCCTTTATAATCCAGGTTTTACTACAGAGCCACAGCGCAGATGAAGTTAGCCCTTCCAACTGTCCCTGCACAGATTACAGTCTATGTTGCCATGTCTCTGCATCTACCATTTTATCCAAATGTGGTTTTGTTCCTGCATTTTGTTTACTTTTCTGAGCAAACTACAGGATAAATGAGCAACGCTAATTGTTTATGCCTTGCATCCATTTCTGTTTTGGTGCAGGCACAAGCAAGAGTTATTGTTCTCGGTGTGCTGTCCTCTGTATTTACGCTGTTGTCCAGGATGTGTTCCTTTCAGACTGCCAAGACTCAAAATATCTGTCGAAATCAGTATTTTCATGTTTTTATGTAGCTTTTAAGAGTCTTCTTCCCTGGTTCCCAGTTTTAGCACAAGGTAGACTTGGACTGTATTGCTGGCCTGGGAACCAGCTACACCTGACCCACTTCCCATTCAGACAGATTTCCACCTGTTCTGGATCCTGTCGAGCCAATCCCAACCGTTTATATAATATGATATGATGACTGACTGAGGAGTGCCGTTGAGACATTTTTGTAAACAACCAAGTTGGGTGCCGCTGGAAAGTTCTCTTCAAGCTGCCATTGCGTCAGTGTGAAACAAACTAGACGGTATAGTTTCTCTAAAAGAAGAACAAACATTTTATGAAATAATTTTAATTGGAACACAAAAAGAAGTGCAATAATCTTTTGCTATAAAACTGAAACTGATTGGTAAAATACTTATGACACATGGATCCCTACTTTCCACCTACCATCACCCTTTTCACTGCCCCATAAGAAGATAACACAAAATAGGGTTTGACAACGGCAACTAAAGTAATAGTTAGGACATTTTAAACGCTTTCCGGATTTCATACTGACAGCTTGTGACCTGGACTATGTTGCTTGAAAACTGCATTAATAGTAATAGACGTTTTGATGTTGTATTATTAACGTAAAGGATTGTGAAGTTGTTACCATTACCTGTACTGGTATCAAAACTCTAGTTGGCAAGCTGGGGCTGCATGTCCAGGGCAAAGAAAATGATTCATGGCGAAACACAACTGGCTCAGCACGACATGCGCTCTGATTATAAGAAAGACTTCAAACATTCAGAACTGTTCCTGTAATCATTCATTTGCACGCCAAAAAGTGTGTTCTTGCATGCCATCCTAAGACACAGGCAAAAATAAGTATAGGCCTGTAGCCATATAGGTTTGGTGCCAGTCGCGGTTTGGGTTTTGGTGCCTAGATCACTGACTAAATAGAAGAAATCATGCCAGGCACTCTCATGATATAAAGTTGTAATTTTTGTTGGTCATTTTTATCTCGGGGCCAGACAGCTGCACCGCTTAAGAAGACCTATTATTTCATTTTAATTTGTATTTGGTGCCATCTTGTAATGAAGCATTGCCATAAAAAGAGTGTGGCACATGAATTTGCTTTCCGTTTTAGTCACAATAAAGCCTGTTATTATTGTCCTATCCTTTCTGCTGAGGCTCCATGCAGTCATCTGGAGCAGTGTCTGGAGCACTTAGTCCAAATTAGAGCAGCTCTTAAGTTGGTGCATGAGGATATAAAAGGAAGCAGGTCTTGGCCAGGTGATGAAGTGAGGCTCCCCTGCAGAGATCCTGTGCTTTGATAAGAGCGTCTCAAGCGCGTCGCTTCCTGACTGATGTCAACGAGAGACGAGGTTGACCCTGAATCCTGGAAGAGTTGTTAATATTAAAGTTAATTTGTGTGGATATGTGTACGTGCATCCTTTTATTTTTGTGATTAACCTGGATTGTCAGCATTCTCAGTCTCATATATATATCAAAATGGATTCAGAGGGATAGGAGTTGGTGTGCGTATATAGGTGGGGGTGAATATGTGGTTTGGAAATGAAAAAAACAAATATTTGCTTTTGTGTTAAGGCCTGCACTTTGATGATATTCATGAGCTTTATGACTTTTGTGTCTCCACAAACTGCATCACCACTGTTTAATAGTCTAATATTCTCTTCCCTTTAAATCAGCTGCTCATTATTTTCGTCTCTAAGTAGCTCCCCTTTTCTGTAATTATTTTATGTTAAGTAGCCTGTCATTGTGTGACTGCTTTTACAGTAAATAGTCACACACAAACTGTTTCCTTTTAGGTGATATCCATGGGCAGTACACAGATCTTCTGAGGCTGTTTGAGTATGGTGGCTTCCCTCCAGAGGCCAACTACCTTTTCCTGGGTGACTACGTGGACAGAGGGAAACAGTCCCTGGAAACCATCTGCCTTCTGTTGGCCTACAAGATCAAATACCCAGAGAACTTTTTCCTGCTTAGGGGCAACCATGAGTGTGCTTCCATCAACCGCATCTACGGGTTCTACGATGAGTGTGAGTGGAAGTATACTCACCCTGCACACATGTACACACAAAAAGCCCTGAAGTACATATTTACAGTAGTTTGGTTCTAATAATGCGTGTTTGTGTGTTCCACCAGGCAAGCGAAGGTTCAACATTAAGTTGTGGAAGACCTTCACTGACTGCTTTAACTGCCTCCCCATCGCTGCTATCATTGATGAGAAGATCTTCTGCTGCCATGGAGGTAAGAAGAACTGTTTGCACGTATTCCCTTACCCTGTCCCTAATGTAAACCAGAGCTTTTTGATACCCTTGTTCAAAATATATTTGTAACAAATCCAATCGAAAGTAATAAGTAATTTTTTTATTTGTTTTATTAGGTCTGTCGCCTGATTTGCAGTCAATGGAGCAGATTCGCAGGATCATGAGGCCAACAGACGTGCCTGATACAGGTACTGTGTGTGTGTGTGTGTGTGTGTGTGTGTGTGTGTGTGTGTGTGTGTGTGTGTGTGTGTGTGTGTGTGTGTGTATATGCACGTAC
>CM022480.1:11165509-11175937 GCA_011952105.1 Coreoperca whiteheadi | reverse complement strand
ATTCCCCCCCCCCCATATAATCCTCTTGATTTGTAGTGAAAGACGCTAAGAGAATTTTTATTTTTATTTTGTGCCTGTGGAAAATTCATGCACAAACATTAAACTATGATGGTCAGTATTTTACCTACAGACATACTGGATAAATTGTGTATTAAAAGTGTCCTTTCATAGTCTTTATATGAAGACGCAGGTAAGTATAGAAACTATCTAGCAGCACAGGTTGCAATTTTGCAAGTGTCTAATATATCTAAGTAAGCCCGTACAGCGTTGAAAACACCAAATAATCAACGTAAATTAAAAGAAGGCTTCACAAAATGCTCCACAAAATTGTTTAGTGCATAATGGAGAAAGTTTTTTGTTGGAATCTTTTCAGTAAAATGCCAGCTGTCCTCCTTTCACATCACCCAATCCATTCAAGCACAGTAAGAAAACTGGTGGAGTCAGGAGTGGGTGGCAGGACCAGGCTGTTTTGCTATGTGATAGTGATGCCACCTGGTGTATAAATACAGTAGTACAGTACAAAGTAATACAAATCAGACGTGAATTTCAAACTAGACAGCTCAGGATGGGCTTTTCATTACATTGCCAGTACAAAATGTTGTCATTTACCATGAGGAGGTACTTAAGTTCGACTGACCAGCGATTAGCCTGGCTGGCAGTTAACTTCACTTTCCTGCAAGTGAGATGCAGTTGACCCTCTGTAGAAAACAGTTGCCTCTTTTCTTTTTTTGCTCTTTGTGGTATTATTCTTTCTGTTCTCTATTCACATGGTTGATTTTTATTCACTTAATTTATTTCCTAATAATAACAAAACAATGAGGTGTTACCAAAAGCTGTTTTGCAATTTGTACATGTTTGTTTGAAAGTCTATAAATTCAATTAAAATGGATGGAAACCAAAATTGTTGTCACTTCTGTTTTTACTGATGTCTTTGCATGAATGTACTGTAAGAAAGTTACTATTCCCTCAACATACAACTGATACTTTATACTCTTCTATAGGTCTGAAGGAGAAAAGGCCCTCACAGGGGTAAAAGCTTGCAAATTTATATACAGTCAATAAATCATACTCAGGTAAAATGAGGTGTCTTACTGGTAGAAATGATTGAAAAGCAGAGAAACTCTTAATTTTTTTTTAATCTCTCCTACTAATGTGTCATTCAATCCAGTGTGACACTTTAGGCAACTGGACCCCGCAGACGCCTCTTTGCCCAGTACAGAGCTTATGCATCGTCCCTGAATGCAGCCAGATGGCCAGTGGCAGGAGAAAACATGGAGCGCCCAGGTGGAAATGAGACAAGATCCAAACTGCGATGAGAGTGTAGTAGATGATGATGATCTGTGGAGTGGGACTGAGGAAAGAAATCAAGGTTAAGTCACAATTTAATCATTTTCACATGTATTTCTGTTTCCTGCAATATTACCGGCTATGATATCTGTTCATTTTAGGCGTATGTGAACCAGTCGCCTGTCTTGCCGAACCTGTACATCCTGCACATCCACTGCGTCAGCCATCATCATGGCATCACTGTCATAAGACATCAGGAAGTAGGGGGTCTGATAGGAGCCGGGCGTCCTTTTTCGCGCCCAGAACACTTTTGTGCCTGGTTCTTACATTATCAATGTGAGTCTCTAGATGATGATGTTGTTTGAGCACTTCAAACAACTATGGAATATTTATAAATATTAAAACAAATATGATCTAGCAAATTTAACAATCAAATCAAATGTTGAATGTTGATGTTACCTTGTTATTGCCAAAGCTCAAAGGCGTTAAGTTGAATATTAGACTTTAACAAGAAAACAATATAAAATAATAAATAAATGACAAGACAACAAATACGCTAAACAGTACCATCCTTGGGAACATACAGTAAATGCACACAATAATAAATCAGTGTAGAAGGTAGGAGACTCTGTTGTAGCCAAGAAAGCTACTAAACTGCTGAATATCTATGTATCGATATTCATTTCTGATATGTCTGTTTCACTTACCATGTACACACACCGATTGTGTCTGATGGAGGGGATGAGCACGGTTTGGGTTTTATTGACAGTTTGTAATGTTTGCAAACACTGCAAAATATGCTTGGAATCCCGTAGAATGTTTTTTTGAAAACAGGAATGTTATGTAATATTGTTATATAAACATATATACAGTGGAGGAAAGTAACAAAGTAGCTTTACTCAAGTATTGTACTTAAGTAACATTTTGAGGTTCTTGAGTATTTCCATTTTATGCAACTTAATACTTTTACTCCACTACATTTTGAAAGCCACAATTGTACTATGTTTATTTGACAACATTAGTTACTAGTTACTTTGCACATTCAGATTATATAATAATATAAATTATTCTGAAATGGGCCATTCTGCAGAATGAGTACTAATTAAGTAAGGTTTTGAATGCAGGAGTTTCACTCCTAACAGAGTATTTCTACACAGTGTTATTACTACTTTTACTTAATAAAAGATCTGAGTACTTCTGAGGAATCGATTAATCGGTCGTTTTCCTGAGGACTGTGTGTGTAATACCCCTTCCCAAACGTATGGCGGCGACGCATATCAGCGACTGATTCAGTTACAGTGCTTCTTGGTCTGTTGTTGACTGGACAGGACCACCGACTGTAGGACGTGACGCAGCCGCGGCGCGTTGCGTTGCGTCCGCTTCCTGCACAACATGGATGGGTCACTGCGCAGCCACAGTTGCAGCGTTGCACTTCTGAGTCAGAAGTGTCGCTTGTGTCCCGTCTGTTGCACCCCATGCGGCGAAAATAGTTTAGGAAGAGTCGTGCGAGCTTTTTTTAGGCGGCTTGAGTTTAACACTAGCCTTTGCAATTCGAAAGAGCCCGTTTTCATACGGAAACGGGAAGTGTTTGAGTGTCCGAGGACAAATGTTGCGTCGCGCCTGTTATTCTTGGCCGCTGTTGACGAGTCTGAAGTTCACCAGTGCAGGTAACGCTGAAGCAGCCAGCGCCGTGAGCTCGTTCATTGTGTCTTTAGGCTGAAAGGTAGCACTAATGCTTATAGCTGTAACGATATATCCGACAGGACCCCCGCATAGTGTGCAGTCACTTAAAATAAAATCATTATTTTTATAGCCGAATAGATCGCTGATTAATCATTGAAATACTATTTTCAAACAGACCTGCCAAACATTTGATGGTTGCAGCCTGTTCAAAATTGAGACGATGCTGCTTTTCTTCGCCTTACGTCGCAGTAAACCGAACTAGAGCTGCAACAATTATTAGTCTATTAGTCCCTAGACAGAAAATTAATTGGCAGCTTTTTTGGATAATTGATGAATTGTGTCAGTCATTTCTCAAGCAAAAATGCCAAACGTTTGCTTATCCAATGGGATTATTTGCTGCTTTTCCTCGACAGAACGAGGCATTTTAAGCTCTTAAAAATTGTGGTTTTCACTGTTTTAGTCACAAAAACAATCGGCAGATTAATAGCTTATGAAAATAATCACTAGTTCCAGCCCTAAACTGGACATCTTTGGGTTGGAACTGTTGGTCAGACAAACAAGGAATTTGAAGACATCACTTTGGGCTGTGGAAAATCAAAACAATAAACTAATGAGCAAGCCCAAATGATTAGTTGATTAATCAAGAAAACAATTGTTAGTTGCAGCCCTGATGTTCTTTTGTAACATACTTATAACTCCGGTTTCCTCAAACCTCCAGGCTGAAGAAAAACTCACTCACCGAACTTCAATGGCATCCTGTCCAGTCGGTCAACTGTGGAAAGCCTCAAGCACCGACTGAAGAATGGCGCGGTTTAGGCGCAAGTTTTGCGTCACGTTAATTGCTTTGGTGTTGCTTGTGCTCATAATAACAGTGGTCTTGAAGGCACTTACACCAGAGGACTCTGTTGGTGTGGAGCTCTTCCCGGACAGGAAGAACGAGGTCCAGAGAGCAAAAAACAACAAACCTGATCAGACCAAAGTGAATGACTCCGCTCAGTCAGACAGAGATGCAGAACTGGAGGCTGCACTGAGGAAGTTCCCTCCTCCAAACTACTATCTGCATGCCTTCTACTATGCATGGTATGGGAACCCCAAGTTTGATGGCAAATACATCCACTGGGACCACCCGCAGCTGCCACACTGGGACTTTAAGGTGGCTCAGGGGTATCCACAAGGGAGACACAGCCCGCCTGATGACATTGGGTCCAACTTCTACCCCTCTTTAGGGGCTTACAGTTCCAGGGATCCCTCCATTATAGAGGCTCATATGCAGCAGCTGCGTACAGCAGCCATTGGTAAGACAGAAATTCACCTGAACTCCAGCGCTGAACAATAATTCATCATCATTTAGTGATGATACTGGGATTTTAGGAGGTCCATACTGACCTGATCAATTAACATTACATACAGTTTCTTCATCAACATCATTATAAAATTCAGTGTTTCTGCTTTGACTTACATTCTTTCAGTTATGTCGGTCTGCCGACTAGTAGCACAGCACTCCCCGGCCTCATGTTACTGTAACTAAAAATGATCTGGGGGACAAGGGAGCACTGATGTAGGATCAATACTCGGTATTGGCAGATACCCTGAGTTGAGGTTTTAGAATCTATAATGGGAGGGAAACAGTCGGATTGGTGCATCCTTATTCAAATCACAAATCCAGTAATAAAGTGTCCTGTATGATATAGCAGATGTATGCAAAGTCACATTTGAAATAATCAAACTGATCTTCATTGCAATTAACTGTGTTATGCAGTGAATCTGCCAAAACCCTGCCTACAGTAAAATCTAAATGAGCTAATTTTGTTCATTTTCATTATTGTCATCAGCTGCTTATCGACATATACAGCATGTCGAAAAAGGATTATATCGAGTTACCGCCCAGCCCTCTATAATAGTACATAATGCAGTGATGATTATCAGCAAACTGGTTGTACAACTTTTAAGTTTTGCAGGGTTTTTTGTTTTTTTTATTATGTATGGTGTAATTTTTGGACATCAGACTTTACTGTAGCGTTATATTTACATTAAATGGCGTTTTATCTTTGTAACTTATCACATGATTTAACATACAAAATCCATATTTTGACTGATATCAGAAACATGAGCGTGAGTCGGCGTGTTTATGATATGTGATATTAAATGTCCTCCGCACATTTAATATCACTGCAATACAGTTACACTGTATGGGTAACCTACTATGTTTATGGACAATTATCTGACTGTTTTCTTTCATTCAGGTTTGGGGTTCATGTTTGTAACTGTGTTTATTCTCAGGTGTCATCGCTGTTTCTTGGTATCCTCCTAATACGAAGGATGATAATGGTGAGCCAACGGATGACTTTGTGCCTTTGCTGCTGGAATTAGCACATAAATACCATATTAAGGTCTGTATGAAGATATGAGTGACTTATGTAGTTGTTTTGCATTTACCAGCGGACTAAATGTTTGATGTACAGAGTCCCTTAGAAACATCTAATACTCTGAAATATATATACTACTATGTTTTGCCATTGAAAGTGTTCATAATAATGAATAATTTAATGTTTTTTTCATTTATGTGTTCACAGGTAGTGTTTCACATTGAACCATACAAAGGAAGAGATGAAGTCAACATGTTCACCAATGTCAAATACATCATTGAGAAGTGAGTGGTGCTGTGTTTCTTCAGTGTTGTCAGTCAAATGTCAGCACCATGATCTTACACTCTCTCTGGAAATCCTTCTGTCATGAGTCATCGCATCAATCCATTAATTGTCATGTTTGCATCTGCGTCTTTCTATCCCTGTGACGTTTTCCTTTCTTCGGTTGTTTATCTTGTGTCGTATACCTCCCCCTCTTCTCAGATACGGAGAGCACCCTGCTTTCTTCAAGTACCGGACAAACACTGGCAAGCTTCTTCCACTCTTCTATGTGTATGACTCATATCTGATTAACTCAGAGCAGTGGGCCAAACTGCTAAAACACACAGAGAGTAACAGCATCAGGGATACCCCGTTTGACGCCATTTTCATCGCCCTGCTGGTTGAGGAGAAACATAAGAGGGATATCCTGACTGCTGGTTTTGATGGGGTCTACACCTACTTTGCTACTAATGGTTTTTCCTATGGGTCCACTCAGCGGAATTGGGACTCTATTAAAGCTTTCTGCGAAGATAACAACCTGATATTCATCCCAAGTGTGGGCCCAGGGTATATTGACACAAGCATTCGACCCTGGAACTTCCAAAACACTCGGAACCGCATCAACGGAAAATACTACGAGAGCTCGCTGAGTGCTGCATTACAAGCCAGGCCTGATTTTATCTCTGTAACCTCTTTTAATGAATGGCACGAGGGCACTCAGATTGAAATGGCAATTCCCAAAACAAGCCAGACAGTGTATCTGGACTATCTGCCCAATAAACCTGCAATCTACCTGGAAATAACTCGCAAGTGGGCTGCCATATTTGGTGGCGAGAGACGGAAATGGCAGGAATGATTTGACTAAGAGCTGTAGCGAATGTTTATTCATGGTTGTATAAAATAATTACATGAAAGCTAAATGAAGTTCTAGTTGCAGAATGCACAACAAAATGCAAATGATGAGTAAATGATTTGCAAATCCACAGGCAAGTGAACTATATTATCTTAATTTTGACTGCAGTGGTGTATGTGATTTTTTTTTTACACTTGGGTGAGTTATTTTATTTTACATTTAACTGATGTCGTATTACTTCTTGTTCACACAGCCTTGGACATTTTTGGATTCATGACGTAATTTGCATGTTTTGTCACTGTCTCCACCACAAACAGCTGAAACTGCATGGGCGTATTTTGTGGCCCTGTAATATTATTAAACCAAACCTCAATCCAAATGAATAAAGTGCACGGCGGAAAGGAAGGGAAGACACAAGGAAACAAAGCAAAAACTCTCGCCTCATTCTGCTTCCAACTCAGACCAAAAACAGTACGGGACAAAGCACCACATAGATCTCGATTTTTTTTTTTTAAAGGCAAGTCAACCTCAAATCTGAGCTGAATCTCAGCAGAGGGATGACAGGACAGCAGTTCAGTTACTGAAACAGGCAAAGAGCCCGGAGAGAGTGGAGGGCAAAATCAAGATTATTTTTATCTGTGGAATAGTTTACCTTCTTATTAATGGTCTGACTCACTGGCACATGGCAGGTACATGTTGTCATGGTGTCAAAATGTTTCTGTCTGAATGCGTCACTTAACAGACACTTAAAGGACCCTTCCTTTCTTGCAGATTTTGCATATTGGGAAGAAAAGTTTAATTTCATGTCACTGTTACAAGATTAAAGTGCATGTGATGAAACACGCTAGAATAATTTCTCCATTTCAAAATACAGCGCGTCAGTGTTTCTATTGGCTGAACGAACACATCCGTTTGGTGAAAGTCGAACAAAGGTGAGCTCTGACGTGCGAGTAGTGTACGGTGGAAAACAGTGACGTCTTGGTCAGGTCAGCTAAACAAGGAGGTAAAACACACAAAGAAACTATGCAGGACAAAGCGGAGCTGCAGATTCAGGTGATAATTCTCTGTAGGTTCGTCACTACAGGCTTCACATTGTCGTCTCATTGTTTTCGCTTTATTAAACCTTTGTTTTAACTCGGAAATAAATTGAGGTAGGGAAGATACATTTGATACATTGTTATTACAAAAATATCAAAATACCGCTTTAAGCCTGCCTTATGAACTGGGGTCATGGAGTTGGAAAGATGAGGGACTGTACCAGGCAGAGAGGGGGTATCACATTTCACCTAACAACTCCACATATCCTTTCCATATTTTGCTTTTCCAAGTTTGAAAGACGCTGTTGAGTTGCATTATGGGAATTGGAGGATCCAGTGTTTTTTAAGCTTGACCCATACAAGGGACTAAAAGTAGTGATATCTCAGCCTCTACTCCTTCAATTTTGACAATTCTTTTTTTCAAATCTGTCTCTTGCAAGTCCCCCAACTTTATGGAAGTGCAATATTAAATCGCCAGAGTGACGCTTTAAATCAGCCATTAAAGAGCTAGTAGGGAGAACTGGCGATGTTAAAGGTTTAATAGTGCTAATTGCCGCATTTGGAAGCTCAAGTGCCTCATTGTTTTTGTAGAATTAACCAACGTTATGTACAGAGGCGTCAATCTGTTGTTCATGGCAGCAAGTGGTAAATTAGCATAAATTACTTCACTGATGCTCGATTTAGTTAGAGGTTGTGGTGCATTATCGCCACTGACTCTCGGTCATAGTTCAGCCCTTGGCTTACCGTCTCATCACTAAAAGGCAGCCATTACTCTGTTATTTAGATAAACAGTCGGCACAGGCCAAGTGAGGGGAAACCTTTTGATGCCTCTTCGCAGCAGAAATGATTCATGTGTTTTATTCAAATGAGAACCGTAAGCAGACGATTGAAGAAGTGTAATATGCGTTAACGCCGAATCTCAGCATCCCCCCCCCCCCCACACACACACACACACACACACACGGACACACACACTGGGGCTCCGCTACAGCCTGCAGCTGCATTGACGGTAAACAGAGCAAGGTAGCGCATGGGCAGCCAGCAGGGAATTATTCCACATCGCATCACATCCCTGAGCATACATGGCGTCCTCACACACCGAGCTATGCATTGAGTGTGTAGGCTGACGGGGTAGCCGCCAATGGGTTTTTTTGTGGGGGGCTTTTTTCTTTGCAGCCATCCTTCTTTGCGTCGGTGTGCACCAGTGAGGAAGATTCAGCGCACATTGCTACAGTAGATAGGCTACCATCATTTTCTGGATCAAGACGATGGATGTGGGCTCATCCGGATCTATTCCTGCAAATACGGCGGACGGGCGCGATTTTCTATTCCAAACGCATCCACATCTTCCATATGTTGCAAGGTGTCTTTGAAAAGGGTACGGACCTCTGGGGGAAATGAGAAGAAAGGTCTATTTTGACTCACGCCTGTCGAGATGGTGAGTGAAATGCATGGCTATTTGTTCCCTGCGCCTCATGGCTGAGCAGCGGTACCTGATTTTTTTTTTTGTTTTTTTTTACGGCAAATCTTCGCCAGCTAATTATGATCCCCCACCGAAAAATGTCACATTACTGACCAGTTCTTTCCCATTTCCCTTTTACATTCCCCATTCACTGGACATTTAAGCGATGTAAAGGTTTTTCTCCAGTGAATGCCACTTGTAAAATTCAAATTTTAACATTGCACTCTTAGCAGTGTTTGCGTTGCACATAACCTTCTGTGTATTTTCCAGCACCATCCTCCACGCTATTATTGATATTCTGCGCGTTTTTGGTGCGCAAAAGGATGTTGTGTTGGGCAACACATGAAGTATTCTAGTGAGTCTCCGATATTATCATCAACTACGGTGCAGCATCACGCCAAAAGACAACCATTTCACACAGTGGCTCGCATCACGTTTTAAAATGACCTTCAGTGCTCAGGGGCTGGAAATTGATTCTCACCTGGGATGGAGTGTCCTTTTCCAATCAGTGGCCTTACCGACAGGACACACACAAATCAAAGTTGAAATAGAAAACAAATGTCATTTTGCAGGGCACGAGCGCTTTCCTTTTGCCCTATAGTCTGTTACTAACACCACATCTGTGACTGATGCTTAAATCTGTGGTTGCGTTTTTTTCTGCCAGTCGTTTCAAGCGTGGCCCCGCTGCAGACTACTCACCCATGCGGCGCTCTTTCCGTGTCCCAAATACATCACAATGCATTTGACAAAACCCTCTATGTTTTTTAAAATCTGAATGAATGCCTGAGCTGTTCTTATGTCTCACTCGAGTCAAATTTCCTGGTACAGAGATGGAAGAGAGGAAAATAACAACTGTGTTACCCTCTCATCTTAAATACTCTGACCTCAGCACCATCACCATGGAGACACTATAACTTTACCACACACTGCATATCTAATAGGCCTGATTGTGATCCCCGCACTGCTGTACACTTCAGCCTTTCCGATTCTATATTATGTTTTACATAATGACACCAACGTATGAAGGTATGCATGGGCTGCATCCTCCATAAAGCAAAGACCTCATCGCTGCTGCTGACAGAAAACATGTTTCAGTGATGTAAGAGGATTTGCCTACATGAAAATGTATTGATACTGTAAGCTTTTAAAAGGAGTTGCACTCATCTGGCCCTGGTTCATGTGGCCTTTGTGCAAAGATCTTTGTACCTTAATCGTACATAAGGCCAATATCATTCCCCATATGTCATATTGGACAGATGATGTGAGGAAAATCAGTTTTGGAGCTGGTCCTATTGATTTAAATCTGCCTCAGCGATGTGTTTCAAGGTCTGTTTCTGCACTTGGTGTCTCAATCTGCTTAAAATGCAGGTGCGTTGAGCCCCAGAGAGCTGGAGAGTCAGGGCCTTTCTACTCTCCTCAGCCTTAAGATGGCAGCATTCTTTAACAATACATAGTGCATGCCAAAAACTAATATCAGCT
>CM022480.1:11099522-11165484 GCA_011952105.1 Coreoperca whiteheadi | reverse complement strand
AATCTTCGCCAGCTAATTATGATCCCCCACCGAAAAATGTCACATTACTGACCAGTTCTTTCCCATTTCCTTTTTACATTCCCCATTCACTGGACATTTAAGCGATGTAAAGGTTTTTCTCCAGTGAATGCCACTTGTAAAATTCAAATTTTAACATTGCACTCTTAGCAGTGTTTGCGTTGCACATAACCTTCTGTGTATTTTCCAGCACCATCCTCCACGCTATTATTGATATTCTGCGCGTTTTTGGTGCGCAAAACATGAAGTATTCTAGTGAGTCTCCGATATTATCATCAACTACGGTGCAGCATCACGCCAAAAGACAACCATTTCACACAGTGGCTCGCATCACGTTTTAAAATGACCTTCAGTGCTCAGGGGCTGGAAATTGATTCTCACCTGGGATGGAGTGTCCTTTTCCAAGGACACACACAAATCAAAGTTGAAATAGAAAACAAATGTCATTTTGCAGGGCACGAGCGCTTTCCTTTTGCCCTATAGTCTGTTACTAACACCACATCTGTGACTGATGCTTAAATCTGTGGTTGCGTTTTTTTCTGCCAGTCGTTTCAAGCGTGGCCCCGCTGCAGACTACTCACCCATGCGGCGCTCTTTCCGTGTCCCAAATACATCACAATGCATTTGACAAAACCCTCTATGTTTTTTAAAATCTGAATGAATGCCTGAGCTGTTCTTATGTCTCACTCGAGTCAAATTTCCTGGTACAGAGATGGAAGAGAGGAAAATAACAACTGTGTTACCCTCTCATCTTAAATACTCTGACCTCAGCACCATCACCATGGAGACACTATAACTTTACCACACACTGCATATCTAATAGGCCTGATTGTGATCCCCGCACTGCTGTACACTTCAGCCTTTCCGATTCTATATTATGTTTTCATCGCTGCTGCTGACAGAAAACATGTTTCAGTGATGTAAGAGGATTTGCCTACATGAAAATGTATTGATACTGTAAGCTTTTAAAAGGAGTTGCACTCATCTGGCCCTGGTTCATGTGGCCTTTGTGCAAAGATCTTTGTACCTTAATCGTACATAAGGCCAATATCATTCCCCATATGTCATATTGGACAGATGATGTGAGGAAAATCAGTTTTGGAGCTGGTCCTATTGATTTAAATCTGCCTCAGCGATGTGTTTCAAGGTCTGTTTCTGCACTTGGTGTCTCAATCTGCTTAAAATGCAGGTGCGTTGAGCCCCAGAGAGCTGGAGAGTCAGGGCCTTTCTACTCTCCTCAGCCTTAAGATGGCAGCATTCTTTAACAATACATAGTGCATGCCAAAAACTAATATCAGCTGGAACTCACCTCCATGCTTAACTGGCAAATTTGAAATAACATCCATGATTAACTGGAAATGTCGCAATAACCTTAGTGTTTTCTTTTTATTTCCCAGCTAATTTAAAAGATGTGCTTGTGGAGATGAAGCTTATCTCTGCATGTTGATTGCATAATAACCTCCAGACATGATGCTACATGCTTTTTCTGTGGTGATGTTCAGTTTCTTTCCCCCATCTCTAGCCCTAATTGATTCTCTCTGATTCTCTCTCTCTGCTCACGTAAAGGAGGCATCATTAAGAAGAACTGTACATTCAAGATCAAGCACACCTCGTTAGATCATTACAGATTATTGTCTATGAGCACTGAATCATAAAGAAGATTGATCCCACTGTCAACCCAATGTAGGAACTGCTCCCTCCGATTCCCACAACCTCTACTCTTGCTTGGATTTCAGCATTCAGTCAAATCCACCAGGTTTGTATCATAATGTGCCTGAGGAGGCAATACATTTTGTTTAACGAGTATTGATCCAACGTAGTGGGTGCCTTGTGCATGGCAGGGTGTAAACCCATAAGAATAGCAACACTATGTTCACATGCAGATGCCCACAGGCTAACTGTATTTAATTGAGGCACAAATGATGTTCAGTCTCAATGATCCAGAATAACAGACATTATATACACATGGTGGTAATGTGCGGCACCTTTACATAAATAAGTGATTAGTCTGGATGTTGTATCCTGTTGATCATGACTTTATTCTGGCTTTTCTTCTTTGGTGTGGCCTTTTCAGGACAGAGTATGCCATCTGCACCTTTTCACAGAATCCTACGACCCCTTCTGCTCGGCACTTTCATACTGGGATGCTTTGTGACTCTGTTTTTGATGTATTTTAAACCATCCACCAGCTGGTTATCGGGTCCTGTAGAGTCAACAGTATCCACAGACCGGGTCAAGAACCTCTTCTCCACCAAGAGCGATAGAAACGTGACCACCGTGCTGATCTGGCTCTGGCCCTTCGGACAAACCTACGACCTGAGTGTGTGCAGCTCTCTCTTCAACATCGATGGCTGTTTCATCACAGCGGACAGGAACCTTTTCAACAAGTCGGATGGGGTCGTCATCCATCACCGAGACATCTGCACTGACCTGTCCAACCTGCCACCGCTCCAGCGACCATCCTTCCAGAAATGGATATGGATGAACTTGGAGTCGCCGTCGCACTCCTCCCAGCTGCCTGGGATCGAGAACCTGTTCAATCTGACTCTTAATTACCGTCAGGATGCTGACATTGAAGTGCCTTATGGGTCCATCGTAGCAGCGGAGGGCGAGGAGGACTTCGTCCCACCCAGCAAAAACAAGCTTATCTGCTGGATTGTGAGCAACTGGAACCAGGACCACGTGCGGGTGAAATACTACAATGAGCTGTACAAACACATTGAGGTTCACGCGTATGGACAAGCCTTTGGGGAGTACATCTCTGACCAAGACTACTTCCCCACCATCGCCAGCTGTAAGTTCTACCTGGCTTTTGAGAACTCCATCCACAAGGACTACATTACTGAAAAACTGTACAACCCGCTCTCTGTGGGGACAGTGCCAGTGGTTCTCGGCCCTCCCAGGCAGAACTACGAGAACTTTATCCAGGGGGACGCCTTCATCCACGTGGACGACTTCACTTCCCCCAAGGAGCTGGCTGATTATCTGCTGCTCCTGGACAAGAACGAGGAAATGTACCTCAGGTACTTTGACTGGCGGCGGCACTTTAAAGTAAAGAAGGCTTATTTCTGGGCAGAGCACACATGCCTGGCTTGTGATTACCTGCGTAGGCACAAGGAGTACAAGGCATTTAATAACCTTGACAAGTGGTACTGGGGTGGATAGTGCTTTGAAGGGCTATGCAGTGCTTGTTTTGTCGTTGAAGGCAGTGCTAAAAGATTTTTGTTCTTCAGTTAACTTGAAGGTTCATTACTGTGCTGTCCAGAGCTCCCGAACAATGTTTTTCTATTGGTTCCGTGGCCCAGTGAGACATCCATCTTGTTTTTTTATTTGCAAGCCAATTTTGCTAAGCCTTATTTTGACTTTTGTTATTCATTCATTTATTTATTATGAATTACAAATGCACTACATTTTTTATTGTTATTTCAACCCATCTTTTGCTTAACATGCCCACTTTTGCTGCTATTTTTTATGTTTTTGTTCTATTATTGTTATGAATTATTAGTATTAATGCTTGATTGTATGGATGTTCCCATATAACAGATAACATTCATGATGCAAAGTTGTTGTTTTTCTTCTCTAAATATCACTATTTCATGAAGTGGCACACAGCGGAAATCGGACTAGTGGCTGCAGAAGGAGACTGACATAAAAAGTGAAAATATTTATGTAATATTTATTCAAATGAGGCATTATATGATTAAAAAAAACAATCTCATTTGTGCTAGTGATGCAGTCACCTATGCAGTGTTTACTTTGCACTGCTAATCCAACTGTTACCTATCTTTACATATGTACAGTAAGACAGACGGTCATCATATTATGTGGTTGTAGATGGCATATGGTGATCATTACCCCGGTAGTCTCCGAAAGCAGATGTGTCTCTGCTTTGTGAGGAGGAGGTTACTATTTTAATCGTGTTTGCTCATTGCTACATGTGATGTGTCATGCAGTCGGATCCTGTGTGGATGATGATAATACAGAAGAGAGCCGTTGTACTGCAATATGAAACTCCCCACACCTCATTATGCTGCATTCTGATTTGATCTACAAAAGTATATAATTTTTAATTGAATATAGTGACAAAGAGGAAAAAGCACAAAATGAACATATTACTGAATCCTTTGATTAAGCTATTTTGCTGTGTTAACTGTACTGTCATCCCACAATGTGACCTTAAATATTTACACTGATATTTTAAACTATTTCAAGCAGATTTTACCATAAGATCAGGTGAGATCTGCCCACATGTTTGCGACCTGTTAGATGTGACATTTTCACGATTATTCTGTCTTTGAATCGCAGTGTTGTTTGGGGAGTTAGAGGTTGCATGTGAAAGATATTTTTCTGTGTTTTCTTTGTTTACTCTCCTGTTTACAGTTGTGGGGCTTGCCAGCCAACCTACACCACTCAAGATCACACATCAGCACCTGTAGATTTCACACCACCTTAAAATGTTGTCAGAATAGCAAATCCACTAAACAATGCATCTCAACAGCACTCAGCAGCTATTGACATGATGGTTGAGTTTTTACAGAAAGTACTGTGCAAAACCATGTCAACATTTTATGCAAGATGAGCCGGCGGCTTCTTGGTCAAAGTACTCAAACACGTTTCAGGTTATTATCATTTTGATATTTCTTCACTGTCAAAGGGACCACTGATGTAAATTAGGATGAATTCATTTATTTTTCTTATGAAATATGGTTCCAAATGCCATAGTGAAACCTGTATATAAACCTTGTAGTGAACTGAATCATCATCTGAATCAAACCAGCCCACTAATACAGATCAATCCTGTATGCGCACCAGACTGAGGGAGTGTTTCCATTTATGAGGGAAAAAAAAATGTGTTGTATATATTTTTAATTTTAGAATCTCTTTATAACATGCAAGTGTTGTCAGGCAGTGAATGTGTTTTCGCTGCACCTTTGTAAGTAATGTTGGTGCTTCTAGAGGATGTGAATCAAGGCGAAAAGGATAACCAGCCTCAGAGACAATGGTTTTAGTGTTGTGAGGTGGCCATTTTCACCAAGGGAGGCAGTTTTACACTGAAGTTTTTTTTTTTGATTAGGCAGTAATCCTGTTGGCATTACCTAATTGAAAAAGTCATGCCAAAATGCAGCAGAGATATGGCACTTTTATTCATGTGGAGTTGTGTGACCCACTGTGCTGTATTAGATGGAGCTATTGTGAGTTCAGAAACTGTCATCCAAGATCTCGGCTGTCCCACAGATTAACTATGAAACTGCCACTCGTGGTTTCATATTGTACAGTCCAAATTCATGTATGAAAACAAAGGTTTCTTGTCCAATGTGGTTGGTGAATTTAAGGAACAAAAGCCGTTTTTTTTATTTTTTGTGTTGTCTATCACTTTCATCCCCTCACACCTTTCTCTCTTTTTTGCACAAAAAACAAACCTGAGGAGTTGTGGCTTCTCTGTCGCCTGTCGGAGTCTGTGAGTGTGTCACAGCACCAGAGAGTGAATCAGGATGTCTCTGGATACTGTCTGACCTGGCAATGATTTTGCTGGAGTCTTTAAAAACACTGAATACAGAGTGGGATGAAATCTTCATGTGCAGTTGAACATGACGATTTCTCCAGAAATGCTCATTTTCTGCCAGTTCACTGAAATAATCAGTGAGTCAACGAGTACATGTTTTTTGCCAAATCATTGTATTTTGCCAAATGTTGTGTTTTAACTGTAGATGTCTGATAGTGTCAAAGATAATAAAGATATGGACAAATGAGCAAACATGAGGGGAGCATACAGCACATTTTTGTAAAGAGACAGCTGATGATGTATTTGATGCCTTTTGAAATAATCTTACACTGAAACCGTTTTTTCAACAAAAAGTGATTCTATTGTTTGCTGCTCTTAAACGAATAGTTTGAAATACACTTATATTCCCTTTCTTGCCAATAGTTAAATGAAAAGAACGATACCACTCTCATGTTTGTCAATACATAGCAAGAACCAAAAGCCAGTTAGCTCATCTTAGCATGACGACTGGAAACAGGGGGAGCAGCTAGCCTATATCTTGTTCATTTAAGCCGTAGAAAAAGCAGCATGACAATGTTTTTGTTAAACTTTTATTTATTGAGCTTTAAAGGTGCTGGTAGGTAGATGTTGTTGCCTTTGGACAGAGCCAGGCTTGCTGTTTCCCCCTGTTTCCATTCACAAGTAAGGGAATTCCAAAATCCCAAGATTTCAAACTATTCATAATAATTTTACATGAACCTTGTATATGAAAGTTTGAGTTCTTCAGGCTAAACAAAGTTAGTTGGTCATAACGCATTTTACATGATATGATCACCTAATATAGTGTTCTGGCATCAATATCAAATATAATTTCCACAAATGTCGCCCACACTGTTCTCCAGTGCCATGTAATGCAGGCGGAGGTATAAATAGCGATCCAAAAGCCTTGATAAGTGATTGATGAGAGTGAGGAGAGTGTGTTGTGGTGGTTACGCCTCGATCCTCCGGCTGTTGTTAGTTACCCTATATCCTCACTAGCACTCTGGTATTTGAAGTCACCTCCTCCACCATGCAGAGAGGACATCTTTTTTTTAAAGTGTGTGATAAATGTGTGTGTTTGCAAATAATCCATCGCTGTCAGTTGGGGATTCATTTGAAAGTTCAGGTGGCAGGAGGGGATTGTCCCTCCAGTTTTCAGAACTCAAGACAATGTCACAGAGGAGGACATTATCTTCAGCAGTGGATTTTACATTTGCTTGGTTAAATACAATGCTGAACATTACTCTGTAGATTGCATCTATTGATTGTACATATCTTAAATACACTATAATCATTATTTTTATAAGAACAAGCATGAGATATGAAAGGTGTTTCTCAAGGTGACAAAACTACAGAAAATTATAACCCGACTCTGCAGTTCCCATCAGCTCGATAGAGCTTTAAAGCATCTTTCAGCTCAGTGTTTTGTTTTTTTGGTTCGCCACTTTACTGTTTTGGTTCAGTATAACCAGTGCTCTAATAATGGCAACAAACATTTTACCATTTACAGTCTCCATTTCCTGTAGCAGCTACGTCAGATATCTCTGTTTGTAGGTTTTGAATAACTGATAAAAATTCTAGGTAAAAAAATGTCTTATTTAGGTTAGATATTGAAGTATGTTTTGTGCTCTGACTTGCTGGCACCCAAAGTTAATTAGCAGCTTCATCTACACAGTTAATCCAAATGCCACAAAATCTGTGGGCTGGCAGGGATCGAAGAAAATAACCTTTTAATGGGTTGTGCATTCCTAGGAGTAGACAACTTTCTCTCCTCTTTAGCAGTGGGGATCATATGTCTGGCTCTGTAACAGGTCTTGTCACCCACTCATACCATGACTCATTTTGGTGAGAACTGGGAAGGGGGGGCAGAGTTGGTGGAGGCTTTACCCAGGTGCTCACAGGGCCTCCCTGAAGGGGTGTAAGGTTTTCTGAGATATAGACTTAGTAGATTGTATCTCCTCGCCCCCTATGTGGCTATCCTGTTTATTTGAAAACGCTGCTTTGAAAGCGAGCCCTCCACGTCGCAGACGAGTGCTGAGGCTTCTCAAAGGGCCAGGTTTGTGTGAGTCCTCTCATTAACTACTAGAGCCGCCCCTCATCTCAACCTAATGGATCCCACTTATGCTGTCATCACCATGCCAACCAGCTGTCAACTCTGGTGCAGTGAGGCTTTTGTGCTTCAGAGAGATGCAACTGTGTAGTGTTGATCTGTCGCAGTCTACAACAAGTCGCCACCTCAAAGGAGCCACCAAAGTAAATGCTTCTCTTCTTCTCTGAAATAATTTAATTAAGAGAGTGAAAAAACAGCCACTGACACCTTATTGTAAAGACTGAATACATTAAGATAAGAGGACACCCGAGTCCAGGTCAGATAAAGGCCTATTTATTGGGGCTAGACAGGCCGCATACGAAATCTGTTGGCAGCTGCTCACTAGTTGACTTCAGAGGATTAAGCAGGCAAAAAGGAATATGCAAGATCAGCAAGCTTTTTGCTCTGCAGAGTTGGCACTGTCTGGTGTAGAAGTTAATAATCCAAGAGACAAAGACCAGCACCTGTTATCTCTCAGATTCAAATCAGTGTAGTTATAAAAAAATGACAAACAAGCATGCACAAATGCAGATTAATACTGACAATATAAACACAATATACAATAATCTCTGACTTAATATCCAATGAATAACGTTGCCTGTTGACATCCAATTTATTTTTCATGACTTTCATATTGTGTTAATACCTTCAAAGAGATGAGAATTTTTGTTTGCTGGTGAATATAGGTCACCTCCACGCTTGATGTCACATGATGACAGACATACTGTGCAGCAGCCACCAATGCAACAAAGATTAGAAGCTTTTAAGAGGCAATGACTATATTTGTCCTACCGTTGGTTCTGGGTTTATTTAAGGTCTTTATGGCTTTGTGATTTGCAACCGCTGATCTGGACACCAGCAGGGAGCAAGGATACAATACAGCTGTAATTTAATCCTGAGCATCAGATGACTCTGTGTAATCCGATGGATCCACCTACTTAGAAATAAGTAGAACCTGAAGGATGGCATGGCTTCAAATCAGAAACATGTCCTACACCAGAATGTCTGACATGATATGGTTATTTTATGCTGAAAGCCTTACATAACATGCAGCGTGTAAGTCAAAAATAACAGTCTTACATTATTCCTCAGAGGTTTGTAGATACCACCTACATTCAGACACATGTTCCAACATCATATGCTGATCCAACAATGGATTACATTTTATTTATTCCCAAGTGCGTAATTCTAGATGAATTCCTTCACAAGGAGTGGTACTGAAGTGAATATATAGAGAAGACAGAGGGAAGAGAGTTCATCTAGACAGAGTTGCATTCCACTCAGCCTCATTGCTGTCACTGACCTTCCTGTGTGTGTATACGAGGGATTAGGCCTGTGGGCTGGGCTGGTGGTCTTCTCAGGCTATTTATATGAGGATGTCCACCCCCTGATCCTTTTGGAAATCTGATATGAGCACATGTTTCAAGATTCAAATGTAATTAGTCGACTGCCAGTCAAAGATGCTGAAGAACTGGGATTTTTTTAACCAGGTGGAAAAGGAGGATTTGTTCAACATGCATTTTTGACACCTACAACTGTGCATTCACTTGATATATGTGATTGAGCCAAACATACACGTATACAATTCCGAATGGATTTGAATCCTATAGTGTACTGTAATGATCTGGGCACAACACTACACACTAAAAATAACTGGGTCAAAGTTGTTATGATCCAGTGTTATTTTTCCTGTTATAATCTTCTCTAGCTCTTTTTAAATGTACATGTCATTATTTGTTGCTGATTATTCCTAATATATGTATCCTTAACAGTTTTGGATGTCATATGCACACATTTTGGGTAGATAACCCAACATTAATATAAAAATAACACTAACACTGGGTCAAAACAATCAATTGGTACTAGTTAAAGTTAACCCAGTTTTGCATCGGTGCTATAATGGCCCAAACTAGGTACATTTTTAACACAGTGATTTTTAGTGTTTATTGCCAGTTATCTTTTGTTCCAGAGCAACATGTGTTTTTAATGAGGTTACAAGAGTATCGCTATCAGCAAGATGGTCACCATCAAACTGTCATTTCTGCTCCTCCTCCTTTATTTTGCCATGGATGGATTGAACATCCACAGGCCCGCAGCTTCCCCCTTCTGAAGTGCTGCCAAGGCGCTCTCGATAGCTACTGAGAGGTCCTGGCATTATAGTTCAGTACCTGGCAGCCACAAAGCTGCTGGCGGCTACCTCTCGTAAGCCATCTGCAACTGCTTGTGTGTGTAGCAGGCACTGACAAAGGCCACAAGTGTGTCCATCCAAATAGCCAACTATCTCTGCTGTGGCATCAATATACAAACTGATATTAGTATGTGGAAAAGAAAAGGATTTTGCCTCTTTAGGCTCAGATCTCATCATTTACTAATGTGTATTCATGGGAAATTGATCAAACATTTGGGCACTGACATTAATTGTAATAGTAGGCTGTCAGGTTTCCCAACAATAATCTATCTTCTAGTCCTAAAACTGCATTTCTCATTGCTTTCTGAGCAAAAGCAACAATGATTAAAACAGTTCAAAGGCTTAGCGATCTGTGCTCCATCAGCTCCCTTAAAAGGTGCAGAATGATGTAGTGGAGCATGTTCATTCTCTCCAGAGATTACTGCTAATATGAAGGCCAGTATTTATAGAAGATCCCCCCCAGTGGATACCCCTAATCCTGCCTCACCCGTTTTCAACCCTGCCCCATCTCTGTGCCTGGACTGCTCGCTCTCTGCAGCCCCCTGCTTCAGCCGCATCCTTGCCCCATATCAACTGAGGTAGAGAGTTCTTTAATACAACACTGCTTTGTTCTGATTCTTTTTAAAGAAGGGAAAAATTGCTTGGCCTCTTCACATTGCTTGGACATGGCATTTTACGTCTTTCCTATTCTTTTTTATTTTCCAATTTTCCTTCTCTTGCTCTCTTTGACTTATAGCTAAGAAAAGCAAACAATGTCCACCAGCGAGCGTTTCGACTGCCATTACTGCAAAGACTCCCTGCTGGGAAAGAAGTACATAATGAAAGAGGACACTCAGTACTGCACTAAGTGCTATGAGAACCTGTTCGCTAACTGCTGTGAGGGCTGCTCTTTACCAATTGGCTGTAACTGCAAGGTAAGGAAGCACCACTTTTATCCTGAGAGTAAAGACTTTGTCGTCAGTAATGTGTAAAATAAGAATGAAAGTTTTGTTTATTTAAATTATGATCTAAAGGTGAGAATAATTTTGTCATTTTATGTATTTTGATCACATTGACCTCTTAAAACACCAACTCATTACTTCTAGAGTTATTCTAACATGTTTCTATCCATGCATATTCTAAATAAATATTTTAGTTTACAGAATATCCACAAGTACAATAAATAATGTGTGAAATTTCTACAGGACTTGTCTTACAAGGATCGCCACTGGCATGAGCAGTGTTTCAAGTGTGCAAAGTGCAGCCGCTCTCTGGTGGAAAAGGCCTTTGCTGCCAAGGATGATTTGTTGCTCTGCACTGAATGCTATGCCCATGATTATTCCTCCAAGTGCACCACTTGCAAGAAAACTGTCATGCCAGGTATATGTTGGGGATGATTGGGTGAACAATATCACCTTAAATTGATATCATGATACATTGTCACATTTACATTCATGACAATAAATGTTTTTTAAAACATAAATCTATTATACGACATACAATTTCACCAGAAGGTCCATTTATTGGCTGTTCTGGACCTTTTGCTCATTGATTCTATTGTTTCCAAGGTCAAGAATGAACTTTTAATATCAACTTTTAAGCCAACACAGACCAGAAGTACTTTAAGTGCTAGGTATTTCAACATATAACTCCATGAAAACTGAAAAAAGTAAAGATCAGATCAAGAGAGAGAAACAATCGAGAGCTCCAGAACAGCTACTATGGGGCTAAACTTAATTTTCTTACTTGTGTTGGTTTACTTGTAGAATTTGTCCTGATTAGAGAAAAAGTTTGACATTTTGGGAAATATTCTTATTTGCTTTCTTGCCGAGAGTTGGATGAGAAGGTCGATACAAATCTCATATCTATACGGTAAATACAGAAGCAACAGCTACACCTCTACAGCTCACCAAATAATACATTATATCTTGTTTTTGTATCTGTAAAACTGAAGTGCAAAAATTACATGTTGTGGTTTTACAGGGCAAGAAAGCATATTCTTACGATATGCTATCACTTTAAATGCAGTACGCCAGTTAACATTTCAGGAGTTCTGGACTAGACAGTGAGCAGATTGGTTGGTTAAACCTCTGGTTAGACATTATTGGTTATTGTTGCTAATCTCGTTTATTTATATGGCATTTTGACAATTTATTCAAATTTGAGAGTTAGGCAGGAAAGAGATCCGTAACAGTAATTTGTTTTACAAAAAACGAAAACAATTTCAAAAGTTGAGATTGAAAGTTCATCCACAATCTTGGAAACAACATTTCACCACAGGGTCCATTTAGTAGAGCTTACGATCATATCAAACAATAATTAGGTTGCACAGTTGTCCTGGAGTTGTAGAGTTTCAATTTTTCTGAGCACTTTAAAAACGTTTTGTTGCCTTAAAAGTTGAGATTGAGTGAACCTTCAATTTGAACATCTAACGTTCCCTGACAATTGGGCAAACTCCATCTTCAGAGGAAGATTGAGCAGTACTAAATGGAACTTAAGTCCTTAAAGTACTCAGAAAAATGTAAACTTGAACAACTGAAATTCCTTGACAAATAGGTAACTAAATCTGCTAAAGAAGATTGTGTGAAAATTGTTTGCTTATGAATTATCTACTGCTTGTCAGGTTCTGCCAAGGTGGGGAACAGGTAGAGGACCCAAATGCAGACGAAGGAGGCAGAATGATGACTTGAATGGTGATTTTAATAGCTTAGAGGGTGGTAGACAAGTGGCAAGCAGGTAACAGGTGGGCTAGCAGATATACAGGTTGGCAGATAGACAGGCAAATAAACCAGTAACAGGTGTGAGGTAAACATAAATTCCACAAACACATAGAATTAAATACACTTAGGTTAGGGATCCAAAGAGACACAGGTGAAACTAATTGACACAGGTGAAACAATCAAAGCAATCAAAGACAGGAAGCAAAACTACAAAGACACATGAGGTGGAAACACTTACCAAAATAAAACAGGAAATTAAAAAACAAAAACCCAAAACCATGACATTGATTTTATGTGCAGAAAAGAGTATAAAACTAATATACTGTATATGAAAATATAAACATTTAGAACGCTAAACAGCGATGCAATTTCATCCTCTCCCAAAATTCTTTCCAAGATTATTGAGATTGCATCGTCCTCTCCCTACAGATAAAGCAGGACTATTTTGGGCCACTGTGTGTTTCTATCATAGAGGTACCATATGCTGACTAAGCTGCTTTTGTCCCCTGTGCCAGGTTCCCGCAAAATGGAATACAAGGGGAACAGCTGGCATGAGACCTGCTTCCTGTGCCACCGCTGCCAGCAGCCAATGGGAACCAAGTCCTTCATCCCAAAAGACACCGGCTACTTCTGTGTGGCCTGCTTCGAGAAGCAGTTTGCCTACCAGTGCTGTGCTTGTAAGAAGGTAGGGTTACAGCTGAGTGTTTTGTATGTATGACTGCTGCAGTAGGCCTAAATCCCCCTGAGTCTGTTATGCTAATGTTGCTCACACACTACATAATAAAAGGATGCATAACAAGAGTCAGTCTGTGTTTTATTTGAGATTGCCCTATCTTGATTTGTGTTACCTCTAGGCCATCACAACAGGTGGAGTGACCTACCAAGACAAGCCCTGGCACCGCGAGTGTTTCCTATGCATCGGCTGCAGAAAGCAGCTGTC
The DNA here is from genome assembly GCA_011952105.1 of Coreoperca whiteheadi. Classification (NCBI taxonomy): domain Eukaryota; kingdom Metazoa; phylum Chordata; class Actinopteri; order Centrarchiformes; family Sinipercidae; genus Coreoperca; species Coreoperca whiteheadi. The sequence goes on along the minus strand of CM022480.1, from coordinate 11,152,029 downwards.
GGGTCAGCGCTTCACCTCCAGGGAAAACTACCCCTACTGCCTCGAATGCTTCAGCAACCTGTATGCAAAGAAGTGCGTAGGCTGCACTAAGCCCATCACCAGTGAGTCACTGTGCCCATGTTTTCATTCACTCTGACACCGCTCACGCAGTTCTCCTGCTCACATTCGAAGCATTTATTTGCATTTGTATAGGAGCTGTCGGATAAACAAGGTGAAGATCTCATTAACCTGCACATTATGTAAATACATGGATCTTTCTTTGATGTGTGCAGGTCTGGCAGGGGCCAAGTACATCTCTTTTGAGGAGCGCCAGTGGCACAGCGAGTGTTTCACCTGCACTCAGTGCTCCGTGTCGCTGGTGGGACGCGGCTTCCTCACCCAGCGCGACAACATCTTGTGCACTGACTGTGGGAGGGAGAAGTGACCTTTTCATGAAGGGGTCACAGTAAAAAGAGCTCATATTTTGATACAGATATTGCATATCCACGAATGTTTCTTCTTTGCATGCCTCGGTATAAACAAACTTTCAGTGTTAAATGCTTATTTTGGTGTTATAAATGACCATTAGTTCTCTCACATTGCCCACACACAAAAACTGTGATGTTTCCATAAAGATAAACATGTGTCTTTAAAGTTAGGGCTCCGTTGTTTGTGATTCTTTGTTTCTTGAAATTAAAAATTCATGTTTTTTTCCTCATATACTTTATTTTTGAAAAGGATAAAATGATGTTGAAAACATATTTCTGATATTAGAGCTGATGGAGACTCGTCAATTAATGGATTAGTCGATTGACAGAAAATTAATTTTAATTTGATAATCAATTAATCATTTCCGTCATTTTTCAAACAAAAATCTCCTGCTTCTGAGGAGGGATTAGGATTTGTCATATCTTATATGACAGTAAACTTAATAATTTGGATTTTGGACTGTTGGTCTGATTAAAAAAAGTATTTTGAAGAGGTTACTTTGGAAATTCTAATGAGTATTTTCCACCATTTTCTTACATTTTATGGACAAAAAGATTAATCAAGAAAATAATCAGCAGTTTAACTGATGATGAAAACTATTGTTAGTTGCACCCCAAAACATATTTCCCTTTAATACAGGTATGACTGCTTTAGTTACGCATATATTTCTGCTGTATCCTTTGTAAACATTGGTTATGATAAAAAATGTATTCACACTAAAGAAACAAAGAGTGATGCATTATTTATGCTTCTCTCATGTGAACTACTACACACACTAAAGGTTATTCCAATAAAGACCTTTTTATGTCATGCTGAAATGGATATCAGGCCTGCTGTTGCTCATCCTAATATGTCTTATTCTGCTCCGATGATGCCATCCAGAGGAGGAGTCTGCAAATGTCAGTTTGTATGAAATTCCCCAGCAAGGAGAGCAGACACAAAGTTCAGTGTAACAAAAATATAGCTTTGGTGGTAGGTTTGAAATCCAGATCTTTTTATAACCTTACTGTCCCATCTTAGTCACCCTTTAGACAATCATTGCTGTAAAACAAACCTCTGGTACATTTCTGTTGCCTCTTGACCTTGTCGCACCCAGTACATTGAAGTTGTAAACAAACAGAGCGACCATATATGGTTTGATCAGCAGATCATTTCCTCTTCTACTTGTACATTATCCACTGACCAAAGCCACCACTTCGGTCCATGCAAAAGTCAAGAATACAAGTGACCATAACTGTGGGCACCTCAAAATATCTGTCTTCCACACTATACAGTAACTATTGTTTTGATACTTGTAAAAGTTGGTTTTCTTGGTGATGGCTGCTGGTTGAGTTGTGCAAGTGTCCTCACATGGCAGGATGAGTGGCGTAAAATGCTGACACAGATTTCCTGTCAGGATTTGGTCACATGAGAGGGGAAACTACTCTACACTTCATAAACTTGTGGAACAATCAAAGAGGAAGGGAGAACAGCAGAGAGGTAGGGACGTCTTATTTTAATTATTTCACAGGAGATCTTTAGCTTTGATTTTGCCAGATACTTATTGTATTTTACCTTACGAAAATAAGGCATCCTTAAATTTCTGCAATGGCTTTTCGAGCATTTACACAGACACATGTCTATGAAAAACAAGCAGCCCCAAAAGAAAAGGACAAATCCAGCATCCAGTGCCTTGAGTGCTATGACCGAAATGTGTATATAGGAACCAAAGATGCAACAGTCCAGCATCTCATCCTTCCCAGTAGCACAAATGGAGACCCGAGTCCTGGCCAGAGAAAAACCAGAGAAGGTAGGGCAAGAAAACTAGGCTCAAGCAACCAAGTAGCCCAACTGAGGGCAGTCCCACTTTTCAACCATCTGCTGGTCCTATGCGACCGGAGTGTTACTGCCCTCAACATGTTCTCCTTAGAGGCTGTTCCTGGTCTAAAGAAGATCCAGCATGTATCTTTGTTTGAGGTGTGCGACTCATCGCTCGCAGCCCAGCCAGCATGTGTGGAGATGGTGACTTCCTCCAGCCGCAGGAAGGTGATCCAGATCCATGTTGTAGGAGTGGACAGGTGGGAGGTTGTAAAAGAAGTCCCACTGCTCCAGGACCCTGTGGCCTTGGCGGTAGATGGCACCAGTCTGTGTGTAGCTACCAGCGACAGGTATCTCCTCTGTGATATTCATACTGGGCACAGTGAGGAGCTTTTTCCTCACAATCACAGCAGGCAGCGTGCCATTGTTACCTCAGTGGGGCGAGGGGAATTCCTCCTGAACGGGCCTGAATCTTTGGGTAAGAGCTGCCAAAATGTTTATAGAACATGTTGTTCTACAGGCTGTTGAGCACATACATCTTTTGTCATTATATGCCTCCTTTCCAAAGCAGCTATACAATTAATCATCTCATATCACTCCCCCATATATCCATTTAGCCAGAGGATATTTGTTTTTCAAGATATAATTTCTCCATCCTCATCCCTCAGGCATGTTTGTGATGAAGACAGGGATATGCCAGCGCCCTCCCCTGCAGTGGCCTCAGGAGGTGCTGGCAGCCGGAGTATGTTTTCCTTACATCCTAACCCTGCAGCCCCAACTGCTGTCTGTCTATAGCATGGTAGATCAGCAGTGCAAACAGACAGTGAGTCTCAGTGGAGCGAAGGGTCTGCTCTCCACATCAGGTAAACCAGGCAACATCAATTCATAACCTAATCCAGGAAGATTGCAGACCGAAATGCTGTCAAAATGTGGTTTTGTTTTGAAAGATGTAGCGTTGTCTGTCTCAGTTTGAACTGATTCAGTCAGTCATTCTTGCACCTACTGTTCCTACACACTGAGTGTTTCTGAAAACCAAAAACAAATCTCCCCTCAGATGGTGTGTTAGTGTTCACAGAGAGAGACATTTTCAGCCTGCGTCTGGTGCCAGTCGAAGAGCAGATCCAGACACTTGTAAGGAATGAGAGGGTGGAGGAGGCCTTATTGTTGCTGGAGGGAGTTCAAGACCATCGTCCACTTGACTCATACAAGGTGAAATGCCATTTATAGACACGCAGCAAACGCAAACACATCCCTGCATTGAAATCCACGTTTATAACAAATACGTTCTTCTCCTCAAGGGTTACAAAACAACTAAACAAAATAACTGAATACTACAGATTCTCCTTTTTCCCTTTACCATAGTCATGTGAGGGTGAAAAAACAACCTGCCCAAATATTTATTCTGCCAAAGACAAAACGCAGTAACTACGTATTTGGTCAAAATTAAGCTAAGACCAGAATTGGACTTTTTTTTACAGCTCTTTTACCATTTAAAATTATTATGCCGTGTAATGTTAGGGAAGAAAAGCATTTAAAAGTTGTAGGAACAAGAGTCTACAACCATGCTAGTGTCTCTGCATGCTAACATGCTCACAATGACAATGGTAACACACTGATGTTAAAACAGGTTGTTTACCATGTTCACCATCTTAGTTTAGCGGGTTAGCATGGTAGCATTTGCTAGTACCACTGAGGCTGATGGAAATGCTAGTTTTACAGCTACTTGGTCATAAACTACAAGAGCCAAATTGTCACTGGGACATGATTGTGCTAAATGAAAAGTCAGGGATCAATAAAGTAATTATAATTCATCGTGAGGGACATTAATGACTGTACCAAAGTAATCCATCCAATAGTTGTTGAAATATTTTACTCAAAACCTCAAATGTCAACTTCGTAGTGGCACTAAAGAAAAAGTCACTAGCATAAATGGTCTGGGAACAATCAATGTCTGCACAAAATTTTGTGCCAAACCATCAAGTAGATGTTGAGATATTTCACAGGATAAGTGAAAGATTTTACCTTCTGGTGGCACTAGAGAAAAAGTCAGAGGATCACCAATGTCAATAGGATTCTGGGGACCATGAATGTCTGCACCAAATTTCATGGAAATCCCACACTTTGGCTAAGTAACCTTCAAACACCAACTTCACTTTTTCTGTTCATTCAGTGCTACTATTTTCCCATTTTATAGATTCATACGCACCACTGATGTGTAGATAATATTGAAACCCCAGCTGGCATTGCATCGTAGTATTTGAATTTAATATTTCATCACTGTAGAACAGATTGAACCGGGCTGTCGAGGCGAAGACTGACTACATTGTTGTGAGCCATTGTACATGTATTCTAGTTGGATGCTTGCAACAGAGGACAGCAGATGGTGTCTGAGATTTAGTGTAATCTGTGCCATATCTTAGGTTACAGGTTAGAGGTGAGGATGTCAGAATTAACACACTGTCTCCTGTCTTAATGATTTCAGCTCACATATTGGTGCTTTAAATATGTTCATGCAATGTGTGCCTGGTTTTAAGAGAGCTTTTTTATTACTGGCAGGAGTTGCAGAAGGCCATCACTTGCCTGGCTGGATTTGTTCATTTTTACCAGCAGGGTTTTTCCGAGGCCAGAGATCTATTCATGTGCGAGTAAAACTCCTTTCACAACACTCCAAATTCCAAACACGTTAAATAAATCACAGCAAACTGTGCAGTAATATGTGAATTTTGTGAATTGTGGTTCTTTTCTGTGAATTCTACACTAAATTCTAACAAAAATCAATACTCATAACCCACTTGAACAGTACAGGTGAGCTGGACCCCAGAGAAATCATCCGTCTCTACCCTGACATGCAGTCGTGTCTCAGCGAGGACTTTCAAACCCAGCTTGATCAAGTGAATAAGGGCAGGGATCTCCAGGTGCTGCGGCAAGAGGACAGAAACACATTTCATCATTACCTGGCCTTTCTGGGAGATTTACTCAGAGCAGTCAGGGGGACGGAGCAAGGCCTGAAGTGCATTAAGGAGGTGGACTGCGCCCTCCTGAGGCTCTACGTTGAACTGGGAGACAGTGAAAATCTGCAGCAGCTTGTGGAATTTCCCAATGAGTGTGGGCTGGACCACTGTGGTCCAGTTTTAGTGCAACACAACAGGTGAAAATGAATAATTATTTGTTGAATAGGTGATCACACTTGCTTAGAGCACAAATATGGCTGTGTTTTTTTGTTGAATGACAAATTATTCTTGAAACAAAAGGCTTAAATTCAATGTTTGAGACAATTTCTGATTTGCAGTTCGATCTCTTTGTATTTTCAGATTTTTTGCATTAGGTTCCCTCTATCAAAGCCATGGAAATCCAATGTTTGCAATTAAGGTATGATTTCCCAAAACTCTACACATTACATATATATAAACTTTATGTGTTAACCTAAATGTAGTGTGTTTTAGCCTGTTTTATTCTTCCAGACTTGGGTAAAAATTGTAGATGGCGTCCACAAAGACCCGTCTTGCTCAGATGTATATGGACATATAGTGTGGACTCTCAGTCAACTGCAAGACAGAGATGCTGTGTGGAAATTTGCAGACTGGACCCTGCAAAGAAACCAAGAGGTGTCCCTTTTCATTTTTCATGCTCCCAGCTTAACTGCAGAGGGCAGAGTTGCACAATATAACTGTGTTACAGATATAAACAGGCAGCAAAATGCCGCCCACTATATTAACTAAATTGCTTTGCTTATGAGACAGTTAATGGTAATTAAACAACCAAAAACACTTTTCTTCTATTTGAAAAAGATTGGTGTGCAGATTTTCACCAGGTGTCCACCAGATGATCGATTTGAGACAAAAGACGTCCTTGCTCTCTTGGAGAAGTACCCACTGGCATTGCTTTTGTATCTTGACTTCTTAATCCATGATTTGAACAGCAAGGTGGGTACAGCTGCCGCTACCTAATCTGATAACCTGGATTCTTTATTAAATGCACTGAGACAAGATTGATGTTATCTGCCCCAAGGAGGAGAGACATCACAACCGTCTGGCCCTGGCATATGTTACTCAGACGCTGCAAGAGGAAGATGATAAAGATTTGAGGGCGACCAGAGGGAAGTTGCAGAAGCTGCTATGGGAATCCAAATTCTATAACGTCTCCACTGTGTATGGTGTGTGGATGCCATATGAGAAAGAGAGAAATCATTACTGAATTGTTACTGAATTATGAGTCTTGTTTTATTCCCATCCCAGAGAGAATCAAGGCAACAACCCTGCACATAGAAAAAGCCATTCTCCTCGGCAGGACCGGTGAACACTCTCAGGCACTGCAGGTGCTTGTTCACCAGGAGCGAGACCTCCATACTGCAGAGGACTACTGCTGCAGGGCTGCACGGGGTCAGGACGCACAGTTCAGGCAGACCCTGCTGCTCACCCTCCTCCAAATCTACCTGTGCTCCGAGGATCTCACTAGCGCTGCCGTGGATCTGCTCAACAACAATCCTCGGGTCTTTGCAGCAGAGAAGGTCATCCAGCTCTTGCCTGATTCCTGGTCTGTTCAACTGGTCTCCCAGTTCTTAGTAGGATCCCTCAGAGAGACCTTGCACCAGAGGCGGATGGCAAGGCTGCAAAAGGCTTTGGGCCAGGCAGAGCTTATGCGGCACAAGGTCATTTGGGTGAGTTTAATGACACATTTCACTTTTTTTCTCGCTTAAAGGCTAAGTGTGTATTCTTGTTTCCTTTCGTTCTGAACCCTTTCACTCTTTCTTCTGCAGATGCAGGCCTCAAACATAAAGTTCAGACTGGAAAAGGGGCAGAAGTGTGAGGTTTGTCAGAGAGACCTTGAGGGGCCACAGTTTGCCTGTAACCTGCATTGTGAGCTGATGCACACAAGCTGCACTGGCTTTTCATCATCGTAAAAGTCACAGATAGGTGGATCTGGTGTCTGTTTATGCAAATATGTGCGTCTGTGCACGCATGAAAATCACCTTAATTTCTAGCCGGAAAAGTGTCTGCTTCCTACCCAATAATTTTTTTAGATTAGACTGTGTCATCTAGGCAAACTCTGTACAAGGATTCAATTCATGGACCTTAGACCAGACACATTCCCTAATTAGAAAAAAAAATACATTGTGTAAATAACTGGCTTCAAAATGCAAAAGAGCAAGCAGTGCACTTTTTCAGGGCGGCCTGTCTGAGCCATTTCCTAGAGACATTGTAGACAGCATAGCTATAAAATGAATTGTGGAGGACACTCACGGGAATATATTCACTGATCCGACAGTGGTGTTTTACATGGAAACCACCTGTGGTCAACCTGAGGACCAGAGGGAATTTTACCATCCTCCATTGCTGTATATATGCATCCCCGCCATCATGGTTTCCACTGACTGTGTATATTTGTCTGCATATAGCTGGAAATAGAAAGTCAATAACTGTGGAGCTGAACGTGAGAGACGTTTTTATTCAGCTTTTGAATTAATAAACATTTATGACCACAAAAAAAAAAATCACAATTACGGGTTCAAGAATTTAAAACAAACAGGTCGAGGAAGTGTAGAGTTTTAGATAATTTCTGTTACTTTTACAAGCTACCAAATGTCTGTGCATATGGGACATGAAATCAGAGGCACTTTTTTTACCAACATCATTCCTATATCATTAGAGAACATGACAGACTTGTGCTCCCAATAATAACACACAAACTCCAGTACAGTAAGGGAATCTTGCAAATAAACCTAAACACATATCATTAAGTTAGATGACACTCCAGATGTATTTGTCTATTTTTGTTGTAATTAAGTCATTAAGGCTAATCCTAACTGTGAGTATTTCTTTATCCTGATGCATTTTGGGACATGAGTTAAGGAGACGCCTAAAGGAGTTGGAACAGTAAATTGTGCATTTGGCTGGACTGCTTGTAAGTCTTTGGCCTGGGGTGAGTGACTAATTGCAATGTAGATAAATAATGAATTTTGAGCATTTTGGAAGGGATGATCTTTTTGTGATGCTCTTGCCAAGGTTTATTCTGTTATTTCCCAATGGGGTTCTTGTGGGAATTTTTCATTGTTCTCACTGAGGGTCTGAGATTTGTGTTAATTTAATGTTTCATAGTTTGGGTGTTATGAAGTCCTTTGAGAGTATAACTGGGATTAAGGGCTACAAGAATACACTTGATTTAAGATTTGACTTGAAATTTCTCACTTCGAGTGTATAAATTTAACCTCTGGCTCATATCCCAGTAGACCCAAGAAAACCACATTCCTAGCTTTTCTCTTTTATGTGGTAGCAGGAAAATTGCCAGGTCCGCTCCTCCATATCGGCTCCTTGTAATTTTGATAGGCATTTCATTTTAATCTACTGTTCTGTCATTGGAAGCACTCCTGGATAAACTGCTGAAAGGTATCAGTGCAGAGAAAAACACAACACATTGACTTTTTTCTTATTTGTTTTGAGATATGAAGGAGCCTCTCACAGTTTATATGGGCTGACTGTGAGGGTTGCTGCTCTGTGACTGGCTGAGCTTTGGGCTGTGCCAGATGACCAGTGACCATTGGGTGGACCTGAAGACGGGATTGTGTCCACTCCTCTCCTCTCTCATGGACATCCTCGGAGAGCATTAATATTGTTTTGTATCACTGTGGTTATGCTGTGCATCGAAAATGTTTTTTTCATCTTTGATGTTGACCAACAGCCATAAGTAACCAAAAGGTAAAATACAGACATAAGTACAAGTACACCTTCTTCTACCTAAATTAAAGAATCCAGAAAGCCTGTTTGTTACATTTAAATGATTATTTAACCTTTCGTATCTGATGCATTTTAGATCCCCCTCTCATCGTTTATAAGAAGTTGATATCTGTAGTTCCTGTTGATGTGAATGTAAGGCCATCTGGAGTTCAGTGCATGAGTAGGTGGGGGCTCTGGATTACTGCGTGGTACTGCAGGGTGCTGGCCAGATGGACATTTTACACATGAGGGGAGTGGGTTGGATGTAAAAATGAACAGTTATGGAATGTCCAGGCCAATGTCTGGATACCCCACCAGACTCCCTTTATAAATATCCGTGCAGACTCAGTGCAAGGAGGGAAAACAAGAACATTTTCTTCTTGCGCTTTTCTAAAAGTAAGAAGAAATGTCAGCTGTCTGGACTGTAGGATGTAATTGTTTACATGTGAACAGTTTTCTTTTGTATAGACTTGAAGAAAGTAATTATGAGATCCATAGGACTTTTTTGCCTATAAGTTACAAAAAATGGGTAACTCTAATGCTTGTTTCTCTAAGAACAAAACAAAAAAACATATTTAACACTTTTTTTTATCAGTTTGATATTTCATGAATTTTCCTCATTATGATAACTGCTTATAAATGTGATTTTGAACTAATGACCTGTTTCAAAAAGACCTCAGCTGTAAAGCATGGTTAAATACAATGGATTTTCATGCTCTATATCTGTGATTGGTGCTGACAGTATGTTTAAGCAGCACTAGTCCTCCTAAATCCAAAATAAGTCTAATTGGATTTCTGTCATTAAAGTTTTTTAATAGTTTGTTTATAAGAGCTCTAAATGGGAATTAGACCTCTCTGGGGTCTAACTGATCTTAAATAATGTCACTGTGATGAATAACATACTGTCTATTGCTTTGGAAATTACTTTTTGGCAAACAAAAAGAATATATATTTGTACATCATCACATATAATGTATGTAATGTGTGTTAAATATTTGGTGTAATTGTACTTTATGTTCATTTCTGCATGCATCAAATGTACAAGACCAGTTTGTGGCAAAGGAAAAGTGTTACTTCAATAATTTTAATATTTTATACCTTTAACTCAATAATTTTTTTAATATAATTAAAAATACAAAAAGATATATATTCCACACTTTGGCACCAACTCTAAAATAAACTATGAAGCAAATACTTCCTCAGGATTCTGAAAGTTGCAGCAGGTACCTCACTAAATAAAGCCTATGGGGAAAATGAATACACAATGCTTCTCTGTGCATCATGCATCATATTTATAGTCAAAGCCACAAATTACTGTATCATGTCCCTTATGACGCATTTTTCAGTCTCTTAGTGGTTGCCGAGAGACAAGGAGAATCTTAATTTGCAACCCTTTTGGTAGCAATAATGGTAAGGTAGCAGAAAACCTAAATGATTGAACTTTAATTCCCACTTTTCCCAGCAAAACTAATTCTATAGATATAGCAGAACAAGTATGGGAATAAATAGCTAAAAAGGATGATCAAAACATGTCTTTTTTTAACTCCTAAGGCAACGCTCTCATTTTCATGGCTTGCTACCTTGGGGTTTGAATGCCACTGGGAAAATGTTTAGGGTGGCCCACTGGAGAGGGCAAGACAGTGACCACAGACACCCACCCTGCTCTGCTGCACCGAGGCATGGGTTATATACATCATACTGTATGGTCTACAGTGCTCAAAACCTTTTTCTTGACTGGATATTTTGAGGAAGATATGATAGATTTTAATTTTGCCACTTTTAGAATAATTATCCTGACTGCAAAAATATAGTTTCCACATATTTAGTTACCCAAAAAGTAAATAATAATATTATAAATATGGGTAAAGATTGATTACACTCTCATGTCTGTACAGTAAATATGAACCACCATCAGCCGGCTAACTTAGCTTAGCATAAAGACTGGAAAAAGGTAAAACAGCTAGCCTAGATGTGTCCAAAGGTAACACAATCCACCTTCCTGCATCTCTAAAGCTCACTAATTAAAATGTTTTAGCTTGTAAGTCTAATTCATACAAAAAACAACAAATCGTAGTTATACGGATTGTTCCGATCTTGTGTGGTGTCAATCTTCTCATCCAATGCTAACATGCTAACTCTCTGTAAGAAAGTGAATAAGCACATTTCCCTAAATGTCAAACTTCTCCTTTAAACAGGATTATGTGATCATACTTCTGCCTTCTACTACGGAGGAATTGGAGAGCAACCTTAAGAAGTGGTCTTGGATAGCAGTATCAAACTAAGCATTTTAGCATTAGCTAAATTATTTAGTGATGTGGGACTCTGAGGCTCTGACTGAACTCTATAGGTGTTTCTAAATGTCAAGGAAGGATCCTCGGAAGCCAGAATTTCGAGGATGCTACGTCATCAACATCAGTCAAAGGACTGTTCCAATGTCGAGGATCCTCGGAATTTCAACCAAGGACTGAGTCCTTCGTTCGAAAAATATGCCATATACAGGGAAGGGTGCATATGTGTAGCTTTCGCGCTCGCAAATCACCCACAATCCTATGTGCGCAGCTTTGCTATCTTCAAAATGTCAGACGTTGGCAGAATCGGAGCGGGGCAATAAGGTTTCAAAGTATATTTACGTTACTGAACATTTGTTATAACCGTAATAAATAAAGGTAAAGTTTAACGTTTAAATGCCATTACAAATTACTACCGTATTGCTATTAGACATTACAAATACATACAAATTACGTTATTGATGGCCTGTCATTTAACAATTAGCTTGGTTGCCGTCACAGGCATTTCTTTTATAAATAACTAGTTAAGTTGTACAAAGTAATTTAACGTTAATATTATACCATTCACAGCATTATTCATAGCTTTCTCATCTGTTAAGCACCGAAAGCAAACCTTTTTACTGATGTAATGACGCAATGACGTGCACTTGCTAGCCTGTTCCATTTATGTGTTCTCCGAATGCTAAAGAGGAGCCTCACCTAGCTTCTGAAGGAAGTGACATGGAAGGATCAGTCCTTCCAAGGAAGCATCCTTGACCTTGAGAAACACCTTATGTCTGCTTTGAAATAGACTTCTGGTCCATCTCCATTAATAAAACACACCCAACTTTATTACTATGGAAGTACTAATAAGCCTCAGAACCTTTCAGATTGTTCATCACTTCACTGTTCAGTGCCCCTTACCCACCCCAATAATTTCTATACAGTCCCTTAGGTGATTCTCAAAGCTTCCATTTTTGCAACGAACCTCGCATAAATATTAAACACAGCTTTATACACAGAAACTTCACTTCTTTCTCCAACCTGAAGTCAACCATGAATGTTCCTAAATAACTTATGTGGCATTAGCTTAATGATCTGTACTGTGTACAACTAATGACTCAATTTTGAATGAAGAATGAGAGTTCATTTTTGGAAAGTCTTTTTGCCATGTGTTTACGCTGCTCTTTTACAGTTTGAATTTCAGGTGGAGAGTTAAGTACTCGGCCCAAGGGGTTTAGTTGTGGTCGTCCACCCGGGTTTTTTCAATCTGGAGGCTTGTGTCTCACTTCCAGGTCCAGCACCTTTCATCTCTGGACTATTTGAAATTCTGGGAACAGAAACAAACAGACCTGATAAGTAAGGTGGGCGGAAACTGCAATCTGGCAATTGCTTGGTTGTTCCCCACCCATTCATTCAAATAAACTTCATTGTGAACAGGTTTTAGTAGCACGACATGCCAGAAAACAATTCAAATCATATCACCTTTCAGTCAGTCATTTTCTACCGCTTGTTCCCGTTCGGGGTCGCGGGTGACTGGAGCCTATCCCAGTGGCTTCGGGCCTTAGGCGGGGTACACCCTGGACAGTGGCCAACTCGTCGCAGGGCTGACACTTAGACAGACAACCATTCACGCACACATTCATCCACTAGGGACAATTTTAGAGTCACCAATTAACCTAATGCATGTCTTTGGACGGTGGGAGGAAACCGGAGAACCCGGAGAAAACCCACGGTAACACGGGGAGGACATGCAGACTCCACCTAGGGAGGTCGTGGTCTTGTCTGGGATTCGAACCCACGATCTCCTTGTTGGGAGGCAGTGGCGCTAACCGCTCTGCCACCGTGCACCCCTATCACCTTTCATTAAGTATTAATTTCATACAGTTCAGTTTAAACACATAAGTAAATGAATCTAAGTTTAATTTAGATTTCCATCCTAATTCAGAGTATCCTGTTGCTGGCATTCAGATAGGGCTATTTAGCATTTACATTTAGCAGTCGCTTTTATCCAAAGTGACTTACATATGAGAACATTCACAAACCGAAGGCACAGCTTCGGGAGCATTTTTGGGGTTCAGTATCTTGCTCAAGGATGCTTCGACGCATGGCTGGGCGATTGAACTGCTGACCTTCTGGTTAGCAGGCAACCGTTCTGCCACCAAGCCACAGCCACCCTTCAGGTAAAGAATGAAGTACCACAAAAATGGCTTCATGGTCTGTACCATGTGAAACAAGCATAATTAAAACTCTGACAACAGAAGGGACATGTTCTGCACTCCAGGGTCCCTGATAGTTTCTGAGCTTTATCTGCGAGGCTGTGCCTCATGTGGTGTTTGACATCACTGATTACAGAGCATGTGCAGCAAGTTACTGTTACTGTACCCTGGGAACGTTGAGAACGTGGGATCACGCATAATTAGACATTTAGCGCCAACCCTCCCCACAGATGAACACACCCTTTACCACAACAGATAGGCCAGGGAGTTAAAACTGTCCCAGTGCACCCTAATATCAACCACTGGAGTCAAAAACGCCCTCCCTCTGCCACCTAGTACTGAACTTACTGTAACCCACACAATAATTCAATTCAATTCAATTCAATTTTATTTATATAGCCCAGTATCACAAATCACATTTGCCTCAAAGGGCTTCACAATCTGTAACATACGACACCCTCTGTCCTTAGACCCTCGATTCGATTAAGGAAAAACTACCCAAAAAAACCCTTTTAACAGGGAAAAAAAAAATGATAGAAACCTCAGGAAGAGCAACAGAGGAGGGATCCCTCTCCCAGGACGGACAGACATGCAATAGATGTCGTAAGTACAGAATAGATTTATAGCATCAAAACTATAACATATATAGCCATGATGGCAAAGTTGTTGTGTATATATATATATTGTTATGTTAGAAGTGTTTAGGTGGTAAAACATAAGGGAAGATGATTGGTCCAGACGGCAAACCGAGCAGCTCCAGGTGGAGCCGAACGTGCAGGACCCTAGCCACTGGTCCCCTGTACCATAGACACAGCAGCCCTGCCCCAGCAGGTCGCCGTAGTCACCGATCCAGATACATCTCCGGACACTGAAATACCTGCTGAAAGTGACACTAAGAAAGAATAGACGGACGACAAAGCACAAAACTCCGGGAGAGGGAAGAAGTCAAGTTAGTGACATGCATTTATGGGATGAGAATGCATACGGATGGAGAGGAGGACAGAGGTGAAGAGAGGTGCATCATGGGAAGTCCCCCGACAGTCTAGGCCTATAGCAGCATAACTAAGGGATGGTTCAGGAGTCTCCTGAGCCAGCCCTAACTATAAGCTTTATCAAAGAGAAAAGTCTTTAGCCTATTCTTAAATGAGGAGATGGTGTCTGCCTCCCGAACCCGAACTGGGATCTGATTCCACAGGAGAGGAGCTTGATAGCTAAAGGCTCTGGCTCCCATTCTACTTTTGGAGACTCTAGGAACCACAAGAAACCCTGCATTCTGAGAGCGCAGTGTTCTAGTGGGGTAATAAGGTACTATGAGCTCTGTAAGATACGACGGTGCCTGACCATTAAGAGCTTTATAGGTGAGGAGAAGGATTTTAAATTCTATTCTGGATTTCACAGGGAGCCAGTGCAGAGAAGATAATATTGGAGAAATATGATCTCTTTTCCTAGTTCCTGTCAGTACACGTGCTGCAGCGTTCTGAATCAACTGGAGAATCTTAAGGGACTTTTTCGGGCTGCCTGATAATATAGAATTGCAGTAATCCAGCCTTGAAGTAACAAATGCATGGATTAATTTTTCTGCATCATTTCGAGACAGGAAGTGCCTGATTTTGGCAATGTTACGTAGGTGAAAAAAGGCAGTCCGTGAGGTTTGCTTCATGTGGGAGTTGAAGGATAGATCCTGATCAAAGATAACTCCTAGGTTCCTCACAGAGGACAATAATGGCCCAAGGGGAGCATGAAATCCAATAATAACCCCAAAAGGCATCATTCAATCTTCAGGCTGAAGCAACTGCAGAAGGAAACTCAAGTAATCTGTATTTTAGACCAGAAAAAGTCCCATGAGCTATCATAAACTTATATATAGCAATAAAAGGTCCAATCAGAGCTCAGACAAATTAGAGGTATATTGTGTTTTAGCATAGAATTACAATTCTATTTCTACAGATCGAACATCTCTGGAAGCATCGTATGAAGGTTATTTCAAAGCTTTCATTAAGTCTTTCATGAACCCTAACTACCACAGAGTGCAGAAGAATAGAACGATTCTCAGCTGACATGAAGCTGCAAGACATCTCTGCACTTTGTGGTTTCATGCACCAACACATACCCATACTTGAGGGTATTTCAGGAGTGCCCGGAGCATCACTTTGCATCTAAAAAAATGCTAAAAACAATTCCCAAAGAGTACAAGATGTTCGCTGACCAAAAAGTGCACAAGAAAAGCTAATATTCTTTCTTATAATAAATGAATTTGTGTCATATTTTCCTTCATTTCTAGTAATTTTAGCTTTTAACTACATTTACTAAAGTACTGTACTTAAAGGGGAACTCCACAGATTTTACACATCAAAGTCAGTTTACACGTCTTGGGGTGTACTACTGCATATGTGAAAAAAGGTATGGAAAGCCTTTTGTGGGAGAGAGCTGTGCGAAATCTGATTAATTTACTCAAGTGATGTCACTGATGTCATTTTAAGACTTCAGCTCGATTGGAGCTGAAAGAAAAAAATCTGGGGGTGTGGAGTTAGAAAGAAGTGAGCTTACCAGACCTCTGCAGGCAGTTCCTCATCTCTGCTGGATGCTAGCGGCTCGAGGCTACATTAGCCACTACTAGCATAACACACCCAAATCTCATTTCAAACTGTCTGAGGTGCATTACGGGAAATTTAGTCACCAAATTTTGACAAGGAAGAAGAATGTGTGGCATAAAAAAGACTGATATGTCTGGTTCCACTTGATTTTGATCCTTTTTTTTAACTGTCTGACATGTGTTTAACATTGTTATAGACATGCAATGCTGAATTGGTGCAGTACTCTTGTAAGTAGAGGTAACTTGAGTGTTTACAGTTTATGTTACTTAATTGAATTACTTATTTTAAATTGTACTTTTTACTCCACATTTCTCTTACAGCTTACTTACTTTTAAATTTAAAAGTTTACCTAAAAAACAAATAATGAGCTCATATAAAAAATGCATTGCTAAAGATTAAACCAGTTTTTCCCAATCTTTTTGGGCAAAAACCCACTGTCTATTTTGGGGCCCCTTGTCTTGTTTCAGATTTCTGTGAGTTGTTCCACCAAACCTCTAAACTTCTCAGATGGTTTTATTTAAAAAACAGTTTGAGGCACAAAGAAGTAAAATGTAAATCCAATATCTGAGAAAAAAATGAAGAGATTTAAATTGAGATTTTGAAAAGTCCAAAAACAATACTAATTTATGTACAAGAATTTAGTTTACTTCATTTCTGTTAGATCATTATGACCTTTAACAAACTTTATCTGACCCTTCTGACCCTTTGAGGGGACCCAACCCCTAGGTTGGGAGCCAATCGACTAAACTACTTAACTGTACTATTTAGAAATTGCTCCACCTCAACAGTAAAATGCTACTCACATGTTGATGCATCGGTATTAATAATTTAAATATTTCATAACAATATATCACTCACAGGGAACATTTTTCTTCAGTATTGTAGTATTTTCACGGTGTTGTACTGGTATTTGTACTTAAGTAAAAAAAGATCTGAATACTTCTTCCACTGGTTTTTGGTCCTGCCTGCCACTGAGGTGCTAGCTCTAGCTATGATGGATTATTTGCTGAATGATGTGTTCAGTCAGCTTTCAGCATGTATTCAAACCCTGTGGGTCCACATCCAGCAGTAAATCAAAGAGCAGTCATCATTGTGGTGACAGCACAGTGAATCACAGCGTCCTAAATAAAGCTCTCTAGCTTTCCATTGTCTAAACACCAAAACCAACTCCAAGCTCTATAACACTACATTGTGTATGCTTAACATGTTGCTTAATGAAGCAACAAAACCATGGCAACAGCCACTATGAGTAAACCAGAGTAAGCATGTTCTTAACCCATAAAAACTGTGGGAAGTCCACTGCACGCTGTGTTCCAATCCTAAGGCAAAAAGTGCTTTAAATATTTGAAAGTCTTTAGAATTTTCTCTTCATGTAAAATGAAACTTTCATGAATGTTATAGTACCAAATACATTATAGAACTGGTATTAATATCTTTATCTGTCAATATTCTGTTATATAAAATTCCCTTTTATAGCAGGATGACTGTGTTTATTATTTTGTTCCTTATTCGTAAGATTTGTTGGCGGCACAGCATTAATCACCAAACTTTAATAGTGTTTGGATGGGGGTTACGTATTGGGCACTTACATGGATCAGTTAAGCTAAATTTTTTATAAAAATAAGTAAATGACTTTGCTTCAGGTGCAAGATAAACAAACAGATGAATTACCTGTGATGGCTGTGGTTTGAAAAGCCCAAAAAATATCTTCCAGCTGCCTCTTTTAAAAATGTGTTTGAAAAAGTATGTGTGTCTGTGTACCTCTGTCTTTTTACTTATCCCCAGGTGATAACTGACATTTGCAGTTTATTGCTGCATTTCATCACAGAGCAGAAAACTTAACTAATCTGGAGGAGGTCACCTCAGCTCTCCTGCTCTCTGTACAGACTGGAGAAGAAGGCTGATTTCCATAAACTGAAGCTTATGGTAAACTCTCAGTTGGCAGCTGAAGTCAAACTGGGACAGACTGACAGACTGGAGAGACTGGGCAGCTTTTTTGACTCCCGAAAAAAGCTCCCCAGCTTATAATGCCAGGTTTTGGCACATTTCCGACCTTTAATTTGGAGAGGGTGTTTCACAGTCATGAAACCTTAGAGAGATAATAGCGGGTGAAAGTATAGCTTACAGTAGCTGCATGTTTATAGGCGTGGAATATAATTAGCTTAATTTCAATGAAGCAAACCATTTGTCTGTGAGGTATAGATGGGAACAAACTCTGCAATCAACAGAGGGCTTTACACTGTGTGTATAAAGTGCAAGTGAAGGGCTCTGAGTGCAAACATGAAACTAATCTCATTAGGTTTTAAATCTCTTATTTCATATCTGTTAGGAAAACAGTAAATGTATGCTATTTAAAATGGCATATAACAGCAGAGCAACAGGAGAAGATAACTCTCTGTCATTAGAAATGTAACATAATGCCTGACTACAAACATTTGAAATCCATCATTAACCATGACCTTAAGTTTGGGTCAACTAACAATTCCTGTTCAGCTTTTGTTCAAAATATATTTAATGTTGATTAAATTAACATCAGTTCAAAGAAAACTCTTCAGTGGTGTATATTTTCAGGACGATTCCTCAGTCTTAGAAGTACTCCACCTTGCCTCAGGCTTTCATTGTTCAGCTTGCCCTTATTTTTTAAACCAAAAATTAATACATGATGTTCACTGGAAGGCACTCACAATCTGAGTCATATATGATTTAAGCCAAATATCAAATGACAAATGTTTGTTAAGAATAATTAGAGCTGATATAATCAATATTTTAGCCATGCTGGTTTCATTGCTCTATGACAATGACAGTCTGTCAGTCAACCACTTTGATCAAGGCTGAAATGTCCATAACTATCAGATGGATGCCATGAAATTTGGTACCGACATTCATGATTTCCAGATGATGAATCCTACTGACCTTGGTGATCCACTGACGTTTCTCTAACACCACCATATCGTTCACATTTGTGGTCTAATGGATGGGTTGCCATGGAATGTGGTGCGGACATGACAATTTATAATAACTTATCTAGCGTGTATTTAATGCTAATTTACAAATGTTAGCATGCAAACACTAAACTAAATTGGTGAACATGATAAACAATATACCTGTTTAACATTAGCATGTTAGCATTGTCAATGTGGGAATGTTAGCATGCTGATGTAAGCATTTAGCTCGAAGGACCACTGTCCCTAAGTACAGCCTCACAGAGCCGCTAGCTAGTTTAGTCTTGTTACCTTAATAATGTACATGTGTCACGTAAAAGTAGGTCTTACTCTCTGTCACAACAAACACGTGACTCACCTGACTCTCTTGCAGCTCTAAGAAGCGTTCTTGCAGAAGTAACCTAGAGGGCAGCTTTGAAAAGCCCTCAAACAGACAAAGTTAGCAACAAGCTGATGTACAAAGTGGAGTATTTAGCAGCGACATCTGCTAGGTGTGAAAAAAGGCAACTGCTAACACATTTGATGACAGGTTCAGCATATCAATTTAAGGTTTAATCAATTTATCCGACCCAGCAACACAGCCTACTGTAGATCTCACCTACTTCCACATGTTTCATCTTATTTGATTAGAAAAAAAAAAAACTTATTCCATCAAAATAATTTGAAAGTGGTTATCATTAGTGGAAATAGAAACAGATGGCTTGAAATAAAAAATAAATTTGTATTCACTCCCGCAACCGAAGTGGTTACAGCCTCCTGGAAATGGCTGGTTTAGCTCACTGAATGAGATGCATACAGCAGAGCAGTCTGCCTGTTTCCATCTCGGAAAACATGTTTGATCAAATGTTCTGTCCCTTTATTAGACAACCACTTGAGAAAGCTGCTGCCATTTAAATGCTACTGCAGAACGTTCCAGACACAGTCTGAGTCCACCTGTCTGTCTGGCATAAGATGGGATTCAAGCAGCGGCTACAACCACAGCTTTATTCAACCACGAGCTGTTGCAATCTGACCAGAATGTGACTAGACCAACGTAAACACTGTAGCAGAAAAAGTTCCCCAGTATTAGTGCTGTACTCTCTTCCTTTACCACAGGACCTCAAACTTCCACATTTGGAGATTTTGTTTGAA
The DNA here is from genome assembly GCA_011952105.1 of Coreoperca whiteheadi. NCBI lineage: Eukaryota > Metazoa > Chordata > Actinopteri > Centrarchiformes > Sinipercidae > Coreoperca > Coreoperca whiteheadi. The sequence continues at coordinate 11,131,901 of CM022480.1, read as the reverse complement.
ATACAGAACTGTAAATAGCTGAGAAAAACACCAATTGGAAACTCTTCAAAGTCTTATATGTGTAGAATTAGCAGTTCACCTTGTGCCATCCAGACTCGACTGTCCAGCTCCAACTCTGTCACCAAAGAGAAAGACATATACTTAAAGGTCTTAGCTGTGCCTTAAAAGCAAAGCCCATACCATTAGAAAACTGGTATTTACAGTAGCTGCATTATCCAGGAAAAAAAGGAGATTTGGTACAGGAATTATAGAAGAGATTAACAGAGGCTCTTTGTCGGGAAAGAAGGTCAGAGACCCAAAATAGTCATCAGGCCTGTCCTAGAAAGATCTTCCAGCAAGCTGTCATTGCAGTTAAATCTATACATACTGCAATTGAGGTAGAGCGCACTGAGAAGTGACATTATAATTATTGTGTTAAGAGGAAGGGAAAGTTTTACATGTGGATCAGTCTGGTTAACAGGTCTATAGCTGTGGTCACTTAAAACAGCTGCAGTGTGCCGAAATTACAGAGCACAATGACTCACACTCTTTCTGTGTTTAAGACCACTTGGCTCTGCTCAGCCTCAGTAAAACAGGCTCTCCAAAGAGAAACTGTTGGCTCATCAAAATAACAAACTCTTTGTTCTGCTTTGCAACATCAGCCCTGCAGACCACCTTGAAGAATTTATTATTTTTGTCATTACATGTTGATCAACGCTAAGAGAAATGCGAACCCTGAATTTTATACACAGGAAGAAACAGACCACGCTGGTATATTTATGAAGTCGTATTAAAAAAAAACCAAATTCATTGAGACCCCCCAAGAAGCTATACTGATTTTAATTTAAAAAATTACATTTCCATAGCTTTCATCTATGTAATGCTGCTTACTCGCATACATCATTTTACAAAACCCAGCTAGGATTCAGCCAATTAGATACCTCATCTTTAACATTCCACAAAAAGCCTTTTATTGATAAGTGCATGACAATGTTTGTTGGGGTGCAGACCCCAAAGTTGTTGAAATTATTGGGGTCTGCACCCAACTTAAACCTTTATGAACAATTCCAATCTGGTTTCTGCCCTTGCCATATCACCGAAACAGTGTTGGTAAAAATCACTAATGGCTCTAATTCCGGACTATTAATTATTCTCCTCCTCCTTGATCTGAGTGCAGCCTTTGACACCATCTCTCATAATAAATTACCCTCTATTGGAATCACTCATATACCCTTGGATTGGTTTAACTCTTATCTCTATGCCCGCACAGTTCATTCAGCTTAGAACTTTAAAATCACAGCTATCACCTGTCGCTACCAGTGATTCCCAGGGCTCTCTCCTGGGGCCCCTTGTGTTTATCATCTATCTACTTCTTCTTGGCCATCTCTTCTATAAACTTAACATCCATTTCCACTGCTATGCAGGTGACACCCAGCTCTAACTTTCCACCAAACCTACCTCCACCCTCCCACCTACCACTGATTACTGTAATTCCCTTCTCTTTGGTCTTCATCAGTTACATTGACTCTCTTCCCATTTTTAAATCTCGCCTAAAAACACATCTTTTTAAAATGGCATATTCAATTTGATCACTGTTCATCTGTTCTCACCAATCTCTTGTTCTACTTGACTATATACCCTTACTGATTTTATGCATTGTAACTTTGCTTTGTTTTGTTAATTTTATTGATTTATTGTTACACTTTTATTATTATTATGTTATTTAATTCTGTCTTGTAAGGTGACCTTGAGTATTTTGAAAGGCACCTATAAATAAAATGTATTATTATTATTATTATTATTATCCTGAACACTGGTGTTACCTGCTACCATGCTTACCCGGGGATTTAACAGCTCGTTTCATATAAATGCAGGTCTAATTGCTCCTTTAAAGATGTGCTCAACCTTGACTTTTCTTTTTGAAAAAGGTTTAAATGACTTGTAATTTCACAGCGTCCTGCAGAATAGTGTTTCTGTTACATTTCTGAGTAAATGTCCACTAAGCACGACACAGCCAAATTTAGCCTGTGAGCTTTTTTACACTTTGACTTCAGATTTGTTTTGTCTAAATGTCAGGGACAGTCTCAGATGACCTGTGGTTAGACATGTTTAATGCTCTATGGTTTCCCTTAGGTTGGGTGTTTAAAAGATACACTGAAGGCAAGAAATACCCGAGACCGATGCTGTGTCAGACAGCTTTTCGTTTCCACAATCACAGGCCACATGAGGCTCTGGACAAACTTGCAACATAAGTGTTTTTGCATTCAGGATCCACCTTTGGCGTGTCTCTTCAAAATATCCTGAAAATAAAAAGTCTGGACCCCTAAACCCTTTAAACAAACACAACAAGGAGCCAGCTACCAACATGCAAACTATATGGAATGAAACTTCTCATCCTAATTTATTCTGGGATGTTCTTCTGTCTGTGGATTACCAATAACAAACTCCAAAACAGCTGCAGAAAGCCACTCGTCTAAATGATTGTGGGGATTTTGTCTTTGTAGAACACATGTAGACTCTGTTACATTCTTGGTCACATCTGAATTCAATTGACAAACCAACTACAACTGCAATAACTTGCAGGTAATTTTTTGACACATTGATGTATCATCACCTTTTAAGTTGATATGACGAACTTGTTAGCAAAGCAGATCATGGAAGGAGAATTATTTAGATGCTTTACTTAAGTAAAAGTAGTAATACTACAGTGTAAAAATACTCTTACAAGTAAAAATCCTGCATTCAAAATATTACTTAAGAAAAGTATGTAAGTATGATCAGTAAAATGTACTTAAAATATCAAAAGTAAAAGTATGCAGAGTGAACCCTGTAATGTTTTATTATATATTATTGATTTGGTATTTGTGATAAATTTAAGTATGAGCAGCATTTTAATATTGCTGCTGGTCATAAAAGAACTCTTTATGCATTATTGCTTTTACTATGTTGTTAGTAGAGAGTAGACAGGATGATGTTGTTTGTGTATAGTGCATGATGTGGAATGATTCCCATTTAGACTCAGTAAAGGCCACTGTTTCTGGCTCCAGTCAGAGTATCAGCCCACACAGCTCCATCAGCCAGCAAAACAAACCTCCAAACCGCAGCATATCGAGACTCGACCACACCATTGTTATGGACATACTGTACGTTAAACTCCAGCTAACTTCTTGTGGTCATGTCTCTATATACAAACATCACCAACAAAGATATGTGAATTGTGTGGACACTAACAGTTTAGCTCCTACACCTATTTTGAGACAGACATGGCTGAAACCAAATATAGTGTACAGAAACAACACTTGTCTTGTTGCTCCAAGTCATTATGGCACAGTGCTAACTTTCTGCTCCAGAAAATGAGGTGACATTGTGTTGTATAAACATTGTTTCTTGGTTGTCACTCTGCATTTCAGGAACAGAAAGTGTCATTTCCCCCCACACACGTTCCAACTGCAGTATGCTTCAGTCAAATGTAATTATGAACTGACAAGTCAAAAATAAATCCACCTCTGCTCTGATGCAGTTTAATCTGCATTAAGATAGCTGGGCGTTTTCATTCCCCTGTCTTTCACAAAGACGTTTTCACACACACTTACAGTTTTGTTTTTTAGCATTTGTTGTGAAATGGCTGACGCTGCCTGATACAGACAGTGAAACCTAAAATTTTTGCAGGCTTGGTGTAGCGGATTAGTCATTATCCTTAAATACAGGACTCCGCCACCTACACTTAAGCACCAAAAGTCCCATTAAGTTGGTTTTATTTAACTTTGATATCTCTAAATGATTTCACAATGAGCAGACACTTCAAGTTTTCTGTCTTCTGTTTGACTGGGAATTTTGAAGAGATTTGGAAGATGATCCAGAGAATAGTGGAAAGTTTAAAAGGTGGAAAGCAAAGAGTGTTTCCTTGCTGGAAAACAAAACAAGAATTAAACTAATATCTTAAAATACCTTTTTACCTTTGTAGCACATTATTTGCACAAGGGCTGTTTTGCAGCACCTCATAAAATGTACATAAACTCATAAAAGTACTTCTAGTTACATTAGTTTTTGGCTGCTGCAACTCTGAACCTCTGAGTCAGACCTTTCCAGAAATAAACTTGCAGTTTATTGAACTATAGAAACAATCAAATCTCATAGTCGAGATAAAGCAGCACTTGGATGACTTGGTTAACTGGCAATAAGCAAGCTCTCACTTTCAGAAGTCTGTGTGACAACAGCTTCATCCAGCAGACTGGTGATAACATCTCAAGCAGGAGATGAGCGCAAATTTTCAAATATTTCCAACTTATCAACTTAATTATGTAGTAAATTGAATGTGTTGACACAATAAAACATCCTAATGTAAACATTTTTAAATTTTAGTGGTGTCTGCCTGTTTGTGGAACCTCAGGAAAGCTTTCAAACTCCATGCATTCACACCTGGGAGTTGTTGAAGGACATCCAACCATTTCTTTCTCATCCATCCTCCTCATTTTTAGACAGCAGTAAACATTATGTAACTATATTAATAGATTTAGCATATACAGTTGACCATTCTCTACTTGTAGAAATAGTGCTCTTTACTGGCTTTGATGGGGGTGCTTGCAGCTGATTTCAGAATGACTTACAATATGTGACAGACGTCACTATGTGAGGATGGGGGGAGCCCAGTCTGGATTCCTGCGGGTTACAACCGGCATGCCACAGGGATCTATTCTAGGTCCTGTCCTGTTCACCATTTATATCAGTGAAATCATCTCTTCACTGGTTGGCTGCCAAATTCAATTTTACACGGACGATAATATTTTGTACTGTATTGCGGATTCTGTTCAGTTAGTCATTGAGAAGCTGCAACTCTCCTTTCATGCATTGCAACATTCTCTTATTACCTTAAACTGATACTTAATGCAAAAAAAATGAAATTCATGGTTTTCTCGAGATCCCAAAACATAGACTACAGTAAATTGTCTGTAATCTCTACTGCCAATGGTTCAAATATTGAAAGGTTACAAAATACAAGTATCTTGGCATCTGGCTCAACAACAAATTTGAATACTCTATTGCCTTGTTGGCAAATTACAACAAAGATTGGCTTTTTATACAGAAATAAAACTTTCATTTGTAAGAAGAGGATTCTTGAATCAACTTTCCTATCAGTTCTGGAATATGGGGATGTAATTTATAGACATGTTGCTGCCTTCACACTTAGGCCCTTAGAGTCTGTTTCCCACTCAGCCCTGAGGTTTATTACTGGTCATAGTCATAGGTCATAATACTCCCCACTGTGACTCCTCTATGATTAGGTTGGTCTTATACCTCTTGGAAACTTTGGGAATGTATTTAATAACCCACCATTACCTACCTATAACTGTTTTAACTGATTTTATTAATTGATTTCTATTGTTGTATTTGCCATGGTAACTATTTTAACTTATTTTGTTTGATGATTTTGTATGTTTGTATTTTCCACGGTGTAATCATTGTAAATAAGGGTCTCCCTAAATTATTTCTCAGAGAATCTCAAATAAAGGTTGAATTGAATTTCCCTTCTATTCTGGGTTTCAAACTGGTGACCTCCCAGACATCAGCCCTCATCTCTAGGGCTACCACCACCACCAGCATTTTTCGGTTACTTTTACAGTTCCGGCTCCATTTGGGTCGATGTTTGTTTTCAGGACCCAGTAATTTCCCCACCAATCACTCACAAGGGCCCCCGTCAAGTCTGCCATTCATAAAGTTTAAAGTAGCTCTTAGTGGTCCGTGGAGTTTATTGAAACATTAAATTTGTATCCCAGCCGTGATGGTGTATCTTTAGCCATTGCTTAACTCACGTGCTCGGTAGGGTCCCCTTACATCAACCTCCAATTATGTTCTTCTCTTGGGTGTGGTTTGAGCCTTGGTCAGCATGGCAAAGAAACCAGAAACATCAATTCCTGGGCAGTGGAGTGAAAAAAAAACAGACAAAATGCAAAAACCGTTCCTCAAAACACTGTTATCATTGTAGAGTACAAGCACAAACATCACTAACATTGCCAGTAACACTGTCAAGCAGTACTCTCTGGGGAATTTAGTGAAATCTACGGCTGTTGTTTGATACAGACGAAGGCCTGAAAAACAAGCAGGAATGCCAGTTTATATCCTTTGCAGAGGGGTCAGACAAAGAAAATTTGCCCTGTCACAGCTTCCCATGCTTGTTTTTATCTTTCTTTTCAGTCTATATCTGTAGAGGATAACCAAAATGTGCATTGACTTATCCTTCTAAACAGGTACCAGTGGTGGAGGAAGCGCTCAGATATTTTACTAAAGTAAAAGTAATACCACAGTGTAGAAATACACTAAAAAAAGCATTCAAATTTTACTTAAGTAAAAGTACAAAAGTATTACCATCAACATATACTGAAAGTACCAAGTATTCATTATGCAGAATGACCCATTTCAGTGAGAGTTTCTTTACTTTACTTGAGTAAATGTACTTAGTTATTTTCCACAGGTCTTCACAAAAAACTCTGAACTCAATATGATTCTGAAACAAGCGACTGTGCAGCTTCCATGTGCACTCAGTGACTTTGGGTTTGTCATGTTCATAATTAGCCATTTTCTCATTTTTCAAAATTCAGTTAAAGAGTTTTATGTCATATTTCAAGTGACATGAAACTGAAAGCATGTGCGCATTTTACAGTGAGGGTCTCTTGGCAATATAAGAGCAAAGTGAAGTCACCGCCTTCAATTTGAAGGCTGTTAACCTAATTCCTAATGGTTATTACAATGAAGTCTGCCGACCACATGAAACTTCTGCAGTGCTGTAATGAGCTGAGCAGAGAGAGCTCTTCCATGTACTTTCACAGCCTTCAATTCCGCCACTTTAAGCGCAAGGACACAGAGTCCTTCACAAATGAGTGCAGTGGCGTGTTTAGAAAACAAAAAATATGCTGCAAGGTTATAAACAACATCCAAATTACACTGTTAATTCAAGTCTTCCTCAAGCCAAAGTATACTCTGGTTCCAAGGCTCAGCATGAATGTGTCTGCCTCTTCACTGGCTCACATGCAGATGCAGGTTGATGTTACTTTTTTTATTCATAAAGAGATGAATCATTGTTCTCAGAACATTGGACTAAAAATGGAGAACCTCTTTTGCAGTGGTTTTGATGCAGTATGTTTGAAAAAACATAAATAAACTGAAATCATCTGAGCCTATAAACATATAAAATCTTAACTCCACCCTCTCTTGCTCTGTCATTTCATCTAAATTTGACTAAATCTGGCATAGCTAGGCCTCCTCTTGAGGCACAAGCATAAAGAGATTTTTAAATAATATAGTATAACTAAAAAATATCAAAACTGGTGGCACAGGGAACACATAGTGTGGCAGTCACCAGTAAATCAATAAAAATAGGAAACTTTAGCTGCTGAACATTGTATTTTTTATGATTTTGTAAATCTAAATCATCTATTGCATGTCTGTCTGTCCTGGGAGAGGGATCCCTCCTCTGTTTCTCTTCCTGAGGTTTCTATCTTTTTTTTTCCCTGTTAAAAGTTTTTTTTTGGGTAGTTTTTCGAATCAAGGGTCTAAAGAGGGTTTGGTATGTTACAGATTGTAAAACCCTTTGAGGCAAAATTGTGATTTGTGATATTGGGCTATATAAATAAAATTGAATTAAATACTTGCAGGATAAACATAATTTTGCTCGGCTGATAAAGCAAGGCCAAACGTGTCCAACTAAAATGAAAATATGACTTGCATTTATAATATTGACACATGCACATGTAATGTGACATTTCTCTATCATCACACTGCCTTAGGTAGTCAGTCTGCAACTTTGCTGTCAACTGTCACTCCTGTCTTGGTTATGAACAGAATTTCAAATATTTGGAAATGAAGATCACAAATTATATTATGTTTTATTTGACAGGAAGAGCTAACTTAAACAATGCTTGCCAAACATGATTAAGTACTATAACCCAGGTAAGGTAGCACTTTGGAAAATTGCAGATAATTTGGTCTAATTTGCACAAAAAAAAGGTTCAAACAAGCTCTGTGTTGAAGAATCTTTAATTATACCTCAAGTGAAAACCGCCTGTCACGCTCATGTGTTGTATAGACGCCTCATATAGAAACTCGGTGAAGCCTTAAATTGGGCAACTTGTCAACATCTTTTCTGCAAATATACTCATGTTGTCAGCAGTATGTACAGTATATACATTATAAGAACAGAGGAAGAACCATAAATGGTACCATGTTCGGGAAGATTCTGGGATGGGATATAAAGTACCCTACACATCGTTTATGGCTACTTGTGTGTTTGAGAACATATGATTATTTGGGTGTATGCATTTCCTATGTGGCCGGACTGAAATTGAGAAATTACAGTTGGAGCATCTCAAAGTAAGCAAGGCAAGGTGGAGGGTGAGGCTGAGGGAGGATAGAGCTGATTGAGGAAATACAACATCATGACAGAAAGTAGCTGTAATTGCAGGAATAGGCCTGAAACCTTTGATGATGTATATGCACAGAGGGGACCAAAAATAACAAGTGACCACAGGGGCATGGCCCCTTCCCTGCAGCAGCAGCACTCGCTCCATGAGAGGTGCTGTGTAACAGCAAAACCTGCTCCCTGGTGTCCAAACATCAGTACTGCATATGAGGGCAGTCGCACACTGGGTTGCATTCACAAGGCTACACAGAAACAGCCCAAATGTCTTTTCCAGTGGCTCCTTATATAGTTTTATTAGCTGTTTTGAGGGTGAAGCACTTACAAAAATATACAACTTAAGAAAAAGTGTTCATCCTGAAATAGAGACTGAAATCAAGGCCACTTTGTCCTCTATTTGCCAAAATGACAAGCTGGCTAAATAATAGCCAGGAAACAAAACTAAATAATTAATATATAAATAAATAAATATTTGAATCACCTGAATGATGGCATTACATCAGGAATAAACATAATTATTTGCTTTCATTCTAAGGCAACTAAAAACTCCAGTACCTTTCATCCATGAAACTCTGGACAATCTTTCCCCACCATTTCCCTTGTTTACCTTATCATGGCAGGCGTGGAGGTGCCCAGACAGTCAGGAAAAGTAAAGGCGAGTCGCTGCCAGCCGGCTGGACAAGATGTAAATTTGCACATCAGTCTGGTACTGTACATTCTCAATGCAAGCTTTGTGGAGCAGCACAGGTGCTATTAAAAATCTGGAGTTGTTATTTTATTGATGTTTTTTGACTATTTTCAGACTTGTCACATTTATAAAGGGGGTCTTCCAACCATTCATAAATAAAAACATATCCTGAGCATAAAATACTTTAAATGTTTCCTGAAAAACTAAGTGAAAAACTAAAATGTAAGTGTAACAAGACTGAAAATGTAAAGGTGTTATTCAATAAAGTTTAGTCCTCCCGCAGAGCTTGTTTGTATTTTTTGTTTATGTATTCATTTATTTATTCTTTGCTTTGAACATGATTATTTTCTAGTTCAGAAGAAGACTGAAATAAGTGATAATCATGTGTCTGGATATTCAAGACATGGAAGCACCCTGATGTGACATGTCTGCTTTGGGCAGATCTGTCTGCTAATTACAGCCTAGCTCTAAGGAGGGAGGTACTTGCATGGTGGGGGCTTTTTTTTTGTAATGATGCGAGGGGTAGATATGGTATAAATACCCACATCATTGTACTGGAAGGCAGCATATCCTCAGTTGTGCTCCTACCCTAAGGATATACAGCAGCACCAGGAGATCACTGGTGCGGAAGAGATTGATTTCCCCCCTTTGGATGCTGGTATGTGTGATTTATCTTCCTCTATAGACAATTGTATGTCTGGTGGAGTGTAGTCAACATCTAGGCTTTGTCTAGGCCATGAGTCATTCCTATGGCAGGCTGGGGAAGGGAGGCTGGCTTGGAGCTTCCTGGGTGATATTCAGAGAGTCCTGAAGGATCCAGGATGCTCTGAATGAATCAAAAATTTTAATGTACACTAAAAGTTATCCTATCTTCTTTTTGGCCATCCAGTTTCTACGAAGATGAAGAGCCTTTACACTTTGATGAGAACGTTTTTAAGCTCTGTAAAATAACTCAAAACTAGAGAGAAAGCTTGCTGACATTTTGTACCTTGAGAGTGGTTGTGCTGACTGTCTCCTTGTTTTCCCCTGCAGGTTTGACATTGCAAGATGGACCTACGAGTAGCAAGCATCCTCCTCCTCATGGTGGCCTTCGCTGCAGCCCATGGGAAGGGGTATGTGGTGAAGAAGTTGGTGAAGGCCGCCCCTCAGTACCAGCCGTACTCTGTGAAGAGCCACGGTAAGAAAACACAACCTCCTGCTCTCTATACAATCTGTTTTTTACAAAAGAGAATGCTAGCCTTTCTCCTGTTTTTGTCTACTTTGTCCTCACAAACATTGCCTCTAAAGTTATATCTTCTTCTCTAAAGTCCCAACATTTCGTGACAGTCTTGCCTTACCTTTGAATCTGTAGCCAGCAAATTAGCATCTTTGTTGTGGCAAATAGCAGCATAAGCAGCCAGACATATCCACGCCACAGCCAGCTGCACTTTACTTTGAAAACTGAACTCCACCTTCCTCTGGAACTGTCTTGTGCTTTGATTGGCTGCAGTGTTCAACAACAGTGTTCAAGCTTCTCCAATCACATACAGTCCATTTAGATCTAGGATGTGATTTAACTACACTTATTTACTCAGTGCAGAGCTTTGCAGTTTTCTTTTTTTGGAAGTTATAGGATTCGATAAACGCAAATAACTTGTGTTTTTTCAAATTTTTTTGTAGTTCTGACTGAGGTCTTTATTTGTTTTTATTTAGCCAAAGCAATCACATTAGCAACATTTTTAAATTAAATGATTTGGGGACTTTCTCATTTGCCTTTGTTAACTATGTGCTACTCTTTGCATGATCATGTTTTTTATTGTTTGTAGTGTTCTGGTTCATTTTGAGGAGCATAATGTTGTAAGACTACTATTATTTTCATTGCATTTAGTGTATTGGATATGACATTTGTCATTTTTAGTCATTTTAGCTGTAAATGTTGCCTGTTCATTTGCTTTCAGACACTCATGATAGTCAAGGCACATTTCAGTTAATTTCAAACATAATAAAATGTTGTTTTTGTGTGAATCAACATACTTCTATTTTTATTTGAGAAAGTAGCTGTTAGTGAATTATTTTTAGTTTGACACTGAGAATTACAGTCCAGTCACCCAGCAGTGTGGTTTTTTCTGGGTGTGCCCACTTCACACAGAAGTAGAAACATCTGTTTGGCTTTATCCAAACTCTGCTGCAGTTAGGAGTGAGCCTTTTACATTCAAACACATGTGACCACATTAAGGCAACAAATTAGAAAAGATTCCTTCTTAAGTCACAAAGTGTCTCTTAAATCTCTTTGACCTCTACAGTGTAAAAAAATAGCAATTAAATATATTATTTTAAAAATATTCATAAAATATTTTAACTTATTTATAAATTTTTTACATAAAAATTAATTGAATGCCTAAATAATAAAATAGATATATGATATAAATATATATAATACAAATAAAGCAGACATAAGTTTCTACATTTATTTTGAAGGATTTGTAAGTTCAAGATTTGAAGAAGGATTTTATAAAATTGCACCAGTGAATCAACACCATGTACTCAAACATCAAAACTGCATGATTGGTTCCTGGGAATAATACTTGCCGCACCGCCAGGAATCAAATATCACTGAATTAAGACCAATCAGTAAATTATTTATAATCCTTCCATCATTGTATACTCTATTATGAAACACACAAGTGCAAAAAATGAGAGCAACATTTATTCGAGCATTTTTCTGAAAATGTGTTATTTATCTCTCATTTGACTGTTGAATAACCATGTTGCTAGTTGACAAGATCCTTCCAAAACTCATTCACACTCACACAAACTCAGACCCTAGAGGTGGCCAATACATCCATGTTATTTTAAATTTTTGTCACTTGAATGGGATATAATTAGAGGTACTCTAATACTAAAGATACTAGATCCTACAAGATATCATTGTATGAATATGATGTACATACTATAGGTATACATTTCTATTACAGTGTAATGAAAAACTAAACAAGAGGTTTTGAAAAGTATATGACAACAACATCATACCAGTAGATTACAGTGTAACTTTAATAGTGACAATAATACACACAATTTGAGTGCTTCCTCATTGGCAGTTTCCATTATCACCTGTTTTTTGTTTTGTTGTTGTTGTTTGTTTGTGGTACTGATGATGGTCGCTGTTTTACTCTTCACAGTGGTGTCAGTGGCAGGTGAGCCTGGTCCTCCAGGTGAGCCCGGCCCTGAGGGACCTCCTGGACCTCCTGGTTCCCCAGGTGAGAGTGCCGAAGGTCTGCCTGGACCCCATGGACCTCCTGGACCTCCTGGATCTCCTGGCCGCTCCATCGCTGGCAAACCTGGATCCCCAGGTGGACCTGGCAAACCTGGCAGCGATGGCGCACCTGGTGAGAAGGGAGACACCGGAGCCACTGGCCTTCAGGGACCTAGAGGAGTCCCTGGATCTCCTGGAAGCCCTGGACCAGCTGGCCTCTCTGCTACTGGCAAACCTGGACCTGCAGGTTTACCTGGATCAGGGGGACCTAGAGGTGAGCCTGGTCTGAAAGGACATCCAGGTGTACCTGGACTGCCAGGTTCAAAGGGTGATAGGGGGGTGGGAGTTCCTGGACCTCAGGGTGAGACAGGAGCTGAAGGACCCATGGGCCCACCTGGAGAACCAGGTGAGGCTGGAATTGGAAAGCCAGGAAGAGCAGGTACACCAGGTGAGCCAGGAAAGTCAGGTAGCCCAGGTAGGGATGGTGCCACAGGTCCCATGGGGCCAATGGGACCAAAAGGACACACTGGTGCCCCAGGTGTAGGTCTTCCAGGTAAATCAGGTGAGAATGGTGCTCCAGGTCTGCCCGGCCCAGTTGGCCCTAAAGGCCATCAGGGACCTGCTGGAGCTACTGGTGCCCCTGGGGTCCCTGGATATGGAAAGCCAGGTGCAAATGGAGAGAAGGGAGAGAGAGGAGCTACAGGTAGCCCAGGTGGCACAGGTCCAAAGGGTGAGCAAGGTCCAACAGGATATACTGGTGCTACTGGTGCAACTGGCCCCACTGGTCCTGCTGGACCTCAGGGTTCAAGAGGTTTCCCAGGTGAACCCGGCGCTGTTGGCCCTAAAGGGGACACAGGTGAAACTGGAGCTCAGGGACCAAAGGGAAACAAGGGAGATCAGGGAGCACAAGGTTTCGCAGGCAAACAGGGTTATCCAGGTGCAGCTGGTCCTCCTGGACCCAGAGGAGCTACTGGCCCCACAGGTGACAAAGGTAATGTGGGTGCCCCAGGTACCCCAGGTGCCCCAGGTATTCCAGGCCCTGCTGGACCCAAAGGTCATCCTGGCCGTGCAGGTGAGCAAGGTCCCTCTGGTTCTGATGGTGCTCCAGGTTCCAGAGGACCTGCTGGGCCTCAGGGTTCTGCTGGTGCTCCTGGCCTTAAGGGACACCCAGGTCTCCCTGGTCCTGCCGGCCCTGCTGGTCTGGCTGCTAAGGGTGTCCCCGGACCTCAGGGTCCCCCTGGTCAGCCCGGTGAGCCTGGTGCTGACGGAGAAAGTGGCCCAGCTGGCCCACCGGGTCCTCCTGGTCCTCCTGGTGAGGTTGTTTTTGAAAAGGGCATGGGAATGGGTGAGGTTATGGTCAAGTCCCCAATGTCTGCTTTCACTGCATCTCTGGCCACCCCCTACCCTGCTGCTGGCAGCCCCATTAAGTTTGACCAGATAGTGTACAATGCTGAGAATCACTATGACCCTGAGAGTGGCATTTTCACTTGCCAGATTCCTGGAGTTTACTATTTCTCCTACAGCATCCATGTTAATGGAGCTCATGCACTGGTGGCTTTGTACAAGAATGACCAGCCTGTTATGTTCACTTATGATGAGTACAACAAGGGCTTCCTGGACCAGATGTCTGGTAGTGCTGTCCTCTTGCTCGATGAGCAGGACACAGTCTACGTCCAGATCCCCGATGATGAGGCCAGTGGTGTCTTTGCCGCCGAGAATGTTCACTGCTCTTTCTCTGGGTTCCTCATTGCTTCAACGTGATACCTTGGTACAGTAGTTCCCAAAAGCCAGCCAACTAAATTTGCAATCTATTTCTCAAACTAAAGTAAACTCCCTGTTAATTTTTTCCTCAAAAAAACAGACAGGCAGTTCACACTTCTTTGAGGAATAGTAGCATCTCGACTTGAAAATTACAAGAAATAGGTGCTTAGAAGAAGTAAAACTAATTTATGAAAACAGGTGATCAGGGATGGGGGAAGCAATCCACAAAGTTACCAGTGAGCTTTTCTAATGGAGACAGCATGTGAAATTGAGGTGTTATAACTGTGTTGTGTCCTGCCTTTTTCTTTTCCACTCTGTTCCTTTTATACTGACTTCAACTGGTGATTCTTAATTTAGTGTTTGTCTGTTTTTTTGTTTGTTTTTGTATCTGCTTGTTTTAGTTTGGGTGACCAATAATCTTATTAAAAGTACAAAAATACTTTCTGTTCAACATGTTGTAACTGTTATCCTTGTATGTGACTTGAATATTGTGAAATGTTAATGGTCAAATTGACCATTATAATGATAAGTCACCAGAATACTGTCATACAAACACAAACTACCAGCAACATCGTTATATCCCTGAACATGCATTGTGTAATGTAAAGCATAATGACCAAAATAAAAGATGTCTAACAAATATTTTGTCTCTGAAGCTCTTTTTAATTGGGACTCAAATCATAATATCATCTAAATTTGATTACTTGGAGGTGCAATAATACAAAAAGTATTTTTTTGATCTTGTGCAATTGATGCAATTACACACTGGGTCTGTCCACTTTCAACTAGATTGACTGTACATTTAACATAAACATTGCACATGAAACCTGACTAATCCTTCTGTAAAGAAAATGTCACCTGCCCCCAACACATTGGGGTATGAGCTCAGCAACAGAATAATATAACTTTGGACTGCTATTGATTTATTGTCTAGATTAGCAGGAGTAGATGTGCTGCTGTAGCAAGATAGAGACAGAGTGAACACATGCCCAGCTTTTATAGCCAAAGGGCCCGGGTGAGCTTAATCAGCTGACGACCCTTTCCATGGCAGCCAATTGCTTGCTGAGTTTGCTAGGAGAGCCTCCAAGACAGTGGAAGGGCCGTCATACTGTATAAACCGATAATGAATGACAATGTAGTAGAACACTCAAAATGCCCTGCTGACATTATAGTGTCTTATAAATCATTTATTAAATCTTTGTATACTGCTTGTAAATCCAAATAGGGGGACGTAGAGTTAAGTATGACCATATATTCCATTACAAGTAAAAAACCTGCAATCAAAAGTTTACTTGAGTAAAAGTATTATAATATAATATAATTAGAACGTACGTATTAAAAACAAAATCTACTTATGAAAAGCAAAAGTACTCATTGTGCAGAATCCCCCCCTTCTTATTACTGATGTACTTTAATGTGTAAAAAGAAGCAAATGTAAAGAAGTGTTGCACTTTCAAATCCGGAGTGTGCATGTGCAAAGTAACAATTTTATCGGTCAAATAAATGTAGTGGAGGACAAAATACAATATTTCCCTCTGAAATGTAGTGGAGTAGAAGTCTAAAGTAACATACAATGGAAATACAAACCTAAGTACAGTACTTGAGCACATGTACTTAGTTACTTCATACCACTGGTCCCTATATAGAAGCTGAGATGAATGCAGATCCCAAAGTATGAATTTCTCCCCACATGACGGCCACTGGTTGTGTGTTTGGCAGCCAGTGTTTACAAATACTACTCTACCGTGCAAGTCTGGATATGGGTGTGCTGAAAATAGTTAGCATGTGGGATGAGGTATAGGGATGGTCCTCTGGCAGGGCAGCAGCTGTATGATCTTCCCTGGGAGAGAGACCGAGACAGTGGTTAGGTGAGGGGCCAGAGGGACACAAGTGAGAGGAAGCTAGTTGAAGGAAACCACTGGGGATTGCCATCTGAGGGGACTGCCATTCAGAGATGGTCTGTGGTTGGCGCATGAAGTGGGGCAGACAGAAACACAGATGGAGTGCTGCCTCTGGTCGAGTCCACAAGCCACACTCTGGTGCAATTAAAATATTTTTCACTTTGATATATTTCTGATTTTTAGCGTTTTTTAAGTGTCTGTATTTATTTGAAGGTGTCTATTCTTTTGTATGTGTCTATTCTCTCGTGTATCCATTTGTCTCGAAAGAAACTAACAAAGTTAGAAACCGAAAACACTGAAAACCCTTGGAGGATGGAGAGCGGTGTGTGGCATGATGGGATAGTCCATGGTTGTGAGCTGCATGTGACGCACACTAAGGGCCAAAATGGGCAGCAAATCCCTCAACAACCTGACCAAGATGGACATGCAAACCAGGAAACAGAAATAGAAATATTATGTGTAAAACACACCCTTCTTGCGGTGGCCAAAGGCAGGGTTAAACTGGGGTGCAAAGGAAAAAAATAGTTTGAAATGAGCATGGGTACAGCTGTGGGTGGCTAAAAACACCCTGGAGAGGTTTGCAGCAAACTCTTCTACTCTTAAACAGACATTTGGTGTTTTTATGGGCTTTTGTAGAAGTAATCCCAACATGTCCATGTGCGAGCACAGGCATCAGTTAGGTCTGTGCTGCAGTTGATTGCTATAGATACTGAAACTCTAGACGCTGTTTGTTTCAAACAATATCATTTAGGGTGATTGAATCTCATCACATAATTGTGTTGTGGCTGTTCCCAGAGTAAGTCTGTCATCTCCTAAAAATACTGTAGGGGAGAGAACATGTCTCACTTTGTCTCATTGCAAATGAGGCTGGTTTAGAGAAAGAATGATTGTGGTAATCACATACATTTTAACATGGGTTGACTGGGGCCTTAAAGGTATTGTCTTCCTCATATGTAAGTCGCTTTGGATAAAAGCGTCTGCTAAACGACTAAACGTAAATGCAACTCATTAGATCTACTCCAAATGTGAAAAAAAGATTTTTTTTCCCCCATGCTTCTCTTTAATGGACTGATGTAAACTTCACCTCTGATTTTCTCTTCTGTAATGCACCACACGAGGGTGCTGTAAAACAAAGAATCGGTGTGTATTGATTCCTCCAGTAGCAAAACAATACTGAAATCTCACACCTACCCAGTTAACAGAATTATATGGGGAACATTTGAGGTTTCATAAACATTATGAATAAATGCGCCGATTCACACCTCATCAGTGGTCAGAAAATAAACTGAATACCTATAATCTGTTTGTAGGCAATGTTACATTCCATATTGAATAAGGTGAAGCCTCATACACAAAGACGCTTACAGATTGCACCCCTGACCGCCAAATTGTGTGCTTTCTAGTGTAGATTTTACGTGGTGTTGTAGTCATCACAGCTTGATGCAAAAGTTGCTTAAAACATTTCCCAATTTTATTCAATCTTACAAATGGTGAAAAACAAGAAAACTTCATTTACAATGGGTTATCTGTTAAAAACTTCAGTCATTTAGGTACATCTCAGTCATAAAACCAGTAATATCAAAGTCTATACAACTTGCATTACTACAGAGTTTTGAAATGGTGGAATCTAAATGGGAAGTAATGAGCACCTATTGTTTTGACAGTTAACTAAATCTAGTTCATTAAGGAATGGTTGTGTCCACAGGAGCGTTGAGTTTAAAAGGAGTTGTAAACAACTGTGCACTGCAAAGACAACATTTAAGACTTGGTTCAGGACTTTCCCCTTTAAATATCACAATGTGTTAAATCTTGCAGACACAGCTTTAGCTGCTACATCCAATTGCCCAGCACCAAATACTTTGATAAAATATGTCAAATCAGCAACATGTCAACACAGTCATGGTTTCATGTAGAAAAAAAAACAAAAAAAACATTCACTCTCACATTCGCACTGTCACACTCACCCACGTCACAAATGCAAGCATCAATGAGCAGTGAGGAAGCAGCACACTCTCCAGTACACCTCCTGTCCATCACTGCCAAGGACGTTGCAGTCATTATGGATGAGATGGTTGCAGAATAGTAAACAAACACCAACAAAGAATTAACAAAAGAAATCCCTGGTTTTAGACAAGTCCTCGCATTCCTTCACACGGGCTCCATCGCCTCCTTCATTCCGGTGTCTCGTTCAGCAGGATTACTCAGCGGTGTCTGCCGTCTCTTGTTCAGTAGGTGAAGCTTCAGCTGGTTTCTCCTCCTCTTCTCCTCCTGCTGCTGCTGCTGCTTCTTCTTCTTTTTCTTCCTCTGCCGCCTTCACCACCTCCTCAGCCTTTGGCTCCTCAGCCGCAGCCTCCTTGGCGCCCTCCTCACCAGCCTCAGCTGGTTTGGACTCTTCAGCAGGTGCTTCCTCTGATGCTGCCTTCTCTTCTTCAGCTGGTTCTGCTGCTGCTGCTGCTCCCTCTTCTGCTGCCTCCTCTGACTCCTTTTTGGTCTTCTTAAAAGAGAAGCCGCTGAGCTTGAAGGAGGGTTTCTTGAAGGAGAAACGCTTTTTCTTCTGCTTGCCATCTTCGCTGGTGGATGGAGTGCCTTCTTCGGGCTTGGCAGAAGCCTCTCCGTTTGTGGCGGCGGGGTCCTTCTCACTTTTGGCCTCAGCACCCTCTACTTTCTCGCCTTCTTCTTTTGGCACCTCCTCAGTAGGAGTGCTGCCATTGGCCTGAACATCAGCTTTGTTGGCTTCCTCTGCAGCTGGAGAGGCATCCCCATTGGTCTTGGCATGGCCATTTTCCTGGAAGGAAAGGATAAAAATGTAATTCTTGAACATGCACATCACCATGTTATTTAAGTTAAAATGAGTTACTCTGCTGATCATGCATCTGAGGCATATCCCATACAAAATCTGGAGTGCTGTGATATTTAAGATCAAGTTCAACCACAAGTAGTAACCAATGAGAAAACTGCAGCAACATCTGTTACTAGGAGAGTGACGACAGATATGTGGCTTTGAGCAGTAGGCTAGTCGTTCAGACTGCAGTACCGCCTGGATCCGGCAGGTGGCGTTCAGCGTGGAGCCGGTGGATACAACATAGGAATTTGGGGACCCCCCCTCTTTTAATGACCTGTGTAGTCAAACAATGTGTTGTTTTAATTTTTTTGAATACTTCTCTTATCCGACTCTGTGCTTTTTAGAATTTGTTGATTTTGTGGGCTGTTTGTAAAAAAACGTGGCTCCTTTTTGGACCTCGCAACAAAGGCGTGGTAGCGGGTTTTTTTTTTTTTTTATAAAATGGCCATGCCACCAGTGAGGGCGGCCACAAACCCCGCTGCACACATTTCAACCAAATGAATACAAAACAGCCGCAGTGTTAAGAAAGCTAAAGCCCTATAGTAACTAAATAATGGTTATAATAAATCAAAAATGTTATTTATAACAAGTCTGTTATACACGTAAACATTCATCGGATTAGTTGTGCAAGCCCGATCTGTTTCATATTCAAAAGGATGAGTTATGAAAAATGTATCAATTGAAAGCCTTTCACAAAAGAAGCCTCCATTTGAAACAACGTTGCGTTTCAAAGCCAACAGAGAATTGTAACAATGAGCTCGCCGGTGAAAATGGATCCATGTGGCCACTTTCCCTGAAAGCCGGTGAGCGTGGGGATGCAGGGAACATGGAGCACGCCATTGACGCAACACTTCGCTAAAATGAGATAAAATTCCGCTCGAGTAATTAAGGCTTAAATAATTAAAGTGTTACATTTACCTGCCCGTTTGTCTTTGCTGCAACAGCTGCACCTTCCGCAGCTTCCTCCTTTCCAGCGGTTTTGGAGATTTGTGCTCCCATGCTTTTTGGTGCAACAAAGGAACCCAACCGATCAAATGAATGAACAAAGACCGCAAGCTTCCTCGCAAAAATTCAAGTCAAACGCCGACGCCTCCTTCTCCAACAGAAGCCGAGGAATCAGCCCGAAACCGAGGTGACCGCAAAGGGACGTGTGAGGACTTGCGGAAATGTAGCAAAGGTGCGAAAGAAACGCGAAATCTTTCAATTTTTTCTCGAGCACAGTTTGTAAATGGAGAAATTGGCCCCGCCGCAAATGAGATGCGGAGTACAACGCCCAAGTCCACTGATGAATGGGCACCGGGGCTATGACGACAAAGCCACCCCGTCTCCACCAATCACAAGTCCGAAATCCAACGAGTAGGGGGGAGGGGGCTGGTCATGGAGTGGGGGGCCATGGACAATAGGAGAGACACAACAACATGGCCAACAACTTGTTTTTATATCCACTTTAGAGGTCAAAATCTTGATTTTATTTCTGACTGAAATAACGCCTGAGAGTTCACAGAGCTTTGCAAGGTCCAGCAGATTTAGCTGGACGCTCGTTTCAAGGAGGGAACTCCCAGAAATCTTTGATAATCCCATACAAATTTAGCCTATAGTAAACAATATGTTTAAAGGTATGTTTAAAAAACACAAAAATGCCCAACATTTGTTTTGAGCTGTAGATGACGTTCAATTTATATTTAAGTATTTAGGGATATTCATTCTCTGCACTGGCAAATATTTTGGCCATTCTTTAATTTCTAAAAATAAGAAAGTGCCATACAAAAGCAATAAAATTGTCTTTTTTTAAAATTATATATACATGCAATAATATACCATACAATATAGCCTAATATGCAATAATATAGCCTACAACTCTATTGCATCTTTTTTATAGATTGTAAAATATAGCTCATGTTTTAACCAAATTTAGAGTTAAATATATTTATTGATATACTAAGCTGCAACAAATAGGGCCAAAGAAGTTGTTTTTAAATATGCAAGTGGCAAAACAACAGCATGTTTTGGACAGCTGAGCTGAGAAAGCCCTGCTCAGCTGGTCTCATGTTATATCACCAGCCACCCTCCTGACATATGCCTTACTCAGTAAACAGACGTCCCCTGTAACTATAAGCCCCTGCGCCCATAACTTTGCTCATCCCTCTTCTTGCATAATAGCGTCGTGTCTGCTTGTTGCAGCTGGAGCATCCCAGTGACCCAGATGTAATGAGAGTTTATGGCCCTCTGCTCCAGCAGCCTGCAGTGCTCTGTCTCCACCACCAGCCACAAGTCTCCTCTCTCTGCCATCACTGCCTGCCATCTCCATAGTTACCAGTCCAAAATGGCTCCAAGGAAGAGGCTGCGCATCGAGGGCTTTGGCAATCATGACTCCTGGATGTGGAGAAGTGGGGGTGAGAGTGAGTTCAAAACTAAGCAGTGCAGACAACAGTTTGAGGATTAGTCTGACTTATTTCAGCCACCCTCCCTTCTTCAGGCTAACTAGGCCATGCTCATTGTTGTGATATTCTGATTACATGCAAAGCTGTAATTAGTATGGTGATCTTCCATGAATATGTAAACCTGAGGACAAAGCCAGCAGGGCATGAAGTGTTTTCAACAAGCAAAATGCAATCCAGACATTCAGACATAAAGACTTCACCTGTCTGGAAGATACGGTATCATGTCAGTATCCTAGGTGGATTGTGTGTGTGTGTGTGTGTGTGTGTGCAAGATACATTTGCACAACTATTGCACAATTCTGCTTTAACATTTAAAAAGGCACAAATCAACACAAAATCTTAAATATGCCAAAGGTTTCCATTAAACTTCTCATTTTAAATAATGTAAAAATATAACCTTTTAATGATCCCATTAAAAAACAATCAATTATGTTTTTTTCAATTGATCACACAGTTGCGACATCCATTTTTAACAATCTGCACAGATTTCCCCCCATTAAAGCTAAAAATATTTATTTTTTTTTAAACACACGTGTTTATGGACAAGAGCATGCCTAAAACCCATAATTAAAAGATTTTTCATATCACATTACACATGAACCATTTTTTCAGATAATTTAAACTGAGATTTTTACTCGCAAAATGTAATTTGAAGCTGTCTGGATTGATGCATTTACTTATATAAAAGTGTTGATCTGAACCCTCAGACTATGGCCAGTCCAGTCTAGTGTTTAACATGGTCACCCAAGATTCAGGTCTGTAAAATTCCCGCCTTATAGTTCACGTTACAAAAATAGACCAAACTGTGTTTAAAAAGCTGGATTGTTTGATACAGAGCTAGAACATTCAAATAATCGATTAGTCAACTGACAATGGAAATTAATAAGCAACAAAGATTGATTAACCTTGTCAAGTAATGGTAAATTGAATATCTTTGAGTTTTTGACTGCTGGTCGCACACAAAATAAACATTTGAAGACGTCACCTACTCTGGGAAACTGTGATGAACATTTTTTCATTATTTTCTGACATTTTACTGATAAAACAATGAATTGATTAATCAAAAAAACAATCAACAGCTTATTCGATAATGAAATAATTGTTAACTTCAGATCTGATCTGCTACAAATCATGGAGTGTCTGTCTTAGGTGGCAGAGTGGGTTGACCATTAATGGTTGGTAGTTTGCTTCCTGCACATGTCAAAGTGTTCCTGGGCACTGAAAGAAAATTATTTTGGACAAACACCAAATGAATGGGCCTGAGAACACTGAATGTGATTGACAGTGTTGATGTTTTTTTATGTTTCTTTATGTATCTTATTCAGTCAACCAAATAAACATTGAGTGCATGTTTGGTCAAAACCATGATTCATAATTACAATTCTGAGCAGGTTTAAATCGCTGTAAATCCTTGTAAAGTAAAACTAACATATTCTAATATAGGTGAGTATTGTTTGCCCCATATTGCATTTTGAACCCATTACTCCCTCTCAGTGGCTGAACGTTGCTGATGTTTTCATTAATACAGAGGGAGGCCCTGGTTTCCAGTTTCAGCTGCTTAGTAAGCTTCCAGTGAGAGCAGTTTATCACCTGAATATTACCTAAAATAACAAGCTACTAAGTGATTTTTTTGCCTATCGATAGTTAGGGGACTTTATTTTGCTGTTATTGTGCCATTCATGGAGGGCCAAATGTGTATGCAGGTTTAATTCCAACAACAACTAAAAACCTCAGCATGATTTTAGTTGGAACAAAAATGAATCTACTTAGACCACCATGGGAAATTGTTGAATACCCAAAGATTTATGAATTTCTTCTGGCTCTAATTAAAATTTTAAGGAAATGTATTTTCAGTATGAGGTTCTGGGTTTCTTATTCATATTTAAAGACTAAACATTAGTGTAAAGAGAGCTCTAATCACTTCAAAAAACAGACAATTTGGCAACCTTGCCCTGTTTTTCAGTCCCACTTTACATTGTAATCTGTTATTGGAGGAAAGCGGTGTCAATCACAACTCTCGCGTCGGCGTGGATCCGCATCAGCCGTACGCAATCGCAGCTGCGTCAAGACGCACACAGAGAAACCGGAAGATAGAACAGAATTTGCAGGTCAAAATAAAAGCAGAAAAGCTAGTAATTCTGAATCATGCATTTGGCGTGCTTAATATGGTCTTACTAACCCATAATTAGTGCAATTACTATCTTATACACGGGTTAAAAACATTAGATCCAATTTTGTTTGATTCAAATATTCTTTATTCTTGTTTTCACCTTGAAATTGCGGTCTATTTTACAGCTTTATTTTGACAGAATTAACCAGAAGCTGCATGTGTTGTTGTTGTTGTTGTGAACTTGACACTGGTCGCCATCGTCATCATCTGTACGCACGGCGGCGACAGGAGCTCCTGAATCGGCAGGGACGGGTATCCCACCGCTATTCTCTCTCAGTGCGAGGAAAAAACACTAACAGAGAGTAGAGAAATATCGGCGGTTTCCCAGAACGAAAGTCCCTCTGTAAACTCCGATGGATTAATCTGATTTGTCTGCGGTAAGGGCGCTTTTTCTTTCCTGTGTTGAATTTCAATTGGTCCACCCGCCTTGTCCCCCTATTTTGCGCCGTGGACTGCGAGATGAATTCATCTCGGGAGAGCAGCGGAGATAAATAACACATTGTGGGTCGCTGCAATCCAGCCAGTGTTCACTCCAGTCGTTCTGCAGATGTAGGTGCGTGTATTTGACGGATAACTTTGCCCTCAGACGGGGACAAAACAGAGAGCGTGGTAGTGGTCTCGTAATTGTGGATGACGTTTTGCAGGGCTGTGATAGTGGAGAGGGGGCTCTTGTGTTGCAGCAGCAGGGATGGATGCTGCAGAGCAGGGCTGACCACTGAGGACATGCACACACGCGATAAACGCCACAGTGGCCTGCAGACAGCCTTCTATTGATTCACCCCAAAATGATTGTCAAATGCTTCAAACTAATTGCATTGCCACGCTGTTAAATATCCAATTAAAGCTGTCCTAATCGGGTTATCTGATGTGTCTGGAGGTGCAGCCATCCATCTTGTAGGGGATGGTATAAAGTGTGTGTGTGTAGCTGGGAGCTAAAACCTCAGTTGTATCCATGTGCAATAAGTTAGGCAGTAGTTGTGTGTTGGTTTGCAAATATGCACTCAGCTCGCTGAAGCTGTGAGTATTCAGTCATTGGTCCATGAATGGCTGTAATTGGCGGGCGATATGTGTCAAATGTGAATGAAAGGAGTTGCATATTATGGTTCATGGATCATGTACATGTCTCCTGGGCCCTCTCTGTCCATACAGTTGAGCCTTCTTATCAGACATACTGGCACTGAAGATGCTACTAGTGACTTTAGGATTTTATGTTCAAATGAAATATGTCCTCACAAAGGGGAAATATTTAGCCCAGTAAGGGGATCATTGATTACTCTGGTTAAAGCAAAATGTGTTCAAAATATCTAGTAGTGCCTGTTTTTGTGTCAGTCGACAAATGGCACACATACAGCCAGGCCTTCAACTAATGATTATTTCCATTTAGAACTGCATCGACTAGTTGATCACCGGAAATTAACCGGCAACTATTTTGATAATAAATGCCAAACATTTGTGCGTTCCAGCTTCTCGGATGTGATGATTTGCTGCTTTTCCTTTTCTTAACATTATTGTAAACTGAATATGTTTAAGGTTTGTTGATAAGACAAAACAACTTGAACAATTTGAAGACGTCACCTTGCGCTCTAGGAAATTGATGGGTATGTTTCATTGTTTTACAAACAAATCGATTAATCAAGAAAACAATATGCAGATGAATCAATAGTTGCAGCCCTATTTTCTTTATGGATTCATTTACTCAATTAATTTAATAATAATTTGGTTCATAAAATAGTGAAAAATCTCCATCCGGGTATCCCAGAGTCCTTGTTGACATATTCAAAAGTCTTGTTTTGTTCAACCAACAGTCCAAAACCCAAAAATATTCAGTTTCTAATGATAGAAAACAGAGAAAAGCAGCAAATCCTCACATTGAAGAAAGTGACACAAGATACAATTGGACCTTTTTGCTTTAAAAAAATGACTTACAGCAATTCTAAAAATATTTGCCAATTCATTTTTTTGACTAGCTATAAATCCATTAATCATCTAATCATTGCAACTCTACGTATAGCGCTCGCACACCATGTGGCTCGTGCCTCAGTTTGCACTTTATATCAACCCAAGTGTTATTCAGTTCTACCAGAAAACTTCCAACCTCCATCACTGCACACCCACCACATCATTATTTCCAGTGGAGTCTTACATTGTCCACTGCCCTCCACTGGCACGGGATTTGGAAAGAACCATTTAAATCCCCCCAGTGCAGACTGACAGGCAGAAGCAGCAAGAATCTGCTCCTGTTTGTGGGAAAAAAAAAATTATGTTTTTCTAATTTGCCCTTTTCTCCCATTTGGAAAATATTCATCTGCTAGGCACACATCTCAATGACTGAATGGACATTTACAATGGGCTCAGTGATTTAACAACATGACTCAACATACTCAACTGTGAACATTGTGACACCAAAACACAGTTAAGCCTAAACCCACATACTGTATGAAGCTCAGCTGTGGGTTTTATAACTGGCTCATTCAGTACATGAAGAATGCTTTGAAAGCCTTAACACTGTATTTCATTGTGCTGATAATCTTTTAGCACAGTGAAATGTGACCATTGTCTTGTTGTTGATACACTGAATGAAGTCAGTTGTCCGACACAAGCAAATATTGTAACTATTCAGAGAATGGCAGCCATATAAGGAGGAGATTGTCAGAGTTGAACCTAATCCAGCTAACACAGCAGCGACTTCCATACGCATTGAAATGCACACAACTGAAAATGATCCTCTTTTAGGTAATTTCTTTGATGAATGAACAGAAAGTTGTATTTTGGAGTTGAATAAGGTCGTCACAAGTGCATCTTCAGTAGGAGGGGTGTGGGAGGTTTGACCTTGTTTTGAGCCATGTCAATGATCTGAGTGTAAAGGGACCCCACGCTTCAAATTAAACAGAGCTGTCTTGTTACAGTCGGTGTTGAATTGCAAAATAATTGTATTCTGGAGAGATTTGTAAGTGAATAATGAATGCAGTCATGCAGGTGTAATGACCAGTTGAGCAAAGTTTGTAAGTCAAATTTTTAAATGTTTAAAGCACTTTAACTAATACTAACTAATATAGAAAAGAAATAACAGCAGGTCATCTTGTTAGCAATTAAATAGTGTGTTCCCAATGGAGCTTTTTTTGTAATCTGTTTCCAGCTTCTTAAATGTCAGGATTTGCTGTTTTTCTATATCATTATTATTAATATTATGGTTTTTGGACCGATGGTCAGATACAACAAAGACTTCTTTGAAATTATAATGGCCATTTTAAAACTATTTGATGATATTTTATAGTCAGAAAGATTATTAATCGTTTAGTCATCGAAATGTCAGAAAACAACAATAAAAAAAAAAAAAGTCCATCAACATTTTCCCAGAGTCCAAGATGATATATTAAGATGTCTTGTTTTGTCTGACCAGCAGTCCAAAACCCAGATATTTAATTTACAGTGATCTAAAAAAGCAGCAAGTCTTCACATTTGCAAAGCTGCAAACAGAAATGTGCTCTTGATTATTTCAGTCCACACGCATCATTTTTTCAGACCGCACATATGTCCGTTTCTCAGGCCTGACTGTCTCCTGTTGAATCCATCAGTGACACAGTGTGACCCTGACATGTTTCTCCTTCTAATTTAGTATATTGATCTCGCAGCTTTACTATAAATGGCTGAGTATCTCATTATGGCTCCCAGCTCTCCGTATGACTATAGATGATTCACGCTTATGCCCGTACAGCATCAAAATAAAGGCTGTCATTTTGAGAAATTAATTTCCAGTTGAGCCCAGCAGCTGTGACTGATGTAGTAGCATTAACCCTGTCCTGTTAACTTTGTGTTCAGCTAATTCTGGCGTCTTCATTTCTCTTCACTTCCTAATGTGACGGAATCTTGCAGCAGTGTTGACAAATGCTATTCAACAGATTTGGCCAGGCATCAAAGTTAGATTTCAGACTGCATCTCCAGCCAATCAAGATGACGAGTTTTAATATGACACCCCTGCCTGTCCTCGCTTTCATGTGAAAGTCAAGTCCTCCCTCTCTGTCCTCATCTCTGCCTTTTGCTATTAACTGTTACACTACGTAGCTGCGATCCTGTCCCCATTGGACCTTCCTCATCATGCCAGTGTGGTCCTCTGGGAGGCAAGCTGTACGTTTGGGTCTGAAAATAGCATGATGAGTGTTCTCGCAGGCTGAGGTGGTCATGCGATACCCAGGCCGTGTGCCACGGAAAGGAACAAGCCCCGCGGCTGCGATGCCATCATCTGCTTTTTTTTTGTAGGGGGGGGGGGCGCAGGTCAGGCATGGAGCAGTCTAGTACGTGTCCCTGAAATGCGGGAAGACCTTATACCTAAAATCATTGTGTTGCAGGGCTTTATCTTGACATTTTGATATGATCCAGTGTCCTCCCTTATATCTGAAAGCCAGTGATGTCGGCTTGTGAAACTCTTGTTATCTTATTGTGAAAATGTGATAAGTCTGCCTGTTGCTGTCGAATCCGCTTGAGCTGAACTTGATAAATCTAAATGACTCTGTTTCTTATGTCAACTAATGGTGGGTTTTTCTAGCACTTATTCAGCAACTACAGTCACAACACAAAGTGCACATAGACATGATTCATATGTAAATGTAACTGCACAAAAAGAAACAATTCAACAAAGAGAACATACGTATATAAACAAGACAAGATGGTCTAGTTTCTGTGCAGAAAATGGTTTCAGATATGTTGAAGCCATAGTAGCTCCCTGGCCTTTTTACTTCAACAGCAGGAAGATTTTCATAATCCCCACAGGCAGCACAACGACGTGAGATCTCCCCTCATTTACTCTGATCCCTCCAGGAGTGGATGCAGAGCTATTTCAATCACTGCAGAGAAAATCCACCTGAAAACAGACTTCACCTGCGTTATCCCGGACAGTTACATTCATATTTCCTTGCTTGTGCAATTCTCCACCAAAGTTGTCAAAGATTTTAATAGTCAAGTTTATTTATATAGCACATTTCATACGACAGGCTTAGTCTCCATGTGCTTCAGAATAAATGTAATATAATATGTTACTAAGTCTGTTCTCAGCGAGCAAGAGACTGATCTGGACTTGATATCTGTTGACTGTCATTTTGTTTTATCTTGTATATGCATGTACTGTAGGTTTGGTTTTAGACTAAATCCTACCAGTTTTTTAATTTAGCCCATAACGCTGGCTGATTGTAGCAGATTCTTTTTTCTGAATTAATTGTTTAGTCTATAAATTGTCTATAAAATGGTGTAAATTCCTATCACAGTATTCCAGAGCCCATAGTAATGCCTTTTGAAATCGCTTGTTTTGTCCAAACAACTGACAAAACAGCAACATTTGTTGCACTTGTAGCAGTTACAAAATTCATTTATCTTTGACAATTTATCATTAACAAAATTGCTGTTTGCAAATTTTTCTTGACTACTGGATAATCCAGAAAGTGTCACTTTGAAATTTTGATAGTAAAGAGACTTTACTTTCTCTTTTCTGCTGTTTTTGGAGAGGCTTTTGCATGTCCCCATAAATGGAAACTGTAGGCTAAACGTGTGGTTTTTCACTTTCAACATACCTGCTATACTGTAGAAAGGGGTGCTGTAAATACCAGAAGATCAGAGATGTACAGTAGATATTATTTTCATGGAAGATTATTTGTTATTTT
This sequence comes from Coreoperca whiteheadi, assembly GCA_011952105.1. Taxonomy (NCBI): domain Eukaryota; kingdom Metazoa; phylum Chordata; class Actinopteri; order Centrarchiformes; family Sinipercidae; genus Coreoperca; species Coreoperca whiteheadi. Next base: position 11,102,826 of record CM022480.1, on the reverse strand, counting down.
AAGGATTACCCAAACATCTGCAGTACTCTCCCTCGTCGTATTTCAGTCTGTGGTCTCAGCTTTGGTCTGGGCTTATACTGTAATGCTACCGCTGGGCTTGTTTCTTTCTGGGTGTTTGATGGGGTTTATTGGCAGTAATGAATCACAATGATCTCCTTCTCTCTGCAGTCGCTATGTTCTTCTGTTAGTTAATCATATGGAGCAAATATAGTACTGGAGAAACTGAAAATGCTGTGCCCACGAAGTGAATTCTGGATTTTGATAGGCATGTATTTTGTACATTCATGTAGCTATGGGCTGCAGGTAACACCGTAGAGATATATACTTGGCTCCATGACAAAATAGTTATTGTTCATTATTGCAGCCTGTTGACAGTGAAGACAAATATGTGAACATACAACAGCATAGGTAAGACAAAGGTACACTACTGTTGCCATATTAATAAAAGCATCATCAAAAGCATCTTTTTTTGCTTAATTCTGGTGGTAAATGACAAATGTGACACTATGCTGGCCAGAGCACTCTCTTTTTTATTTGCCACTTGTCTTAATATTAGGTGCTTTCAAAAAAGTTAAATACGTTGCAAGATTCTTGTCTTCATCTTCATCTTGTACTTAACTTTGCCTGTACACTGCTGCACAAGTGACACATCTGCTAGCACTTTTGTCTGATGTTGGGTTTCTTGCTAGTAAATGTAAAACAGGCCTGAAGGAATTCAGTCACATTCTCTGTAGCTTGACTTCTAACCATTAAGCTCCAGTGTCCTTCAGGACATGCTTCTGATTCCATCTCATTTGGGGCTGCAAACTAGTTTCCTAGTAGCAAAAAATGCCCATCACAAATTCCCGGAGCCCATGGTGACATCTTGAAATGTCTTGTTTTGTCCAACCAATAGTACAAAACTGAAAAATATTTAGTTTACTATCATAGATTGCTAACCAGAAATGTTTCACATTTGAGAAACTGGAACCAATGAATTTTTGCAATTTTTGCTTAAAACATTGCTTAAATGATTAATTGTTGATCAAAATAATTGTCAATTCATTTTCCATTGATTGACTAATTGTTTCAGCTCTATATCAGATGTAATGAGCTGAAAGTGTTACCGCTAAAATCCTCTTTAGATGTTTGATGCTGCTGGTTATAATATTTTTATATTATACATTGCTTGTTTTCACTTATCTTTACCTAATGTTTTGCCTATATTGTTACCAAAAACATTGTTCATTAAATATTACTCTTGACAGGAAAGAGGTACCCCCTGTGAGTCTGTACTGTACTGTTTAATATGTATCTGAATCTTTAGCTGAGGTCAATAGTGGTGCAATAGTTTCCCTCTTCCTCCGTCTGTGCTGCAGCCCTGGCATTTGCCCCCAGCACCAGCTCTCTCCATCCACAGAGACTGAAAACAAGTGTGTTTCCAATTAGCTGTCTCCGAAGTCAGCTGGCCGCTAAAGCTGATGAAAGACAAGGGTGCTGTCAGCGGTCTCGTCCTAGCTGTGTTGTACCGGCTTCATGAGGTTCCAGGGCTTAAAGGGGAGTACGGTGAGCCTGGAATTAGTTTAACTGGGTCTTTAAAGACGGTAAGGCTCTTTTTAATTGGCAAAGCAGATTGCCTGTTTCATTACAGAAACTGGTTTAGCTTTGCTTTAGTGAGGCCAAAAGCTCCATCAGTCTCCCTCATGAGACTCAGTGTAGAGCCAGGGAGTGGTTTGCTGTTATGGGTCTCTTTATGCATTTAACTCAGTGCTGTGAATCTATAGATGGGTGTGTGGCTCCTCGTAAACAAAACAGGAATAAAGTGCGTGCCAACTTGTAAATGCAATGGCTGCGTGCAAATTCTTCTCAGAAGTGTGGTCGTGCAATAAGATGGAAAAGTAAACCATGATAAGTAGTGCTGTGAAACTGAATATTCTCTGCATCGAGTATCTCACATCAACATCAACGTGTACACATATTCACAACAGTGATCACATTAGCCGTACACTGCAGCTCTGTCACATTATGTTCCTCTGTATAATTAGTAATGGAGTTTAAAGTATCGTGTTTAATTTCAGCCTAATTGAAAGGTTTTTCACAAGGCTCTCTGTAACTCTCAGAGGAAGCTCTGAAATAATGGAATATTGAATCATAATTTCCCCAATGGAGACGGCTTTTGAGCTATTATTTTACCTATGTACTAGTTTCATCTCTGTTTCTTTCTCTCTCCACCCACAGAAAGTAGAGAATGGGCTGTGTCCAATGTAAGGATAAAGAAGCAGCAAAACTCACTGATGACCGGGAGACCAGCCTCTCACAAAACTCGGGGTACCGCTATGGGTCCGACCCCACGCCGCAGCACTACCCCACCTTCGGGGTTACCACCATCCCCAACTACAACAACTTCCACAGCGGGGCCACACAGGGAGTGACCGTGTTCGGAGGAGTCCACACGTCCTCGCAGTCTGGGACACTTCGGTCTCGGGGTGGAACAGGTGAGGTTGAAGAAGCTCTTAAATAAGTCTGTGAATGCATGTAAGATGGTTTGAATGCAAGACAGATGTTTGGTAACGAATAGGGTTTGGCCATGTTTTTGAACCCTGTAGCTGTTGTAAAAATGACATTTTGGGATTTGTGATCTTTTTTTCATGCCAAACACTTGCTGTACAATTACATACTTATTTAGCAGTATTGCCATAATGGAAAATCCTCTTATCCCATTTTACATGTGTAACTACAGTGATTGTAATTGCGCTCCCCGAGGTTTCTTTCATTTTTTTTCCCCCTGTTAAAAGGTTTTTTTGGGGGGAGTTTTTCCCTATTCGAATCGAGGGTCTAAGGACAGAGGGTGTCGTATGTTGTACAGATTGTAAAGCCATTTGAGGCAAATTGTGATTTGTGATATTGGGCTATATAAATAAAATTGAATTGTTTGTTGGGCTCTGAGCTGCCAAAATGCGATGACCTGCACTTTACCATGCCTGAATGCATCTGACTAAAGCTGCTGCTGCTATGCTAATGTATTATTCACACTCCGCCTCCTGTGTAGAGACGTTGTTAGATGAGAAGATCGATACCACTCTTACATCTGTACAATAAATACAGTTTAAGGTTACAGCTAGCAGCTAGTCAGCGTAGCTTAGCATAAAGACTGGAAGCAGGGGGAAACAGTAAGCCTGGTTCTGTCCTATCATTAAAAACAAGTTGCAGTTTTACAGAGGTTTATAGGTCGGAAATACCTTTGGACAGACCGTGGACCTCTTGTGACAACCCCACACCCCACCCCAAACCCCCCCCACCAACCACACCACACACCACCAACCAC
>CM022480.1:11053315-11099497 GCA_011952105.1 Coreoperca whiteheadi | reverse complement strand
GGAAAATTTGTGTCTTTTTTCCGCATCTATATGTGTATAAAAGGGAGCCCGTCGCCCCCCCCCGACCCTGTCTTGCCCCCCCCCCCCCCCCCCCCCCCAAAGGCTAATGACCAGTATACAGTATTTATCTAGTAGCTAATCTTCACTTCAGACATATTGAATGATCTCAATTTGGAGTTTCGGATGTCCAATTATTTTTCTACTACTTTTCTCCTCCTGTATTCCAAGTAAATATGTGACTCTTCTTTTGTGCTTGTTGGTCTTGTGACAAATCCATGTTTCTGCAGAAGAGGAATGTCCACTGGCTGAAATTTAATGGAAAACAGAGTGACCTAAATTATCGACCATAAAGATCAGACATTGTGCTCCAGGGTAGAGAAATGGGCTTTACGGTCTCTCACTTAGGATTTTAAAGATACATATGATGTGTGATGCATAAATTAACAGCATCATCTTGCTTTGATGTCAACTACTTGGGGCTTTTTTCCCCTGCACAAATAAACACTCTGCATCTGTGGAGTCAGCACCACCAGCTTGTATGAATAAGAAATTACTCCAGGAGGGCAGCACTAAGCAACATTAATGTCTGAGATTGTAAAGAGACGACTTGAGTTAAAAAACACTCAAACAACAGTCAACTAGGACTGAGAAGCACATGAACCTCATCTGACCCCCCTCTGAAGACATCAACATGTTTGCCTCTGAGACAGTGACGGTGGTCACTGCGTTGACAGGGACATGTGCAGCGCTTTTATTGCTGCATTGTAGCTCTGACTGTCCGAGGACGATTCAGATCAAATCAGAAAATGAAATCATTTTACAGTTTCAGGCTTATTAAGAGATACAGGGACTCCAGCGCTGTTCCAAATCACATCAGATAAATTTGATTGGCCTCACACATTCCTAGAGAAGGCTTAAATCCAGATTCGTTTTTTGTATGCACAACAAAGAGTTTTATTTATTTGCATGTTAAACCTGTGATAATTGATTTTTGTTTTTGTTTTGTTTCTTTGTTTTTTGGCCGCTTGGGAACAGTGCAGCATGTTTTAAACACAACACTGACATGTTATTAGCTTATAAACCTGTTATGGTGATCGTCTTGGCAAACCTTTACTTATTTACACATCCAGCCGATACAGGCTACCTGACAAAATGTCAGCCGAACATTCACTCTCTTCTACCTCTTTTTTTTTTTTTTTTTTTGGCTCTTGAGCTGCTAAATCCTGCGATAGATTCACCAGCTAGTTGCTAACTTTGACTGTTCGCCATTTTGTGGAGCGGGTAGCATACAGTGGGTTTATCAGAGCTTAGTGGCTGAAAACAGCTGCCTGCTGCAGCCCCAAAACCACACTTGCAAGAGCGGTGAGAGTGACACAAAACATTAAAGTTGCATGCTGTAAAACCAAAACAATGAGCTCAAAGATGGCACAATGCTTCATAGAGCTGAGGGGAACTAGAGTTGGGTGAGTGGGTTTGCGAGCTAGTCCTTTCACATAACATGTAGTCATTTCATATGATGCATTGTTAATATAAAAAAAAGTAAGATTGTTGTATAAAACACATGAGGGGAAAAGCCCCCAAAATTAAATAATGTAAAACAACTGTTCACATTGTCACACACAAGTTATTATTATACATTTTAAAACAGAAGCTTAAGTGTTTTTATACATGTTCTGTAGTTAAGTGAGGGATCATTTTGACCAAATGGTTTCTATATGAGGATCTCCATTATCTCTGCTAGTGAGATGTTTGGAAAGGTAAAGATTAGATGACATCTGGTTGAGTGAATCTGTGAATTAGTTTGCAAATAAGGCATAAAATGTCCTGGAAGAGTTCTCTGTCTAAGTTGTATATTGTATATAAAAGTGCATGTATGGAAAACATTAAGATCATAAATTGTGAGAATTTGAGTTTTCTAAATAAAGCAGCAGATGAGATGCAAGAAATAAATTAAGAGGGAAGTAATTCTGCAAATGTGTTAGACGGGTGAACAAGCCCTGCAATAAAACCATAATGAAAATTCCAAACATAATACTTCATCCATACAATTCACCTCTACTAACGAACCATCACGTAATTTCTTTCCTGCAGGGGTAACTCTGTTTGTGGCTCTTTACGACTACGAAGCCAGGACCGAGGATGACCTCAGCTTCAGGAAGGGGGAGAGGTTCCAGATCCTCAACAGCACGTAAGTGTAAAAACATCTGAATGACAGCATCAAGGGTGGTGGTCGTGTTTTTCCCTCCTTATTTAATTTTTTTTTTTCTGTCGTGAATGTCTAAATGCTGCATTTGGAATGAAATGTTGTTTCTCAGGAACAGGCAGAGGGAACGGGTCCCTCGGTTACAGATCTGACTGGCTTGAGGGGGTTATGTTACATGTAAGGTCTGACAGATTTGTCATGTTTTTAATGGTAGCTTTCTGATAGTTTGCATCATAGTTATTAGATATTTCATGAGTGAATTGCATGTTTTTAAATATAAACTAAAATGATTCTGCAGGTATAATAGATAGATAGAATAAAATTTGAGACATATTTGTGGAACCTGCTTTAAGCATCAGGGCTCTGGGTGGGCATTTCCCATGGGAGTGGTTGACTGACATCTGAGAGCCAGTGTGTCGAAGGCTGTATCCGTGTCGATCGATATGTTTCCCCTTACCTATATATGAACCAAACCATATCCCTAACCCCAACCAGTCATCTTCTGAGATTCCTAACCTGATCCCAACCATACTCTAACCCCAACCAGTTATCTCTGCTGCTCCTAACCTACGTTAACCTAAGCCCTAACCCCAACCACAGAGGGGGGCGCTCAGTCCAGTTAGATGCTGGTGTGGTCCTTATGCTTCAATACCACTAATAACATACTGTTTGCCCATGACATGTAGGCTAAAGCGCAAGTTTGTTTACTTTGGCTCTCGTTCCCGACAGTGTAACACCAGCACTCTGGAAGCCTGCCAGCTGATGTCGATCAAACAGACACCGACACGCCTCTCCAGTTAGCTGAGACGAAAAGAGCATTTCTGATATTTCACCTTATAACACCTTTTTCATCCTCTTAGCAATAAAAAAAAAAAAAAAATATTAACAATACATTTAAAAAAAACACATTGATTATTTTTGACTCCAAAAAGAGATGACTAAATGTGATTTCAGTTATTCACTGAAGCTTCAGGGGCCCACGCACTACAAAACAACTGCTTTAAAGTTTGTTTGTTTGTGCTCTCTACTCAGCTCTCAGAGACAAGACAGCCAATAAATCTGATCATCCTCTACTGAGTGTTTATTTGGGCCTGTCTGCAAAATGTCTGTTTATTCCAACCTGCCTCCATTCTCCGTCTCTGTCTATCCTTCTGTCCTCAGTGAGGGAGACTGGTGGGAGGCTCGTTCTCTCACTACAGGTGGAACTGGTTACATTCCCAGCAATTACGTTGCTCCGGTGGACTCAATCCAAGCTGAGGAGTGAGTAAAACTCTTTTTTTAATATGCGCACAAACAGCAGAGGGCATAATGATAAATATTTCAGAGCTCATCCAACTGCCTTTCTGTTAAATTTGGCATAGTGGCACATACAGTAAGCATAAAAGACAAAATATCTGAAAAAATGTTTAAACCAAATTTTACACTCCATAGTTTGATTCCTTCTTTTTTTCCCTGTAGCTGGTATTTTGGTAAATTAGGCCGAAAGGACGCAGAGAGGCAACTGCTCTCCAACGGCAATGCCAGAGGCACTTTCCTCATCCGTGAGAGCGAAACAACCAAAGGTACTCTGACCGAGCAGCGTCTAACATGCTGGCATGTTGAATGAATTTAAAGTTTAGGAAACACACAGAGATGTTTGTGAATACATAAATATTTAGGAACATGTTATTTAAATGTGTAATAACACATTTATAAAATGTAAAAGTTTATAAAATCATCCAACCGGCACTGCATCTTAAAATTCAGTTTGTCATGTAATTTACTATGCAGTTGCTCCGTAATCATTCACACTAAATCTTTAGCACAATTTGCAGGCCCACACATGTTCTGTAATCTCTTATGGAAACCAACTTGGTCTTACCAGAGATTTTGTCAAGTCTACTTGAATCCGTTGGTTTCCTTCTTTATCGTTGTTTTGTCTCTGTTCCAGGGGCCTACTCTCTCTCCATCCAGGACTGGGATGACGTCAAGGGAGACCATGTCAAACACTATAAGATTCGCAAGCTGGACAGTGGAGGCTACTACATCACCACCAGGGCTCAGTTTGAGACACTCCAGCAGCTAGTGCAGCACTACTCTGGTGAGACTCTGCCACAGTTGTGGGGGGGTGTACAAAAACATCTTGTCATGACATATCTGTGTCTGCTTTCCTTTTTTTTTTAAATTGCAATGTCATATGGTTTAATACTACTTTCATATAATTCAAATTTCATGGTTGATCCAGCCAGAGCTGCAGGGCTGTGCTGCCGACTGATCGTGCCATGCCACAAAGGCATGCCTCGTCTGACTGACCTGTCCGTCAAAACCAAAGACGTGTGGGAGATCCCGCGGGAGTCGCTTCAGCTCATCAAACGTCTTGGCAACGGCCAGTTTGGAGAGGTCTGGATGGGTGCGTATCTTTTTGGCGTCTTCTTTTGGCAAAAATGTGGATTTGGACAGCTGTGAGTAGTGTTCCAAAACACACTGTATGTGTTGGACCATTCACAACTAACACCCAGCTAATGTTACCCAAACAGAGCAGTGTTTGCTGTCAGTGATTTAATTTAGGAATTTCGCTGGATAAATCTCAGCATAATCTCAGTGTCCATTTTGACTGGAATAAGATTTTTGAACTGATTTCTGATTGTAATCAGGATCTGAAAGGGCCTTCAGATCAGTTCAAACTTATGTATGTATGGTATTTGTTATGTCTAACAGATACCTAGTTAGTTCAGTAAAACTTAATTTGGGTAGTGAGATCTCAACATGTTGCTGCTACCACAAACATGTATTAAGTCAAATCCTTGAATAGATTCATTTTTAATAAAGTTTTTGACTGGAACCAACTTTCTAGTCTAGCTCAAAGCTAAAATCAAGTCCTTAAAACGCATCAAGCATTATTTTACTCAACATTAGATGGATTCTGTATGCAGGGAGATGTTATTTTCCAACATAACAGTGTGGAGTATGACTGTAAAATTTAGTTAGGATAGTTTTGAAAGTTTGTATAAACTGGGGTAATAGTCAGTCTTCATTTATTTTTCTGTTATTACTACGTTTTTGTTTTTTTTATATATTTGAATCATATTACTTTATTTTTGATTGTTACCCTGTTGCACCACACTATGCTAAGTTTTATACTTGAGTGAACTCCAGCCACTATTTGTTGCCAGTTATCTGCTCTACACTTTATTTAAACTAACACAGGCGATAACAATCTCAAGGCGACTAATAACTTCATAAGATTTCTGTCTCACATTTACTTTCATGTCCTTCCATAACTTTACATTTAATTTTGTCATATTAGGCATCTTATTTTTCAAATGACATATATCTCATTTTGAAACTAAAATCCTGCTGAAATGTCACCAACATCAGGAGAATTACCCTTAAACAACCTTTTTTTTTTTTTTTCTTGTCAGGGACATGGAACGGCACCACCAAGGTGGCAGTCAAGACTCTGAAGCCTGGCACCATGTCCCCCGAGTCCTTCCTGGAGGAGGCTCAGATCATGAAGAAGCTCCGACACGACAAGCTGGTGCAGCTCTATGCCGTGGTGTCCGAAGAACCCATCTATATTGTCACTGAGTACATGTGCAAAGGTAGATGCTGTTTTAAACTAACACTTAAAAAGACACCCTGAATATTACATAAAAACATTTCTGCACACACCTAAACAGTGTGTACATAATTTATGCATCTGCATGGACAGTACAGTATGTCTCCTACTTCATAGCATGGCGCTCTGTTGCATGTCCCCATGACTATACTGTAACAGACACAATTTATTACAGTGATACAAACACAACTTGTGGTTCTGCAGAAGTGATTTTGTTCAAAAACACCCTCGGTTACCACAGCAATAACTAACAAATACACATCTGAGCCAAGTGTAACGTGTGGCAGAATTCCCAGAATTGATGTCACATTGGCTGCAACGTTTTGCTTCAGAATTAAGATCAACATGAGACAACAGATCCTAACTAATTTTTCGTCTGTTTTTTTAGGGAGTTTGCTGGAATTCCTTAAAGATGGAGAAGGACGAGGCCTCAAACTGCCAAATCTAGTGGACATGGCAGCTCAGGTACGCTGCTGAAAAACACTTTGGATTTGTTCCCAGAGCACTCTGAAAGATATGTTTTTCCTAAGAGCTTAATTCACTTCAATCAGCTCCAGCTGTTACCAATTTATTCATTTAAGCTCAGTGTTGCACATATACAGCCATTTCCATCTTGATGTTATGCCAGTGTTTACAGTTTCATTAGGTGAAATCACAGTATTTGAAAAGTTTGAACTTAGGTAAGTGCACATGTTAATTGCATTTAGCACTTACTTACCTTTCTAGCTGGTCTGTGATCGCTTCATACCAAAGACCACGGACAACAAATGGCGTGTGTAAAGTTAGTGATTTTGCATTGCGGTTGGGCCGCTCATTTGCTGCAGTTTGTACTATATTCTGATGCTGTGATGCATCACTTCCTGTATGTTCATAAGTAATCATACCTGACACTTTTTTTATTTTTTTAGTTTATGTTGCAACTAGGCAATAGGGTTTTCAGTTAAGACATGCTCCTCTGTACTGCAACGCCACTTTTTTAGTCTCATAAATCGGCTGCAAATCCACATACAAATATTGCTTAGCACAGATTTAATCACCTTGAAACTGTTCAGTGATATGATGTTCACTGGAAAAAATAACTACATTTCCCAGGTGGCAGCAGGCATGGCATATATTGAGAGGATGAACTACATCCACAGAGACCTGCGCTCTGCCAACATCCTAGTCGGAGAAAGTCTGGTGTGTAAGATCGCTGACTTTGGTCTGGCCAGGCTCATCGAGGACAATGAATACACAGCAAGACAAGGTGGGCGTACTGGGTTGGGTCTCGCCAGCTTTTCAGAAACCCATCAATTTTTATGTAAAATCATTCCTAAGTTCTTAGTACCTACTTGCTAGTTTCAAACTGGTGATTTACTAAATGGAGTTGCACCATTAAAACTTATGGAACTTTTTATCTTCTAAAGACTTGAATAATGTGTGTATCGGTTGCCAGGAAAGATATTTAGTGCGGTCCAATCAAAAGCAATCAACTCTTTAAACAGGAAGTCACTGTAGCTTCACAATCTGTAACAGAACTTCCAAAAATAACAGTTTCTGAAGGCCAAACAATATATTAAACTTAACTGCCAATTCTTCATCATTATCGCCGATGTCCATTGCAAATAAATGTCCATAAATCAGCTTAAGAAATCATAGAAAAAGACCCTACTCTAGAACTTGCCTGAGAATTGTCACGTTTTTAAATTTACTTCAGTATCAAAATAATCCAGTGATAGTTTTCAGTACATCCATTGGGTACATTGCAAACAATAACTGCTAATAGCTAAACCGGCATACTTTTAATGGTGCCAATTTGCCAAAATGTAAACAAATATAGGCTAAAAAAACAGGTCTCAAGTTGTAACCCACAGAATCCATTGCAACAGTATGCGTGCTGTTTACATCCCTCACCCTTTGAAAACCCCTGGTTTAGGCTGAGTGGAAAATGTAATTACGCTCATTCTAATCTAACGCACATAAATTATATTGTTAGGTCATTATGTCTGACGCTACTATACAGCATTCTTATCAAGGGTCATGACCTATTTTACTTATCTTAGCCAGCTAACATTAGGTTTGCCAGTTGGTTAATTTAACACCTGGTGTAATGTTAAATATTTAGGAACAACTCATCTCTACTTAAGAACTAGGTGTGTAGCATTTAAATTAGTGTTTTAATTTAGTGATGTGTAAATTTCCACTTAATAAGCACTTACATTATAACTAGGGTTAGTCTGAACTTACAAACAGCTGCAGCAACTGGCAGCCACAGTTTAAATAAAACCTTTTTAATTTATTGGTTCCAGTCTGGCAAATGTATTTCTTTACAGGACTTTTTTTGAATAGAGATTAACTCGTGTACATATCTGTTATCTGACTTTAATGTTTCTGTAGTATTCTCTCAGTCCTCAACTGCAGCATCGTCTGAAAACCTCATTGTCAGAGGAAAAAGTTGGCGGGCTGGCAAATGACTTGTTCCATTTAGTCAATTCCAAGACACATTTTACACACACACACACATGCACACACACTACTTTTCAGAATAAGTTCAGTAAAGGAGCAGGAATTTGTCTTGGTGACACCAGTGGAAAACAGAAGCACATGTGGTTACAGCATGGCACAAAGAAAACAGAATATCACATTTATACAAGGGCACAGTGCAGGATTTAAGACACAGCACATTATACACAACAATGTCACTGTCACTTTGTATCTCATTGAAAGGATGAGGAATAAGTGGCCCTACCCTGAATCACTCATTGTTCTCCCCTGACTGCGTTGGCAGATGTGAACTACACCAGGAGGTATTCCAGACTCCGTTAGTCACTCTGTCAACATGTTCAGTCACTCATTTGTTGGCGATTTAAACGTTTACTTGTTCAACTTGGGCCAAATGCAAACTGAGACAGAGAGAGATAATGGAATTGTTCCGTTTTTTCCCTGGTGGGATGTTATCATGTCCTCATGTCTCTGCACTGATGAAACCACGGATGAAGGGGAAAAAACTCTACACAGAGGAGACTGACCTACTTAACTCCTTATTCTGCTGGAATTGCAACAGTGAAGTAGCAAATGTTGCAGCAGTTTGAGAAAGTTAAGAAAATTTAAAAAATCACACTTATGAATTTCTTTTAGGTGCAAAGTTTCCAATAAAGTGGACTGCTCCCGAGGCTGCTCTCTACGGGAAATTTACCATCAAGTCAGACGTGTGGTCGTTTGGCATCCTGCTGACAGAGTTGGTGACCAAGGGCAGAGTGCCCTATCCAGGTGAGAGTGTTCAGCTCTGTGGTTTATGTAATCACTTCTCAATTCTAGATGATTGCTTGTGTTTGATTAATGAAGAGTGTGTGAGAGCGTTTGAGTCTGCTGAGACACTAGCCATGGTTCTGTATGCTAAAAAAAGAGCAGCACATTGCATAATGTATATTACATGTGCATTATGCAGAGCAATGTTCCCAGACGACTGTGTGAACAAGCGAAATGGCTGTATTCCTGTTTATCCGTCATACACTGACAGTATGTTTTAGGCATTTGAATCAGTGAACCATCAAAGTGTCCAGAGTGAGTTACAGAATAACAGAAAAGAAAAAGCTCAATTTCTTAAACTAGTAGTTTATTTATGCACTCCTTCTAAAATCAGTGATTCAACCTAAATTTAAAGGCTGTGGCTTTGTGGAAGAGCGGGTCATCCACCAATCAGAAGGTTGGCGGTTCGATCCTGGCTTCCACCAGCCCAAGTGTCGAAGTGTCCCTGAGCAAGATACCGATCCTCAAATTTCTCCCTGTGCCTTCGGTGTGTGAGAATGATTAGATTACTTTATACTGATGGGCAGTTAGCACCTGCCATCAGTGTGTGAATGGGGTGAATATGATATGTAGTGTGAAAGCACTTTGAGTAGTCAGAAGACTTGAAAGACGCTATACAAGTACAGTCCATTTACCATTTAACCACACAGGTGTTTCAAATACTCTGGCTGATTGAACCTCTATTTAGGTGGACATTGGGTGGAGCAATGATGGGGAAATACTAAATATTAACAGATGAAACAAAACTAACAGGAGAGTGATCAAGATGTCAGTCAAGCGCAGTCTGCACACGCCCACACAGTCCTGAGAAGGCAACAACATAAGTGAAAACACCTGAGAGGGTGGGCTGTGGCTGTGTAGAATAAGTAGAATTGTGAAATAATTATTATATTCAAGTGGGGCTGCAACTAATGACTATTTTCATTATTGGTTAATCTGTAGATTATTTTGTAGATTAAATGATTAATGGCTTTGTCTATAAAATATCAGAAAATGGTGAACAATACGTATTATAATATATATTATAAGAAAAGTAAATGTTTAGGCAAGACAACTATGTGATCATGAAAATGTTTCCTGATTGTTATTATGTGTCCTCGTTGCAGCTCTATCCTCAAGTAACTTTTAAAGGCAAGAATAGGCCTATATCACATATTGACATGTCACCGAAGGAAAAGCAAATGTGTAAATAAAATGAATGATTCTATTGAGCTGCTTCAGAGTCCCGCTATTGTTCGTGTTGGCTCGTTGTCACACTGTCATGGCTTATTGGGACACTTGAATAGAACAGAGCTGTCGTTAATGGTATCAGAGAATGGGCCACAGTAATGAAACAAAGCCTGCGAGCTGATTCAGGCGCACATCTCAAGTTTGCTGTACTTAAACTGTCACTGCTCACTCTTTTGCTGCCATGCCTGCTGCCACACCACTCACTTTAAAGCTATGCCGTAACTGACAAAAATCACCTCCTGCTACTGTTGCCCCCTCTACTATTCATGTAGAACTTTATAAGCTCCACCACCCATCTGTAGGCTCTGAGGCTACCTTGATCATGGGGGGGAAAGTTAGTATTATCACTCTCAGCCATTCTCTACAATGTTGGGGTTGGTATAGCCTTGTAGGGAGAGACGGGGTCAGAACCAAGATGCCAAGGAGTGTTTTGTATTTATGTTGTATGTCTTTACTTGTTGAGTTATGTGTATTTTAAAGCCCCATATGAAGATGGGCAACACAAATTAGCTTAGGCTAAAAATGCTGCCGTATTTTGAATTGGTTCTTGCTATATACTTGCACCTATACAAAATAAACAGTAAATAAATATCAACATATTCTGCATTTGCACAATGATCCATTTCACTTGAGTTGACTGAAATACAGTTATTGGCCAATCAGGAGGAAGTTCCATATAAGTTTGCTTTAAATGTCTTCTCCTTCATAAAACAACAGAAAGCTAACAAAATGATCACCTCTGTAGAGAGCATCACTGAATTGGAGATATTGATATCAGTATCTGCCTGAAAAATCCAGTATTACTTGGGCTCTACGTGCTTGTAATTTGAGTTATTTTTATGCCCATTCTATTATTTAGCATGGAAGTTCATTCTTGACCTTTTGGAAAAGTATACAGTATGTTACCAAAAATAATCTAACCTCAAAGGTCCACTTACTAGTTTTTAGAGCTTTCAACAACATTTGAGTCTTCACTCTACGTTTGAGCTTTAATTGTTTCAGTTACATGTATTCTGTAATTCTTTATGTTGCTGAATAGTATGAAATGTCCTGACATTGTTTCTGCAAACCTCCATACAGTTTTGTTTTTTTTAAACTGAAAGAGGTCATGATGGAGGAAGTTAAAGTGAGACAGTGATGTGAGGTTGTTATTGGCAAGATGAGTTTTCAGCCACATTTGCCTTCATTTCTCTGTGTTCCTCCCTCAAGGCATGAACAACCGCGAGGTGCTCGAGCAGGTTGAGCGAGGCTACCGGATGCCGTGCCCGCAGGACTGCCCCACGTCCCTGCACGAGCTGATGGTGCAGTGCTGGAAGAAGGATCCGGAGGAGAGGCCCACCTTCGAGTACCTGCAGGCCTTTTTGGAGGACTACTTCACTGCCACTGAGCCTCAGTATCAGCCAGGGGATAATCTCTGAGCACCGCTGCCTTCATCGCATGTCATTTCACTGGCTTTTCCACCAGAGGGAGCCAGACTCCACCTATTCTCTCTCTCTCATCCTGTGGCTGTAACGATCTTAAAAGCTCATCGACTGACTTCTTGACTTCCAAGCTTCATACAAACAGGGATGGCTGCTGCTCTGACAGCATTCTGACTGTCAAATAAAGTGGATGTTTTGGAGGTGGGAGTGGGCGCTGAGATGACTGAAGAGTTAAAAGTGACTGCCATGGGCGAACGAGATGAGTTGTATTGTGTAACTTGTATGTAGTGTAAATATAAATTGCTTGTTTACGTAATCTCTCTTTTTTTGTTTCATTTTATATTACTTTTGATATTTTGGAAATGTGTGGATTTAAAAAAAAAAGTCAAGTTCAAAGTTATTTGAAAATGTATGGCTCCTAGAAAAGTGTGTGAGGCTCACGGTTAGGAAATCATGACATATTAATTGTAGGAATGGTAATAGTTGGACATCGGGGACCGAAGTATGTCAGGTTTTTCTGGAAGTCCACTGACCTTTTTTACCAGGTTAACATAACAATACTGCGCTCCTCTTCTCAAGGAACTTAGATGTACTATAACACCTGTTCTTGCCTTTCATGTTTAGTAATATTGTTATAATGTAAGGGAATGCCTTCATGCTTTCTACACACTAACTTAGTGCAACATGGACTCTTCCACCCAAACTTGTATGCCATCTACATTAATGTTACATGCATTCATCGCATTTCAGCTTCAGCCAATGATTTTTTTAGATCGGCTTAAAGTCACTTTTAGTTCAGCTTCTTGTAGTTGAAAAGAAGGCTGACTTCCTCTCAGACTGCAACTGTTGTTCGGCTGACTGCTTATTATACTGGCAATATTTTAAGATGTATGTTGCATTATTGTATGGCAGCAGGCTGTGTAAGAATTCTGCATTGTCTTTTCGCTTCAGCAGCCAAATATACAAACAAACAAACAGACAAACTGCCACTCACATGACAGAAATGAAGGACGCGTACCTGTGTTTGTCCCTCCATAATGTGTACCTATAACATGTTGTTATGAGACCAAACATGTTTATTTCATTTTATTATTTTGCTCAACATTTCGGCCAGTCTTATATGTGGTTAAGATTACATAATTATGTGATTTTTATTTTTTTTCCAGGAAAATCTTCAGCTCTGGATGACATTTTATGGTCATTAAGAATCAAACCCCTCTCTGTGCGTGAGAAGGTGCATTCCAGGACAATACACCATTCTGTGTGTATTTAAGTTGCTTTTCATGGGTGGAAAAGTGAGCAAAAATTTGTTTTTGCATCACTTTTGTTTTACCTTAATTCTGTAGATGAACAAAAAATGATTTTGGTCTCTGCATTATTTATTGTCTGTCTGTTACTTGTACACAACTGGTTTTGAAATAAACAATCTTGCCTTCATCGTCCTTTGGACTTACCACTTTGAAACAAATCGCACTGAACACTTGTCAGTAACTACCTTTTAAAGCTAAAACAGTGTTTGTGTGAATGATTCTTTGTGTTTTTCCCTCAGGCTGACTTGACACAAAGTCAACATGACTGAAATCAGAATATATGCAAATCACAGTAGGTGTCCACCCAGCAACTGGAGAGCAGTCAACTGCGTACAGGATAGTGCAGCAGTCTTTAATTTAATACCCGTTTAATTTCTTAGAATTTTTTTCATCATGACTTGAGCTTTTTAATAGTTTGGAATTTCTGCCCTGACTAAAAAATTGAACTTCAGTTTTTTTTTTTTGTGTGAAATTTTATTTAAATAAAGCCTCTTCTTAGATAGTATAGCTCTAATGTATTGTAGCATCAGTTTCATATGAGGATACCTTTGTGTCTTTGTTATGCAATCAAACAGAATAGGTTTATGAGCAAAACTTGCCACACTGCAATCAAAATGTTTTTTTTGCAAGTAAAGTTAATTTGTGATTAAAATTGTATTTATAAAATGTTGTTTTCTAAAGCAAAACTTTTTATTTTTAGTCACAAATTAATTTTTCTTGCAATAAAAAAAAAAGATTATTGCAATGTGGAAAGTTTTCCTCTCAAATCTATTTTTTGATTGCCTAATAAAGATACAAAAGTACCCTCATAATTTCATTGTTACTCCTATAACTGAGTCATATTCCTTTTATAAAAAGTTTTTGAACACCATATTTCAAGTATAAGAATGTTTTCCTCCTCAGCAAATCCTTCCTGGCTGATCTGGCTGAGCAGCACAAACACTACATTCTTGGCTCTGATTGGACGCAGCTGAAGCAGTGAAGAATTTGCATATAGCAGTCAACACACACAAGCCTCTGCACCTACAGGAGTGTAAAGAATCCAGCAGAGAACAGGTAGGTCATTATTCTTCCTTTTCAGTCCTCTTGGTCTGGTATGTACACAAGACATTTTATGTAACAGTATGTTTTCCTGTGGTATGTACTGTATATATTAATAACTGCATGTTAAATACTTTCTTGAGAATACTACTTAATCTAATCTACTTAGATTGTGCATGAAAAACATCTTAGTTATCTTCATAGATTAGAAGAAAATACAGAGAATTCTTGTTAAGTTGGCAGTATGATTAAAATATAGTTTGACTAACTGTTTCCTGCTTCTGTCAGTTACTTGCAGGAGTACAGAATATGCTGAAGTAACCTGGTTAAAATGGAGAAATCTGAGAAAGTACCAGAACTGAACGTGTTTTTGACTACAAATAAGTCAGAAAATTCCATTCGACTTTGGAGCCCTGAAGTCACAGTAAACCAAATATTTCATGCTAATCCTCATCATGATCCATTCATATCAACCTGTTGCATGGGTGTACATAGGTTCTACCAAAAATGCCAATGTAGAGTCGGGCAAGTGAACGAAGAGTTTAGGAGTCAGCTTGCTGATGCCGCGGAGCATGAAGAGCTGATGCAGCACAGAGAACCAGGAGGTAAAGGAGCGACTCCTGCCAGGATCAATCTCCATCATCAACCTCCTGATGGCTGTAGCCCTTGTCCTGTAGAAACCAGAGAGGGTGACACGAGAGAAGAGGGTTCTTGTTGGGACTCTGGGCTTGAACAGTGTGGAGCAACAGGGCCGGCAAAAAGAGACACGACTAGGTGAGGAGCTAGGTTAGAAAATCAAAGAATGGGGTAAAATTTGGATTCGCTTCAAGGTTTATTTGGAATAAAATAATGTATCTGTTTTTTTATATTCAGAGGGGAGGATGAATACAGCTTTCAACTTCAGAGTGACGAGGAGGATCTTGAGCCTCCCTTGCCGCTAAGATCTGATGATGAGTGGCAGCACTACAGTCCCTTTCTACCTCCTCACCACTACATGCACAACTATGGCAAGGAAATTTCTATTATAAGAATATTTAATAGTTTTTTCACTGAAAGGGACAAAAATTGTAAACATGTAGTCTGATGAAGAAGATGAGGCCATTAGCATAGTATTCTGATGTTTTACGTAAAAGTAACAATACAACTGTGTAAAAATACTCCATTACAAGTTAAAGTCCTGAATTCAAATTCCTACAAGTAAAAGTACAGCACATCTGCTAAATGTAATTACAGCATTAAAGGTAAAAGTACCTCAGAATTGCATTATTATATTATTGGATTATTGTTACTGATGAAAAAAGATGTCAGCAGCACTATAATGTTGAAGCTGGTTGAGGTGGAGCAAATTTGAAGTACTTAATATACTGGGTGTTTCAATCCATAACAATGCCTCATGTCTTATCAGAGGAGCAAATATTTTGTATGTAAAATTTGGATACTTGCAGATAAATGTAGTGGAGTAAAAAGTAAGATTACGTACGTAAGATTGTACCATACGTGAGTGAATGCTTAGTTACTTTCCACCATTATCATTAGCAGCAGTTGTATTTTTATTATTATGTTAAAAAACAGATTTTCATTTAGCTGGTCTATATGTATTTGAACTGGCAACCTTCTCTTTTCGCCTGTGTCTTTTTTATAGCATTTTCTGCCTTTTTACTCTGAACTGATGTGGCATCACATAGAAATGTTTAAACTATATCCACAGAACTTCATCATACTATGGATGTTATGTGTTACCACTCTGGAGGAGAAGAGCAGTGCTGCCTCAATCCAGTCAACAGATGCCCACCTCAGCCATGTCACCACTCTGCACCTTGGCAGCACAGAGGACCCTGGAATAACTCCAAAAATTGGTAAAAAAAAAAAAAAACATTAAAATGTCTTTCACAACTAGGTGCACTCCCTGAATTTGTAATCTTGCCCAGTAGTGTACAAATCCACAAAGTTCCTCCAAACTCACTGCAATTGTTTATGAAAACGGCAGTGAGCCAGGTGCTGCAACATTCTCTACTTTGCATATTACACAGACCCATCACATGTCAGCACAATTCAACTGTGTGCCTTCTTTATTTTTCTTTCTCGTTGCTTCAGGCTCCAACATCAAGTTAACTTTATGAATGACAGCTTGGCTCAGGGAGGCGTCTCAGTTAATGTGCCTCAGTTCTCCGCGCCCCCTGCGGAGGGCATGTCACAGGTCAGTGTGATGAATCTGAGCTCAGTGGGAGCAAAGGCCCCTGTCTCACCTCCGCATGAGAACAGAAGAACCATCAGTCTGCCTCATGAGTGCCGTGAGTCACATTATTTATTTATTAGGAAGGTGCGCATGTTTTGGGAGTGGCTCGATTTATATTTGAGCAAATGAATTATTGTGAGCACAATAGTTAAGTGGGTAGGGCACCTAGAAATGAGTCTAGGCAATTAGCCTTAATGTCTTAAAGTTACAAAAAGAAGCAGGTTGAGTTATTGATGTATGTTGTCTTTAAAAAATCTGCCACGCCTGTTTAAGGGCTTGGTAAAATAAATCCAAAATACATTTTAAATAAAGGATGCACTCAATAGTTACTTCTGTTGTTTTTGCAGAAGGTGAGAAAAATGTGTCCATTAATTTATGTGCTTCACTCATCATTCCACATGGTATAATACAATAAAAGTAGAGTAAAATAAAAATAAATCCTAGATTTGCATTGTTGAGAGATTTATCTCAATATTCCTGGGTTCAGATAACCAGTGAGACAGTCTAATACTTTAAACTGAGTAACCAGAAAAATAGAAACCACTTTACATCCAGCACAACAATTCTGTACAAAATACTATCTTACTAAAAAATTTATGATTTTGAATTATTGTTGACCATTTCAGAGGTTTTGATTAAAATGTTTGGTAATGTGTGAGGTTGTAGTTTGTGGTGTTGTATTAGAAAAATTGTAATGTGTTTCTTGTACAGTGAATCAGTATATTATTGACAAAATATTAGAAACAGTTTTCAGTGAAATACAGTCCAATACAACACCACCACAAAGAACACTATCAGTATTGTATATCAACTTTTTTTATTTTAACCAAAAATTCAGATTCAGTTTAACTAAGATAGTATGTATTGCAGGGCCCTTGGCAATACAGCATATAGATTTTTCTATTTTTCTGGTCATTCAGTGTAATTTAGTAATGTAAAATGGCTCAAACTACAAAAGGATCAATTCTGAGATTAATTTAGATTTTATGATCTCTTCTGTTCTTAGGAAACGTTTTTATAACTTATTCTTCAGACATTTCTTCAGAGATAGTCCCCTTCGTAGACTTCCTCACTAAGCAAGGTTTTCGACCAGCTGTAAGCTACTTCCTCTTCACTTCAAAAGTTAGATACAAAAAAATTCTCTTCACTTTATTTACAGCCCTGAATTTAATTTCACAGATTGATATATTTGACAACCCCATCAAACGTATGGATTTGAAAAAGTGGAAGGACAGCTACCTGACAGATGTAAGTGAATACCACAATTTTAACTTGATTTTATGTACACTTTTGCATTTCTGTTGTTATATTATCACATAAACTCTTCATAAGTTGTATTACTAGATAATCAGTAATGATTTAGAAGACAAAGTCAGACTTAATGTGACTTTACTCTAATGGTTGAATTAATATTCCATATTCCATGTGTGTGTCTGTTTTAAAACCTTTTGCAGTACAGTTTTTTCAGGGAGTGAATGTGACTAAAATGTGAGTGTTTTTTTAACAGTCATCAACTCTGATTATCATCGCCATCAGTACAAGGTATAAGGCGGACATTGAAGGATCTGTAGTGGATAGGCATGGTCTGCTCACTAAATATATTTACTCCATGGTGAGAACGTTTGCTCTTTGTTTAAATGAGACATAATCCTGAGATGAATTGCTAATAGCTGCTTAAATTACAAATCTAATTTTGCCAGATGCAGAATGAATTCATCCAGCAAGGCAGCTTGAATTTCAGATTCATACCTGTTCTCTTCCTCAATGCATCCCAGGTCTGAATGAATTTTTGTTTCATAACTAAAAGCATTTTTTTACTCATAGGTTTTTTGCAGTTACTCATTTTTTTTCCACTCTTTTCTCACTTCCCATCATTTCTCTCCCTTAAACCTTTCTGTACTACAAAAAAACATGTATAAGCAGAAGCACGTCCCGAGTTGGCTGCAGAACACACATGTTTTCCGCTGGCCGCGGGACACTGAGGATTTGTTACTGCGACTGCTCAGGGAGGAGAGATTCGTTCCGCCTCCCGTACCTTTGGAGCTCACCCTCATCATCAGACCTTCGGTTGCTTAATGACTTTTCCTCTAGAACCACCAGGAGGTTGACATTTGTGATTTTAACTGACATGTCTCAACAACTATTGCATGGATTGTCATGAAATTTGGTTCAGACTGCCCCCCACAGGATGAATTGTTGGTGATCATTTAGCTTTTCATTTAGCACCATCATCGGGTCAAAATGTAATTTGTCTAAAATAGGTACTTTGATTTTTGCAAAACTGATGATTCCCATCAGCCTCAGCTGTGTTCTGTGTTTAGTGCTAATTATCAAATATTGGCATGCTAACACTCTAAACTTAGATGGGGAACATGCTAACATTATACCTGCTGTTAACATTATCATTGTGAGCATGTTAGTGTGCTGATGTTAGCATTTAGCTGAAAGCACCAGTGACAGTACAGCCTCACAGAGCAGCTAGCATGGCTGTGGACTCTTGATGCTTTCAAGGGGAAATATGATTATGCCTTTCCAAATATTTACTTTTACTTATTTACCTAGTGAACCATTTCTAGAGTATACTGTACATACAGTATACACAGCACAAATATAGCAGTTCAAGCTGTTGCAGATTGATAAAAAGGTTCACAACATGACACTGTTTTAATGCACATCCTGGACATTTCTTTTTGGATCCTTGGTGAGGTAGATTATAATTTTGGAAACATGTTTATTTTGAAGCTGCCGCTTGTGAGAACGTAAAAAGAAAGTGATGAGTAATGAAAAACCCATGAACAAAATAAACCTCATAAGCACCAGTAGCTGTGGGAGGAAGAGGTCACAAGTGTTTTGAGCATAACTTGCTGCTGCTGCTGGACACTGACACTTTGTAAGGACATTTTTCACCTGTGTTGTTGTCCATTCCTCATCATGGGCACCTGCTTTGTTCCAGTTTAGTTGGCAGATTACAGTGTTGCAGGGAGCCCAGTTCAGCCAACTGATTTTATATACACCCCAACAACCGCCAAAAAAGGCCTGCCAGAGCAGCTGGTGTGCAAAACTCCAGCTAAGAATAACCAGGACCTTCTGGGGGATAAAGTTACCTTGAAGCCTCCCTGTGCTCTTCTCTGACCTACCCATGTGAGGCACCAATAACACTGGGTGGGATATTCTGTCTGTTCCCCCACACCCTACCCAGCCTTGTGCTTAGCTTGGCTCTTTCCAACCCCTGCGTTGCTTTCCTTTGCCCCACCGTCCCCAGACCCCCCGCTGCAATGCTGCCGCACTAGAAGCTCCAAATTCCCCAACACCTGTAAAACGTACAGCTTTTATCTTGGAGAAGTTCAACCTGTGGATTACATGGTCCAGGAAACAAGACTTTGATCACCAAGTGAAAATGGAGTAATTTATTAACTGGGACTTTTTTAAAAGTGGATGCTGATTGGATTTGTTCTGACGCTGTGATTTTCCGTTCACGTCTGCGTGAGGAGGCATTGCCCCCAATTTAAAGGATAATACCTGAAATTGTCTCAATATCACCATGGCTGAAGGTATGACTGTTACACCTGCATCTGCACTGAAATTAACAACACTTACTGTTTGCTACAGCACTGAAAGCCTAAGTAATTATATGCTATGTAATACATAAATGGCAATGTTTTGATCGGGTGCGTCCTCTTAGGAAAATGTGTTGAAAGTCAGTTGCTATAAATACAGGATATCATGTAGTCAGAGTATTAGTATTGCTCTCCGGTGACAGACAGGACTTCTGCTGGGGCTGACCTCTAGTTTTTCAACAACTTTCTTTCTTTGCCATATAAAAATGAACTTTTTATGCAATCTGCTCAAACAACCACATCTTTTGTTTGATGAAGCTTCAGGGCTCAAATTAATTGAGGAACAATAGGTTTCAGTATCAGTATAAATGTGTGGTAAAATACTGACACCACCTAATTTTGAGTTTTTTTAACAAATGAGGAAGTGAATCATGTGTCAGGCATGCTCAGAATTCATTCACAGTTAGAAGGTGTCTCTTAACACCTTGGCACCAGGTCCAAGTTGGAAAGTACAGCAGTGTTGCTACACTTACACTCTATTGGTTAACGATGGTAAGGATGTCATTAAATACCATCATAAGAATTTTTCCACTGTACTAAACAGCTGGGAACCATGTGCATATATGTTTGGATAACATATGAAATGAGAATGACAGATGATTCCTGTCTTTTCTGATCTTTAATCTGACACAATTTTACCAACTGAAATCACTGTTAATCAATTTAATTTAATTCTGACCTTCCCTCAACATCAGCAAATGAGTTTACATGTTGATGCAACACACAGGCAGAGGTTATCATTTGATATATGCAAAGGTCAGACACACTGTCCACCATGTAAAACTTAAATCCTTTGATCACAAAGGAAATATCCTTCACCTGTTGTGGTTTAGCTGATAAGACTGGAAAGGTGGCTAGGGAAGGATGTTATTTTCCCAAACATGCCACAGTAACTTCCTAGTCAGAGATGCCATGCTACTGTGTTAAAGATACAAGTCGTTGCTAGCATTCAATTATGGGAGACCGTAGATTTTTAAAGTTGGTGGATATTCTTAGTGCTAATACATTTTCAAAATGGTTATATGTCATTGTATATCAATTACTGAACCACATCTTCAATTAAAGGCCCTGAAAATCAATTTTTTCAATCGACATTTTACTCTGAGCAATTTGGTCCGATATGAACACAATTTTCAGTTTTGTTATTTTTCACACAAGAGATTTCTGTAATTTGTGTAAAGAAAACACACCTAACATCCTCCACTTTAAAGCCCCAGAAATGGGTGATGATAACATGAGCAAACACTTGAAGTAAAATTGACAGACCAGCTGACTCAACATGCTGCTTTGTGGAATTATAGAAATGAAGACTTGCACTCATTCGAAACTTTATAGCAAAGATAGGTTTTTGTTGGAATGTATTTTCAGCTCCTGACAAAAAATGAATTTTAAGGCTGATACTGATACTGAAATATTTAAGAGATTTTAAAAAATCTGATAATATATCGGCCAATGCTCCTTTTTTTCAGATACACATAACATAAACAAACATTTTCCATTTAATATAATTATTAAAGAATTTAATTTATTTAAAACATTTTACAGTTAAAAAAAAACATGTCAGCACTCTCTGGCAGACAAACAAGGTAATTTTGACAGAGATCTTTAGCATTTCTGTGCTGTCATACATGCATGCTGATTAATGTAATAAGCTAAATTTGGCCAATATATTGGCCCTGCGGATTTATTGGTCTAGCACGTGCTTTGAAGGTGCAGGATAAAAAAAGAAAAAAATACCAATTTCCCAATGCGCTTACTGTATGAATGTAGCCTGTTTGAATCTGTGATCCATTTTAACCTACGTGCCACTGTACAATGTGAGATACAGTGAGCACTGGGTCAATTACACCAATCATTTTATATTACTGATGGTAAAAGGGTACAAACCAAACAATTCCAGCGTAGCAGAAACAATAGTTAGACCAAGCAGCAAAAGTTTGGCCAAAACAGACCTGAAAGTTCTCAAAGTGACTTTAGTATCTTTTTGGTTTTTCATACAAAGGAGCCAAATCCGCTTCCTCCTCCTCTGCAGCCAGTGGGTCCAATGGAGCAGCGGCAGCACAGACGAGCTCTTTCAAGTCCATAGGTCTGGGGCTCCTCGGGAAGCTGAAAGTGTCTGCAGAGCTGTTGATCGCCCTGGCTGCCCTCCTGTCCTGGTTGGTGGTGGGAGTGGTGATGTTTAACTTTGTGGAGTACAAGGCAGTCCCTGGTAGGTCACAAATACCTTAAAATGTATCTTTTTAGAACTTCTAATTTCAACTATCAGACATGCATAATTATCAATATGTCTGTTATTATTCTCAGACATTCAGCAAATCATTGCGGACCCTGTGCAAGCTGTAAACGACGCTGTTGATGAAGTATCCAGTCTACTCAATAAGTTTCAAGGTACATAAGTGATACAGTCGCATGCATACCACACCTTTTTAGTAGTGCTGAAGCAAGCAGTGTAATATATGAGTCTTATTTCTGGACCCCTAGAATGTGCACCTGATTTAAGTGACCCCATGTCCACTGCCACTTACGCTGTTGAGGAAATATCGGAAGCAAAAGATGGATTTGTTCGCTATTTTTCAGATGAGGAAGGTATGAAAATGCACTCATACTCAACGAGGGAAAAAAAGATTTGTCAATATTTTAGCATTCATGTGATGTAACCATGACTCCAATAATCTCCCTCCCCAAAACCACAGGGAACTTCTATCTCAGCTATGTTGATCCTGTGGTTATTGGTAGACGAGCTTTCCATTCAACTAATGAGTTCATGTATGGAGTTGTGGGCTCCTTCACAGACACACTGTGTGCTATTGTGGACACGGTATTGGGTACTATATTGGATATAAATAAAGGTATGAATTCCATATTTTAAAGCTTATTTCTGACTAAGGAATTTGTTGGCCTCCCTTTTCATTCACAAGCAAATAACATGATAATTATCTTAACTACCTGTGTAAAAAAGAATAACCATTTGATTCATTCAACTAAAACTGTACTTAAATCATTCTTGCCTAGTTTGATTATTAATAAATTAGTTTTCCCCTCACAAATGTCCTTTTTTTTCTCAGGTAAAACTGACCTTAGCTACATTGACCCTGTGGTCATGGGCAGAGGCGTCTTCAGTGTTACTAATGAGTTCATGTGTGGAGTGGTAGGCTACATCCAGGATGCGCTCTGTGCCATGTTGGACACTATTCTGGATGTAGTGAAAGGTATTTCCTCTCCTCATTTAACATGTCGCTAATCTGTAACCTCTTCACATCTTTAAATTGCATTTTAACAGAGCATACAGTATTGATTTTACATATTTGTCTCTTATACTTATTTGTTCTCTATTTGTTTTTCCACAGGAACCACTGATATTAGCTTCATGGACCCTGTGGTGGTCGGCAGAGATGTCTTCAGTGTTACTAACGACACTGTGAGTGGAATAGTGGGCTACATCCAGGGCGTGCTCTGTACCATCTTAGACAGTATACTGGATATAACAAAAGGTACCTGCTTCATATTTTAACATGTGTACTGTTTGTGGAGCAATTTGTTGCTTAAATTCATTACTAAATCAACATTATAACTCAATAACTGTTAGCTTGTGTTTGTTATGGGTGTATAATAGTTATTTAGTTTTGTAGTGAAAATTATTCATTACTTGCCAATAGCTTTTCCTGTTGGTCTTTAACTGTCTTTTCAAATGTGTGTATAACAAAAAATGATTGATTGATTTGCTGAATGAAGTAACTCACTGGAGCTTTAGCCTGAATGTATGTTGTTCTTCTCAGGAACCACTGACGTTAGCTTCATTGACCCTGTGGTTATTGGCAGAAATGTCTTCAATGTTACTAATGACTTTGTGAGTGGAATAGCAGGATACATCCAGGATGTGTTCTTTGCACTCTCGGAGGTAATACTGGACACAGTACAAGGTACAGTATTTGCCATGGTTATTAAACTTGACCTAATCTATGAATTTGACCGCTTTAATTACTAGTTAATTTTCACATCATATTTTTTCATACCCTTCCTGTTTAGTGAATAACATATATCTCCAAATTTAATGATTTTGAATTTGAATTTTTCTGCTAAACTGTAGGATTGAGTGTTCCTTTATGGGTTGAGAAAATTCTCCTAATTCTTCATTTAAATAAACTATTTAAAAACCCCTTTGGATTAGCTGGAAAACGCATTGTCACAAAGATGAAAACAGGGCTCTTTCTTTCATATGTTTACTTAAGGTTAAGTAAGGTTTTGAATGCAGGACTTTTACTTGTAGTGGAGTATTTTCAGTGTGGTATTAGTACATTTACTTCTTCCACCACTGCTAAAAAGGATTACTACATTGTAGTCTTCTAACTGCAGTTTTCACTTTTTTTGACCAGATATCCAGCAGGCTGTGGGATTCAGCCCCATGTCAGTTCTGAAGAGAACAGCAGAAATCACTACAGAACAGATAAACATGCTTGTGAGCTACATCTCCACAATGTTGATCGGCGAACAAGGTCTGTTTTAATATATGACGACATATAATTTACATATAATCAGCTACATTAGATTACTTTTGCTCATGTATCCCTGTGTTTGCATTTGATGTGATTACCTTTCTCAGAACTAAGAGATACAAAGATATGAATAAGTATGGTAATGGAACAAATAGTCTTTTAATTAATTTTTTAGTGTTCTGAACAGCAGCTTTAACTGACTTTTTGGTGTGTTGATATTTCAGGGATCGTGCCTGAAGTGTCCATTGACCCCATGAAAGTTGTCCAAGATGTCATGTTGGAGTTCACAGACAAGAAAGATTTGTTCTTGGCTTACATGTCGAGCATGCTTGTTGGTGATCAAGGTATGCTTGTTTGCATTGGTAATATACAAAAATATTCTAACAGAAATGCTTCTATACTATTGATCAGGAGAGATAAAAATACACATACTTAAAAAAGTTGCTGACACCTTGATGCATATTTTACCATATTTTACCATATTTTCTCTTGTTTTAGGTGAACCTGTTGCCACAACGGGTGTAAATGTAGTAACTGAAAAAGGTTTTACTTTTTATTACAGTTTTAATCCACCTTAAAGAATCTTACGAGCCTAAGACTGCAAATTACACCCCATTCGCCCATTTCTTTCTTCTCTTTGTTTAGATGAAACTGTAGCTTCCCCATCTGATATACATTTGGTACGAAGGAAAGGTAATTAATGACAATATTTTTCTATTTTTCCTTGCTCTACAAATCATTTCTTTAAAATGAAGCTAATTGTCTTTCATTCTGTTCTTTGAAATGTAGGTGAATTTCTGCCACCTTTTGAAAAAGGTAAGAAAAAAAACACCATATATGGCAGAAATAGACTAAACATTTATTTTGGACAGATGTGTTGCCAGCAAATAGTGGCCTTTCACGCATGTTTGCATTGATTTTTGTTTTACTGATCTCAAGTCTGCCTTATGACATGTTCAGTGTAATACAGCAAGCCTGAAGTATGAGGAAGCTGTATGTCAGTGTTGTTTGAATAAACTCAATTTTGCATTTATTATATTATGGCATGAACAAATATGCTTCATAACCACTGTATACCTTCATTGTAATAAATGTCTATATATGCAACCAAGTTGTAATGGATTTGGTGACTGCATCTCTCTGTCTGTTTGTCACACTGACCATTTCATGGAACTCTGCATTCACGTGTTTTGCCATTAAGTTTTTTGTTCCTGTTATCATGTTTTATGTTGTATGTTTTATTTCTATGATGAAAATTTGTCTTTAATATGTGTCCTTTGGAGCTGTCTTCTCCTGCATTGTTCAAGCATCTTCTGTACAACTGACTGACTGACCAACTGCCACTTGTATTTCAACGGTTTAAACATCTGTGCTATCCTGTATGTATCTTGATTGTTTGTACTGGATGACGTGTGATTTTGTGTGGAATATATATATCTTTGCATGGAATCATACAAGTCTACACCACATGTTTCAAAAGTATTATTGACTATAGAAACTGTAGCATGTGGTGTGTACTATATAATGCTATGGTCATTGTCCTTACTCCCATTTCACCCCATCAAATTCCTTCTGTACCTGAAAACAAGGTTGGAAGTTCAAATTCCTTTTAAAATGTCAAAGATGTGAAGGTTAAATAAGACAGGGCACATGGGTTGATGATACAGTTGCAGAGACCATGCACGTTGCCAAAGATGAAGCTGCTCCTGCTGCAAAGTTAAAAGCCCTAGACTCAAAGCTGGATGAGGAGGAGGAGGCTGAAGTTCTCACTGAAGCTGCCAGTGAAGCAGATGTGACGGAGGCAGAGGAAGATGATGGTATTAACACAGTTTTTCTTTAATAGTCACATTCATTTTTCAGATACAAGATTGATAAGAAGCACTAAATTTGTTACCATCACATCACTAGTGAAACATGTCGACCTTGAAGAAACAGAACCGGAACCATCACTGGAAGACCAGGGAATCTTGGATGATGACAGCAAGGAGGAAAACAAAAAGGAAGAGGCAGGAGAGGTTGATACTGAAGAAGAGCAGATTAAAACAGAAGAGGATGCGGCACACATTGAGGAACAGGAGAAGGAGGAGAAAGAAGATAAGGAAGGTGTTGGTACAGAAGACAAGGAGGAATTAATAACAGAGGATGATGAAGAAGAACAAGAAGAGAGAGATATTAAAACAGTTGAGGTTGAGGGAGAAGAAGAGAAAGGGGAGGAGCCAAAACCAGAAGGAGAGGTGGTAGAAGATGAGGAGGAGGAGTCCAAAGCTGAAGAATTTTTGGTAGAACCTGAGAAGAAGGAGGAGGAGGCAACAAAAACAGAAAAACATGCAGTAGAAGAAGAAAGGGAGATCAGAACACAAGACTTGGTAGAAGATGAGGAGGAAGAGGAAACAAAAACTGAAAATGATGCAGAAGATGAGGAGGAGGAAGAGGATGAGGCCAAAACTGAAGAAGATTTGGTCGAAGATAAGGAGGAGGAGGAGGAGGAAGAGACCAAAAGTGAAGAAGATTTGGTGGAAAATGAGGAGGAGGAGACCAAAAGTGAAGACGATTTGGTGGAAAATAAGGAGGAGGAGGAGGAGGAGGAGACCAGAACTGAAGAAGACTTGGTGGAAAATAAGGAGGAGGAGACAAAAACTGAAGAAGATGCAGTAGAAAATGAGCAAGAGGAAGAGAAGGAGACCAAAACTGAAGAAGATTTGGTAGAAAATACGGAGGAGGAGGATGAGGCAAAAACTGAAGAAGATGCAGACGATGAGCAAGAGGAAGAGGAGGAGACCAAAAATGAAGAAGATTTGGTGGAAGAGGAGATTGAAGATAAAGATCTTCATGGTGATGAAGAAAGAGATGAAGAAAACATTGAAATAACTGACACTGATATCAAAGATGAGTTTGTAAAAACTGACCAGGACAATCAAGCTTTAGACCTGGATGATAATGAGGCTTTAGAAGAGGAGGAGGAGGAAGGAGAAAAACAGAATGAAATGGAGATGATGGAGGTGGATGATGAAGATGAAGAAAAAGAGCCATCTGTGCCACAACTTGATCTTGTAATCCTGTCAGCTGAAAAACTCGATAATGCCAGTGTAGTACCTAAATCTGATGATGATGAAGAAGAAGAAACTATACCACCTGTTAACAACCAAGACGAATACTCCGACATCATCGATGTTCATGATAAAAACAACAACAACAGTGAAAGTGGGAAAGCTGAACTTAAACGAAAGAGGAAAGTTCATATTCCCTTTGAGAGGCTCAGAAGAATCGAATCCAGAACTGAACACCTACACAAGCATGAGAAAGGTACAATACTCTTACCATAATCATCAAATTTTTTCCATAATTTTTTTCATTATCAGGTAATGAAAATGTTTAGGAATGGTGAGTGTAAATAATGGTAAATGTAATGTGGAATGACAGTGTGAATATTTATCATCTTTACATTTTCTTAACATGTTTTCAAAGGACATTGAATGCTTTTTGACCAGTTGGTTGTGACATGACTAAAGTTATTAAGGCCTAACAGATATTTGTTCAATTAAATAATGTATAATATTTTCATTTCAGTGTTTTTTCTTAATATTGTGTTTGTTCATTTGTTTTGTGACTGTTTTAAGGTTTTAAACCAACAGAATGATTTTCATCACAAAAGGTGTTTCATTACAGATTAATGAAAATTTCCAACATTTGTACACTTGTTTTGTATTGTACCCAGAATCAGAGGAGAAGGTTCATATAAATGTAATCTCTGTGTGTCCAGTACAGACAGGTCAAGGATGAGTTTGCCGTAGCTTAGTACAAACTGGAAACGTGAAAAATAGCTATACTAGCAAAAATGCAGCAAAGAATGACTTCACGCAGCAGCTCAAACGTCCTCATAGTGTTTTTAGTGCTGTAGTGCTTATAGAGCTTATGCAAGCATGATTATTTTTCATGATGAGTATATATCAGGTCTGATTTCTGGTCAGAATTGCACTTTTATGTACTGTATATATATATTTTTTACCTATTCATGTATAATATATTTTAGTTCTCAAGAAGGCAAAGGAAAGACACGCAATAAAAGAAGTTAAAGATGCCATTATTAAAGGTAATTTTCTTGACTGTTCACTGTCTTCACTTCTTACTTCTAAAATCAATTGTATATGTATATGTTGTT
Organism: Coreoperca whiteheadi; assembly: GCA_011952105.1. NCBI lineage: Eukaryota > Metazoa > Chordata > Actinopteri > Centrarchiformes > Sinipercidae > Coreoperca > Coreoperca whiteheadi. The sequence continues at coordinate 11,070,901 of CM022480.1, read as the reverse complement.
TATATGTTATGCATTGATTTTGTATATTAAGTGAAAACAAGAATTTACTCTATGCACACCAGCACCTGATATTTTTGCCAATGAAGATTGTTGTATTGTTGCTTACAGAACTTAAAGCCACAGAAACTGAAAAGGAGAAGAAAAAAGAGAAGAAAGCCAAAATTGAGAAAACTGTAGAGATAAAACTAAAAGAACAGCCAAAGGAGAAGGCCATACCCCTTGCGAGGAAACCACAGAAGCCCAAAGGTATTTACACAAAAGTACAAAATATTGTTTAATATAAAAACACCACTGTTACTTTTTGCAGAGTATATGAACACAATATTAAATATGTCCACAACAGAATGCTGCTACATCATTATTTGTTTAACTATATGCATATTTTAGCACTATTACCAAATACTGCTGTTAGTGGTCAACTTGAAAAACAGATCTATACCACTAGTACATATTTCTCTAAACAAATTGTGTTTCAGTATTAGTAACTTTCCCACCTATACACAAAGGACACAGGATACTTTGTCCAGCTTTAAGACTGCTCCACCTTTAAGTCTGTTACAGACATCTTACAGTACTGACACTTTGATGATTGCTTTTTGAAGAAGAGCCTAAAAAGATGGAAGAACCAAAGCCTTCTAAAGACGAAAAAGAAGCAAAGAAACTGTACAAAGAGGAGGCAGAAGTAAAGAAGCCTTCTAAGGAGAAGAAAGAAATAGTGAAACCTAAAGAGAAGAGACAAGTTACAAAAGCCTCTAAAGAAAAAAGAGCAGTCAAGAAACTATCCAAAGAAGAGAAAGAAGCCAAGAAACCACCTAAGGAAGAGATGGAAGTGCAGAAACCTCACAAAGAAAAGAAAGAAGTCAAGAAAACATCCAAAGAGAGACAAGTAAATAAACTTTCCAAAGCAGAGCAAGGAGTCAAGAAACCATCCAAAGAAGAGAGAGAAGTAAAGAAATCATACAAAAAAGACAAAGAAGTCAAGAAACCACCTAAAGAAGAAAGAGTAGTTGAGAAACCATCCAAAGAAGATAAAGACGTCATGAAACCACCTAAAGAAGAGATAGAAATCAAGAAACACCCCAAAGAAGAGAGAGAGGTTGAGAAACCACCTAAAGAAGAGAGAGAAGTCAAGAAACCATTAAAAGAGAAAGAAGTCAAGAAACATCCCAAAGAAGAGAAAGAAGTCAAGAAACCACCTAAAGAAGAGAGAGTAGTCAAGAAACCATCCAAAGAAGAGAAAGAAGTAAAGAAATCATACAAAAAAGACAAAGCAGTCAAGAAACCACCTAAAGAAGAAAGAGTAGTTGAGAAACCAGCCAAAGAAGAGAAAGACGTCATGAAACCACCTAAAGAAGAGATAGAAATCAAGAAACACCCCAAAGAAGAGAGAGAGGTCGAGAAACCACCTAAAAAAGAGAGAGAAGTCAAGAAACCATTAAAAGAGAAAGAAGTCAAGAAACATCCCAAAGAAGAGAAAGAAGTCAAGAAACCACCTAAAGAAGAGAGAGTAGTCAAGAAACCATCCAAAGAAGAGAAAGATGTCACAAAACCACCTAAAGAAGAGATAGAAGTCAAGAAACCATCTAGAGAAGAGAAAGAAGTCAAAAAACCACCTAAAGAAGAGAGAGTAGTCAAGAAACCATTAAAAGAGAAAGAAGTCAAGAAACCACCTAAAGAAGAGAGAGTAGTCAAGAAACCATCCAAAGAAGAGAAAGAGGTCACAAAACCACCTAAAGAAGAGATAGAAGTCAAGAAACCATCCAAAGAAGAAGAGAAAGAAGTCAAGAAACCACCTAAAGAAGAGAGAGTAGTCAAGAAAACACCCAAAGAAGACAAAGAAGTCAAGAAACCATTAAAAGAAGAAAGAGAAGTCAAGAAACCACCTAAAGAAGAGAGAGAAGTCAAGAAACCACCTAAAGAAGAGAGAGTAGTCAAGAAAACACCCAAAGAAGACAAAGAAGTCAAGAAACCATTAAAAGAAGAAAGAGAAGTCAAGAAACCACCTAAAGAAGAGAGAGAAGTCAAGAAACCACCTAAAGAAGAGAGAGAAGTCAAGAAACTACATAAAGAAAAGATAGAAGTCAAGAAACACCCCAAAGAAGAGAGAGAAGTCGAGAAACCATCCAGAGAAGAGAAAGAAGTCAAGAAACCATTAAAAGAAGAAAGAGAAGTCAAGAAACCACCTAAAGAAGAGAGAGAAGTCAAGAAACCACCTAAAGAAGAGAAAGAAGTCAAGAAACCATTAAAAGAAGAGAGAGAAATCAAGAAACCATTCAAAGCATTCAAAGAAGAGAGAGAAGTCAAGAAACCATTAAAAGAGAAAGAAGACAAGAAACCATCCAAAGAAGAGAAAGAAGACAAGAAACCATCCAAAAAAGACGCAGAAGTCAAGAAACCTCCCAAAGAAGAGAGAGAAGAGAAGAAACATCCCAAAGAAGAGACAGACGTAAAGAGACCCCCCAAAGAAGTAAATGATGAGAAGAAACATCCTAAAGAACAGAAAGATGAGAAGAAACCTCCCAAAGAAGAGAAAGAAAATACACAAAATCTTAAAAATCATAAACAAGTCAAGAAACCTCTCAAAGATCAGAGAGAAGAGAAGAAAAATCCAAAAGATGAAAAAGAAGAGAAGAAATCTCTCAAAGAAGAAAATCAAGCGAAGCATCCCAAAGAAGAGAAAGCAGACAATAAACCAACTAAAGGAGAAAAAGAAGAGAAGAAAGCTCTCAAAGATCAGAATGAAATCATGAAACCACCTAAAGAAGAGTTAGACTTGAAAACGTCTAAGGAAGAGAAAAAATCGAAAAGGCCTCAAGAGGAGAATGTAGAGAAAGAGGTGAAGCCTAAAGAACTGAAGGAAGTAAAGAAGCCTTCTACGGAAAGGAAAGAAGTGAAAAAAGCCTCTAAAGAGGACATGGCCGAAAGGGAGCCACCTAAGGAGAAGAAAGAAATTACAAAAGAAAAAGAGGTTAAGAAGCCCTCTAAAGAGAAGACAGAAATGAAGCCTTCCAAGGAAGTGAAAGAAGAGAAAAGGCCTTCTATGGAGGAAAAAGAAATGAAGAAGCCTATGAAGAAGGAAAAACCTCCCAAAAAAACCAGAGAGCTAGTAAAAGAAGAGAAAGAACCAACAGAGCCTAAAGAGGTACAAGAGGTCAAAAAGCATCTCAAAGAAGAGATGGAAGGAATACTGCCTCCAAAAGAAGAAAGAGAACAAAGGAAGCCCTTGAAAGAAGGGAAGGAACCAGAAATACAGCATAAAGAGGCTAAAGAAGTTAAAAAACTTCCAAAAGAAGAGAAAGAAGTAACAAAGCCTCCAAAAGAACAAACAGAAATGATCTCCAAAGAGAAAAAACAACCGGCTAAGCCTTCTAAAGAGGTGAAAGAGGAGGACAAGCAAGATAGGCCTTCCAAAGAAAGTGCAGTACCAAAGAAGGCTTCTAAAGAAAAACAAGATCCAGAGAAACCTTCTAAAGAAGAAAAAGTACTGACAAAAATGTCTAGAAAGGAAGAAAAAGAACCAAAGATGTCTTCCAAGGAAGGTTCTAAGGTGAAGGTTGAGGTCAAGAAGATTCTCAAAGATGAAAAGGAACAAAAGAAGATCAGAGAAACAGAACCAAAAAAGCCTTCTAAAGAAGTGAAAGAAATCAAGAAGACTTCCAAAGACAAAGAACTTGTCAAGAAGAGAGACACTAAGACAGGTACGCATAGGCCAGCAATGTAATGTTTTTAGCAGATACATATAAGGATCCATTGACTATTCCTACCTAATGCATTAACAATACTAAGAGTCTACAGACATACTAGCAGCTCTGTGAAGCTGTAGTACACAGTTTTCTTGTGTTCATTGTTGGGCATATTTCTTTCCTTTATAGAATTTAAAAGAAACTGTTCAATTTCCTTTTTAATTCAGATGCTAGTCCAGAAAAGACTTTAAGGAGGATCAAAGTAGTCAAGAAGGAGGTTGCGTCTGTCCTGAAGAAGGAACATCTTAATGTTACAAAAGCAGGTCAGACAATGCAAAGAACACGTTACATTGACATTTTATCCTTGTGGTTAGTATTTGAAGAATTTTGCAGTGACACAGCTTACACTCAGTTGTTTAAATGGCGCAAAAAGAAAGAAAATATCAGACGGTCCTCACCTGAAAATGACATTATTGGTCACCTGTTCAAACAGCTTAAAACAACGCCCATCAATCATATTATCTCTTTGAAGGTATTGCAGAGATATGATAGATTCATTTAATGTGAAAATAAGATGAGTTAATGAATTATATTTTTGAATATTCCCCAATAATAGAGCTTCCTGAAGTTCCTAAGGTGAAAGCCAAACCAGAACCTGCAAAAAAAGGTTTGAGCATGATTTTCTTCTTTTGTGTCATTTGTCAACTAATTTGTAAAAGTAAACTGAATCTGATGTTTTTTAGTTTTTTTACTTAATATCTCATCAAACTTTAATCAGTCCATTCAAGATAGTCTTTGATGGAATACTGAAGTTTTATGTACAGAACAAATTATATATTCACAGAAAGTATCTTATGAACAGGGATCTTTATATATAAAAAACTCAATGACTTTTTTACGTCATAATTTTCCACCAGTGGCAGCTTCCAAGAAGCCCAAGAAGGAACCAACGCAAAAAATCAAACCTCAACCTGTAAAACCAGGTAATACAAAAACTCACCGATGCTGCAGTCTAACCCATTTGGCATTGTATCACTCAGAGAGGAATATACAGGGGAAAAGAAATCAAAGCTGAAACACTGGAAATCCAAACACTGTGCTTTTGACACACAGAAGCTGTTGCTCCTAAAGAAAAGATCAAAACGGTCATCTTGAAAAAAGGTTAGAGTGTTGCATGTTATAATATACATAAACATATCGAACTAACTTCATCTTGAACTGCAATTACATACTGTATGTGTATTTTGTTTCCAAATTCCTGTTGACAGAACAAGAGGGCACTCCCAGAAATGCCACTCTGGTGAAAGAGAGAGTCAAAATAGTTCCAATGAAAAAAGGTAATTTTCTTTGGTTTATGTGTTTTATTGGTTTCAGATTCTTCCATGTTTCGCTGAGTTGAGTCACTTATCCTAAGCATACACCTATTTTTGTTGTCTTTTTTGCCAGAAGTCAAGGTGCCAAAAGAGAATGTCAAAGCAGCTTCAGCAAAGACAGGTACGGCACATTTGAAATATTTGAAAGGTTTTGGTTTTGCATACGAACATCATCATCAAAGAAAACATATTTTCAGCTGAGGTTTCAAAACAGAAGTCCAAACCAGTTCTAGCAAAGAGAGGTAAGACGTGACTTTGTATTTAGCATTTTCATTCCAATATGTCATCTTATTTTCTGGTATAAGAAACCTAAAATCTCTTTACATAGAACTGGCTCCACTCAAGTCAAAACCAGCTCCACTAGTCAAAGGTTAGAGGACACTAATTCGGACACTAATGAACAATCAATTGCTTCAATGTTTAAACAATGAAGCAATTGATTTTTCTGCTCATTCATTTTAGTGCTAACTGTTCAACATCCATTTATGAGTTGGTGTTTTCCATTTCATTTTTTATGCAACTGCATCTTTTCACACACTCGCTATAACATTTTCTTTTTCAGTACTTGTAACTCCAAAAGAGAAAGTCAAATCAACGTCAACAAAAAAAGGTAGTGATTAAACTATTTTTACCAATCAAATATCATCCATATTCATGTCATAACTTATATGTGATATGTGAATTACTTTTTACTTTGACAGTGTGCTTCTTCTCCTCTAGCTTTGATGCTTGAATTATGTGGTGTCAGGAAACTTGTAAATAAATAAGTGCATCACTAAACGAGCTGTAATAACATGGACACAAAGGGCTGGAAATGGCCAACTTGACTGATATTTTTGTTATTATTTGCATTTAAAGCTGAGGTTCTGAAGGAGAAGAAGGCCGAGACAGTGACTCCCACAAAAGGTTTGTTTTTCTTTGATGTTTTCGTTTATTCCACAATGTATTTGTCTCTCTTTGATTTTTAATCAGAGTGTAGTTTTGCAACAGTTGTTTCTTTGTGGTTTCTCAATTAACTGTATACATTAGAATTATTAGGGCCATTGTATTTTCCTAGCCCCTTTTATCAAAGCAAAACCTAGAGCTGCTGAAAAGAAGAAAGGTATGCGGCAGAAGTGTGTTTCTGTAGTGATTAAGTAGCTATTAACACGTGGCTGCTGGTGAAATGTTCACCCAGACTACATGCTTTACTGCCACATGATAATGACTCAGCTCAAAACAGTAGTGTTAATATAATTTCAAAGACATGTTTTGTTTGTATGATTACCCAGAATGTGTTGTTAGAGTATCGTTGTAATGTGAAAACGGATTTTTGTCATTTTCAGTTTGGTCCTTTTCAGGGTTAACCTTGACTTAACATTTAAATGCTTTGTTATAAGCATATACATTTATTTTAATGAATTGTCATTACCCAAAAAAATACATAGAGCCCAATAACTTGATATTTTGGAGATGCATGTTTTTCACAAAGCCGAAATGACATGCTTTTGCGCAAGTGTGATTCTAGGCTTGTAGCTTTTCAAATAGAGTTCTTGTGACATTTCTCCTTGTTTCTTTTAACTTAGAAGCTGTTGTGAAAGAAAAGCCAAAGGCAAAAACCTCACGGAAAGGTGCTGATTAGTTGTACTTTCTGTCTCTCATATTCCAGTGGATATAGTGTAGGTGCATTTTCCACTCAGATTAAAAAGCTGTAACATCCAAGCAAGATGACCAGACATGTTTCTCATGTTTTATAGCAAACATCTCAATCACATCTTCAAGAAATGTGATACAATGTCAGTAGATAGTTCATACATCTGTCACTTATCAAAAAGCAAGAATCATCACGCCACTTTTTTTTTCTTTCTCTTTAGAACCTGACGCCAAGCCAGTTCTTGCCAAAAAAGGTAATGCAGAAATAGTCCATCATTATTTGGCAAAATGCTAAGTATCCATAGAACAATATTTGAAGTCGTTTTCATCCTGTGTTGTACTCAGCAACTGAGGTAACAAAGGAGAAGTCCAAGCCAGATCATGAAAAGAAAGGTAAATCATTAATTAAAACAAAACAACCAAAAAGTCATAGACATGACATAGTATTGTATATTAATCAACAATTTTACAAATGTTGAAAAATTGTTTTTCATTTGAATTAGCTCATTCTAAAACAGAGGCTGAAACAAAGAAGGAAAAGGTCAAATCACTCCATAAGAAGAAAGGTAGCCTGCCACTGCCGCCTGCCTGCAGATGATTTTCTGGGATTATAGTTTACAAAAATATAATAATCTAAACTCAGTTGCCAGTGTATAAGGTACACCTAGCTATAACTACTGCAGTCTAAAACAGCAGTCCTGCAATAAATCCTAGCTTCATGAAGGTTATAATATTCAGTTTTAGAGAGGTGTTGATTCTACTGTTTGGAAGATGTAGTTTGTGGTGCTGTTGAATTGTATTGAGTTATACAGTTATACTGCATTAATTTTAGCCAGGTGTACATAATGAACTGGCAACTGAGTATATATTATAGTACTATAGTATTACTAAAGCAGCTATAACTTGTGTTAAACCACAGTTTACAGCAACAAAGCAATTTACTGAGTATCAATAAATGTTTACATGCTTATTTACTCAGAGCCCAAACTACCAGAGGACAAAGTCAAACCAGCTGTTATAAAAGGTCCAGAAACAACATTTACATCTCATATTGTCATGTTTGGTTGCAAATACATTCTGTAAATCTTTTGATTGATTTTGAATGCAAAAGAATCTTCTCTGTGCGTCAGTGGGGCATTTTCCTTTAATTTGCTGTAATTATATGGCAAGCATTGTCACAAATAAAACATTTTTAATTGCATTTCCACTGTGATGGCCCAGCATTGTTGAGGAAAAAGGCCAAACCAGTCCATGTGAAGAAAGGTACATTAGTAGTGCTTCAGCAGAAGCCCTTATCCATATAACCAGTATAGGATTGTGATCACAGCAATGAAGTGTAGGTCATTGCACTCTGTAAAAGCTCCAATTGGATTGCTCATGAGGGAAACAAGCACTTTGCCTATGAGATCAACAATAAATGATTGTAGAGAACGTAACAATAAATGGAGAGTGATTTCTCTGCAGCAGCTCCATTGGCAAACAGCTGTTTCTATACAATGAAACTGCATTTGGAAAGCATTGCATGCAAAGATTTTGTTAGGCTTTTACAACTCACCTCTTGTCCTAAAATGTAGATGATAAAGAGCTGAGATTCCAAAGCAAAGGCTATCCAACCCATCCAAACATTAACAATGTTTTAGAAATGTTGAACTGTGTGGACCATATCTGGACACTTCAAGCCCTTTGATCAAGAGTGGAAAATTCGACCTAATGCATCCTCTGTTTAGGCTAAATAAAAGCTTCTACGGTAGACATGACATGTAGAAAATATGAAAGAAATATGCATTAAAGCGAACCAGAGGCTTCAAAAGACGCCAAACTAAATCTAGTAAACTTATTTGCTCAGATAAATGCTAATTTACTTTGTGTATAAAGAGTAAATAGCATCATATGTTCATTTTACAAGAGGAGGTGATGAAAAACCTGAAGAAAATCAGCACACAAGTATATAAAGGCTTCTTGCTTACAATCATTGGATGCCTCATTTATTCATCTTACGAAGAAAGGTACATTTGTGGTGCTTCAGTAGAGGCAGCACTTCATGTAACCAGCAGATTACCACATGTAATCTGATTACAACGTGAAGGCCACTGCAATCTCTAAATGTAGTCATTGGGTTATTGAGAGGGGAAACATGCATTCTATGCTACACTGATTTACACGAGCAAGAAAGAAAAACCCTTTTTACTTTCACTGAGGGGTCAAATTAGACAATAATTCTGAAACATCTTGCCTGGCAATGAAACAGTGTTATAACTGTCCATTTCTTTCCTACTTGTGTTTGTTTCATATTTGTGAAACAGAGCGTGGGGTTTTAAAAGAAAAGGTCAAACCCACCTCAACAAAGAAAGGTACTGCATACAATCAGCTTCGGGTAGCATTTAATAGAGTAGCAATAAATCCACAATGTCCTGTAAAGTTATGGAAGAGTTGTGAGCAGAGGACAGAGTTCTTAAAGAGCTACAGGAGCCTGTAAAGAAAGGTTTCTTGACTGTCTTTGTGACCAGACAAACTGTTTAGTACACCTACTACTGTTTTTAATTTTAAATAGAAACATGTAGACCTGAATTATTCATTGATTAAAAAAAACCCTTTATTTATGTATTTATTTATTTTAAGAAAAAACAGTCGAGAAGAGGGCAGCCAAAGAAGAGAAAGCTAAAGTTATGGTGTCCAATCAGCTTTGAACATTAACATAATCAAAGCAGCAAAATGTCTGTGTGACATTTTTTTTTTTTTTTTTTTGTTTTTTTTGTAGTCTACCCTGCAGGAAGCGGTTTGAATCTTTGACTAATAATAGTTATTAATCTTTTGTTGCTATTTACAGAGGACAGAGTTCTTAAAGAGCTACAGGAGCCTGTAAAGAAAGGTATAATTGTTTCTTAATCAACTAAATTCTGAGTGTTAGAAAAACTTAACTTGGAGCTTTTTTTATGCATAAAAATTCCTTTTTTTGTTTTAGAAAGATCTGCTGAGAAGAAAGTTACAAAGGAGGATAAAGTAAAAGGTATGGTGGAGCTGTAATTTAAGGTGGTAAAACACTGTATTGTTTAACATGATGTTCTCTTTTTGATAGCAGAGCCTTCTGTATCAGACAGCATTCTTATGGAGGGTAAGTCCAAATTCCCTTCTCATAAACGAAATTTCCCACAAGTTTGCAAATTGCACGCTCAGTCTTCTCTCCAGATGCCAGAGAAAGGCAAGGAACATATTGTACTGTACTGAAGTGTATACTGTGACTCCCTCCACAGAAGAGCTGCCCTACTTCCAGTGTTTCTTTGTGGACGAGGACGAGGCCCAGTTTCCGTTCTACGCCTTCTCACCGCTGCAGATTTGAAGCTTCAGTCTGAATTCAGTCTGAAGCTTACAATTTAGTCCATTTACTGATAAGGACAACATCACGTCACGCCCTGCACTGCTGAAACGCAGCCTGCTGTTCACTGTTAGTCTTCAGGAGAAAAGCCTGGACAGCAGAAGATGATGGGGTGATGGGCCTATTTTATTTTATTTCCAGATTTGGTTGAGCTCTCATACCAAATACATGTAGCCAGTGTCATTCCTTTCTATTTATTTGTTTTTATTTTCTTTTTGTGTGTGTTCAATTCCTTTGAATCATGAGAACATTTAAATGGAACAATATAGTATATTATCTTTTTGGATCATTCATTTAGATCGTCACAACAACACATGCAGATAAATATGATGGTGTAATTTTTTAAAGAAGGGACATAGTGTAAAATATATGCATCTATGCTTTAAACAGGGTACAAAAATGGCCACAATTGCTGATTTAAGGTGGACAGGGGTTCAATTCCTAAGCCCACGTTTACTTGAAAAATGGTTTGTACAGTAATCGTACATACATTTTTATGCTCATCTGCGTAATTTTAGCTTCTTTCTTAGTCGCATTGTAGGTGGCAAAGTTTTTAATGTTCAAATTACCAAGCTTTTAAAGCCCTTTAATCAACAATAGGGCATTTATAGTGTTTGTGCATAATTCCATAATTCTTGACATTATTTCAGTCATTTCAAGGAAACTTCACAAACATTTTCCTCTATTTCTTCCCAGATGTGGATGTACAAGGAATCAAAACATTAATGAAAGGAAAGGAAAGGATTTTTTTGTTGTTTCTGTCTACTTATGTGTCAAAAGGAATGACGATGCACTGTATATGAGAGCTCCCAAACATACACATGAAGCACTACCTTTAAAGTCTTATTAAACTGTACTGTGTAGAAATGTGCACCAGGTCCTCATTTTGACATTGGTGCTTAAAACAAGCACTGCATTGCCTGCACTGTCAGAACAAAGTTTGAATTCATGTTTACTTTTTCTACAATCAAGTATCAGATTCATGTTGGAAACAGTTTTTGTTTTCGAGCTACTCACTCTGTTCCAAGTCTTTTACTTAGAGCATTTGAATTTGATGCTACTTGTTTTAGTCAATGACGAATATAAGTAATTGCACCGTTATCAAAGACAAGCTGAAACGTTAAAAGTGTAATGATTTTTTTTGTCAGTCAGAAGGAATGACTGCTGTGGCGAACAGCAATTCCTTGATAGACCAAAAACACACTGTCACTAACTTTGGTCAGTGGCTGTTTGTCTATGTGCGCAACATAAAAACACGATGTATTTTAGCAACCTTTTGAATAGGTTCTCATAAACCAGAAAGGGAATCCCCTTATCTTTTTTATTGGAATGATGGAAACACACTCTTTATCAGTCCATAGATGATGCATAACACCCTCTCCAGTAACTGTACTGTAACAGCTGGAGTTTCATGGTGATGTTCCACTATCGTCGATGGAGTTGTTTTGTTCCCATAATAATAGTTTTGAGTATTTGTTATTGGATTTAAGTAAAGAAGACGTTGTTGGTAGTATAACACAAGATATTTTGATTCGTGGTGACAAAAGATAAATATTTGTTTCAATCGTGTTATCTGAAATGTATCTAAAGACGTACTTTAACCAGGTGAACATGTGCAATACGTACATTTTTTAATATCTCAGTGATCAAAGCACTGAATGTTTGTCTGATAGTCCCTGAATGAAATGTGCATGATGTGTGTGTTTTTGATATTAGTAATATTTTTCTCAACTTTGAGAATGGCATAGGTAAATTCTTGAACTTATGAATCAGGGAATTTGACATTCGTCACTCAATGGTGTTGCTAACATGATATAAGTACAAGTACCTAACCATTCATATTTAGAATAATCTCATTGTAAATAGTTAAATAAATGGAAAAAGAGACAGTTTTATCCCTGAACCATTGCTACTGAAGCTGCTCTTTAACTGCAGTTAAAATCACATTATGTATCATTTGTCAATTACATCTTCCCAATATTCTTGTGAATAGTAGCAATTTGAAATTAAAACATAGCAATACAAGTGTTTCTCTTGTCTTTCTCTAATAGCTGCCAACAATAACATTTCTAACACAAAGAGTAGTCCAGCATATTTGCCAGGTGATGGCAATATTTTGTGGTTAAAGCAGTGTTAGTCTCAGCTATTAATGTTAGAAATAAGTGTATGAAGATTTTAGCCCTGAACAAAAAAAATCCCCAATTTGACTGTAATAGCTTTTTGTCCTCAAATCATGAAAAGTATAAAGTTGTACTCTTGTTTCAGTTTTATAAAGTCATTATTGACATATTTTTATACACTTTTGCATGTGGGAGCGAGTTTCTTAGTCCACATATTTTGATTATCTATATCATCATCTATGATGAAGGTTGCCTAATGTTTAGGTTATAACTCCAAAATGTGAGCCAAGTGTTCTCCATGAATAGCTGATATTGACAGAACTGTAGAAAAAAACAAGGAACTGGAGAAAATATTCTATCTGCCATTCTCTTTTTATTGATTTTGATTATGCATATTAGCATAATGGTCACATGAGTGTCAGGGTTATATTCAGGGTTTTAGAAATACTGAGGTCATGAGTATAAATTATCCCCAGCAGACCCCAACCCCCTATGAAGTTGACAGATTTGCCACCAACCAAACTCTGTACAATTTTATGACTATTTTTTTAAAAATGCTTGATTTTATTTATTCATTTAACTATTCAGTTATATTGTCTGGGAATTTTGTCCTCCAAAATGTGATTTCAAAGCCACCTCTACACTGCTTTTTATTTTAATGTAATGTATTTAATTGTTTTGCCTAAAAACAGCCAAAAAATCTCCCCTTCATGCCGTTTAACCTCCCAAATTTCTCAATTTTCTCAATGGTAGCCATAGCCCTGATGAGTATGATGTGCGTGTGTTTGAATAGGAAATAGTAAGAGTAAGACAAACTGAAGAGGGTGTACAGTAGATGGTCAGGTCTTCACACAGTATTTCCCTAATGAGACCAGAGAGGGGTTACTACAGGTCAGCTTACACCATTGACACAGATTCCACACAAGGAGGAAAGTCCTGCTGCTCTCCTGGGAAGCGTACTGAAGCTACACTAAACTATTATCTCTGTGTTTCTCCAACATGGAATGTGATAAGCTCCCTTTTCAGTGTAATTGTGCTACTGTGAATATTGTCACATAAACTCGCCTGAACTTGTCTTTTAACTGTTTTCACCCCAAATACTTATCCAAATGATTTGCATATTATTTGGCAAATTTATTTGGCATACTATAACTGAGGCATACAGACAGATTTTGATTTCAATTAATTCAGTGGGCAACGGCCAAATGAGTTCCACTTCAGTTACCATGGTTTCTTTGTGTTGCATGCTATTCAGAGGCAGCCTGTGTGTTGAGATGAGAAGAATGGCCACTTGTAGTCAGTATTCAGTAGGCAGAACACAGTTCACAGGGCAGGACAGGGAGGCTGTAGCTTGGCATCTTAAAATGTAGGAAAGATGAAGGATAGATGAGGGAACATTAAAATCTTTAAAAACAGTGTCCTCTTGTTTAAAGGAAAGATTTAAAGACCAACAGTTGGAGATCACAAAGACTTTATTTTAATACTTTGAACTACTAACCGTGGGATATTAGACATAAACTGTCTAAATCTTGCACAGTGTCCGTCCTTATCGTTGTCTGCCTGTCATCTGTCATGCCAGAGGCAGCATTCAGTCACGGTTGGTCCACACACCATCGAATGATGCCTCTACGTAATGACACCACAACTAAAACCAGATTATCCCAAGGCCAGTGACATCATCACCCCCACCCCCTCCATCCCTTCCAGCTCCTACTCGTCTCTGACCATCTGGGGGTTACTAGAGGACATTCATTCCCATGGGTTCAACGGTCACACTGGCTGCTGCTGCTGCATGGCTGGCTCTGGCCTGCAGCGTCACCCTGCAGCTGTCACCTGGAACTGACCCATCACAGGGAGAGCACTGTTACCACAATCTAGGTTGACATATTTGAAAAGAATCATAGGACTGCATTCGCAGTCGCGTGGGAAAAAAAACACCCTAAATGAAAAAGAGAGCTCAGTTGAGATGAAGTGATTCTGACGGAGCTCTCATGTATTAAATACCAACTGAAAAGTGTAATGGAGGCTCTGTTTGTAGTATCTGCATATATTTTTCACTGCTTTAATCATTGATTGTATTATTCTTAACGTTGCTTTTAACTGTTGCCTGCCTGAGGACCACAGATGAAAATTTTCCTTTCTAGCTAACTCATATTTTCAGATATGTTATTAATATGCACTGTCGCTGTCAAATAAAGTAATAATAACAATAATATATAAAAGATCTGAGACATTAAGTCAAGCGGTTTATTTGTTCCTTTGTTCATGTGATACACAGAATGACACAGTTTAGGCCCATAACAGCCTGCATTTCTTACAAAAGATCTTACAAAAGATTTCCCAAAATATTTATCTCATGTTACAACAGCAAATCAAGTGCAAATCACTGCATACTGTAAAACAAAAAACATTTCTGTTAAAAAAACAACAACTTGTTGATCGTTTGCAGTGCAGGGATGATTGGTCATTCAAGCGGCGGGTGCAGTTAGGCTTTCTCATATGTGCGGACTGCCTGGACTCCCTCAAACATCAGCGTCTGCGAGGCAGAAAAGAGAAAAAGCAAAAGAGAACCTATATTGGCAACATTTGGCTGTGTTTTTAATGCAATGTCAAAATATTATACATACTGGATGTAAAGCCAGTTTTCTTCAATTAATTTGGGTCACATGATATCCGTTATGGCACTATTGCAAAGGCAAGGCGAGGCACGTTCCTTTGTGTAACAAGTTTCAACAAGGCAATTCTTTGTCCTTTACACAAGCTCTTTGTTCATAGACCGAATGGCTCCATGATAAATGTGACCACAATGAGAGGGTCAAAAGGATTGCTCTTCACTTGCCACTGTTGGGTTTTACATCATACTCCTATCAAGTTACGTGTGTTATTTAATCTTACCGCCACCAACTTCCCGTCCTTGATTTCTCTGACAAATTTGGTCTCCTTGCCGTCCCACTTCTGCACTTGCACAAGTTTGTCTCCTTCCATGGTGAAGGTAGACTGCGAGCACAAGCACAGTATAATTAAAGTCCTCACAGGTAGACCTACAGCTAGAGCACATGTTACAGTGAAGATTATACCCTGACTTTTAGCTTACTTTGACATGTCGGTCATCGGCTGTGGTCTCATCAAACTCCTCTCCCAGTTTGGAAGAGATCTCAGTGTTCCTGAAGGTGCTCAGGGTTTTCACCACCACTTTGTCCCCATCCTGGCTGATCACTACTGTTGGTTTGGTGACATTGCCCACTTGTCTTGTGGCAAAACCAACACCTGTCAATATAAAATGAAAAAAACAGTGCCTTCAGTGAAGCATTATGCTGGGCACAAATTACAAACAATAATAGTACTTCTTTTAAAGTGAAAATAAGCAAAAAATAAGCAACTGCTATCCCAAAAACATGATTTTAGAATAGTGCAGCCTACAGCAGGCAAAATTGCTCACACTAAAAAAACAATTAGCACTTATCTCGAGGACAAAAATGAATTATCTTACCAAGTGCCTTCATGTATTCATCAAAGTTCTGGCTGTCGACCAGTTTCCATGTAGCGCAGAAAGCTTCAACCATTTTTGCAGACGTTATTCTTACAGTTCAGTGTCACACTGTCAGGCAGCCGCTGTTCTCCCTGCGCTTAGTTCATCAGTGTGTCTGCCTGCCTAAATTAATACTCTAACAGAGGGCTGGGACCTGAGCTGCAGCGTGAACGCTGATTGGATGTCCCAGACGCTTCGTGGGCGGTGATTGGTCGTAGCAAAAACGTGCTGTTAACACATATGAATGATGTCTGTCAATCAAACTGTGTGGCATGGGACAGCTCCTCTCCGTGATAAACATTAAAATAATGGTAATTATAGTAATTATTCCCTGCAAAGACACATATTACAAACCTCTCTTTCATATTTCTCATTTACATATCTTATTATTACACAGGGATGAAGTAAATGTTCTTTTTTCAGACTTTCGTTTTTTTATAAGAATAAACAATGGGACACTTCTTCCTTTAGTGAGAATCTAAGTTGGCTATGATGGATCCTTGGAAAATCGTAAAGGTTTGGGACACCACTACACCACATCTAGTTTATGTGGCTTGTTTGGCCTGTTAAGGATTCAATTACTGGATTTAATTCATCCTGGGGGGTGGGGGGGTTATTAATGTGTACTAAATTTCATGGCAATTCATCCAATAGTTGTTGAGACATTTCACTCAAAACCACAAATGTCAACCTTATGGTGGCGCTAAAGAGAAAGTCAGGGGAGCACCAAAGTCACTTGGATTCATGATATAGGAACCATGAATGTCTGCCCCAAATTTCATAGTAATCAATTCTATAGCTGTTGAGAGATGCACCAACCAACCGGCATGGCCATTCATGGATCCATTCCGCTAGTGTGGCTAAAAGCTGTTAGAATGAGTGGGTATTAAAGCCACAGTGATTACTAATGTATACCTTTATTGTTGATAAAATACTTCCTGCAGATACAATCTGACACGGATACACCTCTGTTATAATACAGTAGGATCAGTCCTTATCAATAACACCAAAGTTGTAATCAATAACACTAGTAAGTTATACAAAATTTCACTATTGCTGAGTATATTGCCAAACAGTTCTCCTGCATCTGCTTGCAAATTCTTGGCACCGATCAAGGCCAGATTATTACATGAAACAAAACCTGCAAGCAGCGTAGAAAATCTTTTATAACAAAATCAGATTTCTCCCAAAAAAACATATCACAATTCATACAGTTAAAACATTATTGTGTCACTTTTTAAAAAAAATTATCTACAAGAATTATTCTTACTTCCCTGAAGTTCACATATAGTGCATGCAAATGACACATTAAATGTTCCATAATGAAAACTCATGTAGCAACTCAGGGATCTTAACTCCTACATTATCAAGGATTTGAATGTTTTGTTTTACAGTATATTTCTGGAGCAGCAAGTTTATCTGGAGTTATAGATGGTTACATAACACAATGACATTTGGCTCCATAAAGTTATTCCTTTGAATGTGAAATGATAGAAAGTGTTGACAGCCAGCTCTAAAGACGGTGGATAATGTCCAATAAAAGAAAATGAAGCTATTTAACCATTTACAGAGTATGATTGCAAGGACACAAAAGCAGACAATGTACACTTTAACAGCTGATGTGTCATGTCATACCGTAAGTGGAAAATGCAGAGCCAAATAATCAAACTATGTGTCACCAAAATACTTTAACTGCAGTTATAGAGCAGGGACTTGAACAGTTTGAGGTTAGGAAAATAAAATAATGAATTACAGCAAGAATATGGGAGGGGGGGGGGGGGGGGGGGACAGAGGGAAAACGAAAGGGGGAGAGGGGGGGGGGGGGGGGAAAGAGCAGCACGGGGGCTTCTTCCCATAAAGGCCTCCCCCCCCCCCC
>CM022480.1:10918367-11053290 GCA_011952105.1 Coreoperca whiteheadi | reverse complement strand
AGGGGGGGAGGGGGGGGGGGGGGGGGGGGGGGGGGGGGGGTGGGGCTGACAGAGGTAGAATGAGAGAGGTAGAGAGTGAGGTAGGGAGGACAGAGCAGCACTGAGGCTTCTTCACATTAAGGCCTCTCTCTCCTCTCCGTTATCAACCTAAAAAGAGCCCATGATCCAGACACATGTTTTTGTTCTCTGCGCACAGTGACAGGTTTATCATAAAAAATAAGCATCACTTAAAAGAACCATTCTATAGTGGCTTGTTGTACTGGACAACTGATTAAACAAGTCAGAAGTTAAAAGCCACTGGCTGCTTGCTACAAGTATACATTTTTCACCCTGATTGCTACAGTTTATACAAAACAGTATATGACATAGAAACTCCATTTAGCACAAGTTTCAGTATATAACAGCCAGCCTGTAATAGCCAGCATGCAGAAATGGTTTTCTCTGGGCTGATACTTACAGTATAATATACAAATTTGTTACTGATCCATGCAGCAAAAAACAAAAACAAAAACCAATCTGTATTGCTGAAGATCACACTGTATTAAAATATCCCTCAGAAAATTAAAAAACAGCAATTGAAGTAAAAAAATAAGGGCATGTGTGGTGGTTGTAAATTAGAAAGCTTGTATATAGACGAAAAAGTTGTTAATAAAAAAAGCTAATCAAAGTGCCAAAATGAAATTCCTTCTCTTCCAGTCAACAAACCAGACAGGTGAAAAGCAGGAATTAATTTAGAATTAGATTTTAGATGGATTTGAAAGATTTGCAGAGAAATAGAAAAAAAGAGAATGGAACAAGACTAACATAAAGTGGATTGTCCTGCAACGTGGCAACTCTTTGTGTTCACGCATGTCGTTTTATAGATAGTTCTGATTTGCCCATGCACCCATGGGAGCGGGGTGCTATCTGAATACCCCAACGTTGATTGACAACGCCACCTCTGGTTTCCTGGATTTGGTTGGTCCAGTCTTCTTCTGTGGTCCAACAGCATCAGAGCCTGCAGCCAGCCCTCTGAAAAGAAACAAGGGTAAAACATCTGACCAAAGAATCTTTGATTAAAAAGTCACATAATCGACTAATTGACACAGTGTCTTGATATTACAGCTATAGTACTAATCACTGTAGTCATAAGATTATTGTCAAATAATACTTGCTATAAAAAAGGTTTGATTTTTTTTTTTTCTGTTCAGGCAACAACATCTGCAAAGCCATGATCACAATTATTACACCAAGTAACAAGCATTTTTCCTGCAGCTGCATGCGTCAAAGTAAAAAAGTCCCACCCTTTCCGGCGTTGCTCTGCTTGCTCTCGGAGCCTCTGCTGGCCCTGCTCATCCTCCAGGGTGAGGAACTCCCTGTTGTTGTCAATCAAAAGATTCTGGGAAAAATATCAAGAACAGAATCTACTTCTCGTTTCTCAAACAAATAAAACCAAAATGGACTCATATTTAAACAGAGTTTTATCAAATACCTTGATGCCGATTGTGTCGCCGTCTTTGAGGTGAAATGGTGCTCCCAGTAGTGATTCGGCCTTTTTCTTCTTTTTCTTTTTGGAAACCTGCTGACTCTGAAAGTAAAAAGGCACATGACATATTATTTACTGATAATGTGACAATTAATTTAGCAACACATACAAGAATAATTAAGACTGTGGGATCGTATTTTTTGCTTATGAAATAAAAATCCCAGACGTTCCTGATAAAATGATGAACTGAAGGATCAGGGGTGACACTCACTCTTTGCTAAATTTCATACAGTCAAAATTTCTTTCTAATGTTCTTCCCAAACTCTGTTAAGCTTTACTATTTCCTCTACTAACTTTTCTATTGAGCAAGGGTGTGCATATGGATTGTCCTTCCTAAAAACAGGAAAAACCAAGTAATCACTCTCTTACCCAGTTTGAGATTTCTTCCCAGGTGTGTTTGTCTGGCTGCTGTTTGGCCAACAGCAGAGAGTCAGGGGAGAGGCCATAATGTGCAGCCAGACAAGTGCGTAGAGAGCGAGGAGAAGAGTCACGGGATGCATCCCAAACCAGCTCCTCTGGAGGGTAGTAACACCTCTCCCCTGGTACTCTCATTTTAACATTCAGCAACACCTCCTTAGGCCTTGGAAACAGCAAGACATAATTAATTTAAATGAAATAAGGGAAATTTACGTACAGAATAAGAAGGGTCCTTTCTCATATCATGGAGGGATGCTACATAACATTATGTATAAATCAGAAAACTGGTGACATCACAAATGTTACCCAAGATCTTCCTCTTTTAGCAGCTGTTGCACACACAGGTCTGTACCACTGGTCAGCTTCAATTTCCTGATAAGGAGGAAAGCAAACCGAAAATGTAGGTCATGCAAACAAGCAATGACTCAAAACTTGTGTATTTATCACTAATAAATAGAATCTGGTGGCCATCAGTCACACATGTATAGAGATAAACCCTGAGACAGTAAAGTGTTCATACCTGAGTGTGAGTTGATGTCCTCTGAGGATACGTGCCAGCCGCCGTCCCTCAAGCTGCCACACACGCATGAATGCAGTGGTTGGCATACACACATCCTGAAGGGCAGGCAGCGTCATCACCTGTAGACAATGAAGTAGAACATCTTTAAACACTTAAAAACAAAAAAACATCAAAATCACATACACTTTGCATGGCGTGATTTTACGTCTTCTATAAAAGAAAATAGAAGCAGTTTCCTGAACATGCTTTTAGTTGAAGTTGGCCTCCAAATGTAAATAAAATAAAAGTATTTATCTCCTGGCCTCATTGTTCAACCTGCTCCCAATAACAGCACAACTGTCTATGTATGATGATAGAAAATAAAGTCCACTAACTGGCAGGACTGAAAAAGGGCAGTTCTCTGGGTCCAAAGTAATGAGGACTGAAAACCATTAGAATCCAAGAGGATGTATTTAGGGTTTTGAGGATTACCTAGCTATTACGAATGACTACCAACTCCTGCTTTCCATAAACCTTCATACGCTACCTGAGACTTGAGATCTTCCAGGGTGGCCTCGTCTGATATCTCCACCTGTCCCACACTTCTCAGCTCTGCCATGTTGCCGGCACACAGAGGAGGTGAGTGACTGAGAGTTTTACCTGCAGTCACAACCTCCAGCATTTGCTCCTCAATGTGGCCATTGTCAGTTTGATTAAAATCAGTTTCCATGGGAACTGCGGAGTCGTTTCTGGGATCCAGATACAGCCACACAGATAGCTTGAGAAAACCCTGACAGAAAAAGAGACAACACAGGCTAAAGAGAGAGGTAAAGTTATAGCATATAAATTAATCTCCAGCCAAAATCAAAACATTTAAGTACCTTCGGAGGAAGTTGTCCTTCTGTGACAACTAATGTGTCTCCATTGCTTATCTTCAGCTCTGACAGGGAAGCATCCTGAGAATAAAAGATTGTTGTGAACATCAAACAGGATTGACTCACATATTAATGAAAAAACAAGGGAGGAATGAATATAAAGTTCTGAATATACCAGAATGCTACTTTAACCAAAAAACATTGTATACTTCCAGGCACACATGTTTGGCAAAGATGGCTTCATATGGAAAAACACCTTAAGTGCCATCCTGTTAAACTACAAAGAGCCACAAATATTATACAATTTGAAGTGGGAGAGTATATATATATATATATATATTTCTGTCAAGTAAATGGCAGAAGGTGGGTCAAATTATTTCAAATAGTACTCACAGTTTTGGTGTCATGTGCCTACATGCAAGTTTTCATTCACAGTTTAGTATTTTGTTGGCTTTCAGATGATATTCTCTGTGAATTTTGCCTGGTGCTAAAAATCATTGAAAATGTAAGTGACAAAAATACACCTGAGAAGCAGGAACAAAACAAGAAGAGATACCTGTAAACACTGTGTGATATTGTTAACACTATAGTCACCCACCTCATCCATAAGTGGCTCTCCAACCTCTTCACACCAATCAAGCCTCCTCAAGTGCCAGCAGGTACCTGCCAACACACATTTAAATGACATTAACAAACAGATATTGCACCAAATACTAGAGTAAAAAAAAAAGATGATCTTGGTGAACAGCAATAGTGTTGAGTCTGCAGTACATGCAAGTCACATACAGAACACAAAAAAGTAGTTTTACCATCAAGTCCAACAGCATCCAGCATAGACTTTAAACACTGCATAAAACAATCAGAAAATAAGAATTCAGTACAAAAAAGTCATAACGCAAGCATGTGAATTTTTGAATGATGTACAAGCACGTGACATTTTATTTCCCCCCCTAACCTCTTTGACAGTACAAGTATTCTCCACAATTATGTCCATCTCCATGCCAGCAGAGGGTGCTGTGCCCACTGAGAAGTGCAAGAAAAGCTGCAAAAGAAACAAAATCTCACATTAACAACATCAGTCAAGCATTTTAAACACTTGCAACTCCACGTCTTGTTTTGTTTTAAAATGTAGGACAGGAAAGGTTAACCAGCACTTAAAGGTTCTGTAACACTCACCTGTGCAGCTGCAAGAACAAAGAATTTATTGAAGATTTCAAATAAAAAGACACACCTGTGATGCCTTGGGGGAATTTCCCGGACACAGAATCAGTGTGGTCATGAGTCGCACCCCTGCATCCCGAACACTCAGCTCCTCACACACTGTCAGGTAAGACAACACAAGTGCACGTAGTAAATGTGTTCTACAACTTCAAAAGACAAATAATGAGAAGAAGAATTACTAGTAGGGTGAGTACCTTTTAAAACATTTATGAGGGGGCAGTGTAAAGGAATGCATATCTTAATATTTTGTTAAAATGAGGGGGATTCCCAGCACATTAAGTTATCCTCACTGTTAAAATCACCCCCAGGCGACAAATGACACATTACCTGGAGGAAGGAGTTTCCCAGTGCAGTCCACCTGTCTCAGACAGTACTGTGCACCTGGTGGGCGAGAATAAAAACAACAGCTGATTTAAGAATCTCAACACACATTTTGTGAACAGTAGCTAAGATAAAAATATTTCTTGAGGAATTGTGGTCCCTAGTCAATTTTTCATGGTCAATTATATCATAGGCATATTATAATTAATCAAGATCTTCTGGCAAAATTCTGCATATATAATAATTGACTGTTAGGTTTAATACTGAGCGGCTTGCCTGGGAGTTGCTCCTGTAGCTGCAGCTCCTCTATGGCCCTCTGTTTCACCTCACACAGCAGCTGTAAGACAGACACATTAAACATAGCTATGATTCTTAGAAAGAACAATGTGATGCTTAAATGGAGAGAAAAACGCAGCAGCACAGAAATTACTGACCATATTTCCTGTAGCTGAAACCTTCACCTTTCTTGTCTCATCATCTCTCTCCCCTTCTCCTCCTCCATGTGGTCGAAACTCCACCTGGAGCCAGCGGCAGTCAGACGGCGTCGTCACAGTGACAATGTCTCCGTTTAGAGTGAACATGCTGAACAAAGTTAAGAAGAAGACGGTAGTAAAACACACACATCTTAAGAAAAACAAAAACGTACACACATTTCAGAGGACTTTACCTGCTGTCGAACGACTGTGGTTCCAGCACCAAAAGCGCGTCTCCGTCTTTAAGCGACAGCTCCTTTAGCGTCCGCTGCATGTCATCGGGGGGGAACAACCTCCATCCACTTGCCCCTCCTCCCTCTCCTGCCCCCTGCTCTCCTCGCTTTCCTCCCATACGCGCCTGGCACAGCAGACTCTCCTTAGGCTCCCCCAGTGCCTCCCTCACCTCCCCAAGAGTCGAACCACCTGCAAACCCTCTCGCCTCCCTTTTAAGCCCCGGCCCGCCATTTTCAAAACCTCCGTTTCCCTCCTCACACTCCACCCCATCCTCCACCTCCTGATCCCCATCTTCCCCCAGAAAGGGACGGACTACAGTCAGCAGCACTGGCTCCCACTCAGCTCCAGTTAGGACAGGCGCCCCGCACACCTGAAGAGATGAAAACCAGTACACAAGTCGGTCATTTGGGACCCTGCCAAGCGAGCATATCATTCTCATTAATCACAATATATGTTTTAAACAGACATTGGGCCTCACGCTAGAGGCACTCTTAGGTGGCACATACGAGTGGTTTAATAAACATTTTCTTAGGTACAAACTTAACTTTGCGAGTGGTTCAGACCTGTCGTACGAGTCAAATCAAGATGCCTTACTCCAGCAAAAGAAAGCACACTTTGACTTAAGAATGACAATGTATAAGTTTGGAGGTTAAATATGATGCCAAAATAAAACCAATTACTCAATTATAAACACCTGACATCATCACCACCTACAGTACAATATTCTCTCGTCCATCTCCAGGACGTCACGTCCGCATGACCACCTCCCAATTCATCAACAGTTTGTTTTAGCAGGACGTTTTATAGCATCGAAAAATGTCAAACGATTCAGTCATTCACCATTATTTCTGTCACAGTACAGCTGCTCTGAGGATACGTTGTTGTCAGTTCTATTAATACTTTCTCATTTTTTGGGGGTCCCCTAATATGACTACTGACAGTTAAAATTTGTTACATTTTCGTCTGCTGATTTCCGACAGCGAGACTTTAAGCTCTGCAGTGTGAAGTTCTTCTTTTTACTCTTGGGCATCATTTATGTGTTTCAAACCTGCACAAAAAATGCCATATATATCAATTGGGGGCACTAATTCTGCTAATGATCGCATCTCATGAACATACAACTACTCATGAACATGTGGCATTCATCAGGTTGAAACAAGCTATTTGTGACAAGTTTGTGATGTTTGGTGAATCTGATTTGGAACACTCGCACGAGGAAGCCTCACGGAAAAGGTTCGAGAGATTTAGGATGAGAAAAATGTTCTTGCATGAGGCCTAATGTGTTGGACTATGCCTTTCCTCACCTCTCTGCCGTTCCACACAAACAGGTCAGAGTTTGTATGAATGCCGGCACTGTACAGGGAGACACTGTCATCTGCAAAGAGTACCACATTAAATGTTGTAGTTACAAAATTTGTAAACTTTCTTCAATCCTCTTGAGGTATTTTGCATTTAAGGGTCTCACCTGTAACAGTATTGTAGAGGTGTAGACCTGCAGGAAGACTCTTGGCCACAGTCAGAGCCATATCCCCTTCCCACAGTTCCTGCATCTATATAAACATATGCACAAAGAACTGCTTATTTCTACCATTATTTTCAGCATTTTAAAACAGCTAGTGTTTTTGGAAACAAAGTTACCTGATAAATAGCTAATCGTAGATCTCCCACAGTCTTTCTACGGTCGAAACTCAGAGTGGTGCTCCCGTTCTGCTCTTTGCTGATTGGTTGCAGGGCTCCATTATGTAGCCTATAACTGGACGCCAGGTGGAGATGCAGCTCCACAGTGTTATTAGTGGCTTCAAACTCCTCACTGTAACAGAAACAATGTTGATGAGATGAATAATTTATGTAACAAACAAACGTTCATAAGCGTCTTCTTTTTTTATGGATGTTGATGTGTTTATCCTCACTGATGTAGGAATTTTAGATCCCGCTGAAATGTCACACTCCTTACTCAGAACCTACTAAACAGCCAAACTTTGACTTTGGTGGAATATGTGAATGTGTGTTTGTGTCTGTACCGCACTTGCTGCAGTTTGATGTTCTCCTCCTGAGCCACCTGGATGAGGTGAAGAGGAACTTTATATTGAGGATTGTTCAGAGCTGCAAATGTAGAAACACAAAACACATTTTAATAGATACATATTGGTCATCTAGTGACTTCACCTTCTGTGTACTTGACGACAAGTGCAGTGATTAACTGATTCATTGTTTCGATGACTCAAATTACCCCAATTTTAATTTCTTTCTCTGATCCAATAGATCTTTTCCAAAACGCAAAACATAGTGTCCATTACCTTCACTGGGCCTGTGCAGCTGTGTTTTTCTGTAGAACAGCATGTATGCACTCTCTTTGCCCTGGAACTGCTTCTCTATGTCGGACTCCCTGATGGAGGTCACCGTGGAGTCGTTAAGGTCAAACCAGTGGTTACCCTGCTGACAGACAGGAAGAAACACCGTGAGAAACAGGCATCAAAGCAATCACAAGATGTTTAGATGCTTTCGTCCTTCAAAACTCTTCACAAATGTAATTTTAGACCTAGAAATTCTGCTAAATTGGGACTTTTGCTCTAATACCTCATGTTCAGTCTGTTGTTCAGCAGCTCCAGGCTCTGAAGGATCAGAGTTAGTGGTCTGCTCTGCAGGGCTGGGGGGCTCAGTCACAGGGCTTGGTGGGTTTGCCTTCAGTGCCACTCGAGTGCCATTGGACACCAACATGAAAACATCATTGTGGGACTGCAGGAACTACACCAGAAGAGACAAAATATTAAAAGAACAATTACTGGTTTGAGAAATAAAGTGGTATAATTCCAAAAGGATGCCAGATTTAAAGAAAACCATAACCACAAAGAAACTAACAAAATACCTTTCCTATGGGACCACAGTGTTTTCTGAACTTTTTGCTCCAGGATGAACCAATCTTTTCCATAAGTTTCTGTCCCAGCTGGTCCAGTAGGACACTCTTTGATGGCTCCTAGTGGAGAAGAAATGAACAGCACCCAATTAACTATAACAACACACTCACTTTGCAAAGAAAAAACAAAACCAAATTTCAGTCTAAGGAAGCTCTCAGAATTGCTGTTGCTCTACCTGGGCAATAATAGCCGTCAGGACAGACAAAGGGTCGTCTTCTTTTAGTTTTGGCTCACAAACTTCCTTGATCTCCTCCTTGACTTTCTTCTGAGTCTTGGGTTTGCTTTCCTCCTCCTGACAACGAAACAGAGGTGATGCCTTTCCTAATGCACACAGAAAAATGCCTACCTATTACTACTAGTATTACCAATTACCTATTTTTAATAGTATTTTAATGGGGAATGAGTAATTAGTCATTAGTCACTACAGACATCTCGTTCGAAAAAGCAAGTACAACTAATGACTGCTTATTTTTAATAAAAAATATGCCTTTTTTGTTCTTATCCTCCTGTTTGCTCTTATCTTTTTCTCACCGGTGGCTCCCATTGGCCGAGCTGGTCAATGTCCCTGATATAAACATGGTAATGGCCACCATAGCAGCCACCCTTGTGGATAATCACAGAGAACAGCTCATAGGAGTAATCCGAGTCCTCTGCATCAGTCTGTAAGGGAGGAACACACAAAAGTTAACTTATCAAGTCATCTGATGTAACAAAGCCTTCCTGAAGTTAAGCATAAGCCTGAAACAAAAATAACAAGAATTAAAAGGACCAGTGTGCAACATTTAGGAGGATCTATTGGCAGAAATGGAACATAATATTCATAGTTAGAAAATAAGAATTCTTGTGTTTCCATCACCTTAGAATAAGCCTTTCACATCTACAGGGGGAGCGGGTCCCCTTACATGGAGCTGCCATGTTTCTAGAGTAGCCCAGAACGGACAAACCAAACACTGGCTCTAGGACTGGGCCTTAAGCAATTGATGTGAGTTTCGTGGCCACCATAGTTTCTCCGACATGCTTAGAAGAGGAGGGTGATGCAAGTTGCAAACTGCAATTTCGCCATTAGATGCCACTAAATCCTACGCACTGGTCCCTTAAGAAAAGTCATGTTAAATGTGCCTCATCTGATAGAAGAGATTTCCACACAGATAGATAAAGGTCTGATAGACTGAAAGCTTAAAATAAAGTAAAACACTGCATAGATCTATCAGTTTTGGACTCATTGATGCTTCCAGCTTGTTAGCAAAGATTTAGCCAGGTAGCCATCCTGCAAATGTGCCTAATCTAAAAAAGAAGTGAGGTCTGGTACCTGTTCACAAAACGGCCGTAGGTTGATGGTGAAGGGGAAACTGTAGCGTCCCGTCTCCTTGTATCGCTCACATTTGGCAAAATCAAAGCTGAACCTCAGCAAAGACATGGTCATGAATGGAGGGAGTTTGCTCAGCTTGGCAGACTGAATAATAGCAAAATAAGTAAAGGAAGGTAAGAAACGGCAAGATTTTGATGTCAACAAGAGAAAATTCTTATATAAAGTGCTTCAAGTGTCTAGCTTTTAATCCTCTTTTCTATTCAATTGTTTAAAATAAGACTAAAAGGAGAATTTTAACCTCTGGTAATGGTCACTGGATTATAACCGTTGTTATTGTGTTGACACAGTCTGAATGCTGGCACTGACCTTAGCAGCAGTGACCAGCCTGTCACACTGTGCACAGCGGTATAGGTTATTGCCCTCAAACAACTCTTCCTCCACAAACATGTTCCACAAAGCTTCCTCCAGGCTAGACACACCACAAACACACAACGTCAGGTCCAGAAAGTCCTCCTAAAGAAGCCACATAAAAAAAAACAGAACTGGATTCATTAGTAATCTTTGTTTTAACATTTAGTAGTGAGATTCATTCCACAAGGATAACTCCTTTGGTGTCAGTCTTACTGAACTTACAGTACTTAAGGGACAGAATATATGTTCTCAAAAACTCAGAGGGGCAGAGAAACCCTGCACGCGTGGACACACCTGTCTCTGGCTGACGTTACCACACTCCTTGCAGACAATGCTGTTGACAATAGTCCCATGATACAGCCGGTGTATAAATGTACTACCAGTGGTGCCCACAAGAGAGTGCTCCAACGCACTGAACAAAATCCTGTTCAGCTCCTGTACATCATGTTGATTTGTTCCCTGAGACGACAACAGAAAAAGGATCTAATTAAGGACAGAAAGACATCTGCTGTGTCCCAGTTCCATTTTATGTATTACTAGTATACAGTACATACTATATTACACTTTTCATAATACATTGTTGTTATTATAGAAGAAATCAATGTACTTCACTGTTTTATACAAACAGGAAACTATTCAAGACATGCACTGATGAACGTCAATCAAACGTTACTGAAAAAGCAAAATGGCTCTCAGCAGATTGAATACTTCGAGTTTTTTTCAACAGCATCTGCTTGTTTTACTTTAAACCTATCATTTACACACAGCAACCTTTCAACATTTTAGTCTATTATGTGCATAGTAGCAGCACTCTCACCTTATGTTACACTTTCCATTCTGATGGTTTTAGAGGTCTGGTTCAAGTTTAATCACACCACTGTATGTACAGTTTTGACCTGGAAAAGGTGGTTATGCACGTCCTGAGGCAAAGTCTGTGAATGTTTCTTTCTGCTCTTCCTCTTTGTGTATACATTTTGCATGAGTGCAGCTGGGATGCCTCCAGACAAACGGAATTCCAATCTTTTGTTTGAAATCCAGTTTTGTGGATTTCAGCATGCACTGGAAGGTAAATCAGTCACTGAAATGAGAAATGTAACCTGAGCCAAAGATAATGGACACAGACCTCGCTGCTGTTCCAGCCAAAACTGTTGGTGAGGTCGGCAGTGGAGGCGCTCTGCTGGTCCACCAGCAGCAGGCTGGCAAACAGTCTCTGCAGCTCCAGGGGGATCACTCTGACCTGAGGAGAAAAGGGGAAAACCTTATGACACGTCACAGAGACACACAGACATTACATTTATGGTTACACCTACAGTTCAGGCACTTACTTTGTCACCTGGTTTCTCTTTGTCTTCCAGGCATCCTAGTTCCTCCGGCCCCAAACTGAACAGCTCCTCTGCAGAGACACACACCAGTCAATGATTAAGTAAACAGAATAGACCAATAACTGCCCTCTGGTTATCTACTGCACCACGCAAGGAAAAGTAACCTGGCCTTACCTCTGAACTCTGGGGTGAACAGCAGGGTCTGGAGCAGAGAGTTGAGGTAGCAGGTGCCCCCCTGGTTCTTGATGCCGCACAGACTGCTTCTTCCTCGGGGCGGAGGTGGCTCGTGGCCCCCTTTTGCAGCTCTCCCCCTGGAGGAAATCGAAGCGAAACCTTCCTCCTCCTCTTCCTCGAAAAGATTCCCAAACATTCTGTGAGAGGTTTTTTTAGTTTTTTTTACTCCGTTTACTCTCAGTTATGCGGGGACTCTGGCTCGTAGTAAATCGCGTGTTAGCACTCCAATGTGCCCTCTTTGCTATCTCATCTTGGTCTTGCCGAGTTCTCTGTTGACAATGGCCGGGCTGACTCTGAAATATGAAGACTTCACGGGGCTAAACATAGCGACTATTACCGGATGTATAGGAGTTGGACTGGCAGTTACGTTGTTTGGCTAGGTTAGCACGCTAACAAAGGCAAATCAGTCGCACTCCGACAGCAGCTTGACAGCTTAGCAAAACTGAAAAAATAATCACGCTGTCGGTAACGTTAACGGTTAGACCGGGAAAATGGCGTCTTCTTACCGAAACTGCAACGACTGTTTAGATTTAATTGTTACACGGTGTAGCTTCTGACACGGCCTCTTTCTTCCTCTGCCTGTCTTAAAACAGATAACATACGAAACATAAATAAAACTACCGTCGGTGAACAGTAGGCAGCCATGTTTCTTCCTGGCAGAATGTGAATGGTGCATTGTGGCACTTGTAGTACTCTTGTTAACGCACACGTTCAAAATGAATATAACTGAATATTGTCGTTACTTGGCTAATGCATACAAACACCTTGAAGATTGATTATTGTAATTCCAGCAATTTACTCTCACTTTATGATACAGCCATAAAAAAAAATCGTGATTTAAGATTTACATTTCTTTTCACAGAAATAAGAATTGCAGCTATAAAAACTACATTTCCGACAAGTCTAGTCTTGAAGTCATGGGGCTTGTAGTCTTCTAGAACAAACATGTTACAATTGTTAGTGTTTAAGGTTGGCAGCAGCAGCTATGTGCCCAGGGCCATGTGTGCAGTTCTGCATACCAATCAAAGGTCTCACCAGGTATTGACGAAATTATGTGGAATAAAAACTTGTGTAGCCTACAACTGGTCCTGCAGGGTATCTTTGCCACAATTGTTGTTACCCTACAAGCTCTAAATGAACATAGCTGAAGGTTAGGCAACACAAACAACTCTTGTCTTGCATATAAACATATTAAGTCTGGTTTATTGTAATTTCAATAATTTACTGTCACTTTTTATATATAATTCATGCAGTCAGAGGCAAAGATTAATCAGTCCATGAGCGAACACACATTCAAGTTAATAAACACACATTCAAGTTAATAAACAAAATGTTAAATATTAAATGTTTTTACAGTAAAATAGAAATCTTAAAGAGGCTGTCCTGAGTTATATTAAATTCTGTCAAACAATGCACACAAATAGACATATTCTCATACCAATCTTGTGCACATGATTTTTGTGTTAAAATTAAGCAACTCGGTTGTTATCCAGGCACCAACTGTCGATGTTGTGGGCGGGCGGGTTAACTGTATGCAGGGCTGGTCATTGAACCAATTTCTTTTTTATTTATTAAACATTATTGCAAACATTTTCTCACAGAGACACTTACAAAGAAGGAGAGCATATACACACACATAAATACAGTACACAAAGCCACATGAACACTCTGTTTTTGCCTAGTAGGTTTTCAGCTTGAACACTTTGGAGAGAGGTGCTTTGGCACTAGAGTAGATAAGATATGATTCTCCTTTAGAGCTGAAAAACTCCCAGTCACTGCACCCAATCGTTGGGAGCCAATGGACAGGAACAAAGCCTTCATATCCTTGCCACCTAAAAACAAACAGAGAAGAGGAATCAGCTCAAAGGTGTATTTGCATCTGCTTAAGGCTCTAGACCTAAAATTATCTGTCAACCAGTTCCTAGTTCCTGGTAAATCCTCACATTTCAGAAGCGTCAGTATGCTTTCACTAGTCTGGCTCACAAGAGGAAAGTAAATCAACATTACAATAGTGTAGGTGTATGTCACAGCACTAAGTTAGCGGCCCATCAGAATGGATGAATTATTTCACACCAGGAGTGGTGTTGTTGACAAGCTGAGTACCTGTAGAGAACGCTGTTGAGAGAGTAGGATTCTCCGTTAAAGGAGTTAGCGACAACCAAAAAATATTCCTCCCCGAGGCTGAAGAACTCCCAGTCCACTGCACTGGAGAGACAGAAAAGGTATGTGGTGATGACGAGAGGTTGAAATGGCAGCAGACAGGTTATTAAACAGGAAGTATTCTCATAGTCTGTTTGCACATCTGTACCTATAGGTGACAATATCCTGGAAGCGGACAAACAGCTGTCCATTCATGTCCAGTTCGTAGATAGTGGAGTTGATGGCATATCGACTTGGTCCGTTACCATGGAGTCTGTGTCCATTGGCAACAACTAAGAAGACTCTACTGCCAATCTGAAACATTTCCCAGTCTGTGGCGCAGAATGTCTATATTGACAGTGGCAGAGAGAAAACATTCTTAAGGTGTGGTATTGTAAGTTATATTTAACTTGCTTACAGTGGTGGAAAGTGACAAGTACTGTGCTTATATGCAATTTTGAGGTACTGCATTTATTTGACAGCTGGAGTTACTAGTTACTTTAACTTAAATTAAGATGAATAAAAAAACAAATATTTACCCTCTAAACTTGAAAGTTAAATGGTTTCATTTAAATTATTGTTTGAGACAGAAAGACATAAAATTATCCAATATTTTACAAACAAGTAAAAATCAACCCTTGGCCAAGGGGTCAAGGCAGCGACCATGAACCACAATGTCCCCGCCTTGCATCCAAAGATTAGGGAAAAGTCCAAAAAATGAATACATATTTGAGTAGCAGGACTCATTAATCATCTCATGACCCTTTAGATTTATCTTGTGACCTTTTGGGAGGGGGCTCGACCTCTAGTTTGGGAACCACTGGCCAAATGATCTACTGTAACCGTATTTAAAGTAGTTAAAACTAGCTCCACGTCAATCAGCTTCAACAGTAAAATGCTACTTATGCATTATATATTTTTACACTGCTGTATTGGTACTTAAATGCTTGCTTAAACATAGATATGGAAAAGTTGAAAGAGAAACAGCTAAGAGAGTAATCCATGTAAAAGAAAAATGCCAGCACTATCTACTTTCATTCATTTCTTTGTGATTTTACATGATTAATTTCCACCTGCCCCAAGGTGTTCTTAAGGATCCTCACATCCACAATGGAGTTCCCCTAAATCCTCTCCTTATGGCTTCTCATGTGACTATCAATGTGTCAACAACACTCTCTCTTCAAATGTGGCTAGATTCAAATATATGCTTCACTATCAGTTACATGTCAAAGCATTGCTATCGCTCAAGCAAATCATGACAAACCACATGCTCTATTTTTGGCCCTGTCTTAAATGTTCCTTGCTTCCCATCTCTCTTTCATTACCCTTTTATCTCTCCCCGTTTGTATTCCCTTCCTTCTGTGTGTACAGACAAGATGGTTTTTTATACACATCTCAAAGATACAGATCTCATCAGAGCCAAATCGAAGCCCAGCTGGTGAGAAGATGAATGTATGGAAATCATGCAGCAAAATGCTACATTATAGTGCTGTTAAGCCTAATTTCAACCCACACTCAAACATCTAACAAACAAATGGGGTTTTTTTTAAACAAGGAAGTGAGCGATATGAAATTCTCTTCAGTCTTTTCAGGCAAAATTTCAAGGCCAATTACACATTTCTTTTGCTGTTTTATGTTCACCACATACCTTAATTGTCTGGAAGACCTGGAATCTTCCACTGACCCAAATGTAGATGACTGAGTCTACAGAAGTAGTCACTCCATCAAAGGCATTTGCGACCACCAGGAAATGGTACGGACCAACTGTGAAGAACTCCCAGTCGTAGGCCCCTGAGGTCGGCAGCATCTGGTAAACCTCAAAAGACTTTGTTAACCTGTTCCATTTGTATATCACACTGTCTATAGTGTGATTATTATTGCCTGGAGGACAAACCAGAAAGAGAGAGAATGCAACAGAGTTCAATATTTTCCGGCTCTCATGCCAAGAATTATGGTCATTTGATGGCTATTTAGTTTTTACCTTGTCTATGATTGGCCACAGCGAGATAGGTTTGTCGGTTGATGTTAAAGGCCTCCCAGTCTCGTGCACAGTGGGTCTGCAGAGTCTGAAACCGCACAAACCGTTTTCTTTTTTTGCTCCACTTGTAAATCTCAGAGAAGTTTGTCTCTGATTCTTTGTTAAAACGCTTGTCTGGCCCTTCACCAGAGTTAGACACCACCAGAAATATCTAGATCAAAGTGACAAAACACAGGGAATGTCAGTTCTCCAAACAATTTTTTACCAGGTGGATAATATGCATGTGCTCGATTCATATTACATAACCCATCTCTTCCGTTTTGTCATACCTTCTTGCCCATGCTGAAGTGTCTCCATGCCAGAGCTTCATATGTGCTGATATTCTGGTAGAGCTGGAAACCTGTGTGGCTCCACAGATACACAGCAGAGCCAGAGGCTGTTGACCGATGAGCCATAGCAGCCATCAGACCCATCCCAGGGACCTGGAACACCTGAAGATTGGATGAAAAAAACTATGAAAAACAAACTTTTTGGACAGCCATATTGTATAGAAGAAGGATATGACAGGATGGTGATGTTATGGAGAAATCTAATTATCCAAAAGTGGAACAGAAAGGCATCAACTAAGATTGGCCTGAACAAACTTTATGAATGGACACCTTTCTACCTAAACTAATTGAAACATAGGAACAAAATACAAAAAGAGTGATTCCCAACCTTTTATTCTTGTGACCCCTTAATACAAAACAATTTCTACTCATGACCCTTTCTCACAGAATGCATATCTGTGATAGAGGCCTAGAGAGGTAAAACTACAGTGTTTACAAAGACAAAACAAACAAAATTAGAGAAAGGTCTGGGAAATAAACATCATTTGTGGTTTTTCCTTATTTTGTATTGTTGTAATCATCTTGTGACCTAAACACCCGAGTTGGGAACTTCTCCTCTAGAAAATCACAAGACTTCCTCTTGTGCCTTTGGTTTCCAAGTACAATGAGGATCCTCGCAATAGTATAGAAACCACAAATATACGTAAATATTTATTTTTTACAAACTGGAAGGATACCTCTACATCATGTGTCTCTGAGCTGGTGGTGAGGACCTGGTGTTCCAACACATAGTCCAGTCGTTTATGATCTAAATTGATGGAGAGAATTTTGCTAAATTGTCAACCTAAGCTGAGTAAAAACTTGCTCATGCATCGATGGCTGATGTTGGATTCTCACCCTCTAGCACAGCAATCCACACTGTACCGTCGCAGAGGTAGAGGCCTTTCCTAAGCGGACTGAACCACAACTGGCCTTGTAGCAGCTCTGAGCATGACCGCTCCAACCCCACTGACACACGCTCCTCAATTTCTGACAATTCATGATTAAAACACAAAGACAAGCAGACAATCACAGAGGCAAGAAAGCAGAGAAACATATGTAGGAAAGCATACTGTATCAAACGTCTCGTAAAACGCATCTGCAAGTTACCGTAGGAAGTCAGATGGCCGTCACCCTCCCTCCCCATGACAGGCAGGTCTGAGAGAAGTGGTGGCACTGACAGAGCTGCTAGTTGGGGCTCGGAAGAGGGGCAGATGTGATGGGTGGCATCCGAACCTGGCACCAAAACCAGCTGTCGCAACAGACCCTGTACAAGGGGCAGCAGATATGAAGGAAAAGATTTGACTGTTTTTAGAGAAAACAGTGGTTATCAGCTTTATTTCTTATTAAAGTTAGTGATGAGGAAACACAAGCCTTACTGAATACAAGCCTTTCCATCTCCCCCGACTGCCAATGTGGAATCTCGATCCCTGAATGTTGAGGTCTGAGGGGAAAGGCCTGGAGGGAACACTGTTTGCCATAAAAAGACATAACAAAACATAATTATTTCTAATAGCCGAGGTAAGTTGTTTTGCTTCTATAAATGAACTAAAAGTCTCTGTAATTAAAGTAGTCTCCTCCATTCTTCTGTTTTTAGGACTGAGACAGGAATTGTATTATATAGGCACTGTACAGGGGCTGATATTCCTCCCTTCGGTGCGCCAGAGGGAGTTTCCACTAAAAACCATCTATCACATACTGTCAGGGCACTATGATATGGCTGCAGGGTGTAAGCAGATTTGGAGCAGTGCCATTGTATTGTGGTGAAGGATCTACTATCCCTCAAGGGAATTCAGAGGGAACAGGAAGAGAGGATGGTGGGAGACACACAGTGTACCCCACCCAGTGAACAGAAAACAGAAAGAAGCAAAAAAAAATAAATTTACTTACATTTCCAGTGGTGCCCTGCAGTCCACTGTGAGCCTGACATGATGAGTACCAATTGCTAAAACCAGAGTATGCCACTGGTTATCAGCCAGTTGGCTGCCTCGAAACCCCCACTGCTCTACAACCCATCCGTGACCTCTAAAAAGGAAGTGCAGACGTTTTCTCGAGAATCTCAGCCCCAGGATAATTCGTCCACGTTCCTCATTATTTTTGACTCGCCTCTCCTTCTCCCTCTCTCTATGCTGCTCTTCTCCACTGGTACCCCTCTCTTTGCTCCCTTCCAAAGTGTTCCTTTTATCGTTCTCGTCTTCCTTCTCCCCCACCCCTCTTTTCTCTACGTTTTTTGGCACCATTAAGGAAAAGATGTATTCATTTCTCTGAAAGGCAAATGGAAAAAAACACTTAGACACACTATGTTTGGCAGTGGTGGAAAGTAAAAAGGGCATTTGCTCAAGTTCTGTTCTTAAGTACAACTTGAGGTAGGTTCTAATAAATAATCAACAGATAATGAAAATAATTGTTAGTTGCAACCCTACTTGTGCTTTACTTGAATAATTCCATTTTATGTTACTTTTTACTTCTTCTCAACTACATTTCAGAGAAAAATATTGTACTTTTTACTTCACTACATTTATTTGACAGTTATAGTTACTTGTTACTTTTCAGATTACTATGCATTATTATACAGTACAACTACCCCAAAATATATAAAATAGTTTAATGCATAATGAGTACGTTTTACTTTAGATACTTAAATTTGATTTAGTTGATATTATTTCTGTATTTTTACTTTAAATAACAGTTTGAATGCAGGACTTTCACTTGTAACCCGAGTATTTCATCACTGAGGTATCACTGCTTTCACTTAGAATCTGAGTACTTCTTCCACCAATGGCGTTCATTACCGGCTGTATCTGACACATGTGGATGCTCACCTTGGCCGCATTGGGAGTGACTTTTAGTGTCACAACAATGGAGAATTCTTTGGGGAAGAGGTCGCAGTTCACCAGCAGCTGGGAGGAGGGAAAGCTCATCGAGGCATGAGGGCTTGAGAAATGTACTCCCCTCACCCCTCCAGCCTGCTTCATGTGAACCCCTGGTACAAGTTTGGAGGGGTCCCTCTCGAGGACAAAAGACAGAAGATCCAGAGGGAGCAAATCTGCAGACAATAAGCAAATAAAGACTGCATAAACCTTTTTATGCAGAAATTGCTATACTATAAACCATTTGAGATGGGGTCAGGACCCCCGGACCTAAGGGGCCCTTGGATGATTAATGGGATAGCAAAGGATCAAAAAGCTACCAAAATTATATTTTTTATATTTTTATTTTTCAGACTTTTCTACAGGTTTCTAGAGATTATTCAAACTAAACAACTGGACAAGAGAAAATTACTCATAGGCATTGGAGCAATTTAAGTAAGTGCATTTAGTATTGTACTTAAGTATAATTTTGAGGTACTTGCACTTTGTTTGAATTTTCTATTTTCATGCTACTTTATCCTTTTACTCTTTTACATTTCAGAAGAAAATATTGTACATTTACTCCACAACACTCATTTGATAGCTTTAGTTACTAGTTACTTTACAAATTAAGATTTTTTTATGATGCTTTGTTATAAATTAAAATACCAAACAGTAAGAAGAGCTGAAACGATCAGTCAGTTGACACATTTCATGGTTCCATCTTTTCAAATGTGACAATTTGCTGTTTTTCCCTGTAATTATTGTAATCATTTTTAATAATTTTGAGGTTTGGGCTGTTGGTTGGACAAAACAAGAATTGTGAAGGTGTCACTTTCGGCTCTGGGGAATTGTGTCCAACCAATCAATCGATTAACTGAGAAATAGCCAGCAGATTAATAAAGTAGTAAATAGTAAAATTCTAATGATATAACAGCCACAGGGGCCATTTTTCTGCAATGAGCACTTTAACTTTTAATACTTTATGTACATTATCCTATTATACTTACATACTTTTACTTGAGTAACATTTTCAATGCAGGACTTTTACTTGTAATGGGAGTACTTTTACAGTGTGGTGTCAGAACTTTTAATGAGTAAAGGATCTGAACACCACTGGTCATAGGTTAATAAGTAGTAAACAAGTAGACATAGCTTTGTTTCATGGGGACGCACGTTAAAAAGGTTGGGAACAACTGCTATAAACGAATAAATCAATTAATGTCATACCATGCTTGAGTCCCTGACCCCCCTGGTGTGTGAGAAATAGCCCTGGGTGGCATCGGAGCTATAGGAGGTTTTAGGAGGAGTTGTTATTCAGAAAGACGCTCTTGAAGTGAGAACAATGGAAGAGAATTGCCCCGAAATTGATGAGACATCATATGAACATGCACCCTGTTAGTCCTGATATTCTGATGTGTATCAGAATATTGTGGAATCCTAACCACATCCAATGTCTGTACTTGTTTGTGGATGTTAATTTAAATTAATGTTGCACGCAATAGTGCACGCACCAACACTCCCACTGCACTGTAAGCAGACGCAGACAGTTGGAATTATCCAAAAGAATTTTAGCTGGAGGGGTTTCCCAGGTTTTTAGATGAAACCGTAAACCATTCAGTGAATAACCATTAACTGAACATCAGATCTGTTGAAATGAGCTGAGGGAATAGACAGTAAAACTGAGGTTGGGAGAGGTAAAATAGAATGAAATGGTACAATACCTGTGCAGTGTCTCCATGTGTCTGTGGCGGTGTCAATGACCCTTAAACCCAAGAGAAGGAACTGCACAAATATCAACAATGTCATCACAAAAAGCCTGTTTGGTTCACTTGCCAGCTGTTATGAGTGTCTCCATATTGTAGTTATGTCTCTATGTATTTATCCGTTTGTCTCTATTTTAAGTGACAATACACACCAGACAATACTGTGTATTCTTCATTTTGATACAAGTGAGCATTTTCAGATCTTCTAACTCCCAAAAAACTCTCAACAAACTCTGTTGAAACTCATCAAAGCTATACAGGCTACCTAAGATTCACATGTACTTAAATAGTACAAGTAGACAGTCCCAGAGCATCTGTGCTTGGAGAGAAATCCATTCATCTGTGTGGAGAATCCTGCACCTGCAGCTCCTTTTAAACACCAGAGCCATGCAAATCACTAACCACCCTGTCATTCATCCTCCCTCAACCGCCTCTAATGACACAGACCTGCCAGAGGGTGAGCTGCTCCACTGTGTTTGTGTGTGTGTGTGTGTGAGCTCGCGTTTGACACACAGACAGACAAGTAGACAGAATATTATAATGTAATGGTATAGAAGATTTCTGTCAAAAGATAAATTCCTCCAGACATTCACTACATGAAAGGCCAATGTCTCCTTTTAATTAAAAGGCAACCTAAAAACAACAACATTTGGTCCACAAATTTGATTAATGGATGTGAGCTGTGCTATTATCATATTAGCTGTTTTCCCATAGTTTATTACCTGAGAAACCAAGGTATTTGCATGAACACAGCTGTGATGTTTTCCCAAAAGATCTGCAAATATTACTTGCTGAAAATGTGATGAAGTCTCAGGACAGTGAAACTGGGCAAATACTGCAATGACAACACACCAAGAGGGCCTTCAAATAGAATTGAACCTGCTTGAACTGGGTAAATCACAGGAATTTGCCTTTCAAATACTTTCTTAGCAGTCTCTAGGGAAGTTTTGATTATCTATGGTTACCCAACAACCTAATACCACTTCAAATAACTTTTTAAAATCATTTCCCAAAGTCTATTTGAGCCTGGTTTGTCGTCTACTAGGCAAATAATCAGACTGCGTTTTGAGACGTTGGCATCTCGGCTTGTGTCAGATCTCTCTGAATCCTCTCATCCACCGACTGGCACATTTACAAGGCAAATGCACTCTGTCTCTCTTTTTCTCACCCACATCAAGATCATAGACTGCACAAAGATCAGGAACAAGATATCAAATCTACCTTGCTCTTCTTTTCCTTTATCCATTTATTAATCTTTCTTCCTTCCAGGCATGGACGGACCTGTTCAGATGCAGAAAAGTTAATGTAGATTGTCCTCTCATGTGCATGCTTTTCCTTATTCCTGGTTTGACTCATCAACTGCTGCTATTAGTCTTATCACTGTTCCAGTTGTGCTGAGTTGTAGCCATACAGTTAATGTATCAGATGGGATCAAAGATCTAAGGTTCTAAATTTAGGCATCAGGGGATAAAGGACGCCCTGGAAGTTAACGCACTCATTTAATATATTAAACCCAGTCCTAAATTATTTCAAATCTTTTTTAACCAGCTTTATTCAATTTAGTACACCTTTTTCTCTCTAAGTAAAGCCTAAAGTACATTGGTGTTTCAGGAACACTATGGAAATAAGTTATTTTAACTTTTGTTTTTATCCAGTAACTCTGTTTTATAGTTTATAGTTTATTTTATTTCATATTGTGTTCCACATTGGATTGAATCTGGGGTTTTCAGTCAATATTAAGACACGTCATTTATGCGTAGGTTGTTTTATGACAGAATTAAACCAAACCAGAGACATGAGATTAGTATAGTTCACTGGCACCACCTAGCTGTATATTTTCTGTGGTATTTCCAACCACAGTACTTACGCACAGATTTGTAGCAGGTAGGACCCAGCAAGAATTGAAACCCCACCTTTAATAATGAAACACACACCAACTAACACACACACATATATATATAAATAGTTCAATGTCAGCCATGTTCTGACAGGTGACAAAATGTACAGCCTACCAGGCAGCAGTGAGGTAAAATAGTTTTAGACCAATATGTCACAGGTGTGTGACTTAACACATGTAAGACAGGCATGGTGATGTGTACTTGCCCTATTAAAATAATATATAAGAGATTCATTATTTTCCTTCGTCCATATCCTAAAAGTATCCCAGGGATAATTATCAAGCATTAAAATAAACATTAAGGTACATTGCCCATTTTTGAATGCACAAATATAAAATAATGATGCACATGACAGCAAATCTGAGTACCAAACTATATTTATTGTATACAGTAGTAAAAGACCACAAATAATGTACAAATCAGTAGAGAAACAAATAACATGACAAGACCTGGGCCCCGTTCTTCGTACATTACATCATTTAGCTCGTATGTTAGCCAGCTCAAAAGGTCCAGCTAACTCAGTTCTTCAAATGCAAGTGGAAGGCCGATTTGTTGGTCTTGATAACTGTGCTCTTATTTTGGGACAGGGAAGCTGAAACCATGATGGCTACTTGTGATTGGCATGTCGTCAAAGGTAATCACACAGATTTAGCATGTCTCTGTACAATACAATTTTGTCAAATGCTTGTTGTTAATGATTGTGGGAAGGATGAGAGTTGGGTAGTCCTCTGGTAAAAACAAATTTTATATTCACTGGGGCCAGAGTGGAAATTAGTGAATATTTCACACAGCAGGTGGCAGTACAGTGAACCTCTTTTTCTTTTCATTTAAAAACTTCCATCGTATAGCCATTCAGAAATGTAGAATTGTTTTTATTATATAGAATGATACAATTGTATTACTATTTTAAAAAGTACAGCAGCTTTCTAGTGTTGTTGAGCAAAACTACATTTCTTAAACATTAAGGGAGACTAAAGCATGTGAAAATCAAGAAGCCAATTACAACTGCAGCACATATCAGACCTGTATTGCAGATAATTTGTATTGTGAATGACTATTTGACTCAAACCCTGTTCAGTTATGGCAGTACTGATTGATTGGTGCCTCTAAAGAAAGGTGCAGTGTTATCTGAAAATAAATTAAAATTGGTAAACTTAAAAAGGGCTGATATCATGCAACTCATTCTAAATAAGCTCGCACCTTAGCAGGTTTTGAGCGCAAGGACCACTTTGCTTCAACAACAGATACATTTTAATGAACAATCAAATCAAGCCAATTCCGTTATCTGCATACGAAGAACGGGGTGCTGTGGGTACAGAAGACTTAGCTCCCAAAATCCATGGTTGGCATCCCTGCCTTCCTCATATGCAACAAACTGCATGCATCCTTCTCCGAAACTGTAAAATATTAAGGACACTCATCACCACTTGGGATATCTTCACTGCTTGCAACACTGCAGTCAGGTTTTTGAAAAAAAAATTGCCAGCAACTTCTGCCTTTTACACACAAGGAGAACAGCTCAACAGTTGACAGAGCAGTAAAGAGTGTCTTCAAAAAAAAAAATGTGTTAGCAAAAAAAAAAAAAAAAAAAGAGAGAGACTGACTTTTGTTGGATATCCTTGCTCAAACTGGAAGCTGCTCCTCTTCACAACGCATCTAGAATATGTTGTCCTGTCAGCCTACATTCGCAAGGACAATACAAAAGATGCCGACACCTGACCCCCAAACAACGCTGACAAAGCTTACGGTCGTAAGAATACCGTTGGGACTGGCCACTTGCCTGCTTAATCAGAAAATAGGGAAAGAAAACAAAAAGTTATGTATCCCACATCAAGAGACTATCCTTACACTGTCAGACGACAACCAACTCCAACCAAGGATGCAACTCTAAAGTGTAAATTAAATTTCCCTCCCCTAAACAGGCATTTGTCTGGATGAGTGAACAACTGTCTGTACCACTGATACCCAGGGAACCTTTCTCAATTGATATTAGTCAAAGAAAAAGCAAACAACATTAATGAAATACAAACTCTTAAAATTTGACAGTTTTGACCTTGCAGTTTGCTTTTAGAGTGATCCAAGTACATTAAATATGAAACAGAAGTGAGGTCTTTGGAGTATTGGTCCAAGTCCCACCACATTTATCTAAAGATCCACTCAGATACTTCTGTACAGAAAAATCAACAAGCCCCCCGGGTGTTAATTCTTAACAGGAAAAAAATAAAAAAAAAACAACAACAAAAAATACAAAAACATTGCAGAGCTCTTTAGCAAAAGCACCTAAAATGCAGAGAGAATTAAAATACCTTTTTGACAGAAGACCAGGAGTCACCAGTCAGACAAAAAAAAAAAAAAATAACACACAAGAAAGCGAAGTGAAATGGAAGGTGGGTGTGTATTAAGTTCAGATAGTACTTCCACTTCAAAACATTTTCATGCCCAATGACTGTGACCCCTGGACAAAAACTTGCAGAGCCTCACATTTGACCCCCGATGGACGAAAACCGTGACAAACTACTGGATACTAAGCTTTCACTGGAGAGTGAATGAGAAGCACTGACAAACCAGGAACAGCAGTGACGCGCTCTTGGTCCAATCACAAGCCTGCGGTGCCAGAAGGAAATGGTGTCCTGATTAGCCAGCAGAGAGGCTGTTGACACGCACAAAAGTTCAGTCCTGGCTGAGACAGTACATAAACAGCTGAGGATCCCCCCCTCCCACACACCTGATGAAAAACCATGACCGACATCTTTAAACTGAAGAAATAATAATAATAATAATAATAATAATAATAGGCTGAGAGAAGCGTTGGGGAGGGGAGGGACAGTGACAGTGGCTGAGGGTGTGGTCTGAGGGTGGCCGTCAATGAGGTGGGGAGGGCTTAGCAGTGCCCACCCGTCTGCTGCTGGAATACATCTATGGTGTCTTCATCTTCCATCTCCAGCTGAGACGAGCAGAGCGAGAGAGGTTCCAGTTAGTGGATATAAA
The DNA here is from genome assembly GCA_011952105.1 of Coreoperca whiteheadi. Lineage (NCBI taxonomy): Eukaryota > Metazoa > Chordata > Actinopteri > Centrarchiformes > Sinipercidae > Coreoperca > Coreoperca whiteheadi. Next base: position 11,027,548 of record CM022480.1, on the reverse strand, counting down.
CAATAGCTGAACAGGTAAAATGATGCAGGCAAGAAAATGATTTAAGACTGTTTAGAGTAATGTCTGAACTGTGCAGTCAATGTTGGGGGGGTCTGAATACTTCTCTGAAGAATTCTCTCCAACAGACTTCTCTAGTGTGTTAACATCACGTAGACAAATCATCTCAATGAGGTTTGAAAACAAGAGACTATAATGGTGAATATAGAGCATAATTCCTTACCTGTGCAGGTGTATCCGTCTCATTGATAGGCTGGCCATCAAACCTGAACCTGATCTGCCTTATTGCGAGACCCTGCAGGAGCGACACAACAGACATTTAGATGTATCCATGTGTCAAGGACTTTGGGTACAGAAGTGGTGGAGAAAGGTGAAGTGTGAATGAGGTATTACAGCAAATCCAAAAGAACTGCATATTGTGAAAGGAGGACGTTTAAAAGCAGTCATTGAGCTCACCTGTCGTTCACAGTAGGCCTTCATTAGTTTGCTGAGGGGTGTGTGTCTTTTGATTTTGAACTGGACCACCGACCCATCTTGCCCTGCAACCTTGAGGTTGATGTGATCGTTCTCAGTCTTGACTCCCTCCTGCAGAAACAAAAGGTGTTTAACATCAGGTAAACCAGTAGGTTACAAGAAACCACAAACAAACATTCCAGATATGAGCACTGCCATCACAGACGTATTGAAGCCAAGTTAACGTTACCAGACTGTAAGCTACAAACACCTTGCAGCTTTAAAATACATTTCACAATAACATAAGTACGATCACGATGTCTGGGGAAGGAGCTTATTTAAATTACATAATTGTGTAGATAGTTTAACCAAAAACAAACCTACATTAGTCATAATTCAGGCAGGTTACAATATGTTGCTTCGGTCACAGACGCTAACGTTAGCATGATTAGCTCCGGGCTAGCGGGCTGGCTCGCCAGCCCCTGACCGATGCGGTGTTCAGCTGGAGGCTAACGCTGCTAGCGGTTTGGTTTTGTTGTCCTGTGGCCAAACAAGCACCGACATACTGTAAACACCACGACCACATTGTTTTTTTAACGGATGCGTCGCCTCCATTAGCGCTCTTTTGTCGTTGCGGCATTTGCGGGGTTGCGGACATAACGTGGTCCCGTTTCGACAAAGAAAAAAAATCCGCAAATGACAATCATGGTGTAACTGGCATTTTTGCTCTTAATCTTCGATTCCCGAGTTAGTATGACATACTCTCACCCATATCAATCTAAAGGGTATTGTGTGAGCGCATATGAACATGGATGTGCGGGTACTCATTCATTTGCGAAACAAACACTGCGCCGATTCAGAGAAACGTGCAAACCAGGCCATTTTAGATTGCACATCTGAGGAATGGTTTGGCAGGGGCTCCACAGAGCCATCACTACAAATCCACAGCTCTCTGAATCGTTATATCTTACCTTTGGCTTTTCCTCTGACATCCTGGCTGTATTTCGTGTGCGGGTTTTCAGAATAATCTGTTAATTGAGCGTTATTTGGCTTTCTGGCGCCTTCTGTCCTCTCTTCTCCTCCGCTGACGGGTGCGCGCTTTGGACCGCTGTTACAAGTAAACGATTGGATCGGAGAGGACCACGTGACCTCTAAACCGCGGGAGCGCGGACGCGGGGGCGCGCACATATGCAAAATACTCGATCACGCGAACTGAAGAACCAATGAAGTTAATAATACTCTGTCAAAACCTCTGAATACTCTGCCCAGCAAACTATCTGTGTATGTATGGTGAGCATTTAAACTTAAGTACTGTATACTGTAGGAGAGCCACTACAGTTTTAATCAATCCACATTCACTTTTTAATAAGTCAGACACAAATATAAGGAAACAGTTGTGGTTTTAATAAAAGCACAATGCAGGCAAAACACAAACAATAAAAGTCCAGTGCCACTGAAGGAATGATTATCAGTCCAAAAGCAGGCATTTGTGTCTTTTTTCATGATATACATGCTAGTGTTAGGCAGACTTTAATCCAACGTTAGGATAAAAATATTAAACTTAAGGTTATGATTACTTTATAAATGATTATTTTATAAATTCAGAGTGCAAGGATAAAATAATTTTGACTGAACATACGTTTTTTTTTCAAACCTAATATGCTAAAAAAAGAATAATAATAATTCCGGTCAGTGAAACATACAGCAATAAAATAATACAAATGGTCTCCAAAAAGTACATTTTAGAATAGGATTGAGTCAATTTGAAACAAGAGAAGAAAATCACAAAAAAGTGTATCTCTAAATCAGCAGCAACAGAACAAACACAATCTGGTAATTTGGAGATGCAACCGATTTTCTTAAGCAAAAGGAAAGAACTGTTCAGCAACCAAACTTGATTCTTTCTTTTCTGTCTAACTGAACTTAACCTAGACTTAAGACTTAACCTAATAAATAGTAGCCTATACGTAGTGAAGCTACAGGGGCCACAGGATAGACTGCTACTGAAAAACATTACAATTACATGTGTCTATTCTAGCCTTTGGTTACAGCCTCTGGGGTCATCAGACTGAACAAAACATTCCTGTTCATTGGCTGGATAAAGCCATAGACTGCCTGTACAAAACTATTGTCACTTTCTGAAATTGTTCTTATTATAGTTTACATTCATTCTTAGGTCATGTCTACTCTCACAACCACAAGCCAGGTTGTTGATGTCTGTTGTGCAAGAGGTCAGAGTTCAGTGAAAAACAGAAGGGTCATGGTGTGAATCCCAGTTCACAGATCATCTCATGCAAATTTGGAGTATTGATTTTGCCCACTTAGACCTGGAGAAACATAAAATAGTCAGCAAAGTCATGTACTGATTGAAATTTTTTTTTTTGAGATTTTGGGGGATATGTGTATTTGTCTTCTTGCTAAGAGTTAAATGAAAGGATAGATACCAATACCACTCTTATGTCTGTCAGTTTAATATGAAGCTACCACCAGCAGCCAGTTAGCTTAGCTTAGCACAAAGACTGGAAACAATGTGAAACAGCTAGCCTGCCTCTGTCCGAAGGTAACAAAATCTGCCTAACAGCATGTTAATTGATGCATTATATTGCGTTTGTATAAATCCAAACATCAAAGTGTAAAAACAATGCGTTTGACGGTCACTGTGACTACAGGAGGTTACTGCAACTGGCCAAGAAATAGTTTGGCACATACTCGCTGTAACACCGCAACATGTCCTTTTCGGTTTTTGTACTGATCATATAAACAAGATGAAATGTCTTCATTGATTAGCTTTAGAGCTTTAGAGTTGCTGGTAGGTGGACTTTGTTACCTGACAGAGCCAGGCTAGCTGTTTCCATTCTTTGTGCTAAGCTAAGCTAACCGGCTGCAGGCAGTAGCTTTGTATTTACTTATTTATTTAGTATCTAACTCTTAGCAAACAAAAACTTTTCTTTCAAAGGGACAGAAAGTCATATCTGCACTATTGTAGTATTATGCACATGTGTATGAAATAGAAAGAGAGAGTGAGAGAGAGAAGTGATGAAAAACTGTTTCTCAAGTTAGAGCTCACCATATTTCTTCCTGATTTCCTCATGTCTCTGTTTCATTTCCGCCTTCCTGTAAAGACAAAACATTCTCTTCTGAGCCACACAGTGACTTCACGATCATATTTTACTAGCTAGCAAACACTCCCAAAAGTCATGTCACCACAAACCAGTTTGGCCTGGTAACATTTTGACGTGTGCATTTTTCCCTGATTGGTGTTGCTTTTGTGTTGTGCTATGAAGGAAACTGATATGGATCATGGCCAACAATGCAACAGGGGCACTTGGTGCATCAGGTGTCCTTCAGATTGTAAAACATGAGACAAAGCTACAAATTGAGACTATTAACAGACTACCCCAAAGTAGTAACACAGAAGAAATGTTCAAATGCAACTTATGTGCAGAAAAGCTTATTACGGACTTCTATTTATAGTTATTCAGCTTTTGTATTAAAGTGTCTTTACTGTATATATCTCTATATGAATACTGTATTACGTGCCTTTGTACTTGTAAGGGCAAATATAAACAAATATCACTGCAAACTAATTTGCACATTGAACAAGCACTCACAGTCCACCTATAGTGAGTCAGTCATTACTGTTTACAGCTGATAGACCACAGCGACAGTCTCCAGTAACATGAGAAAAGGTTACACACAAGTTGAAGGGGCTGTGTACACGGAAACGGGACCAAATAAATATATAGAGAAATGTAAAAGTGAGGGCAAAACAGCATGGACTCAATGCAAATTCAAATCCACCTTGTGCCTTTGAGGTTACTTTGAGGCATACGATCTCTATAGCCATTTGTAGATAAATCATGTACAATCACAAGAGAACAACCCAGGTCAGGTTTGAAACTGTGTTACATCACTCAATATCACATTCACAGAACATTATTTCTCACCTTTCTTCCTGCTTGGTTTTCATCTTATTGGCCTGTTTCTGTATCTTGGCCTCTAACCTTTTGGATCTGACACACAAACACAAGACCAAAGTTAGGTTATGGTTCGATAGACGGGAAAACACACAAGTGCGTGTTTTCAGTGTCAACACCTTAAAGTAACCACACCAGAGCTGACAGAAATCTACAGCTTGTGGCCATATTATCATCGCATGATTAGACTGAACTTTCCCCACATAGTACACACTGATCATGATCACATGAGATCACCTTGGAATGAATTTAGTTCCAGACAGAGACTAAGAGGACAAATATGAAGAAAGACACGTGACAAAAGGAAGTCATCCTACAGTAAATTTTTACTCTGGCCTTAATTACAAGCAATAAGCGTGTACCTAAATCTAACCATTTCTAACCTAACACATAACCATAGCCATTTTTAGACTTTTACCTAAACATAGCTATGTGTAAAATAAAACCTAAATGTTACTTTTTCTAACTCTAAAATTGCCTCTAGTGGATGAATGTGAGTGTGAATGGTTGTCTGTCTCTGTGTCAGCCCTGCGACGAGTTGGCCACTGTCCAGGGTGTACCCCGCCTAAGGCCCGAAGCCACTGGGATAGGCTCCAGTCACCCGTGACCCCCAACGTGATACAAGTGGTAGAAAATGACTGACTGACTGACTGTTACTTTTTCTATATATAAGTAAACTTGAAGACCTGACACTGACAAGCCACAGATCTCATCATCAAACAAACTTCTATCCAACTACAAACCACCCACTGGACGTACCATTGTCCATTTTACGGACTAAAGTAGCTGTGTGTGTGCTACCTATGTTGATTAGGTGATTTTATTTGTTCTTGTAGTTTCTTCTTGTCAGGAGACAACTTCCCAAACCAAGAGCAATCTGCTCTTGTGATACACATGTGATGTTCTGTTTGTGCGTTATGTCAGAGGGTAAGACAGGTATTTATAGAAACATAAATGAAACGGGGTTGAGTTGGAGAGATGGAGTCGGGGTTAACATGCAAAACCCAGGAACCAGATTAACCACAAAACCTGATATACATCTAAATAGTTAAAACATTTACTCTAGATACATTTCTACTTCTTATGAAATGTGTGATTTTGGAATAATTCCATTCAAATACACTTTCAAGAAAATTCGGTATTTAAAAATAACAATTTGTTATTGTTATTCCATTCTTCTTGTAAGTGTGTGTATTATTATTTTGTTCATTTTAATTTTGTTTCAGTTACAGTAAATAGTCCTTTAGCCATAAGACATAATAATAAATGTCTGAGGTTTTTCCTATACATAAAGTTCATTATATAAGTATTATATAAATACAGCTGCCATAAATAACAGCAGCAAATTCCTTTCTATGTGACAATATAACTTGGGAGGGAAATTATCCTTTTCTAATTGTTTATATTTTGATTTCTGTATCTCAGAAGATCTTAAAAGATGAGCTTAATCCAATAACAACTAATGGTACCATTGTTTGACAGAGCCTGAACTTCACTAAAATGAACCAAAAGTAAAGCTTGATGCCTCAGCCTCATGTTGAGGAAAGAGTGCCAGGTCAATCATAGCTCACTGCACACTTACCCAAAGTTCTCACACTTGCAGCAGCGGAACAAGCAGATCAGGAAGGCGATGATGATAATTCCACCAATCACTGCCATGGTGATTATCAATATCTGGAAGTTCACTACAGACAGAGACAGAGAAGCACAATGAAAAAGTTATGCAGGAATCCACAGTCACATCTACCTTCAAGATAGAAAAAATAAATGTTCTACATCTCTCCTTAGCTCCTCTTTTCTTTTCTTGCGTTTCTCCCTGACATTATCATTGTATTCATTCTAATCCTTGTACTTATGTTCCCAGGTGACTATGTTTGTCCTCAGCACTCTTAACCCCTTGTAATGTTGAGTGATTTGAATGTTAGTTTTATGGTGTGAGAAATGAAGGTCAGTCCAGTGAAATATTCATTGTCAGTGGCAAAAGTCCTGCATTCAGCATATTTCAGAAGCAAAAGGAAATATTTTAAGTAAAATGGATTAATTATGTAATTAATTTATCAACCAAAAACACAAAAATATCATTGATTTCATTCTTCTCATATGTGATTTGTCATTTTAAATTGATTATCTTTGGGTTTTGGGCTGTTGGTCATATATCTGAAGAGATCACCTCAGACCCTGGGAAACTGTAATGGACATTTTTTTCATTTTTTGTTTAGTAGACCAAACGATGGATGCATTAATTGAAAATGAAAAACATCTTTACTGTCAGCCTTACACCAGAGGAATGTAGCTGAGTAACCTGTGACATTTGGTGAAGTAAAAGTATAAAGAAGCACAAAATAGAAACATTAAAATGTCCTACCTCAAAACTGTGCTTAGTAAAAGTACTTTTCCCCTAAATGCCTCAAATGAACAATGAAACATTTTAATTTAAACACTCATTGAAGTTGCTTTGGGGTGTGATGGAGTTTTTTTTTTATGTAATTTTGTTTATCTTGCCTTGAGTTTTTAGGAGAGGTCTTTAAGCTTTTAGCCTCTTCATGCACAAGATTTTATTTACTTTACACATAAAGTATACATATACCTGAGTATATGTAGATAAAAGTGTGACTGTATATATGTGAATTTCTGTAGGCTACATGCCTTGTTAATAATTGCTTTTTTGTGTGTGCAAATACATAAAATAAAAATTAGCTCTCTGTGTGTGTCTGTGTGTGTGTGTGTGTGTGTGTGAGGGGGGGGGGGAGTGTACTCTCTTACTCCAGCAGAGCCCCCATCGTGCATCACTCAGTGGGCAGAGTGCATGCGGGGGAAGGATGGTTTTCACTGGATATGTTACACAGGACTTGGTTTTGATACACCACAAGCACTGTAAAAATTCCAAAACACATAATGACCTCATTATTATTTGAAAAAACATTGAATCCAGAGGTATTCAGGGGGAATGTAGTACACACTATATGATACACACATACAAAAAGTAGAAAATAAAGGAGCGTGGTAATGAAAGATCAGTTACTCCCTAAACCAGTCTAACAGGTGTGGAGGTGGAGGAGGAGCCACTGGGGTTTCTCCACCTAAGACACTTCTTTTTCCACCAAGTGAACACACACACACACACAATGTAAACCCAGAATGAAATCAGCCCAGCAGCAGCAACAACTTACCGTCACGTTTTTCAGACATTCCTCACAGTTTGTCCCATTCTTCGCCTCACACACTGTAGGGAAAAAAGTCAGTTCAGTTGAAACTACCCAAAATAATCCACAAAGTGGAAATATGGGAGTAAACTCGGTCAACATGATGTCCTTCAGACATACAAACATTTTGCCTCACAAGAGAAAGTACAAGTGACTGTAATCTTGAAGAGATTATCTGAAAAACATTGTGAGACGCAGATTAAATGAGGCCTGAAGGTTTGTGCTCACTGTGGTTTTCTGTAATTACTGCTAAACCTTCTGGGACATTCTCCGTAGCGACATAGCACGGTAAACATACAGACCAGTCATATTATTATCAGCAGACTACAGAGGACAGCAGCTGGGCTTGTGTAAGTGCAGCCAGGAATCTGTAAAACTAAGGAGTAAACAAACTTGTTATGCCCGTTTGTTTGTTTGTTCCTGCTGGTTTCTTTACCCTAAACAATTCGGACCTGAGGGGGGCTTGAGAACTGAAAAGAGACTCATTGCTCCTGCTTAGGAGGCTTCAACAACACACAAGGATATGAAACAATGCACTGTTTATCTTGCCTTTATGTGTAGCTTCACAAGATGAAACGTAGCCTTTACTTAAGATTTTCTAAATTATTTTAAGATAAATAATCTTAGAACAGAACATACAAACAATTGAATTGTAATCCAGGACCAACACAGCTCAAATAAAGTATTTTGGTTGCTTATATCCTGTTCTATTCCCAATAATCTTTGAAATTGTAAGAAAAAAAGAGAGCTGAACAACACTGTCCTAAATAGATAAAAATGAATTGTAATTCAGGGCCAAAGAAAACTCTCAGGTGAGTGATTTGGTATCTTTTACATTGTATCTAGGACCTAATAAAGAATCAATGACGCAGCTACAAGCGATTCAATGAAAGGGAGAGATTATTGTTGGCAGCCATTCATTCCTCAGTCACTAGAGAATCACTTATCTCCACTCCTACCTTGGCCAGGTGCGGAAGACTGGGACAAAACCGTCGCCAAACCGAAGACAAGCAGGAGAGCAGGCAGACAAATCCGTGAATCCATCATCCAGTCACTCAGACGCAGATTATTCCAGATGTTGTTTTATTGTTATTAGATTTGAGAGACCTGTGAGCGCGGATTGAGGAAGCGTTTTGGCTGCTCCGGTCGACAGCTGAAACTCGAAAGTGAAGCAAAGGAAGAGGAGGGGAAGGCGTGTGTGTGCATTCCTTGCAGCCAGTGACGCAAAACGTACTGAGATACTTTAAAAGCACCAATACAGCAATGTTTTGTGCAATAATTCTGCATTACAAGTGAAAAATCCTGCAATCAAAACGTTAAGTAAAAGTAGACGTATGCTACTCTTCCTGCAGGAAAATGGCTAATCTGATATATTATTACATTATTAGGCCTACGTACATGACATTATTAGTTTGTCACTGATCAATTTGTAAGCAGCATTTTACTGTTTTGGCTTAAGACAGAATACATGTGTGTCAATGAGAGGGACCCAGGTGGAACGGTGAGGTTACAGGGAGCAGAGGTGAAGAAGGTGCAGGACTTTAAGTACTTAGGGTCAACGCTTCAGAGCAATGGAGACTGCGGAAAAGAGGTGAAGAGGCGAGTGCAAGCAGGTTGGAACGGGTGGAGAAAAGTGTCAGGTGTGTTGTGTGATAAAAGAGTATCAGCAAGAATGAAAGGAAAGGTGTTCAAGACGGTGGTGAGACCAGCGATGTTGTACAGCTTAGAGACAGTGGCACTGAAGAAAAGACAAGAGGCAGAGCTGGAGGTGGCAGAGCTTAAGATGCTGAGGTTCTCTTTGGGAGTGACGAGGATGGACAGGATCAGGAACGAGTACATCAGAGGGACAGCTCATGTTAGATGTTTCGGAGATAAAGCCAGAGAGGCCAGATTGAGGTGGTTTGGACACGTTCAGAGGAGAGACTGTGAATATATTGGTAGAAGGATGCTGAGGTTGGAGCTGCCAGGCAGGAGGTCTAGAGGAAGACCAAAGAGGAGATTTATGGATGTAGTGAGAGAGGACATGAAGTTAATTGGTGTGAGTGAAGAGGATGCAGAGGACAGGGTTAGATGGAGGCACATGATTCGCTGTGGCGACCCCTGAAAGGGAACAGCCGAAAGGAAAAGAAGAAGATTTTACTGTTTTGGCTGTCTTAGGTAGGAAGCTAATTTTGACACTTTACAGTTAGATAACGTTTCAGTTCACAATCTGGGGGGTTGTGAGATGATTAATGGGAGAGGAATGAAGAGAAACATTTTACATAAAAAGGCCTATGTTTTCGTTTTTGTGAAATATTGGATTTCTTCTTCATTCATTGAGGATTTCAGCCTCAAACAGTAACTGAAATGAAATCATCTGAGAAGTTTAGAAAAAAGAGGAAATCACTCTTTAGTGGAACTGCTAACAACTCAACATCTCAAACGTGAGAAGGGGCCTCAACCAGACACTGTCATTTTGTTATAAGCCTCAAAAAACAAACAAAAAAAGCAGTTGCTGTGTAGGCCTATTTTACAAGTTCATTATGTGTTTTGTGTAAAATATTAAAGGAGTAGTTAGTTTGAGATTTGGGGAAATACTCGCTGTTTGGCGGAGAGATAGATGAGAAGATTGGTACCACTCTCATGTTTGTTAATTATGAAGCCACAGCCAGCAGCCAGTTAACTTAGCTTAGCACAAAACAGGAAATAGGAGGAAACCGTTAGCCTGGCTCTGCCCAAAGGTAAGAAAGTCCACTGACAAGCACCTCTGAATTAAGACGTTATATCTTTGTTCAGTCCATACAAAAAAAGTGTGAAAACTATACTTTGAGGTGTTAGGTGGAGTTATGTGCCAGATTATTTCTTGGCCAGGTGTAACTGCATTGCCACCAGCATCAAGGTAGACACGACAGTATATTTTACACTTTGGTTTTTGGATGTATAGAAACTCATTATAACATGGAGAACAGGACACTTCTGTCCAAAGGTGACAAAATCCACCCACAGCACCTCTAAAGGTCACTTCTTAACACTTTCTACTTGGTTTGTTTAATCTGTACAAAACCCAAAGTGTAGAAACAAAAATTTGCTAACCGGCTGCTTGCTGCAGCTTCCAATTTAACGGACAGATTGGTATCGACCTTCTCTCCGCCAGAAAGCAAATGAGCACATTTCCCAAAATCTAAAACTATTGCTTTAATCTGTAAACTAACTAGTTTGACTGTACAGTATTACCCTCTGTAATGTAAAGTAGAATAATGAGTAGAAGTATGAAGAAAAATGGAAACATAAATGAAGTCAAGTAGACGTACCTCCAAATTGCACTTAGCTACAGTACTTAAATAAATGTCCTTAGTTACTTTCCACCACTGTTTGTATGCCTGTGTGTCAAAATAAATTCACAAAGACAACATAAAATAGAGGACAATAATTCCAATAATTTATTAAAGCATAATTTTGTAAAGCCAGTTACAAATAAAAAAGAATAACACACATATCTCTCTCTTTCTCTTTTTTTTAACAAGCACAATATGTTTTACTATGTAATGATGATAATAAGCATAACAGAAGATAAGAATGGGCCCCACTCTGGCCGCCTGCGGCTGATAACAGGACCCTTTGTGATGAAGTTGCCCCTGGAAACAGATTTGCGATCAGATAGGTCAAAATGTAAATTCAATGAATTGTTCTCTTTAGCAAACTGATCACATTTCAGCAACTATGGGGCAACTTCTTCCTACTCAGTGTAATATCAGTGACAGACAGAACCAGAGATATAGAATAACTAGAAAAGACAGCTCCAGGTTCCTCGTTAATTATGGCTTATGGGTTGCCTTCTCAGGTTCTCCTCTCATTTTAGCCAAAACTAAAATAACCAAGAGTACAAAGTGGAACCTGTGAGTGAGTTCTTCCTATTCTAACTCTATAGTCAGGTTCCCAGTGGGCTGCAGCCAGGGCCGTAGCTACCATTGAAGACACTGAGGTCATGTCCTTGGTATTTTTTTCTAGGAATTTGGGGAATTTTAGCAAAAGTAGTAAAGGGAAAATGTATACTTTAATAGGCTGATTCCAGTGTTTTTAGACTTAATATATACTACAATTTGAATACTTGCAGGCCAAAAAAATTTATTATTTGCCATTTCATCACCAAAGATTTTTCCTGGTAATGTGTGGGGCTTTGAAACAGCATTTAAACCATGTTGGGAAATAAAATCTTTACAACAACATAACTGAACAGAAAGAAGAAGAAAATCTGAACAAATCAAAATTATAATGTAATGTTTGGTGTCATTGACTCATTTGGACTCATGACCTCAGTATTTCTAAGCTCCTTGCTCCGGCCCTGTACGAGGCACTCCAGATAGACAGCAGACAATTTCACCTTAAGAAGTTCAAATTCACTTAAATATCTGGCCTGAAAAGCAGCAAACCATAACTGTTTTCAGGGCAAATAATGAAATTATTATTGACACAGAAACTAGTTAGCTAAACCAAATAAAATGAATTGGAGTGTGTTTAAATGTTAGACAGTATTTTTCCATGTTATCAAAGTATTACCCCTGGATATTTGATATCCTACAGAGGTGTTACACATGAGGGTTGCTATCTACCTGCAGTGTCACAGTGTCAGGTGACATTGACATTACAGTGACTTCACTTTCAGTCCAAAGACACATACACACACAAAGCAGTGTCAGCATTCCCAGTGCACAATTAAACCATCTCTGCGCCCAGTGTCTCATCTGCTCCGCTTACACTGAGTCTGAAATATTCCGTTATATTTTTAATACATTATCGTCCCAAACACACCTTGCAAATACATACAATAAGACAAAAATAACCCATGACCCTCCCTTTAAATCCCATGCTTTTCCCCTTAACTCACAATCACAACACCATTCTTCGCAAAGGTTAGTCATATAAATATGTCTCATTTCCAAGGAATACACTCAGTAAAATCACTTCTCTTTTCTCATATCCCTTCCCTTTACTTTTCTAACTTATTGGATTACACAATAAATACACTCACACACACCCACACACACACCAGCATTCCAGACACAGAACTTCAGGGTGGTTAAGATAGCAGGGGGCATACAGTAATAATAGTAGTATCAGTTATAAAAGTCACATGTTCATAAAGAGGTTAGAAACACAGACAAACTGGAGCTCTTCTGCATTTTTGTTCAAGTCACTGATCTTGGTAAAGAAAAGACATGAGAATAGCATGAGCAGACAAGGATATATTGTATTTTATGGCTCCAATTAATGCTGCTGAGTGAGTCCCACAGATAACAACACTGATAAATTCATCAAAACACTGTGAAAACATGACCACCATAGCAGCCAGTCTCATTATGCTCTGTGTTTTTACTATTACTTCTTATTTCTCTGTGAGTCACATTAATGGCACAGCCAGTGAATGATGTACCGTATTGGCATCATATTCAGAAATAAAGTGGTCATTATTAACACCATTCACTTGCATGTATTTTACACGAGAGGTGTCACATTGCATTTAGTATGGCATCTATATACTGTACAGTGCAGTGGCCACAGAAAATTCAATAATAACTCTTATCATGTGTGATATACAATACAAAACAATACATGTTGGTTCAGTTTAAGTGTACATGTATGTGAATATACAGTAGATATATGCAGTGTGTGTAGACATGGATAGGAAAATGTTTTGTCATATAATATTCTGGTTGGTATTGTTCTCCTTGTAAAGGCCAAGTGAGGCTGTTAACCATGCATAGACTCTCCGTGTCAAGCTAAACATGACCAGAGAGCCTCCAAAGCAAAACCTCTGCTCTTTCTTCTCAAGAATATCTATGGGATATTGTTCATAAATACTGATAGCCACTTCCTTTGGCTGTGTATTCTTCATGTGGCCACACGGTGGCACTGACGAGTGAGCAAGTGAACACTATGTCAGGGCAGGGAGCTCATTTTCCCTTTAGTAGCCCTGAAGAAGAATCATCGTGAGTCCTTTTTCTCAGTCACAAACAGATGTAATAACAGCTGATGTCACAGATAAACGACAGAGAGAGAACAACAGAGAGAAAGCAAGCAAGAACAAGAATTGAGCATTATAACTTAATACCAAACAAAGATGCAACAGGAGTGGAGACACAGGGACACATGAAGAGAAAGAGAGAGACTCTGATATTGAAGGAGTGAGAAAGAAAGAGATTTAACTGAGAAAGTGTGGGTTTCTTCTGTCTGGCAGTGCACTGGGAGGAGGAAAGGGAGCCGCCTGGGACAGACTGGGACTGGGCAGCTGAGTTGTGCTTGGTATTACAGAGTTTTGTCCAGAAAGGAAAGCGGAGGGGAGTTTGGAGTGTGCTTGAACATCTACATGCAGGACTACAACTGGGGGGTTATTTATTTGAAAGGACTGTCCCAAAATACAGGTTGTTTTTCTTTGTCATGCTCATTTCTGAATAGATCCCTTATCCCTTAACCCCTATCCCAAGTGAAACCCAGACCAGTAGAGTGTGCGTTTGGCGTCTGTGTCCACTTCTTTCTTGCTTTACTCCATTTCGATCATAGATGATCATCCAACCACCCTTGATTCAACCTTGAGGATTAGCTGGTTGGTGCGACTGCCTCCATCAAAACCAACCAACCAATGCAGGGGGCTTACGCATCTGTTGCCACTGGATAAACCCGAGTGCTTTGACTGGTTGGTGGCAATCACCTGACCCAGGAACTGGTGACACTGGTCACTGACATGATGCTGCAGCGTTTCTTCACCATCATGTTAATGTATGCCCTCATGATCTTAGTGATCTCCCCTACCTAAATTGAGAGAAAAAAGTGGTGGATTAATACATGTACTGTATGTGCAGAGACATATTAAAGAGAAGAAGATCAAGAAAGAGGTTTGTGAAAGTTACAGAATAGGTCGGACACTGCCATACTTAAATGGACAACGTTTCCGGTCGGATTTCCATCAGGTCAAAAAAAATTGTTTCAACATTTTATAGACAAAAGCAATGAATCGATGATGAAAATTATCCTGAGATGCAGTCCTAAAAGGGATGAAGACAAAATGAAATGAAAAGTAAAACACTACAAGGTATATAATGAGCTCTCACCAGTGGCGTCTCAAAGAACATCTCTCTCTCATCCACGATGATCTTGTAGGTGCAGGGCTGTGAAGCCCCAAAGAAAGTGATGTGTTCATACTGGAAGGTCTCCAGTGGCTTAGGTTCACCTCGTTTATACACTGACACGTTGTCAGCACTCACACTCAGCCACAGGTCATGAGGGAAACCACCCTCTTTACACTACAGAGACAGAGGAGACAAAAGAGAAGAGAGCAGGGAAAATAAAAGGTTACTCGTCAGGTATTTGCACAAATCTCTGAAATCCATCATTTCCTTTAATATTTTCTCACCTCCACATCAAACAGAGTAGATCCATATCCAGGCCACTCCTTGATAATGCTCATATATTTAAGCATGGCCTGATGCTGAGGCATACCCTGCAGCCGGGTCCACTTCTCCAGAACACTGGTCCGTGTGGCAGACGTCTCCTCCTTCACCCACATCTCCAGCATCTGCTCCTCCTCCACCTGCAACAGCACAGGTCAGCCAATCAGTGAAGAATACTCCATCAAACTTTCAATCAGTCAGTCAGTCAGACAGCAATCCAGTTTGTTGGGAGGTCTATCTGTCATTTAGTAAACCGGACTGGTTTGACTGAGTTTATAGGTATTCAGCAAAAATGCAGAGATCCGTCACGTCAGACATGTCACACTCTGCCACCACACGGCAGCTGGAGAAACACAGCTCCAGGACTGGGTATCAACGGACAGCTTGGACAAAGTCAGAACAAATATTTCTTTGTGGACTGGTATAAAATTATGGATTACATATTTGAAGACTGTCCATTTCACTAAGACTTCCTGAGCTTTTACTTGCTGATGTTGCTGATCTTTTTAAAGGACCATACCTGTGTATTTGCAAGTCTTTAACTAGAAATGATATATACTTAGCATCTTTGCTGACCATTTTTAATACAAGCGTAGCATTTTAAATACATGCTTTGCAGTTTCGATTCATTTCCATACTTTATGGAAATAAATGAGTAGACTCATGAAACTTGCTTGAGTTGTGTAATCCTTGTGTAAGTCTGAATTTTTTTTTACTGCCAATATTAGACTATAATTACACATAATAACTTAAAGAAAAAATCTGCCCTTTATTGTTGCTAAGTAGTAAGGTGTAATGTAATGTACACATGACTTGCAGTAAATGGGCTAAAACTTTACTTCCACCACTGACCTTCTGCTTCTTCAGTGAACCAGTCTTAAAGCTTCTCCTCAAGGTGCCATCCAGGAAGCTCGGGGTCTTTCGTTTCTCTGCCCCGGGCGGGACAACTCCCTGTCCTCCTGCCATGCCCTTCCCATCTCCTGGTCCTCCTCCAGCTCCTCCAGCTCCACCTGCCACCCCCACGCCCGGCTTGGTGGAGTGGAGGATGCGATTGCGAAGACGTCCGATTGGATAAACGCTTCCGAGGCTCCACCCCGCGCGACCTGCCCCGTCACCATGGAGATACTGGAGACGTAAAGCGGCCAGGTGCTGCAAAGTCTCCTCTGAGGCAGGGAAGTGACCACTTATCAGAGATTCATGGGCCTTGAGAGAGAAAAAGAAAGAGCAAAAATGTGTACGTAGTAAGTAGTTTATTTAAGAATGACGGGGGAGACTGGGTGCTAAAAAGATAGAAATAAATAAATACATGTATATCATTTTAAATTTAAAATACAGAAAGTTCTGTCCAAGTCAGAAATCTGTCCACTGCAGTCCTAATTTATTTCGTGTCAATCCATATATGTTCTACTTTTATACAAACCTATGTGGGTTTTTGAATTTAACTCAAAACTCATGTATTTAGCAATGCTATTAATATTTAGAGAGGAATAATTAATCTCAATTCAATTGGGAGAAAGTAATGAACAATTAATAACTATCCCTAACACTGTTGTGCCATTGTGCAAAGCTCACCTGCTCAAACATGAAAGCAAACTCCACTCCTTCTTTTGGCATGCTCTCCACATCCAAGAAGCAGTAGAGCTTGAAGTAGAGTTTCCATTCTCCCTCCTCCTCCTCTTCTTCACTGCCTGCCAATCTGGAAAAAAACAAGATATACAGGTTAAGTAACCATATAGATCAAAAAAATCCCATCATACTGTTAACAGCAAAAGTAGCCAGTTGGAAATCACTCTAAAGCAGTATTTAGACTTTTTAGACAGAAACTAAGATACCGTTCAAACTTGGCCAGAACATCTGCCACAATCACTCTGCTCTCCAAAGCTCGGTCTGTGAAGGTGTTGTGTTCGAACAGAGAAAACAGGTTCTTGCTCTCCTCCATAGCCAAACCTCTAATGAGCTTCTCCACAACCTGCAGCAGCAACATAAAAAACACTGACCAGCTTCTAACAGCATACTGCAATTCAACCATTACTCTTAAAATGTGACTTTGTTTTTTTTTGTGTGCGTTTTGATGTGCACCTCTCCAGCTGTGGTGTGGGAATTGATGGAGATCTTGCAGGAGCCTCCCCCGTGGCAGTAGACGGTGGTGCTCATCTCCTGTCTCACCAGCAGGGCGGCTATCTCCTCCTGAGAGGGAACAAACTCACGAGTCTTGGTCTTCTTCAGGGATTCCCCGATGAAACTGGCGTAACGCTCGATGTCTGTGCCGGGAAAGCGCTCACGTACCCTGAATCAGATCACATTACACATTTATTTCCATGAGTTATATATTTATATATATATATATATATATATATAAAAAGCACAATCCATAATGCAGACACACACACACACCTCTTGAGGTGGAAGCGGAGGTATCTGAGAATGGCTCGACTGGGCAGGAAAGTGCAGCTCATGCAGGTAAGCAGATGCCAGTGTGCCCGATTGGCTGGGCTGTTAGGCTGAGGCACATGATTGGTCTGCTTGATCACCTGACAATATACCTGAAAAACAGAAATATAAAGGGGATTTTGGAAATCTGAAGTTTTACTCAACAAAGATGTAATACTCACAATAACATTACTACAGTGTCACTGTAGTACAAGTCCTTGGTTGTCATGGTTTCCAGCATGTGAGAGTGTTGCTGGAAGCTCCTTTTTGCATCTTTTTATAAACAACTTAAGTTTTCGTAAAGCTCACACTACACACCACTGTGTTTCTCTATTACAGTTTAACTCTGTTTTACCACTTTAACAAAAGATGTTTTCCATTGAGATTTGAGAAGAAAGTAAAGTAGACTTTTCCTTATGACTAAAGTACCTCATCCCTGAGAGGGCGCAGGTCCTGGCAGGTCTGCAGGATGCCCTGAATGATGGGCACCGTGTCTGCCAGCGTCTCCATCTCCTGCAGTGAGTTGAAAACTCGCACAGCCTCATCCTGCAGACTGGCATAGCCCTGCTGCCTTTGTACTGCACACAGAAAAAAGAAAAGACAAAGGTGAACAAAGACAGTACAGTTCAGTACAGAAAAAACAACAACATGTAGCTTATTGATGATACTAGAGATGACAGCTATGACATAGCAAGGATATGATCCCAATGTGAAAGGTTTAAAGTAATATAACAAGAAATATACTAGAATTGATATTCAGCCACTTGATCTATGTCAGTACGGAAATCTGTGAATTAGTGGGACATAAGGCACCAGACAGAGCAAAATATGATTCAAACAACTGTAAGACTATGGCATTTCTTCCTCTTAGTGAGTTATCAATTCATTGGAGTGTGTCAAATGATGAACCTTTTACACAGCTGACTTTACAAGTGAAAAGTCTGGTTTTGACCTGCGGAGGGCAGTAACGTGTATGGAGGCTTTTCAATGCACTGAAGTTGGGAAAGAAAAACAAGAGGTGATGGAGGATGAAGAAGAAGAAGAAAGAGGGTCTCATTCCCAATACCCACACTTGTAATTTGCGAGTGGCCAAGTGCCTACTTCTGTGATGTATTTCTGGTAACTGCCACAGTGCCTAAGTGCCCGTTAAGACAGCAAGTGTGTGGAAGTTTATCAAAGCTAATAGAGACACACTTGGTTAATTAGGACATCCCATCTCTCACACAAATACAAATACTGTACATGGCACAATCCAGCTCAGACTATTTTGAACAAATAAGTAGGATGAACTACACAGTATGACAGTTACAATCAGAGGACAGTAAAAAAAAAAAAAAAAAAAAACACACTTAGGCGCTGAGAGAAGTAATACAAGTAATAAAGCAATACCATCAAGTTATCGTGACACCATTAACATACTATTATTTTGAAAGGTTTCTGTCTGATACAATTTTTAAGGATGGAACATGTTTCTAGAAAACTTGATATTTAATATTTATCTTGACAGTGTCAGATATGCAATGTTATTCTCATCAGTCCCATTAAGAAGAATTGTAAAATATTACGTGAAAACATCTGTGGACGTTCTGCCATTTGGACATAAAAATTAATATTCAGACTGAATCCTACATCCCATAAACAAAAACTTCTTAATGTCTGCTGATTATTGTCAGTCCTAAACCCAGACTAAAGGCACCTTACAGGTTTGAAGTGGTATTAGGAAAAGTGTGCATCAAGGTTATGTGTACTGTGTGTTGGCATTGGTCAAACATGGGATATAATTGCCTACGACCTCACTGTGGGTATTGGGATAGACTCAGAGTTGTTTTTTTATGTGTGGGTTGCCAGGTTTAAGTTTTACTCACAGCTAGTGACCTCTCCATAAGGGAGCGGCAGTAGCGGGGAGTGCAGGGGATGCTGAGTGTATCTGAGGATGGGGTTCCTCCTGTACATTTGCTCCACGATGTCTGGGTTCACGCTGTTCTCCTGAGAGGACACAAATAGTTCAAATTCAACTTTGGAGTGGGTTTATGTTAATGAATTTGAAAATGAAGATTTAACGAGGAATGTCTCTGTGAGTGTTTTACCTTGATGTCTCTGATGAGCTGCAGGGTTGGAGTTTCTATAGGGGTCTTGCTGTCTATGACTCCCTGTATGGCAGCCGTCCACCTCATGGCCTCGTTCAGCATCTTGGTATAGAGGCGGTATGAATGCTTCCTCCCATACACGATGATGTTCCAGTAACCTGTGAAAACATTCATTACAATATCTATTACCTGAAAATGAAATAAAAAAATATTAGCACTAAGGGGATATTTAAGTTTTATAACATAAGTATAATCATTCTCCTTTGTTTAGGTTAATGAAATCCAGTTATCATTACATTTTTTATACATATAATCGTAAAACTAGAAATTTCTCTTTACTTCTAGTCCCTGACTTCTTACATTTAATCCCTAATTAAATTTGCCCTTTCTGCCTTTTTCCTTCATTTCTCTTTCCTCACCTGTCTCCCTGTGCACTCGTTCATCTGGCTGAATGATGGAGCAGAGGGAGTTAAGAACCAGAGTTCCCATCTTGGAGGAGTTTCGCTCTGAGCTCTTGTAGTAATCCAGGGAGTTGTGGGTCAAAACAAACCAGCGCTTCTTCAGCTTCAAGGAGGTGCTCTTAGCATTCATCTTCATCTCCTTTTGGAGCCATCCTGAAAGATGGTGAGGCAGGAAGAGAGAGGGGAGGGAAAGAGGTGAAATGACAAGGAAGAATGTGATGTTTTATTGCAGTAACAGAAAAGATGGGCGATAATTCAATGTTTTGAAACAAAAACATTTAAGAAAATTATGCAATTTCTCATTTTCAGATATAAAATGCACAATACATTTTTACCTATTTTAAGGCTTATAACATTCAAACAATTCCTAAATAGTAATGAAATCTTCCAATAGAGAAGTGCATGTGAAGGTTTACACATACTGTATGCCCAAAAATTCCATGCCCACCTCTGACAAGGAACTCCTGGCCGTCTATCCTGGCGTCTCCTTTGGGTTTCTGCAGCAGACTGATCCAGTGATGCATCTCCTCCGGTGTGTCACTGTTGCAGTGGATTACACGGTTGGCCGTAATGATGACAAAGGAGTTGGGCCTGCAAAAGTAAAATGATAAACTTTTAAATAAAGAAAATCCACCGTCAGATACTTAAGGATAAGGGTTGTATAAATAAGATGGATAGTGATGGCATGGTAAGTTGTCCAGTTTTCCTGGTAAGAGAAACCAAGAGACTACAGGTCTCTTGTGTGTCATATGTTAAAATGTAGTTTTTAAAAAGTTGAATTTTGAGGCAAGCTATAGCCGTATTGCATCATGGTCTACTACACTACAGAGGATAGATTGTATTTTCTACAATGGATTTTCTTCTATGTATGCTTGGAGAAATCAGCTCTCTTTCATTTGAAGGAACTGACACTAAAACCAAAGCTTATTATCTTCTGCTGTAAAATTCAATCAATTTGAAAAACATGAAAAAAGAACAAAATGTTACCTCGACATGTAAAGTGAATCAGCATTTCCTTTCTTTTTGATGACCAACTTACCGATCAGGGTTGTCTGAAGCACAAACAGAGTCAATCAGCCCCACATCAAGAGTTCCCTGAAGGACGAAAGGAGGAGGAGGAGGAGGAGAGGAGAACCATTTAAAACATGAATTAATGGTCCAATATTGCTTCTACAGTGACATGTTAGCAATTACAAAGTGATCTAACTCAACACAAAGTAAACTTAACTTTAGGGAGCCATTTTTAAGATCAGGCCTTGAACTTCGGATGAAAAAAATATCGCACATTGTACAATAAAAGCCATAGAATTTATAAGGGTGATAGAGGAATAACGTAAACACATAAAAAGTTATTGTTATCTTGTTTTGAGAGACTGACCACAGCGTTCTTTGGGTTTGCCTGTTCATGGGACATCTCCAGCAGCTGCTCAGGAGTGCACACACGCACCTTACTCAGCACATTAAACCACCCACTGCACAGAAAGACAGTCAGAAGTTGGAGTATATGAATCTAGTCAGATAAAAAGAGTAACTTGTTGCGGTTTTCTACAAATTCTCCTCCACACCTTGCATCCTCTGGCGACTCAGCAAACACCTGATAGGTCCTCTCATCTGTCACAATGTTCAGAGCGTTCTCCTTTTCATGATTATCCACGATCTCCCTGTAAAAGCACAAACCGTGGTGAATAATGGATCGTGTGTGGGGGGTTTCGGCACTGAAGCTTCCTAGAAATCTTACTTGGCAGCTCGAATGTCGATGGTTCCCTTTAGCTTCTCCTCACTGTCGTTGTCGTAGTACATCAGCTTGCTGTCCCTCAGTACAAACCAGCGCATCTTCCAGTTTCTGTGGTCAAATGAGACAATAAAAATAAAGGCCAAGGCAACCCTCTCGAGAGATTATAAAGGTTTATGTGACTCTGATAAATGATACATATTGGACTCCATTTCTATCTGGAATACAAATTGAATTAGCTTCTAGAATAGAATACCTCTGACATACTGTACATGTATACAAGGGTTGGAAATAAGTAGTTAGTGCAATCTAAAAACGTTGTAATATACTTTAGGTTTAGTTTGCCTTTTCAATCCATAAAGATCACACATTCATAAAGACAACTTCCAGGACCATGGAAATAAGTTTTATTAACTTTTTCATGTGTCAATTTTATGCATACCATTTTGTGTTTCTGCATGTCCAGGTCCCGTGTTGGACTGAAATTGTGTCTTTTGTTTTGGTTTTCTTCTTTTTTTATTTTGTGAATTTTCGGAACAAGTGTGTTATGTGTACCAAGCCAAAACAAGCATCCAACAGTGTCCTCTTTTTACGAAAAGTAACTCAGTGACCTATACTCTAAATAGATTTTATATGATGAGCTTTTCACTTGTTTTTTTATTAAATTAATAACAAAGACTAAGTAAAGTAAAATCTCAGGACATCAGCTGGAGTAGGACACTGGCGTCTTCCAGCACTGCAAAGGGTTCAAAGCATTGGGTTAGACATACATATGAACACCTCAACAGGACAGAGGGGCTTATTTTTTTAAAGACATATGGTCATTCGAACAATCCAGCCACCATGCATCAACCAGCCAAACATTATATTGGGTTTTAAAGCCATAAGAGGAAAAGCAGTGCTTTTAGTTAGATGAATGTGCATTTTGAACTCTTGTAATTTTAGCTTTTTAAATGATTTTGAAGGTTTGTAGGATCTTATTAACCCATGGACAACTACATAACTACTTTATGAGGTTTTCAAATCAACTTTGTTCCGAACAGCACTTCCAACAAAGATGTGGCACAGAGTTGAATTTAATTAGCATGCAGGCTACACTCAGTAACAACTACAACAACCTCCGTGAGAGAGTGGAGAGGCCTCCTCCCTTCTTGTAGAGCCAGCCAGACTTGAGAGACTCTTGTTTGGACCGGAACCACATGAAGGTTTCATCTTTCAACACACACCAACGCCTCCTCCATGGGATCATCAGACCAGCTGAAGGAGCAGAGAATAAAATTACTGACAGTGAAAGCCATCTTTAGAAAAAAAACTTAAAAACACAAAAATATACCCACCCTTCATGTAGAGGTAGCCGTGGAAATATGGTGGTCCATTCCCATTAAACAAGGTCACTCTGCCATTAGTCACTTCTTCATCAGTGTCCATCATACCATCATGTTCATCGTCACTGTCTGCATACTGCAACATCACACAAAAACATCAATATTTTTTATATAATAACAAATAAACAGGACAGTTGTTTAAGTACACTACATTATCAGATTTTTTATACAATACTAATTTCAAAAAATGTCACTATTCAGCTGCTCATACATATCTGCGTGCACGGGTGTGAGGATGCGTGTGAGTGTGTGTCCTCACAGAGTCGGAGCTGCCTCTGTAGGACTCGATGCTGGCGTTGGTGCAGGTCGACTTCCTCGGGTGCTCCTCATCCGCCACGGTGGTGCTCCCGCGGTTGCTCCCCGATACGGAGCTATCATCACCAGCGGTGACGGACCCCTCCTCCTCCTCCTGGTCGTAATCTGACTCGGTGTCGGCCGGCATGCTGTAGATCGGCTCCTCCCCGTCGCCCAGACTCTCCACCATGCTCACCTTCCTCTCCGGATCTGCCTTGGCTCCCTCCTTCTTCTCCCCCTCTCCTGGGGGAGGTGGAGGTGGTGGAGGAGGAGGAGGAGGAGGGACAGCGGCGCAATCTCCAGGTGGAGGGAGAGGAGGAGGGTGAGGAATTCCAGCAACAGGCTCACCGTCTGTGGGGAGAGGAGGGGGTGGAGGTGGAGCAGGAGGCACTGTCCCCTCTGCAAAAGCAGGCGGGGGAGGAGGGAGGTGAGTAAATATCTCATGATCCAAAGGAGCGTCTGTCTCAGCAGGAGGAGGGAAGTCAGGGAGAGGGATGCACTCCTCCTCAGCGTGAAACCCCTCATCCACCTCCTCTTCTTTGGACGCACTTCTGGCGGCACTTGCAGCTTTCGGAGGGTTCATCTCTGCAGCAGGTTTGGCTGCGGCTGCTCCCAGTGAAGGATCCACGCCTCCGAAGTTCAGGAGGTCGATGAGCTCCGTGGCCTTGCGAGACGCCTCCTTCTTCATCCGTTTGAGCTCAGCGTCCCGCCGCAGCTGCAGCTCCTGTTTGGAGGACTCACACAGCTGGGACACCTCGTCCTCTCTCTTCTTCTGCAAGCGCTCAATCTCTCGCTCCAGCTGCAGGATCTCCTCCATCTGCCGGGCCTCATCCTAGAGGGGAAGAGAGGAGGGAAAGGACATGTTAAAATATTAAAAATGGCATTTTAAAAAATTTTTCTCTATTCTGTAGATCAAAGGGAGGAGAATGAGCTGCAATATCCCCAGTGAGACTATGAAAAAATCTAAATTTGACGCACTGAAGAAGCAGCCTTTTCCTCTGACGATTTATCCTTTTTCTCATCTCCTTCATTCACTTCCACCTGCTCCCCTTCACCCTTCTTCTCTCGCTCCTGTATCTTCTTCTGTTCTTCCTCCTTCTTCTTCTTCTCCTCTCTGAGCTTTCTAACTCGAGAACGTGCCACCTGACCTCGCCTGTGTCTCTGCAGCACCAGCGCCGCCTTAAGCTGCTTCACGAACCGTCTGCGTTGCATGTGCTTTCTAAAGTGCTTCTGGAGGGTGACGACGCTGGCACGTACACGCTTGAAGTGCTTCCTGTGGACAAAGTGGAAAAACACATGAAAACACAGTGAATGAGAACCGGCACACATACCTTTTTTTAGCCGTTACAGAGGCACAACCTTATATGTGAATGCCTAAAATTGCAGTTCCTAATAAGAGGGTTTTACTTGGCAGAGAAAGTTAGTAGGTGGGCTCGAATTATCATGGCAGCCTGGCGTCGGACTTCATCCCTGTCTTTCTCTAAACGCTGCTCCAGAGACTCTTTCATAAACACCTGCAGAACAAAGGTGAAGGGTCACCAGGAAGACATCTACATTAATGTATAGAAAACATATTAAATGATGGATAATATTAATAATGTCTTGTTACTAGTGGTGGTGGTTAAAAACTTCTGTCATATCTGTCACGATAGCTTTCTGGAGTCTGAAAGGCGTGTTGCCAGAAACTACTAAATCTTACCTTGGTCTTTCCAAACTGCCACTCTTTCTTGGTCTTGTCATATTTGGTTAGAAGGTCTGTGCTTCTCTTCTTATCATCTGCTGCTGCTGGTACTTTCTCTTTCAGAATGATCTTATACCTGACAGGCAGGGGGAAAAAAAGAGGACAAAGTGTGAGCGACAACAAAAGAGGGATCTCCGCAATAATATTTTAATTAATGGGTAAAAATTTAGAGACACACAGAGATACTCACCGAGAGACGAAATCTTTGAAAGTTCTGCGGATGGGGAACCCAGCCCGACGGATCTTCACAGTCTCCAACATCCCAGAATACCTCAGCTGGTTCAGGACGACCTCTGGGTCAAACACATTTGGATTCTACAAGTAAAATAAGAAAGATTATTTAACATTAAACTGATACTTAATTAGGTGATTGTCATACAGCCTCTGAGACTGAGTACCGATGGGAATTTGAGAACCGATAGAGGTGTGAGACAGAAACAGGCTGACCTTTTCCATGTTGGGCTTAATGCAGCGAATGAAGAAAGGGTTGGATACACTCAGAGTGGCCATGAGAGCATGGAGGGAGTCCTGGGGAGACAGAGAAAGAAAATAAAAAGTATCTTTTTTCATTTATTTTGCATGGAAGTGAACAAAATGACCATAGTAACTCCTTCAATGACTGTTACATGTACGAAAGGAAAAATCTTTTTTTAAGATTTTAGACAATTACTTCATTAATCTATTATTTGAGCGACAGAAAACTAATTGCCAACAATTTAGATAATATGATAATAATTTAGATAATAGGTTAGAAAAATGTTTCCAGTTTCTTAAAATGTGAGGATTTGCTGATTTACTCTGTTTTATATCACTATCAAGTGAATATCTTTGGGTTTTACATTGTGTGTCGAACAAAACAGGACATTTGAAGATGTGCCCTGAGCTCTGGGAAAACATGATGGGCATTTTCACTAATTTCTGCCATTTTTAAGACTTTTGTCCATAAGTGTTCTCTAAGCTCCCTGTGGCACTGGTCTTTATACCATTTGTTATGAGTTGCTTGTTATGTTTGGTACCTAATCATCCTAAACTGCTTGCATCACTCACCCTGAACTGGGAGCTCACGGTAGGTTTGCGTCTGGCTGTTCCCATCTTCTCCTCATTGTTCCTGCTGCCGACCTTCTCAAACAAGTCATAGATGAAGTCCAGTCTGAGAGGCAGCAGAAAAAGAATGGATTACCCACCTGATAAGTTATTTCAGTGAAAATACTGACGATGAACGTATTAAGAAAGAAAAATGACCAGTGATTTCAGGAACAGAAACCAACTGTAGCTGATTTTTGTTCTTGAAAAATAAAGACATTTTTGGGAAAAGTTTTAAGTGTTATACTGTTTGTATAACGCACATTATATTGCTAGCAGGTGAACACTTGGCATTTCTTGATGAGATTGTAGATGTGTTTTTACAGTTTTTTTGAGGGATTAAATTGTCCTCAGACCTCTCTGGTTCCAGCCACTTTTTTCAAAGCCCATCAGACATTGCAGAAACACATTTCTATATCTTTTCAGTCCCTAAAAAGTTGACTATATGGTTTTCACCCAACAACAACAGTTTGATACTAGTCTTTAAAATAACTAGAATGAATTTGCATCAAAGATTCACATCAGCTCAAAAAACTGGGTAAATGTAAAATGGTTTTATGTTTCAAAGCATTTTTTACTATTACTTAACACTATCTCACTTTTACAGCCCCAATAAACTATTCATTTAGTGTATCTGAATGTCCTGCCTGCTGTCTTTCAGCATGTTTAGGATGTCGTCTCTGAAGGTGTCTCTGTTCTTCTCCAGGATCCCTCTAACATCATACAGAACCTGACCAAGACAGACAGGTTCATCATAAATTCCCAGACTTCATACGATAACATTTACAGTATGTTGACATGAAGTGACTCAGTTATGTATAACTCACCTCCCCAGCATAATGTTTGATGCCGAACTGATGGTCAGCAAGTCTGGGCTTGACGTAGTAAGGGTTTGTCTGCAGAAAACAGGAAAATAGCACAAAAAATAAAATACAATGTTATATTTAATACCAGCACAGCCCATTTTGTTGAAAAATCCATGCAGTTTGTGTGTGTAAATAACCCACAGAGTGTCTGCTGTGCAACTTCTCCAGCAAAGTGAAGTCAGTTCCTTTGGGGAATCGACTCTCTTCATTCACTAATGCCAGCAAGCCCAGTTTCTAAGCGAGAAGGGAGAAAAAACATCATGTCATTGCATCAGCTTGATGAGATCAGCTCCACTTTCTAAAACATCAGTCCAATATTATTAGATCAGCTTCCAGAGAGCATCTGAGGCAGGCGTCCAACACAGCTCTTAACTGACAGAGAAATAGTTTTTATTTTAACTCACTTTACCTCTAACTCTGAATGAGAAAACACTGGTGGTTAAGTTTGGTGGTGAAGTAAATTGTTGCAATGCAATACAATGCAAATTCCTGGCCAGATGCTCAGAAGATATTAAGAATTTTAAACATTTGCTGCACTATCTGACATTATTGCAACTCTTTCCTACCTTCTCTATGAGGTCAAGACATTCTGCATTATCCATCCAGTCAATGGCGTCCCACTGGACACCTTCCCTGTGGAGAGTAAATCCAAACAATCACACATGGAAAACTGATGTACTGTATTTATTTAACTTCATATCACTGCACAACCTGCACACACCGAACAAAACACTGGTCAAAAACAAGATCACTATGCAAAAGAATGATTGTATAGTGGCATTAAACTAGGAAGACGGAGTCGTACGCCACCTGAATGTCTGTGCTCATTTGGCATAAAGACTGAACGACATATACCAGCCAGCTTTGTATCACTTCTTAAAAGTCACTTTGATTGGAAGGCCTTTCCTTAAATTCTAACTATGTTTTTATCCTTTTTTGGTTTTATTTTTCAGTACTCCTCATGGTCTTATTGTTGCATTCTGTGTTATACTTTTAAATTCTTCTTGTAATCTACTTACTTTAGCATTTTACTGTTTATTCTGTTTGTTTTACTGTTAAGCACTTTGTAACAGTTTATAAATAGATAAATAAAGTTCTTATCACGATTATTACTATTCTACTTTCGAATGCGCAAGATTTGTGTAAAATCTTAGCATAACTTAGATAACAATAGCTTTATCTGTATAACACAAACATGAAGTCAACAAAGTGCTTCAAGGAATTAAAATAAGAGAGCACAGTCAGACTAAAACAACATACATAAAAATGAGGACATAAGATCTATACATACAAAGTGATTAAAATAAAATAGTGACATAAAATAATGTATGTTTTAAGATTTTTCTCAAAAGCTGCAAGGGCATTAACCACCATGAGATTGTGGGAGGAAATTGACTTTAACAGACAATTTATAGAAACAGACATAATGTTATTATGTTGCATACTTGCCTACAAATCATGGATTTTTTGGTTAGTAATTTTGTTCATGTGGTGACAGAATTGTATTATATATACTGTTTGGACCTAATGCTTTAATTGTATCAATTAAAGTTAACTAACTAGTAATATGTAAGTTTTTGTTTATATTTGTTTGTATAGATCTACTGTATGCAAAAGTGCACCTGTTGTACTCTAGCTGCTCCAGGGAGAATATATGCTTGTTGAAGTACTCCTGAAGTTTCTCGTTGGCGTAGTTGATGTTAAACTGCTCAAACCGATTCACCTGGAAGCAAAAACCCAAATCTTACATACAGATCTGCATCTGGTCTGCTAGAACCAGCTTCAAGCAAAACAGCTCAAAGTTCTGACCTCAAAGTTCTCAAAACCAAATATGTCAAGGATGCCGATGGATTTAAAGTTTTCCTTCCCTTTGATCTTCTGATTGATCTTGAGGATGATCCAGGAGAAACACTGGGAATATAACGCCATGGCAACAGAGTCCCGGGAATCCACGGCCTTTAGCGATGACAAGAAAACCCGAGGGAGTGTTAGGGTGGGTGTGTGAGTGTGTCGGAAAGACGCAGAGATTGATCGAGAGCGGGAGATTAAATGTGTGTGTACGTGTGTATGCTGACCTGCTCTATAGTGAGTGGGGAACATATTTCCTCTCCTCTGAGGATTATGGAGCGCTGAGTAAGGACTTCAGACAGCTGGAAGGCATCCAGGCCCAAAAGCTCACTGGCATTACTGGCCACTGAAAAATGGACAGAGATGTGTAACACTTCTGCAACACATACTTATTACCTAAGTCACTTTACATGTGAACTGACCTTGCTTGGTGGTGATCTGGGCTCCTCCTGCAGTCATGAACTCGATGTTTCCCAGTTGTAAGACTCCTGACAGCAGCTTAAACATGTCTCTGATCTCCTCCTCTGTGAACTCTAACACCTTCAGCGCCTCCTAAACAGAGAAAAGCACAGGAAAAGAGATTAGGTGCCACCAACAGAAGAGGTGCTTATTACACCTTTTTTTTTGCAGGCAAAGGTTCAGTCATCAATATCCTAATGACTGAGAAGATAAAAGGAATACAGTATGGTCGGTGATTCTGCAGTGCTTAACACATACAGAGGTTTGATAAATGGTGTTTTGAATTTCAACTTTTCAAACATTTTTCTGAGGTGGAGCTGCTCTCCAGGCAGAAATCATTTCAAGCTGAAGGTGCAATGCAAAGATTCCCTGTTTTTCTCAAGAAAGAACTCCAAAAAGGACACAGGGAGTGCATGCTATTAAACTTAGGGACATGTTTTCTATTAGTATTTTAGGTTATGCATTTCGCAGGATCACAAAATGCATTTATCTATTCACAAGTGGCAAACATCCATGTAAGGTTTATAATTAGGTCTCTATATCTGTTAGTTTGTAGTTATAGTTATAAAAAAACACCCAAATACAGCTCACATTTAACATTTCTGTCCTTTGTGTTCATACATTTTATGGGAATCTGTTCAGACCCTGCTGAAAAACAACCCCCGTGGCAGAAGTAAAAACATATAGGGCAATGTCTCCATTTTTCAGTTATTACCATGGTAACGTTGAAAGGTCATCATGTAACTAGTTAACTAATGTGCATAGACAGCTATTAACTACTGTGTCTAGTGTAAACCTAGGAAGTTAGCTCAGATTACTACCTAACAAAGATAACTTATAGTGATATGGATATATTTTAGTTTAGTTCCATGTTTAGTTTCAGAAATGTCTGTAAAACTCCAATCTACTAGACAAAGACTGGACCGGAGAAAAGAAAAACAGAGTAAATGGAGTCACACTGACCATAACACTGTTAAACAGTTCTTTGTCATTCAGGCTCTTGTCCTTGAGACATCCTGATTGGCTGAGGTAGTGGAAACTTTCGGGAGGGTCCTCCAGGAAGTAGAGGCCTGAGGAAATATATAATGTCAATGTGATATTGGGAGCAACTGCACATTGAGATACTTAACTGCACTTGCACTATGTAGATGTAGTCTGGAAAAGTTGCAGTGAAATTACACAAAAATGCTTTAGTTGATCATAACATGATCAGCTGGTTAAAGTGTTTTCCTATAGATCATTTTGTATCACCACCAGTTGTAATTGTATTGTGAATACGGTTTCAAACCAAAACGTAAAATAAAAGATTTTTTTTTTTTTTAAGACACTATTGATATTTGAAAATGTTTCAGCTTTTTCTCACTTTTATGCTCCTTGTTAGCTCCTGCCAGCAGAGCGTAGAAGATGTGGTAGTTTCGTTCTCCAGGGTTTTGTCGTACCACTCGGTTCTACAGCAAAAATCAATGCAGCAAAGTCACTATTAACATTTCATTATGACTCACAACACCAACCAAATCACTCCTAATGAATTTTTACTTATTATGACCAGGCTGCAGACGTTACCTTTTCCAGTAAATCTGAAAGGTAGCGCGTCATGGAAACAACAATGAAACCTGAGTTCTTCACAAATATACTGTTTCAGCACACCTTCTTATTCAATAAAAGCACATTCATTCTGATACATCTGATAACAGATACACATATTTTGTATATAAATATAAGGATACAATCAATGACGCAGCCTCCCTGGATGTTGCCACCCTCAGAGAAGTGAAGTTGGATGAATTTCCCAAAGCGACTGGAGTTGTTGTTGTAAACAGTCTTTGCATTACCAAACGCTTCCATGATCGGACTGCAGAGAGTAAAAACCTGCAGTTATATATATATAAATACATATATAGAATATTGTACACCCACCATTGTGCAGCAGAGGCTATTCATTATATGTTTCTCCAAAAGCAACATTGTTTACTGACCTTTATTTATCTTTGGAAATCTGACTGAGGAAGCAGCAATGCTCTGCTTCGTATTAACATAATTACACACATCCATAAGTGCCCAATACAAACAATGATTAATTAGCTCAGGGTCTGGTCTTGCTCATTGGCACTTTGGTAGTAATCAGAACCGTAGATTTGAGTCTTGTTGAACTGCTATGACTCCCTAAAGGATTGATTTAAATCCTGGAACAATAAAAAGTAAATAAAACCGCCTTGCATGGGTGCACACCTTGAATATTTAAATTTTTAAAGCTATGCTTTATTGAATGGAACTGACCTCAGTGATGCAAAAATATTTATATTAAATTTGAAAATTTTCAAATTGGAGCTGCAAAGATTAGACAATCGATCAATGGTTGTCATTTTTTAAGCAAAAATGTCAAACATTTGATGGTACCAGCCCCCAAAAGCTTTTCCCTGTTTTACTTACTTAGTTATTACTATTATATTAATTGTCCAAAACAAGGTCCTTGGAAACTGTGATAGGCCTTTTTTTTTTTACTATTTTACGTACCAAACAATTAATCGACTTACTTCTTCCTTAAAGACTTGAGACTTGCTATTGTAAAACTTCTGGAAAGTCCTTGATATTTTCTATTATAAAGCTTGAAACTTGACATGGACTTTCAAATTACTTTAGACGCGACTCGGACAAAAGACATAAAAACACCTCTTGCAGTAATAGTAAAGGAACAGGAAAGTGTTTTTTCTTCATTTTTGTCATCTGTACCTGCTCTGTACGATGGCCTGCTCCACTCGTGTACTTTTCTCTGATGGAGGAGTCCCAGCTGAGTTCTGGCTCATCATCGACAGGAACTGAAGCAACAGTTTAGTGCTCTCCGTCTTCCCTGCCCCTGATTCACCACTGAAGTAGACACACACACACACACACACACACACACACACACACACACACACACACACACACACACCAGTTTAATTGAATAAACTGTGACCTTCTCTGAAATTCACATACCTCACACTGGTCTGGTTGTTTCATAGCCTCTATTGCATTAGCTTCCAGTCTATCTCAATCAGGATACCAAGTGAGACAATGCCTGAGCGTAACTGAAAGCATGATGAAAATTGCTGAGGAAATTTAGTCTCCCAAAGATGATTCCTGAGCTTCCATCGGGTATCACAATCAGGGAAATATTTCCTCTTGACCAACACTTTAGTCCATGAAAAGGTATCTGAAACATTACATTTGTCTGCCTTGGTTATCGCTTGTGGGCACATGCAAACAAGAAGTGAATCTGAAATGTCAAAGTAACAAAATCCACCTACCAACACTTCTAAAGTTTACATGTTATATCTTCTTTGTTTAAAATGTACACAAACCAAAGTGTAAAATTTACATTTTGTGGTTATACAGGGTTATGTGCAGGAGTATTTCTTGGCCTAGCAACCTCACGGTGACAACAACACTCCATTATTTTAATACGTTTTCTGCACTGCTCTAACAAAAAAAATATAATGAACCAGGCTACCTGTTTCCACTTGTTTCCAGTCTTTATGCTAAGCTAAGCTAACCGGTATCAATCTTCTCATCTAACTGCACTCAGAGACATAAAAACTGTATTTGTAACTCTGGGTAAGTAGGACAGAAGGAATTGTTGTATTTTCTCCATCATGGAGAGGGCATCATTCCATCTCCCATTAGAGGTAAACTGCTATATTTAATCTTCAAAATAGCCTCCTCCATTGTTGAAACTCACCTGATGAGGACACACTGACTGTCGTGGCGTTTCCAGATGCAGCGGTAGCATTCATTGGCCACGGCAAAGATGTGCGGTGGGAGCTCCCCTAGATGGTGCTTGGAGTAGAGGTCCACCCTCTCTGGGTCATACATACCTGGGATCTGCTTGTAGGGGTTAACGGCTGCCAAGATGCTGCCGATATTAGTCTGAAAAACAGTCAAGAAGTGACATTTTGTATTATCATCTCTGTATTATTTGTTTTATTTTTGAGTCTTTGGTATCTTTTTTTCTTGTTAATTTGCTTCTTTCCTTTTCTTTGGCTGTCAGTTTTTTCCACTTCTATCTGTTTCAAATACACATATATAAACATACACCCACACTGACACACATATGCAAACAAAAAACTCTCACGAAAGCATACAGTACATTTAAAGCCTTGAGTTGATATTAATCTGGACTGGAGGATAAGGGACACAGCAGGGTGGAGCTGTGACAGTGGGAGTGACGAGTGACAAATCAGCAGATTGTTATTAGAAAGCTGAGGTCAAATCAGTGACATGTTCGAGGAGGGAGGCTAGATTTCCATTTTGAACTGTTTGTGCTGAAACAGTCCTTTTGCATTCTATCATTCTGCACTTTAAACTTAAGGTCAGCATGCCTTCCAGCGTGTCATATTACCCTGCCTGTGCATTTTGTGTACTACACACATATAAAACTGTGCTGCATGAACAAACAGTGACAGAGACAGCTGACCCACAAGGGTAAATTCTTATGATCAGCTTAAGGGAAATCCGTGTATGGACAATATTTCATTATCTAGATTAGGTCAGAACCCAGGGATTCTGTTATTGCTCCGTTGTTTGATAATCATTCAGGTTTTCAGACTTTCAATTTACCATAAATGTGATGAAAATATACTATTGTTTTGCCTTTATCATAATTAATTATCTCAATATCCATTTTATAACCACAAACAAAGATTTTCTGTAGTCATGGGTGAGATGAAAATCCCCAAGGCAAGGTGGGTAATGGAGTTTTATGGACATCAGATAATGCATCCATTAATTACAGACCGATACACATGAAGAAATTAGTACATTGAAAACTGTTTGTCATCAAATTAGTGAACAAGAGAGTTTTCAAAATGGTCTCATCTGCATTATGAGATCATAAAGCCAACCAAATGTTCATTGTTATGATGGCCTATTTCAAGTATGGTATATATGCTGTGGTAAATGGTCAGCAGCAATGCAAAGTCTATATGATTAATGGGCTTGAACATCAACAGCTTAAACAAAGCCACTGAGATCTTCTTTCCTAAAGAAGAAAAGAAAGAAAGAAAATAAATCCTGCCAATAGGGTGAGATAGTTCAAGTTGTTTCTGATGTTGTTGTTTCAGTAGTTCTTGTATTAAAACAAGAACGAATGAGGCAATCACTGTATTAGTATTGAAAGAATTACACTTAATTTGTTGGTTAGTTAATTTGTTGGTGAACTAGTGAAATTATCATGCTCCATTGACAATTTGACGTGTAAAAAATAAGGAAATGAAGATTTTAAATATCAGTAATGACATGGAGACCTTTTTCAGTCTTAAAGTTATATTTCATGTTTTTACATGATTAAAAACCCTGTTTTTCAGCAACATTTTCGTAATTTCACCGTTTGTTGTATTTCTGACAAAAAAGCTGTCCGAGGACTGTTACCATGGTAACCATAGCTGTTGCCACATTGACCAGGACCTCAATCTTAAGGATTACAACGTTAAAGAAGAGTTTAATGTGTTTGCAGTTTTAACCCTAGATTTGATTTACCACAATATTCTCACTTTATAAAATTCTCGCCTCCCTCTCCAGTTAGAGCAGATGGGTCTGATAAGATGTGTTTTGCCCACTAAAAGTCATGCAAAAATGACTGGAAATGGAGAAGGGAAACACATTAAGACATAAAAATAATGTACACAGGCCTGGCCGCATACATATGCACTCAACCAAATACCAACACACGTGACGATCTGAATGCACTTACATAGATGTTATCCTTCTGGTAGCGCTGGTACAGGTTGTGCATGATGGCAGCCTCATGCAGCTCAGCCAGTGCTGACATGTCCTCCACCCCATCGATGCTGGACTGGTGCATAGCATACACCCGCTCCCTGGTAACCTCCGCCTGCTGCAAGTACAACACCTGGAAGACAACAAGACACACAGACTGTTACCTATCATCCCTTTGAGTGTGTTGATTTATGTGAGTTTTATTGTAACAAAAAGAATACACATAACAATACTTCTGGTAGATTTTGGTCACACCTCTTAATTCTGAGGTAGATATTATACTTGAGTTTCAGTTGTCAAGCTGGTAATGATGCATATTGGATAATAAAGGTATCTTGTTCAGAGTAAGGAGGCTGCCAATGATTCAGGTCAATTTTTAGCATGAACAGGATAATTGTTATGCAACATGACAAAAATCCACATGATGAGAATACCGAGCCTCATGACTCTTCTTCTAATCAGAACCTGATCTCATCTATGTCATCCATCGGTATGGAGAGCACGGGACAAGACTAGTGGGGAACCCAGGCTATGGTAGGGGAAGAAGAAGAAGAAAAAGGACAGAAGCAGAAAAGAAGAGAGAGAGTAACAGATGTGATCTGGCAGGACCTGACAGGTGAAAGCAGCTCGGTGTGTATTCATGTCAGGCGCACACACGCTGCTGCGATGATCCCTCTCTTTCTTTCTTGCATACAATCCACGCGCAATTTGTCTTTATATTTCAGCATAAAGGTCATTCATTCATTCCAGCAAAATCAACTTGTCTAAGAATAGAAACCACAGCCTTTACAATACTAGTTTTTAATATGTCAGCTTTGTCTAACAGCCAGCCTCCACCCTGTGTGTGTGTGTTTGTGTGTGTGAGTGTTGCTGTAACACATGTGTTGGAAGTCTGTTGAGAGTGGCAGAGGGGCGCGCTGTAGGCGTTCAGACATCTTGTTCTTAAATAAATGTATTTAACTCCAGTAACACCGTCTTCCACTGCACAGAGCTTGTTGCGTGCAGACAACCAACAAACTACGAACAAACTCACAGTGGTGTCATCGTTTGCCAACATGTCTGTGAGTAAAATGTTGTTGATGGCAGACAAATAGAAACCTGTGCACTATATGCTGTAGTTTGTGTATTTGTCCTCTTCTCTCTCATGTTTTGTAGAAGTTACTAACCTTTCCCCACTCACTCAGCTGTGATGAAATGATCCAATTATCCCTCGTCTTCCATTAGAGAGAGCATAACTCATGTAGGGTTCACTGGCTAAAAAGCTCACCATCTTCACTATGACCCCATCCACTTGACTCTTTGTCCTTTTTTTAAATGTGGTACTCAATCAAGGCACTGACATGTTGTTATCCAAGAACAATTACACATGTATGAGTGTATTAGGGTTAATATCAGTGGCCGGTACTGGTAGCAAATATTCAAAAGTCAAGTTGCAGTGCAGCAATAATAAAACTATTTCTTCTTAATTCAAGTTTAATTGCAGTTATTACTTGCAACAGTTTTAAGCAAACTTTATCATTCAAAATGTACTGTTAACTCTGTAAATTCACTAACTATAACAACCAAATTTGAAGGTCCTTCCCAGAAATATTTGTTTATTTTATCTATTTATCTAAAAAAGAATTAAAGAAATATCAGTTTACTATTGTTATTAGATTTGTTCCATTTGTTTTCAAATATCTGTATTGGTATTGGCCAAAAAATCCATTATTAGTTGGGCTCTAATGAGTATTATGAGCCTTCCCTTTCTTGTCAGGGTTGGTTCTCTCTGCAAGATTTATAAAAACATGTTAACTTAGTCTGCGTTTCCTTAAAGCTGCTATAATCAATATTTTCAAATTAACAATCGCTCAAATGACTCCATGTAACGTGAAAAGCTTCCACAGAAATCACAGATCTTTATCACCACCTCTGCTCTGTTCCCCTCAGCACCACGGAGCATTTTTCAGCTTATTGGTTTGGTTTTACGGCCCGTAACTTTACTGACCTGGTTCTCTCTCACTGCTCTCATAAACCGCGTTTCCAGCCGCAGCAGGCAGCTGTTTTCAGTGGAAAGGTTGTAAACACCTACACTACCTGCTCAGCACCAAACAGCAGACAGACACATTTAGGGACTAAGTGGTGAACATAAAGGAGCATTTAGCAGCTAAAGAGCCAGATCTTGGAGTTGGACAAGACCTAAACAGAGCTAGAAAGAGAGTGAATATTGGACTTCCATTTGTCGGGGGGACACAAACACGACTCAAAATGTTGCTCCGTATCTGCTGGATGTGTAAATAAGTAACTGTTCGCTAACTAGTTTGCTTAAAAGTTTACGATATATCAATGTTATGGTCACAGCTTGTTTCCATTGCCCCCACACAGCCAAAAATCAGTTAATGCATGTTTAATTAATTTATCTTTCCTTCTACTCTCACCCTTTAATGCGGAGTCGAGGTCACTAGCAACTTTTACATCGGTGTATGTCTGTATAAGTATAAGCGAATGGTATATTTATTGTGTGTGTTATGTGCATGGGAGACAAGCTTGTCCAAGTGATGAGATGCATTAACATGCCTGTTAGTCATGGCTCAGACAGCTGTACACATGCAGTGATGCGTTTCATATTGACTGTTTTACAACTAGACCGCAGTGTATCTGTATCTGTGAGAACAGAAAGACGGAAAGTCCCTCAAATTATATCCAAGTCTATTCGTTTTAGATAAGGCTTTTCTCCTTTCCCTATTTCTTTATTTTCTCAACCTATTAAATCTCTCTCTCTCTCTCCCACTCTCACTCTCTGCATGCCTTCACGTCTCAAACACCACTTCTCTGTCTCGCTCATCTCGCTTTCCCTTTGTATGTCACTCCTCTTTTATCCCTTCCCCCTCTTTGTCATTTGCCTCTATTTTTGCTCTGCATTCTCTCGATCTCGTCCTCCTTCACATCATCCCACTCTTCATTAATTTACCCCTCTCTCTTCTGTCCGCCCCGCATTTCTCACATTTCAACCTCCTACTACCTTTTTCTTCCTCCATTTTTCCGCTTTTACTCTTTACTGCTGGCTCCTGTAACCTCATACATAGATGGGTTCCTTCGGCGTGCTTTCTTTCTGATCTATCTCGCTATCTATCTAATATACATGGATCCCTGTGTGCCCACTCACAAAGACTGAAAGCCTAAATGGCTCAATCTGAGACCCCTGCCTGTAATTGAAGGCTTACTAAGAGCCATTTAAATCACAAAGTCAAGCATGCCTTTGCAACCAAGGGTAAATTATAGTGGAAGAGAAGAAAAGGCTTCACACACGCACACACAAACACACACACACCACATCAGCACGAGGAAGGGAGGAAGGATACTATGATGACTGAAATGGAGGCCAGGGTCTTGGTTGTCAAAACTCACCTCCATCTCCTTTCCTTCTATTTACTGTAAAACTTGTTATAATGCTTGGTTCCAGGTGATAAGCAGCGGCTGTTATATAATTTATGTTTGTTGCTTCTTTTCGTAAAATCCTTGTTTAATTGATCATTTGTGTAAAATAGCATTAGGAAGGGATCTCTTCACATCCAGTATGGACAAAAAGAACACGTACAGCAATCAATAATGGGCTTTAATGTACAAATAGGCACATAAGTATGGTTTAAAGACGTGAAAAAATGTGACCCTATAAGACCGTGCAACAGAAAACCACTACACCCAAACCTACACATGAATGTTATTATTAATATCTAGATGTAAAAGATAAACTTTCAGGTAGGTTTATTATTTTCTAATATACAGATTAAAGGGATTTAGTATTACACTTAAAGTTGGGGGACTTGCAAATGACACATTTTTAGAAGAATGCTCAAAATCAATGCACAAGAGGCCAGGTTTTCCTGACTTTTAGTGCCTTGAATGAAAAACATTGGATCCTGTATTTCCCATGATTTAATTCAATAGCATCTCTTTGTTAGACCGTCCATTCCTGATACATGCCTAGGATTATTTTCTCAG
This sequence comes from Coreoperca whiteheadi, assembly GCA_011952105.1. Lineage (NCBI taxonomy): Eukaryota > Metazoa > Chordata > Actinopteri > Centrarchiformes > Sinipercidae > Coreoperca > Coreoperca whiteheadi. Next base: position 10,988,373 of record CM022480.1, on the reverse strand, counting down.
ACTCTACACCTCCCTCCAGAAACACAGAAGACATTAAACAATGGTTTTCACAGCCTGAGTAGTGCTCCTCATGACGATCAAACTGAATTTGGTGTGTAAAATCTGTGGAGTGCCCCTTTAAAGAAAGCTCTATCTCCAATGGTGGTCTCTCTAAAAACAAAACTCTGGACATGAAACTATATGGAGATTAAAGCACACACAGTAAATGCCTAGGCTACGATTCTGGGTTTTAGAATTGTTTCTAATGCCAAAGCTGCTTTCAAACGTTAAGGCTTTAAACAGCAGATAAAGGAGCGATGTTTAGGAAAAACCATTTGGGACAACCCAGATGCAGATGATTCAGAGAGAGAGGGGATGCTATGAAGTAAGAAAGTATGTCAGTGACTGAAATAAAATTCAGCTGAAGTGGGTAGAAAAAAAAAGACGTCTCCGTCTTTTCCTTCCATTGCCCTCTGGTGGGTTTTAACACACATTCTTTGCATGACTTCTTGGTGCACTTTAACACACACACACACACACACAAAGGACACATAATACACACAATACGTTTGACAACCCAGATAGTCTAAAATGGGATACCTCATATTCAATAATTCATTAATGGAGAGAGGAACAGAAGAAAAAGATGGAATTAGTGAGAGAAAAACATAGAGGGGGCAAGAGAGAGACAAACAGTGGACTGACAGAGAGAGAGACAGAATGACAGTAATATAGAAGTAGAACATGGTTAACAAACTCTGATTTGCCTTCAGCAGTATATTTCTCACTAGTCTGTATTTTTCATAATGCCCAAAAATTCCATGAAAAGACAAAAACCAACAAAGCGTTAGTCCGTCTCTCAATAGACTTGGCTACTTTTCCTTCCCTGTCTGTGCCACTCAACCCCAAGCCTGTACGTTACCGAAGATGCCAAATTTTAAAAATGGGTCAGAAATATTGTTTCATTTTTTTAATTAAACTTAAGTAATTTACTAAAATGGCTGGGCATTGCAGTTTTAAGCAAACATTACTCAGACAGTAGCAATTTCTGCATTTGTTGAGGACTATTTTCAGCTCTGGATTAATACACATTTGATACATTAGCAAGTATTTACAGCAAGAAGACGGCGTATATGGCAGTGACTTGAAATAAACTACAGTGCCCATGTTTATCATAAAGAAGGTCTATTGGGATGTTGGTCGGTCTGTCTACCACTTTGGTCCAGACTGAAATAAATTACTGGATGGATTGCAATTTTTTAAAGACATTCATGTACCCCAGAGGATGAATCTTCGGTGACCTTTAAAACTTCCTCTGACTTCCTCGTCACCAGTGAAATGTCTCTGCCATGAAATTTGGCACAGACATTCATGTCCCCCTCAGTATGAATTGTAATCACTTTGGTGATCCCTTGACATTTCATCTAGTGCCATCTTCTCGTCAAATTTTAGCTCTACGAACTACTGTGCCTAAATATAGTCTCACAGAGCAGCTCGGCTGTAGGCTCTTAGCCGTGTTGGACAATGATGGAGGTCTATGGCACATAGGAATAAGCAATACTTGTTGGTAGGATTTGTTGACAATATTTACTCTCTCAGACACACACTCTGCTTCTTCGCTTTCATCAATTTCTGTTGCTTCACTCTTCCAAGAAAATTGTTGCATTTTTAACCTGCTTTTGGTCATTTTAACACACTTTCACACGCATACAGTGAGTGGAGCGATCTTCCTGTAAAGCCCTCTGATGTCTGAAGCTGCTTTGCATGATTCAGGAGGAGAGCCAGGGGAGACAAGACCTCTTCATCTGACTTCACATATTAGCAGCAGCCAATGTGAAGAGAGGGGGGATGAAGACAGAGCATGGAGAGAGAGAGAGAGCTGTGGGCACAGTGACCTATATATTCTGCAGAGTGAAAGATACAGTATCACGCTGTAATGTATGCACCTGCAGCTCTCCTGACCGACCTTGGATCAGATCTGGCAGACCTCCATGAGTCAGATTAGGATTGGGAAACACTGAGAAGGCATTTTGAATAATAAGACCCTTTAGATCAGAGTAGCCTATATTAGAAGTATAGGGAGCAGCTGCAGTGCTGAGAGTGTGCTGTCATTTTATCTTAAAACCAAAGTATTACAGTGAGCTCTTTTTGACTTGCTACAGGAACCAGGTTATTGATTTGCTCATGTGCAGGTGTCCACAGGAAATATCAAAGGCGAGAGTGATGTAAAATCAATATGTATATTTTGGTACAGCCTGAGAAGTATTGCCAAGGGCCAAAATAAATACTGTATTATACAGTGTAAAAACTTCAGAAATCTTTAACAGATTCCTGCATGGGACCCTTTAGAAAATATTGCAAAGCGAATTTACTTGTCATAAAGCTATGTGAAATCATTCACTTCAACATTTTCAGCCCTGGCACCACTGAAAAGAACTTTGAGTTGATGAAGGAAGACAAAATGCTAACATAAGGAAAAAATGCTAAAATGAAGCTAAATTGTCATTCAACATATATTGCTTCCTCTCAATTCCCTCAATGCTGCATTTGTGTCGTGTTAAATTAACGGCAAACCTGTGTTGTACACCTTTAGAAGTGGATCCTACCCCTCGAGTTGTTTCTTTTACCACCAATCTTGGCAATTAGGATTGAGAAAAGGAGGTTAACGACAAGCTTTAACTCCGTTTATGCCTTCTCTCCACAGTTAAGGGAGACTGCGGAGTTAATCTCATATGATACTAAGGAAATGAGTAACAATGGAATCCTCAGAGAAATATGAAACTGAAGACGAATGTGGGTCAGGAAATCACACAGCAACATCAACTTGTTTCTGCATCAAATCAGACAAAACAAGTAATTTCTGCACTTTTCATTAGGTACATTTCAAAGAGTGTGTGTCTGCTTTTGTGTGCGTTTCTGTAATCATTTTGTGTGTGCACAAGGAGTAAGACATCCCTGCAGCATGTTCTGTCCTCGCGTGAGCTTTCGCTGTAGCTTTCACGCTAGCTACTGAAATCCAGGTCACATAACACACAGTCCATAACTCATCGCTAACCTGCATATGTGATCATGTATACTGTTTAAGTGTAGGGATACAAGTGTGTGTGCATGTTTTATTGGTGTGTAGACCTCTGTCTATATATTTTCCCATGCGCAATACGTTCCTGTGGGCGTAAATGTGTGTAATGGACATACACACTGGGAAAAATCACAATGACAGCATAGGGGGAGCCTGATGCTGTGACCATATCCATGGCAACCAGACCAGGAAGACCTCTGTCAGGCACAGAGTTGCCTAAACAGGTCTGGTTATAAATGCAAAGTTGGAGATATTTAATCTCAGGTTGCATGACAATTTTCATTACTGATTAATCTGGTGATTACTCTCATTCATTGTGTCCATAAAACAATTATAATATCCACGAGTCCAAGGTGACATATTTTAGCTGCATGTTTTGCACAGACAACAGTCTGAAACTAAAAACATACAGTTAACTAATCGTATTTTACAACTTAAAGCAGCAAATCTTCACATTTGAGAAGCTGGAACCAGTGAATCATGTTTGGCATATTTGTTTTTATAAATGTCTGAAACTGTTAATTGATTATCAATATAGTTGCTAATTCATTTTCTGTCAAATAATCAGTTAATTGACTAATTGTTTCAGCTCTACGTTCATCTTATAAGATCCTTTATAGGATCTCTGTTTTATAATGATTATTACAGTCTACCGCTAGTTACACTATCAGTATGTTAATTCATTACATTATCTGAATACCATCTATTTGTTCTGTATTTATATCCAGTTCTTTGCTGACCCAGTTTCACCACAGGTTCATTAAAGTTCCATCTAATCATTTTTTATGCAGTAAGCTATACAGACTCAAAGGGAACAGTAAAACCTTGGATCATGGATGAAATATTTGTGCATGAGCCATGGTTTTACCAATCCAGTTAGATTAAGCTCTTGTTTTATCATTGATTTTGCTTTCCAACACTTATCTACGGCCATGAACTTTAGGTAGTGATTTAAAGAATGATGCAAACTAAAAAAGGAAATTAAGTGAGCTTCCTGGTCATGATGCCTGGACTCACTGGGACCTGTCACCGAGCTCAGATTGAAGGAGGAGCAGCAAGCCAGCTCCTTCACGTTGGAAGGAGGATACCTCCTGGAGGCCCCCCTTTGGAGCTATCCTGGGCACATCTAACTGGAGACCCCAGAGCAGACAGAGGAAGGATTACCTAACCTTGTATTGCCCAACCAATAAGTCAGCCAATATAGTAGCTTATTGCAGATAGCTGTATCCTTATCAGTCCATCACAAGTAAAGAAATGTCAAAGATGTGTTTAAGTTATAAACAGTGTCTGTTATATAGACAATGTCAGTTTGTCAAGAAGGGAACAGGGAGAAGACCCAAACGCAGACAGCCGAGGTAGATCAGGTGAAGCTAAAAATGATTTATTAAGGAAAGACTTACACTGGTAGACAGGCAGGCTTGAACTCAGGTAAGCAGCCCAACATAGGCGAACAAGTCCAAAAAGGGAGCAGGCTAATCCAAACACACCAACGCCCAGACTCTTGACATGAATATGAAGACAAATCTGACACTGAACAAAGGAAACACTTTTACTTAAATACACCCAGGGAGGGGCGACAACGAGACACAGGTGAAACTAATCGATACAGGTGAAAACAATCAAAGCAATCAAAGCCAGGAAGCAAAACTAAAAAACACATGAGGGAAGGAGACTATTTAAAAAAAACAGGAAATAACTAAACACATGCCCAGAAGTATTGTTGAGATTTTGGCCATTGTAAGTATTAACTTGGCCACTAAGTATTAACAGAAAGACCCACAAAGACTTGCTTTTTGACTTGCAAGTATCAAAGACTTGTCAGGCCTTTTATCCCATCAAATAAGCAACACACATCTAACCTTTCTGAAATGAGTGGCAGAGGCTGAAATTTTGCAGCTTTTTTTGCTTGGCACTTTGCAATGTAGGAAAGGTGCTGACATTGTTATATAGAAGAGGGGCTAAAATGTGGGTGAATGTGTACCATACAATGAATGAGACTACTGTAGATGGTAACCTTCTACTACAGTATAAAAAATCAAAAGATCCGTCAGCATGTAGTCACAAATGACTGACATGAGAGGACAGACTAGAAGAAGTAAAGCAACTAACATGAAGCTGCCACTCCAAACATCAACCGTACACTTAAATTAACGTTTTTGTACCCACATGATGTGGCACAGGTGAGCAGCGAACTAGAATACTGCGTGATTCATGAAAACTCACTCATGAAAAAGCATTTGTGTAGAGTAAAAATGAGTATGAATGAAGGCTTGCACATATACCCCTGGTAGTTGTGAGTGGAGCTGATTTGACACGAGGGCTTTTAGTTTTGCAGCCACAGCATTTGTAACCCAGAATTGTTAATGTAGTGAACTGGGTCAGAGTGTGTAGATTACAGAACCAGAGTGACATGGCAGCTGAGAAGAGAATATGAGAAAGGAAAGTTAGAATAAACCAAACAGCCAAATGATCTTAAATTTGAAATGTTTCCAGTTCCACCAGCAACCACGGGATGAATACTGGCCTAATTGTTTCTTCTGTTTTATTGTTTAGGCTATTAAAATGCTTCTGGAATGCTGTATGGACAGTGACAATCAAAAATGTATTTATGACCAAGATCAGGAGAATCAGGGGGAGAGCAACAGGGAGTGATGGGGAGCCTGGGACTGTTTGCATGGGTCAGATCCTGTTGTAACAGAGTAAAGCCCCCCATCCTGCTGAGTCTCTATCAAATATTCACCACCTCCTGCAGAGCTAACATTTAAACACCAACAGCTAGCAGAGAGGGAGGGCAGAGGGAGGCAGGGAGAGCTCGATGGGGGTTGGGGAGGTTAAGGACATTCATAATCCAGAGCAAAGAGAATGCCTGCTCCTATAACCCTTCCTCTATTTTGGGAAATGCCTGTCTGTCTCTGCTGTGTCCCCGAACAAGAGCAGCGAGGCAGCTACATCAAAAGACGATGCTTTTAGAGAGGCTTTTGGCCATTTTATGTCTTAAAGGCCACAAAATCATTGTACAGAAAAAGAGAAAGAAGTGTGGATGTTCTTTGGGGGTATAAAGGGAGGACTGAGACTCTTGAGTTCGAGCTAAAGAACCAAGTCTATAATTAGCCCCATCTAAACGCAGCCAACTGGAGCGCATGTGTGTGTTTGTGTGTGTGCCAAACGCATCAGACATAAAAAAAAACATTAAATCCAAAGAGCAACATGTGCATGTCCTCGCTCTGATACAGATTAGATGAGCACACGCACACACTCACATACTCATAATGAGATTTAAACATTCAATTCCATTATTTTGGCAGGGGGTGTGGTGTCAAAGGGTTGGGGCAGGCAACACTGACATCTGACATCCTGAAACGAGCATGTGCATTTGTGCTCCCATAATGCTCGCGATCTATTCTAGCTCTCCTCTGGTGGCTGAATGTGTGTCAGAGATTAATTTTGCATATGTATGAGGAGGAAGAGGAGGAGGAAAGAAGGAACTGGGGCAGGAAAGTGGAGCATCATGACCAGGAGTTTCTATTGATCCACACAAGAGAGGATAAACCTGCACAGCTGCTTCACCTTCACTCTGACCTTTATCGGAAAACTAATGCACAGTCCTGATGACACATTACAAGCAACTACTGCAGCATTTGCTCAGCATTAATCTAATGTTGACACTGTTTACCTCTCCTGACTGGTTTCAGCTAATTAAATTTGTTTTGAATCTGTACAGTGTTTTTTTCCATTTATACTGTTTGCTAAATAAATAGTCCCTTTCACATAAAAACATTTAAATTAAAATCAGATCATCACAGTTTTCATTAAAAAAACAGTGTAATTGAGGCGCCATGGTGGCAACTGTGACCAGCACCGTTCCCAGTACTAAATCAGCTGGGGACCTTTCAGGGCTGTCTGATAAGCATGGATTAATTTGAATCATCGTTCAAGAAGCCCCCAAGTCGATTCGCATTATGTCACTTGTTTTTTTGAAAGGGTCATTGTAGATAGAGCAACACAGGATAACAGCATGGCTGTAAACTTGTAAAAAGGAGACTTGTTTTAAAATTACCGAACTACAAAGGGAAGTTGGCTAAACTACTTTTGACCCGGACGCTGGTACAATCTCCTCTACTGTGATTGACGCTTCAGCTGACAGTGCTGTCAGCAGCCAAGCAGGGGAGGCGCTCTGCGGTGCGCTAGGATTGTATAAGTCAGGTATTACTAGGAAGCACACTTTTTATTTCTTTGACTATCTGATGTTTTCACATCACAGGTGACGAGCAAAGGTCTTAAAATGTCTTTATGACTTCGTGAAGGCAAATTTATGCACTGGACTATACTGTAACTAGGTGGAGTGAATATACAGTATTTCTCATAATCATAGGTAAGGTGTATTGAAGAAAAAGCATCAGTAATATCAATGTCCATATACAACAATTGATCATATTTCCAGGTCTCTTGGGTCTCAACGCAATGTAGTTCTACCTGTTATGTTTACAGTATAATAACTTTTACAAGATTGTGTAAGCTGTGAACGGTGAATTTGTTTGTAGTAAATGGAGGGTCCCAAAGAGGCCTTTACTTGATAATATGCTACAGGTAAACATGAGCAGTGTAAGCGTGTATATGTGTATGTGTGTGTGTGTACATTTCTTACCTCTCCATAGTCAGTTGTGACGACAAGGGTTCCATCTCCACATGAGTTGACTGTGGCAGGAACCAGCTGCTCCTTCTCTCTGACCCAAACACGGGCCCCCTGAATCACAGAAACACACAAAGACTGAAGTTAAGCAGTGCAACCAGTATGGGGGGGAAAAAAGGAGTATTTGGTTACGTAAAGTAATGAACCCCCTGGCAACCAGAGTGGAGGTCTTCAGCTCAGTGCGCTCTTATTTAGAAAAGGTACAAGGGTTTTGGGTACACAGGAAGTAGTTTCGGCAGAGCTACTAGTCTATTGTTTACGGTTGACTGTTGGTAGATTTATAGTGGTGCTTGGCAATAAAACACCATGAGAAGCCAGCTCTACAAGTGTGTCAAATTGAATCGCTAATGCACAACACGACAACCAACAGTATCCGTGGACAGCAGCCAAGCACACACATCTTACAGTAACAGAGTTTAAAATACAGAGCTTTAAGATTTAAACTGATAAGTTTGCCACTGATATAATGATTCTGTATGATAATACCATCTTGTTAGCCAGCTAACCGTAGAAACCTCTGGAATAAACTCTCTTGTGTCAAGTGAGAATGCACGAGTTATCCGATTACTGTAAAAGAAAATAACACTTAAGATAAAAGCAAAGAACAGCACAATGTCAAGAAAAGTGTTGTTAACAGAGTAAATTATTTTATGTATTGGTACAGTAAAAAACGTGTTTGCGTTAAGCTGCCAGTATGTTTCTTCAGCAGTGCTTGTCAGATGGTTGAAAAGCATCCGAAAACCCCCTCCCTCCACAATTTTCTGACTTGGGATTTGGAGAGGCTGTGTATGACCATTTCTGTAACTTTCTGACATTCACACCCGCTTCACGCTGTGATGAGAAAGCTGCGTGGTGGTGAGAAAGTAAGCTGGGTTTGAATTTCTCTCGCTGACTCTATTTTCATTCTTGACACAATTATTTCTGTCACTTTTCACGTGAACAACCAAGTGCAACACTATGAATGACTTTAAGGAGACACTGTCTGAGAATGTGTACTGTTAAGATATTATGTCGTCCTCCTCTCTTTTACAGCTGGCTTTTCACCATCCCTTCCAGTGTGGCCATTTGGAATAAACTATAAACACAACATGTCATACAAACTAGTTCGAGCATAACACGACCTTTGACTTACGTTAGTTTAATCACGTCTGTATGTTGTATGTATGATGAGTGTGCATGGGTGCACAGACAGATGTCACAGATGTGGTAAATGAGAGGCAAAGACAGTAACATCTGGGCTTTCCACCAAGGAGAACTAACAATGCTTGAAATCTGTGTGTGTTTGTGTGTGTGTGTGTGGGGGGGGTGACGACTCAGGTTCAGAGGAAGGGTGCCCTTCCTAGACCTTTCCACATAGACAAAGGTCTCTTTCACACAGTCACTGACCTCTGACATTCAACCCTTAAAAGGGGGCACAGCATAACAGAGGAGGGAGAGGGGTAGGGACAGAAAAGGAAACAAGAGAGGAAGACGAAGAGGAGGCAGTCAACTGGGCCACTGAAGTGAACTATAGTTTTCAAATGTACAAAAGCATGAGGGTTTTAGTTTGGTTTAGTTACTGTTTTATTTTGAAATATTCTCCATCCCTCACTTGTCTTCTAGTTTTGCTTCCTGTCCTTGATTGCTTTGTGTATTTTCATCTGTGTTGATTGGTTTCACCTGTGTCCTGTTATCCTGCTCTCACCTGTGTAGGTCAGTCCGTACTGTCAGGATTATGTTGGCAATCAGGAAACAGGGAAAGGACACAGAGGTAGAGAGAAGTGGCAGGATGATGACTTGAGTGGTGATTTATTATAGGCAGGCAGACAGATAAACAGGCAGGCATAGTTCATTGTTGCTGTGTTGGTTATGACTGCCTGTTTGGTTTTTGATTTATGCCTGTTTGCCAATATAATTCTGACAGTATGAACTGACCTACAGAGGTGAGAGCAGGATAACAGCACGCATGTGAAACCAATCAACACAGGTGAAAATACTCAAAGCAATCAAGGACAGGAAGCAAAACTAATTGACACATGAGGGCAGGAGACTATTTCAAAATAAAACAGGAAATAACGAAACACAAACCCAAAACCATGACAAATTATCCGGAGCTGAAATTTATCAATTCAAAGATCTACATCTGTCAGATGACTTTAAATGCAGTTTATTTTTAAAAGGGAAAGTGGCTGGTAGCTAGAACGGATAGTAAATGATGTGAGAGATTTCATGTTCTTTTTATAAAAACAAAAACATGCATGTCTTTGGACGGTGGGAGAAAGCTGGAGAACCCAACACAGGGAACCCACAATCTCCTTTTTGGGAGGCAGGAGCTCTAGCCGCTCTGCCACCGTGCACCCCCAGAATAATACTGTATGTATAATTATACATTATACATTACATTTTGTTAACGAGCACCTCTCATTATGCAGAACATATTTTATCATTATAGAAACAATTCCAGCAAAAAATGCCAAACATTCCCAGGTTTCTTCCAAATTGTAAGATTTGCTGTTTTATATCATGGTAAATAGAATATTTGGGCTTTATTCTACTTACCTTCTCTGTTACATTATGTTGTTTATAGTAAAGTCTTGTGCAGTCAGTCTCACCTCCTTTCAGGTTTTGAGTGCACAAGTTTCACAATAATGTGTGCCGATGTGTTTCTGCTTTTATAATCTGAGCAGTGGTGAGATGGTGTTTGTGCCCTGAAAAGACTCTGTGGGACACCAGATGTGTGCATCTGAATGAACTGAGCAGCAGAGGAGGGGTGGGAATGAATAGTTTTTGCAACAGATGGTCCCTCGCCCCCAAGCATTCCCTGACAACTGTTATCGCTTTCATTTTCCTTCCTGCTCTCTCTTCTTTGGTCTTTTTTTTCCTCTTTTTCTTGCAATCCATATCAATCTGACACACATACACACAGATGAGAATAGACAACTAGTCATGCCCCAGGCTATGGAGTTAACCATGCAGAAATCATTCACACACACATACAGTATACTATATATACACACTGTTGGGTAGCTGTAGGTAAGGCTTAGGGGGAAGAATGTCTGAATGCTTTTGGATACAGAGTTCAACACTGCTGGCTTTTGTCAAACATAAACTCTTATATCAGTGGCAGAGGAAAAAATTGAGATATAAACAAAAATACACATCATTGTGCTGTTCCATCCTTATGAGGACCTTGCAATAACTACATTCTAACCTCAATTCTGAGTTCCACAAGCCTTAACATGCCTTAAGCATTTCACTAAAATAATTTTCTATACAAAATAACATATTCAATTTTTGCTTTACAAAAAGAGCAAGGACTCATGTGACTTCATATTGAATCATATTTTTAGGAAAATCAGATGCTTAGGTCTGTGAGTCGAATGTCATGGTAAAGCACAAGTGGAACAAACAGGGGCTAATCTGTGACATGCTAAAACCTTGTGCCACAGTACACAAGTAAAGAAGAGTCAAAGTCAGGGAAGAGACTCAGTAATATCAGTTAGACAGCAATAGCTTTCTAATCATTAGCCACCAGAAGCTACTGGTCAAGCCAGACCAGCTGCAGCTGTAAAATCCTTGATTGTATTCAACTGAGCAAGGGAGAGATTTCTGGCTTAAGAATTCATCTTTTTATTTGTAAGAGAAATGTTTCTTCTTTCAAAAGTTACATAGGCTCACTTTAAAATATGAAAAATACACAAAAAATACAATCATTTCTATAGAAACACTCTTCCAAAAGACACTACCACACACTAAATGGGATATAATTAGGTTTATTTGTAGTATTTACAGCAGTCTAACTCAGTGCCACTCACCCATGCTAGCTGCATGACTGTGGATGGCAATGTCAGTCTGTCAGTCCACCACTTTGGTCCAGACTGAAATATCTCAACAACTATTGAATGGATTGCTATATATTCATGGTCCCCAGAGGAAGAATCCTAAAGACTTTGTTGATCCCCTGACCTTTCCTGTAGTGCCACCATGAGCTTGAACTTTATATTTAATGGTGAAATGGATGGAAATGGACTATTGGATCGATTTCCATGAATTTCTGTAGACACATTCATGATCTTCTGAGGATTAACTGTAGTAACTTGATGATCACCTGACTTTTCCTGTCCAAATTATGACCAAATACCTGCAAAACTAATGCCATTCCCATCAGCCTCAGCTGTTTTTTTCTGTTTAGTGCTAATTAGCAAATGTCAGCATGCTAACACGCTAAACTAATATGGTGAACATGGTAAACATACAGCCCCACAGCCTGTAGACTCTGTACCACATCAACAAATCAGTGAATATCTTTATTGTATCACTCCAATCTTTGCATGAACAAGCCTTATACATCTAGATATTACTCTGACAACTGAAAAATTCAAGAGCCTCCAGTGCTCTCGCTCTGTTGTTCTCTCCTCAGAAACTCTATATATAGCTCCCTCATCGCTCCTCTAGATCCTCTCCCATTCAGTCAGCCTCTCTCGTCCCTAACTCCAGCTCGTTGCCTGTCAGATGCCAGCACACAGAGCCATTGTAATGATGGTGGTGCCGTGACTTGACCTGATGACCACCCAGGCCTAAGGCTCATGCTCACAGTTCACCAGTACTTCACTGTATCCTGTTTTAACTGATTAAATGACCTCTGACCCCACTTAAATCTCTAATACTGGACCTTTAACACTAGTCCTGAAGCACAATCATGCACCTAAACAAATAGGCTCTTTTTTCTCCTTTTGATCTCCATAAACCAGAATATAATGCATGTTTTTTCTTTCTGTCTCGCTCTCTATCTGTCTTCTCTCTAAGTAAATTGTTCTCCAGTCCTAGATCGATGTACTTTGCCTCAGCCATGTACTAACTCTCTGGGGCAAAAGCAGAGGGGAGGGGAGACAGAGCTTTATAAATTACCAGCCAGCATTACAAGCTACACCCACAAACACCTTCATACTCCTCCTCCTCCTCCCCTTCTTTGTGTCCTCCTCCCCTCCCCCTGTCTATTACTGGCCCAGACAGACAGGAATGGCCATGCATGACAACAAACTCCAGTGCTTTCGGTGTGCTGAAAACTACATGTATGGTGAAATGGCAGATTTAGCAAAGGTGCTTCCACACATCTCTCCCTCTGTTCCACGCAATCCTGCTACATGAAATTCAAACCAAACCGCAGTCAAACCCGGGCCTCCAGCTTCATCCATCACCTTTTCGTCAAGCACCATTAAACCTCAGCCAACTTCAATTGTCACTTTAGCATCAAACATGACCCCTGAATTCATATCTCACACCATGCTCTCTAACCAACAGGAGCTTAAAGAGTACCAAAACATCCTGCCCATAGAATGCTATTTGATTTATTTCTTTGACCAAATAATTGGTGCTTCTGTAACAGTAATTTAATTTAAAGTCATTTCAAGCAAGCTATACATTAGAGTATTGTTATTTCTTTTTTACTCAGACATGATTCTATTCTGCTCCTGATTGGAAACATTAAATGCATGAATGAGGCAAGAAACAGACCAGAATCATGGCTCATATAGGCCTAACCTATATTTCAAATAGTAGAATCTGAAAAAAAAAAAGAATCTTCGGATTCTTAGTGGATGATTATCAAACTAAAACCTCATGCTGACAGCTAAAATTGTGAGATGTAGTTTGGTTTGCAGGATTGCCGAACAGCAACATTTGAAATGTAATAAATAACCAAATTAACATTGGGTTCGCTTATTGTTTGTCTTCTTTGTTTGATTTTCTGACAACATTGATTCTGAATGTTGGCCCTCAAATATTGGTTGTTAGAACATCCTTGATAGTCCCAACAAAGACAGACCCTTCTTGAAGAGCAGGACTTTTACAAAGAAATAAGGGAAAGGGCATATTCAGTGTGAAGGATTGTCTATTTAAAGCCATTTCAATAAAAGTTATTACACTTTTATATTGTAATAGCATTAACAGAACTCCCTGGAAGGTAGGAAATCTAGAACTTATGAATATATGATTTGTAATTGATGGATTAATTATCCAGGGAAGGTTGGAAGGGTTGATTGTATCAAGAAGAAAAATTGGAGAACTATTAAGAAAATCCCAACCATCTAATAATCTTTCATTATTGAACAGACAAAAGAGAACATCCCTAGAGCATTTGGCCCAGACGCCTGAACAGCTGTGTGTGTGTGTGTGTGTCTGATAAAGGCCTTGTTTCTGCTCAGGCGATCACATGGACGGCCATGCCACTTTATTGAGGCATCACCCTGGAGACAGTCTCTCATGAAGGACCCCTCCCTCTGAGACACGCTTATGCCCCAACAAAACACAGACTCAAACATATGATTAATGTGTGCAGGCATACACACATTTTTAACTTCAAACTTCTCATTCAACATTCACTCATGACACTCAACTGAGCATCAATACACTTGTTACAAAAAACACGCACAAACACAACAGTCACTCTGAGTCAAGACGTGATCCAGTACAGTGGTTAATACGATCTCAGATATTCACATAAGCCTTTTGTAAGTAACTCTAATAGTTGAGATATTTCAGTTTGGACCAAAGTGGTGGACTGAGCAACAATGCCATCCCTAGAGCCACATGGCTAGCGTGCTAAAAAGAAAAGAAGAAATAAAGGTGAAAGGAAAAAGGACAAGACAAAAGTAAATAAAAAGAATGGAGGAAGGGGACACAAATGAATGACAGGACAGAGACAGAAGGAGAGAAAAGGAGTGACTCAGGAACAGAAACATATTTGACAACGTGGCTGTAATCGACTGACAGGAGGACAGAGGAGAGGAGACAAACACGACAGAGAAACGGGGGGAGAGAGGGACAATGGTGATGATAGTAGGGAATAGACAAAAGCTTGAAAATGGGACCAAAAGATAAAAGTAGAGGGAGACACAGAATGAAAGAAATGAGACACAGATGAATAAATGATGAGAGAAACAGCTGACCTGTCAGCAGCTAATGGAACAACGCTAAAGACCAGCATGGAGGTGGGAGGATGCAGTAGGATCTCTGGAGACTAAAGGTCAGGGTTGCATTTAGAGATGACTTCGTGTTTGTCTGTCTCTCTGTCTAGCTGCTTTAGCAAACTCATTAGCTACAGTTACTTCTACTACAATGTCGCAGCACCTGATACACATCCAAGACTCTTACAGGAGAGTGGATGTGGGTGTGGTTGTAAGTGCTTATGTGAGTTAATTGGGCGAGGAGGGGAGGGTCCTCTGTCCAATATGGTTCTTGTCAACCCTGGATGGAGGGCTAGTTTCTGTAATTTATGTTATTTTGTGCCTTCAAATGGAGCTGATGTGATAGCTTCAAGTTAATGAGTTATACTGTAATGTTTGTTGACATTTTTAGAATTAAAAATTAATTTCTAACAGTTTACTGTTGTGAGGTCTTCTTGTAATAAAGCTAATAAAAAAGAAAAAAAATCAATCACATATTTTTGAAAAGGGAAGTGACATAGCTGGTTTATGTTCTCAAAACATAAACCAGTTAAATGCCAGGCATGATGTGTACTTACTTCTCATGTTAAATATACAACCTCACAAGTTACATTTAAAGGCAGCGTTACTGTGGTTTCAGAACAAAGAGGAAACAGTTTGCGCGAGGTACAGTGCAAAATGAAGAGGAGCCCAAGATCCCAAAAAGCAGCTAGCACTAGGATACTACTGGTTACATCAAAATGTAAATGATCACAATATTAATATTCTAAACTTGTATCTCCATTCTCTCTTATATTTTCTTCAATGCTTGAGATTTTTCAAGAAGTGCCAGTAGAATTGAAGAGTAGTTAGATAACTCCCGGAAATTCAGAGATGCACAAAATTTACTTTTCCATCATTCTTCTCTACAGTGAAATTGTTGTCATAACTTCCACCCCCCTGTCAATGGCAGAATCCCTTTGGAGAGTGCAGCCCTTCTCTCTATAGGATATACTGGCCTTTCATGCACAATGTCGAACTTGCACTTTTGGTGTGAAAGCCCTGTTGGAAGCATTGGCTGTCACGGCGGCTACCATGTATGAAGCAAGTGAATTTGTGAACGTGTGTGTTAAAGCGACTCGCTGCTTGCGCCGTTTTTTTCTAACATAACTGTGATAAAGCTCTCTGATCCATCTCCTCTAGTGCAGCGCGGGCTGTGTCATGGACATAAACTGTGTCAGTAATAGTCCATTAAAGGTGATACAATACAATCAGGACAGCAAGGCTTTCAGCAGATTATGGTGGCTGGAAGGAGAACAACAACATGTGTTTATGTGTGCGGGTGTGTGTCAGTGTGTGTGGGTGTGGGCGGGTGTCACCTGTCCTTTATGAATCCCATCTGTCAGTGAAAGAGATTACAGTTGAGATTCAACACTGTGGGTGTTAAAAAAAACATCTGTGGGCAAAAGGAAACGTGCACAAAGTCACGAATGAAATGTTTCAGTTCATTAGATTGCCCAATATGCTGTTAGAAATTTTTGAGTCAATATATCATAAACAGAATATTATATCCTCAAGCGTATAATTATATTTTATTTAAAGGTCTTATAGGATGGCTAACTACGATTTTTGCACTTTTAAATTGTTATCTCTTGTTTCGTTTTTTCATGACTCTACTTAGGAACAGCAGACTAATATTCATTTTGAGGACCCTTTACCATAAAAATTCAAAGAAAAATCTACTCATAGATGTGGTTCTATTCTTGCATATCATCAATCTGTATTGTTTTCATGTATTCTAGGATTTTGTGACTAAGTTCTGTAACTAACTTTTGTTTTGTTTTTGTTGCCTTAAACCTGCCTCATCACCGCTTTTACATCAGTAAGAAATTTCCCACCTTTTCCAGAATGCCTTTTAAAAACTGATACAGTAATTTTCCCTGAATTTGCACCATTAGCTGAGTGCTGCATGTAGGTGAAGGTAGTAACGGGCCAGCTACAGAAATTGTGATAGCAGAGCAAGTTTTTCCAGTCGCAAAAAACAAGCTGCACCTGTTAGTCAATGTGTGTCTTATGGCCGAATTGCATCGAAGTCTACAGGGGAAACAAAGGTACCCAAGAAATGAGTACCTCTACTTCTTCTACAGTGGATTTCTTCCTGAACCATCTCACTGTAAGACTGTCAAACTTCATTGTAGCCCCATTCGAAGCCTCAGCACGCCACACATTACTGTGATTTGGTCACATAGTGTTCCCTATGCAAACCGTTAGGAGAAAAGTCAAAAAGGTTTATTTCTATCTAGCAGTGGGTTTCATCTTCAAAGGTGTTTTTGTGATCATATGTCTACTTTCTGCCCAGAATTATAAAATGTTTGCCTGCAGCAAAACCAATCCTACATTTCCACAGCATAAAACCAGCTCCTGGCTAACAGGTAAAAAGGTTCTGACTTCTCCCCTAAGGTTTGCATAGAGAACGCTATAGAGAAACCAAAGCTTCTCATGTGATGTTTTAGATCGCTAAAATACTTCTGGAAATTGTCTAATCATGTCACATCATCTACAGTTCTAAGAAAATACTGTTCAAACAAGAGCAGACACCCATTCAATTTATAAATGAATATCTTTGCGTTTTGGACTGTTGGTTGGACAAAACAAGACATATTTTAAGAAGTCCATATGGACTCTGGGAAATCATAATAGGCTCTTTTTTTAAACTATTTTCTGACATTTTATAGACAAAACAATTTGTCTTTAAAATGTCTTTAATGAAAATAATCGTTAGTTGCAACCCTAGCTGTGTACGTGCCATATATGAACAGAATTAAATGTCTTTACTTTAACCCTCATGATTCCATGACCTAAACCTTCGAAAACCACCAAAATGTTCTCTTCTATCTATCCTTATGAGAACATTTAACTAATGTGGCACACACACCCACACACAGAGACGCCATCAGGTCAAAGCTCGCTCACAAAGAGCTACTGTAGATACAGAGGTGCCAAGAGTTTTAAGTGCACAAGGGCATCATGTTCCCTGTTTGGCTGCTTTACTGTTATTCTGGAATATCTGAAGCTTTAGACAGATAACCTTTTAACCTGTCCTGAATTCCAAAACAAACACATGAATGATTTATCCAAAGTAAACCAGAGCAGAGTATACTGCTAAATTACAAACAGGGATAAAAGCAGCAGATAGAAACAGCTGTTAATGTTATTTTGGTGTGTGTGTGTGTGTGTGTGTGTGTGTGTGTGTGTGTGTATTTTTACAGTGCAAATCCTCTTTGAGAGGCCAGTTTTGAGCAGTCTGCTAATTATCACATTCTCTCTCATCTTGGATTAAAGTACAGTCACACACCCCCACAGCCATCGACACCCATGGCAACAAGACTCCACGGCAACAGTGTGGAAACAGGGCACCATGGAAACAGCATCTCTCCTCCCAGCATTGGTGGGAGATGGTGTTCAGGTAAAGTGGATTTTGGGATATAATGTAACCTACTTTATCATTTTATTTTATCTTATCTTATTTTGATTTTATTTTATTTTATTTAATGTACTATTTTTTATTTATTTGTATGTATTCATTTATTGTGGATTTTTTTTAAACTTCAGGTGAATTTTCTGATTTGTAATTTCAGTCTATATACATACAATTTACTTGACATCACAACACATTCATATTTCAGCATGTTGATGCAAATTTATGACATGCATTTCATGATACAGTATAATTTCTTTACTCATATTGTAGTTTTCAATAAATAACTTGTCTGAATCCCATATAACTTTAATAATATGACTAGAGCTAAAACAATCAATCTATTAATCAAAGAAAAAAACTGTTTGATGATCAATTAATCATGTAAGTAATATTTTCTAACAAAAATGACAAACATTCATTCGTTCCAGATTTTCAATTGTCAAGATTTTATCATTTAATCTGAATATTTGGAGGTTTTGGACTGTTGGTTAGACAAAACAAGACATTTAAAGACATCCACTTGGACTTTAGGAAATTGTGCTTGACATTTCATATATTTCAATAATGAAAATACTCCTGCCCACAGTCCGGTGCAAGTCTGAAAATTCTAAGAAGTCATGCTTTAACTCAGGAAAGACAAATCAGAAGTGACCCACATCAAGAAATTAAATATCATGCAGTGTACTAAAAATAAATAGTCTAAGTTAAATGTATTGTTATCAAATTCATTTTAACAATTTATCGTGATATATCGTGTCGTATGTCCAAGTTCCATCACAGCCCTTTTAAGAAAAGAGTAAGATTCTGGTAGATGTTGTTTTATTCACACTGTAAAATAGCTTTAATGTGGTTTGACTGAAGCGGAGCTGTAGTCTCACACCTACACATGCAGAACAAGCAGCAGAGTGAGACGGGGAAAAGGGGAGGACAGGAAAGACAGGGCTGCCAGGAGGAGGGAGACTGGCAGAGCAGCACCAAAAGTGGTTGGTTGACTGAGATGGAGAAGCACCAAGCGAGTGGCCGCAGGGGAAGAGAGAGCGTCAGAGGAAAGGGAAAAGAGGAGAGAGAGGCAGAGAGAAGCAAAGCTGATGCAGCTCCTGAGCAGAACAAATGTGTTTGGAGCTGCTGAATATAGGTCACACATCTCTGGTGACTGTTCCCTTCCCTCCACTGAACCAGCTTCCTGCAGTATGCACTTCATATGAAATCCTGCATAATTTGGACCTCAGTCTATGGACACAGGCTCTGCTAAATTTAACCCTAAGCTTGTCAAAATGCATCGCACAAAAGACAGAATTTTTGCTGCAATTAGAAGACACCTTCTATAGTTTGTCCATGTGCTAACAGCCACACAAGAATCCATCCAGATAATTAATTTTTACTGCAGAGCAAGTTCTTTGCATGAAAAATCAACCTCAGCGTGAGAAAGCTTCATTGCTCTAAAACTATTCTCTGTAGGGTATGTAGTGGCCACTCAACAAATTGCAGAGTAGTAAATTATTCTTTACAGCCTGTTCAGTTACACAGACTGAGGAAAACGACAGCGCAAAGAAGAGAAAGACAGAACAAGAGGAGAGGACTGTTGACTGGGCAAAGACTGGACAGAAAGTGAGGCTATAAACAGATAACAGATATGATACAGCAACAATGACAGCAGGCTTGAGTTAATGTGTCAAAGCTGTCCTTTCCACATTCACACGTGTTTGTCTCTTGGTTATCGCTTCATGGTGGCTTTGCACCTGTAATCCAGCCTTGACCTATCGCACACACACTGACACAAACACAAAATTTCACCCCTGAGACCAAATGTCATCCATCTTGCTCAGACACACACATACTGAAATTAAGGGTGTTGAGAGGACAGAGTACCTTGGTGCTTCTGTGAGAACTACATTACACTGTAGCCTACTGCTGGGAGGTTAGTAGTTTCCTGTATAAAAGCAGCTTCTTGTGATAAATGCACTTCAGATTCAAAAGGAGGTCCTCCAT
The DNA here is from genome assembly GCA_011952105.1 of Coreoperca whiteheadi. Lineage (NCBI taxonomy): Eukaryota > Metazoa > Chordata > Actinopteri > Centrarchiformes > Sinipercidae > Coreoperca > Coreoperca whiteheadi. The sequence continues at coordinate 10,968,253 of CM022480.1, read as the reverse complement.
ATAGTATGAGGAAATAAGAAAAATAGGAAGTACATTTGTTTTTTTAAATAACCTCTGTTTTGTTTGTTCTATATGTTATATGTTTTTGTGCCTATTTTACCAAAGACAATTTTCCAGCCTGGTGAACAGTTAAGTTTGATGCTATTATATTATATTGAGAAAACAATTTCACCACATGGTCCATATGCTATGCTGGAGCTTTCGATCACATCCCATGATCTTCATCAGCAGATGGAGTTTGCCCAATTGTCATGGAACTGTAGATGTTTTACATTTACATTTTCTCTGAGCATTTTCTCACCAATTCTATTGTCAATTGTATTATTTTCTAAAGTAAAGAAAAGTACTTACAATGTAATACTAAGTTTGGGTAATGCTTTAGATTTGACTGTAAATCAGCTAACAATATAGGGGAAAAAGAGCTGACGTTTGGACACCAAGATACTAGCTGTTCTTAAGTTCAAAGTAAGCTTGGTTACAATCCAAGTGTTTGAGTAGAGATTTACGCATCACTAAATTAAAACAGGTCACGTAAACTAGTTTTCATGTGGATATTAGTTGTTACTAAATATTGACACTCAGTGACTACTACCTACAGTAACTGAACCAACCAAAGACTGTATATAAAGATGGACGACATGGCAGCTCGCCAAAAGTGAAGCCAAAACATTTCGATCGCCCCCTGGTGGCTGGCTGCAGTATAGGTCATAAACCCCGCCCCCTCCATATTAGTGGATGGGACATGAGCCAAACTCAAACTAAAAAGTACAGGTCAAATACATTTTCCCCAAAGGTTTCTGTCACTTTAGGTAGTTCTTTTCACGCTGATGTGTGTTCAAGTTTTCGTTTTTCAGATAAGTTTGGTTTTAATTAGTTATTTGATGCTATAAAATGTCACGATAAATAAAACAAAGTAGGCTATTATTTACAAAGGATTTTTCAAAATGTTTACATCATTTGCCCCAGAAACACTGTGATCTTTGGAAGTTATGCTAGCTTGTGGTGCTCCAGTCACTTCCTGTTTACGTAAGCCTCTGATTTTACACATTACTAAAGTCTTTAAAGTTAGCTTTAAAGACATTCCTTAGGTTATAGCACTGCAAGTTTTAATGGCTCAAACTAGTGATTCAATAAATCACTGAATCTACTAGTAGTGTCTAAGAGTTTATAAGGACATGCAATCTTAATAATGGGTTTATGAATAGCTGGTACAACCCATTCCAGGCATAGTTGAAATGTTGGTAGGCTAAATCTACTCCTCGGCTCTGAGTGTAGCTTTATATGTCTGTGTTTTTCTTCAATAATAGATCTAGTTACTTTGATAGGCAACAAGAGATTACCCAAACATTGCAATCTGCTAATTTACAGTAGCCTACATGAAGATTAGACTACTTTTTTGCCATTGTTCAGGAAATTTATGCTAGGATCACAATCAGTTTTTTGTTTAGCAATATTTTTATGTCCCTTTAGGTTTATCATTGTCACTTCTAATCTATCCCCAGTAGTATCCTCTAACTTTTCACGTGCATGTTGTTTTTCAGCTGCCCTAACCAGAAAAAAGATTGATTTTTGTTTGTATTTAGAGCACATAATGTCACTACAACTACCATATTCCACTACTAACCAATCCAGTTTGAATATGAGGGGATTATACAGTAGTCTACTGCCACCTGACATTTCATGCTTGGCTGGTCAGCCAGCTATCATGTTTTCTGCCTGGGTTGAGAGAGAGAGGTCAGCTGTTCACTCTTTCTGGTTTAAGGGCTAGAGACAAGTGGAGGAATGCAGGGATGGAGAAGATTGGGGGACGGAGCGATGAAGATAGAGGAATGAAACTAAGTGGATGTTGGACAGACACCTCCCAGGAGGATTGATTAGGCTGCTTAGTGCCCCAACTGCATGGAGTCATGTTTCTGGGTATCAGATATGCAGCTTGTGCAGGACTGCAGGCCTGAACATCATAACTCAATAAGTCACTCCATTTTCAAGTCTCACATATGCTTTCAGAGTATATGTGCTGTGTGGGGCTGCAGGGTTGGTGATGTGGTGGACTGTTAATCAATGCTATGATCAATATATTACAGACGGACCGATGGGAAATGGAGCAGGAGAGATGGTTGCTGCATGATCATCCGAACAGTTGTCATGTTTATGACATGCAGCCATTTACCTTTTATTTATTTAATGTTAATTTGAAACATTATTATTATAGGATTCAGTGGATCACACCTCTGTATTCCCTTGGACACCACTGCTAACCACGGCCCTGGTACCCACGATTATAGCTACCCACACAGCCCCTCACACACACTAATAAATGGCATGACATCACTGCCAATGTGAGAGGCATTTAAACCCATATCAGATTAACTTAAGAGGGGGGAGATTAAGTAGCTTGGAAAGGACGGATACTGGCATCAAAGTCAGCGTGCAAGACGGCGTTTCATGAGATTGTGTAGATGGGTGTTGTGTGTGCATGTGCCATTGAATGGCATGTGTGGACCAAAACACAAATTAAATGAAGGGAGGAAAAAGAGGTAAGAGGCTTGCATCCCCTGAGAGGGGTGATAGTCCACAATGAAGACCCTAAATGGAGGGAAGAAGGAATGGAAATATGGAAATATGGAAATATGAGAGGTCAATTGAAGGGAAAGCTCAGATACCACTCTAGATCTGAATGGAAGAACCACCAGGCTTGGTTTTACAAGCATGAGAATGGTTTTTCAAATAAATCCCAGGAAGATGGAAGTGAAAGATGAGTTTTTGCCCAGGAGGCAGTAGTGGAATGAGCAGTAGTCTGAATTAAATACCACTGATTTACCTAATATTCAATTATATACCAATCTCCCTCCTATCTCACCTATTCCACCCACACAAACATAAATATCCCTCATCCTTTTCCTCCTCTCTTCCACTTTTCAGATAGCCACCCCTCCTCCTCCTCCACCACCTCCTCAATTCCCCGCGTACCGACCCATACCCACCCATGGATCCCCGCATCCCATTCACAGCGCATTAATAAGCACATAAAGGGTCTCTTAACAGCAACATGATGTGGGAGGGAGGGCTGTTGCTTTATGCCAACACGCTCTACCCGCCGTTAACAGATTGGCTTTAATCCGAGAGCCAGCTTTATGGATGCAAAAGCCCGTGTCAGCTCTCGTTGGGCCAATTTGTCTGAGGCTCGGCTCTGAATTAATTCACCAAGCCGACAACCAGGCCCCGAAGCTCCGCAGTGATAATAAAATAAACGGGGTGTTTATTTTTAATCGATAGGATATATACATGTAGTTAGGGCACAGGCCTATTGCTTACGGGTTTTGTTGGGAACGGTGAGGAATGGTTCCAGTCGACGGAAGCAAAGTAACACCTGCCGTAACCAAACCCGACGTGTATCAAAGGAAAAACCAAAAAAGCATCTTGCACCACAGGTCGTGCATCGGTGCAAATGTATGCTGTATCACACCGTGAACGCTTAATCTGTTATTAATGTTTAGCTCGATAACAGTGACACATATTCTCCATGGCTTACCTCTGTAAAAAACGCCTCCATCCTCCCTACTCCTCCCAGACGACGCGCGCCCGGCCCCGCAGAGCGCAGACACCGGCTCCGTTCTCCGGTGCGCAAATCTCGCCAACGGAAGGATGACCGTGTTTGTCAGGATTGGGGAAAGGTAGCGGTGCTTCTATGTCGGTGTTTCCCATTCACCGAGCGTTTGTCGTCATCTCCGAAATGGCTCAAATGTTCAAAGACACCTCAAAAGCGTCCGCGCCCTATGCGCAAACAGCCACATGAGGAAAAATCCAAGGAGGCTGTAATGAAAAATTAAAAATGTCCACACCAGGGATCCGTCGGAGGAGCACTAATTGAAGCGCCCCGGTTTTCCAGACCTGCCTCGTTTCAGTGTTCCAGTGTATTTGTGAGTGTGAGTGTGAGTGTGTGTGTGTGTGTGTGGATGTGCGGATGTGTGCGTGTAGCTGTGTGTGAGGCTGTGGCTATAGTGCGTGGGGTTGAGAGATAGGACCAGTCCGGGGGCAAAATCAGCTTGACGTTGCCCACCGCACACACCGACGGGGCGGTGCAGACACAGCCTCCTCCGTTAGAAAATACACACATTCAGCTCTCTCTCTCTCTCTCACACACACACACACACACACACAGAGAGAGAGAGAGAGCGAGAGCAGATGTAGGGTCGTATAGGTCTAAAGTTTTGTTGTTGTGGTCAACACTGGACCAACAGCTGGATTTTCTCTACTCTAATCAGAAAAAGTGCCCAGTGTTTGTGTTGTCTGGACCAACAGAGAGGGGAAACAAGTTGTTTTGTTTGGTGACTACCAGAACAGATGAGAGAGCCTCTGTCCCACTTGGCCCAATTACAGGTGTTGATCCTGAAATGAACCAGATTGTCCAACAGCAGCACCAGCATGTTTGAGTTCACACAGCAGGGGAAAAAAGGAGGGAAAGATGATTTATGCAAAAGGAAAATAAGGAAAGTAAGATAGCTATCTCTCTTCACTTCATCTTCCTGCTAAAGGGCACTTGAGACAAACGCCATTTATTAACCAATTATTAACACTTACAAATGCAGACTCTCACCCTCTGTTAATGACTTACATCTATAACTGCATACTTGAGCTTTTTTTTGCCCTTTATTAATTAGTTATTAGCATAAATAAACTGCAGATCTGATGGCCTTCTACCCTTCATTAATGACTATGCCTTGACTTTGTGAATGACCCAGAAGGAGTTTTTATTATACTTATAACTGATCTGTAAAACATTTGTGATCCATTCATTAAAAAATAAAGTAATTTTTTACAACTTATACACTCTTTACAAGGTGAGGTGGTACAGCTAGTATTTCCCTATGTGCCTACTTTTGCATTTACATTTTACTGTAGAAATGATGAAAACAGAGGAAGAAATCTCCCTATCTCTGAATGAAATTATGTCTAAATTAGCCATGAGGCAAGAGCTGTAGGCAGTATTCACTCTAATGTGTATCAAAAATCACACAAAGAGAGAAACAGTGCGAGGGAGAGAGTTAATATTTCTGTATGATCTTTCTTAAAAACGCTACCCCTGGTTGAGGAGGAGGAGGAGGCTTGGTTACAGGGTTAGTCAGAGCCCCCGTAGGGTGAAAAATGATATCTTACAACACACACACATGCACACAGGACCAGAACAGTGAGGGGAAAACACCCCAAAATCAGGCAGGATAACACACAACATCCCCACAGACACCAGTTTGTATGAATGAGGTTGACAGCTGGTTTATGTGATGTGGACCGTGTGTGGTTTTATTCTCCTCATCAGAAGACCAAGCCGCGGGGGCCAGGTGCAGCCATCAGGAGCCCAGCAGGCTTTGGCCTCTCTGGGGTAAAGTATTGTGAAGCTCAGCCTGTTCCCTCTGGAGCCCTGGAGGTATAGAGGGGGCCTCCTGTATCCATGTGTGGAAGTATTATTTAGCTGTGCTCTCCATCTTCATCAGGGAGACAGATCAAAAGCTAGTCCCACCAAGAGGGGCCCCCGTTTTGTTAGAAGGGTGTGTGTTTGTAGGGGTACACACACATATGCACAAAAAGTCAGGAAATGAGACCTGATCTTTATAATCTTTAATATGGAGTGGCCTTAAGGGAAGAGAGAACTTGCACGGTGAACCTGATACTCCAGCAGCACAGACCATGAACACTTCATCACACACTGACTCTAAACAGTAAGAAATATTATCTGGACTTACACCGGAGGAGTGGTGTAGAAATATTAACAAGAATAATGCTCAATTTTTAAGTTATCTAATAACTCCTCAATTGTATCTATTTCAAGTGGTGACTGCTGCTGATTACTGTATGATAATAATTCTGAAGACAAGAACAATCATGGTGATGATCATAAAGATGATTCAGTGGGTTTTTTGTGATAATTTTTTTATTATTGCTTATGTGAAATGCAGATTAAAACCATCCATCATCCCCATACCTACCACACGATCTCCAAATAATTAAGTCAGCATTGTCACAGTGACACAATAAACAAACTAGTTTAAGGTCACACAGCACTTCTTGCATACAGGCACACAAAAACATGTTAGAAATTATCTGAAAGTATTAAAATAAAATATATAAAGATCAAGCCTCATTAGATAATTTTGTGTTTTATTAACAGAGGTTGACTACAAGCAAGTCACAGTAAATATTATCACTTCTACAATGATCCAATTCAGTAACAAACACTAAAAAAACATTGCCAATGTTATACTAAAATGATGCTTTAAGGTACCAGAAGCTGTTTGTTGACACAGGACCAAGAGAGGTTACAGCATTGTCGGGTTGATTAGGAGGCCTGCAGCAGTGCTTACAAATCATAATGGACTCTCAAATTATCTCTATTGTTTTCTCAGAAGTCAGTCAGTCATTTTCTACCGCTTGTTGCCATTAGGAACCCTGTTGGGGGTCACGCTTGACTGGAGCCTATCCCAGTGACTTCGGGCCTTAGGCGGGGTACACCAACTCAATTTTTTTTAGAGTTACCAATTAACCTACACATGCATGTCTTTGGATGGTGGGAGGAAGCCAGAGAACCCAGAGAAAACCCACGGTAACACGAGGACATGCAGGCTCTACCCAGGGAGATCGTGGTCTGGTCCGGGATTCGAACCCACGATCTCCTTATTGGGAGGCAGGAGCTCTGCCACCGTGCACCCCTTTCTCAGAAGTGAGAAATGTACCTTTTAAAATGTACTTTAATCATTTAATCAATTAAGTCATTTACCCAGCAAAAATTATCTGGTTCCAGCTTCTCAAATACAGTATGAGGCTTTTTCCAGTTTTATTTCATAGGAAACTGAATATCTTTGGGTTGTTTTTACTGTTATTTAGACAAAACAAGACATTTGAAGACGTTCCCTTGAGGTCTAGGAACCTGTGACAAACAATTTTACTATTTTCTGATGTTAACAGAAAACTTCATATTGTCTGCACTGAACCCCTCCCGACTGGTACTCCAGGATGTATAAAACAAATGCTCCGAACATATGATCTGGATGGAAGTCAATAGACCAAATGCAACACACACAAATTTGAACAGAAAAATGGAGTGAAAAGGCGTGGGGTGGGGTGGAGAGGGGGTTGCTGCTGTCCATAATTACATGGCTAAAAGCCATCAACCCAACAGACAACTCATCTAACATGCACTCGTGTATAGGAACACACACATGCCTGGAAACACACATTGAAATACAAAGACATTAGAAAATATGGGCTGTTAAACTCTCAGTACCATGACAACGCCAGGACTGAATGACCCTCAGCGGTGAATTTGGGATAGATTTAGTTCCCTGTGAGTCAGGGGCAGAACTCTGCTTACTCATCTAACCACAGCTCTCTGTCTCTCTCTTTCTCCTTGATGTCTCCTTCTGTTCTTTCTGTTACACTGAATATGTGTGCGTGTGTTGGGGGGGGGGGGGGATCTGGAGAAGTGTGTGTTGGACAGATCATCAATAGGTCCTCTGGTTTTCTGAGTTAAAACACAAACAGATTACTGAAGAGCTCAGAGTCATCTGTACCTACATATCTAAGGAAACCCACTGACAAACAACAATAACATATAGTTAACTACAAGCATATACTTTAACACATGTATCTAATAACTAGTGTGTGTGCATGTGTGTGTGTGTGTGTGTGTGTGTGTGTGTGTGTGTGTGTGCGTGTGTTTGTGTTTGTGTGCGCATGACATGTGTTGCATGTGCTAGTAGGCATCAATCACAATGTCATCAGTTTTACAACTGGAACATCCATAAATCTCTTTTCCTTTATTAACCTCTCTCTCTTTCAGTCGCCTCTCTTCTGTGACCCGACTCTCTCCCTGCAGACACATCTGTTTATGGCTGTCTGAGAGGACACACTGACTCAAAGAGATGCTGTGTGAAATGCCCTGACTGATCGTCAACCTTACTTTGTACTGGTGAAATGGGACAATCCAAAACAAAGCCCTGAGGCTTAATTTGGTCCTCAACAAGCTCTCTTTTTTAATGGTCCCAGAGAGACAAAGGTGCATTTTTTTAGTCTAATTTAATGCAATTTCTGGAGCAAAATGTTTTAAAATGTATTAACAATATATAAATAAAACCCATCAAAAATGCATTAAAAGATGCCCCTTTGTTACACATTTAAAATATCTAATACTTAATGCTTAATGCCTTTCTTCATTCTTATATTTAAATATTTCAGCATGTGTTCTGCAATACATCAACACGGTCACTCTTCTGGCAGCGCGAGACACAATGTTATTACAATAACTGCAGGAGCTTTATTAAAACCTTGTTTTCATCCATCCAAATTATGGTTTATTTGGTTTGCAATGGCACACAAACACACATAAACAAACACACACACACTCACGAAGGAAATGCAATACTGAGCAGATGAGTTTACTTAGTCTCTGTAATTGAATTTACTTTGAATTACTCAATATTAAACTTCTGCCAGCGGAGGGCAAACACTCCTGTCCACACCAGTAATGTTTCAACATTAGTCACTCAGATACTCATCAACACATCAAGACATGTACAATTAAAACAAACACCTTTTCTCCAATAGTCCAACATTATGATATCCTACCGATTGAATACTTCAAATGGATGTCAGAGAAGTGGAGTTATGCTAGATCAACTTAAATTACATAAAGTAAGCTGAGCTGAGCGTAAGCAATAACATTGGCTAAAATCACAAGCAGAACTGAAGAAGTTCTTAAGGTGAAGGTTCACTCTTCTCCTTAAAGCAATAGTTCGACACTTTGGGAAATACGTTTATTTGCTTTCTTGCCCAGAATTAGATGAGAAGATACCACTCTCATGTTTGTGAATTAATGTGTATATGATGCCTAGCATTAAGACTGGAAACAAGGGAAACAGCTAGCCTTGCTCTGTCCAAAAACAAAATCCGCCTACATGCCCGGGCACTTCCTGGAGGAAGTGACTGCACCTGTCTCTGTGCCAAGCTAAGCTAACTGGCTGGTGGCGGTAGCTTCATATTTACCAAAAAGACAAGAGATTGGTATCAATCCTCTCATCTAACTCTCTGCAAGAAGGCAAATAATATTTCCCAAAATGTCAAACTATTTCTTTAAAAGGGAGCTACTCTATATATTGATAAGTATAGTATTAATATTTTATCCACTCACTGTACCAACGGTTTCTAATTCCCATATCTCTTTACTTCGGTATTGATTATCAACAACACTGTTGATATTGACCATTAACCCTTCTGTCTAATGAGCATGTCTGAAGTACATTTGCATGTCTGGATGCGCAACATTAATTCATTTACAATACATGGAGAAGTCAGGACAAAGAGACAAAGTGCACATGGAGAGACAACTGCTGTGCAAAGAAGCAATCTGAATTGCTGATTATAAGGTTAAAATAGTACATTATATCAATAGATAATAAACAAATATTTGGATTTTTTTAATATTACAGGTAAAATTGCCACAATATTACAAAGGTGCAAAAGTGGAAAAAAGAATACGAAGACGTTGAGCCACTGCAGTGCTTCTGAGGGACAATCCATGCAGTCTGGTGTCAGAGTTCACTCCCTGGGGACAGATATACTGAATGATAAAATTCATGTATTCATGTCTGATGCACTCCTCCCCACACACACAAACACACGCTCTCGGAGAGTGACAAATGTGATGTCACCCAATCTGTATGACTCATGCAACACACACAAACACACACACACACAGTTTATGGCTCTGAATTCAAAATTCAATCTAATTTCTGGGAATAAAGGAGGGCTAGAGGAGGTCATTTTGGAAGAAACTTACTGACCAGGCCTCTTTATATATGGAATAAAATGGAGGTGTTCAAGTTATAATTACTATCAGCAGACCGTGGAGTGTACTATTTCTCTTATCTGCAGACAGCTGCAAAATATTTTTAAAAAACGCATTAGGCCAACAGTGCCATATCAGCAAATTATGAATGAATGTGAATGGATGATAAAAAAAAAGCTGGTATATTTCAGAGATCGTTCAAACCGGAATCTAACTAAGCAGCCATTGATGACCCTGAGGTCATGTCCTAAGTATGATTTTTAGAAATTTGCGGGAAAATACACTTGACAGTTAAAACTTATAAATGGTGGATATTTTACAGGCTGGTTGATATCAGTGCCTATTATATATTTTGCTTTGAGGAGATTTGACGCTCTTTCTTCATTCATTAAATACAAAACGAACTGCTAAAGAAAAGAAAAGCTTTGCCAAAGAATACGTAGTCTAAAGTTAAAAAACTTCCTCTGACTTAAAATGATTAAACTTGTTAGCAAGCAAGACTTTGAATCTGTCTAAGGATTCATTACCATCTTTCAATGCATGACACTTTTTGATGCGGACTCATTGCAGTCAGTACTCAGAATGTATTGAGGTTTAAAACACCTTCAATACATGGACTCAATATTTCTCCACCAGAATTGAATTCCTGGCAGTTTAGAGTAGGCTTTGAAACAGTAAACTATTGTATATTTGCTGAGCCCTAAAGGCAATGAGACGATTAGGGCTGTTGGAAAACTGCCCCAGGGGTACCAGCAGGGAGAGAAAGACAAGCAACAATTTAAATTTTAAAAAGATGTTTAAGGAGTCTAATGCAGCAGCATGTGTAAATTGTATGTGCATGTGTGCGTGCAGATTTCATACCTGCTGTGTGGGGTTTACATGGGTGCATGTACAGGAAAGAGCTTGATCTAATTAAGTTGCTCCAGAGAGATGACTTCATCTTGATTCTCTTTTCCCTACCCCCCACCTGCCACACCCGTCCCAGCCCCCCAGCCCTGCTATCCCAGCACCACCCATGGGTTGCATGGCAGCATGACAGCATGTCTTTGGACCAAATTAGCTATCAATGCAACCCACTAATTCCCAAACGTCAGTGGGGTAATTTAATCAGGCAGCTATAGCCTGCAGACATGCTTACACACACACACACACACACACACACGTACAATAGTCCAGAATTATCATATCGCACAACAACACAAGGAGCAGTTATTCACAATGAGTGTAGAAACGAAGAATTTAGCAATACATTTCCATTCAACATAAAAAAATGACCTCTAATTTAACTCTAGCTTTTGCTTCATTGTAGTTTTAAAAAACTATCCTCTTTTTCATTTATCTTAAATACTTTATGTCAATGCTAGGTACTTTTTTCTAACTTAATATCTAACGTAATGTTAAGATAATCAATGTAAGACTCCTTTTGTTTGTATTTTGTCTAGTGTGATCAGGAAAAAGGGCAACGATTTTTTACATTATCTGTAACATCTGCAATTCTGCCCTTTAAATTCCTGTAAAAAGGTACAAGGTTTCTCAGAGACATTGGTTTATTATGAGCAACTTTAAATTATATGTTATTTTTTACTTTTATATCTCAGTTACTGTTTGGTGTTTATCAGCTAGTGAGCTTTGTTGTGACAGACTTTATCTACTGGATTAAGATGAATGAAGCCTAATCCTAATCAGAACGGATTCAATTACCCAGATCACTATAATAACTGGATTACACAGACTCCCCCCTGATTCAAGACACCCCTGCCCTTTTTTAAAAATCACAATAAAACAGAAACACTGTCAGAAATGCTTGCATAATGGGGGGGTAAAGGGGGGGGGGGGGGGTAAAGGAAAGTAACAGGAGCAAAGAGAACTGTAGGCCTGTCAGATTGACTCTGTGTGTGCATGTGTGTGTGTGAGTGTGTCTTTTAGTTGTGTCTCTGTGTGGTCCAACTATCCAAATGCCTGTGTGTGTGAAAACAGAAACTCACCTATTAATTCACTCCTGTCTGGGGAGATTGGTTAATGAAATCATCATTAGTAAGTTCAATACACACACACACAAACATAAACACACACAGTGATTGGCGTTAACAGTGTAACTAATGCAGTGACACAGTGAACCAAATCCCAGCTGTCCCTCCAGAGTCTTCACAATTATATATGAATATTCATCGCAACAGAGAACGACAGAAGGTGAGCTTGGCTTTGCAAAGCATCAGCTTGGTATTGTCAGCTCCTGAACCTCCTCTAGACTCATAGAAACATGACGCCCATACAAAGAAAAGCTTAATGAGCTGATTTTTGATTTTGTATTATTAGCCTAAAAAAACATACATTTGTCTTCCCTTTAGAATCTGAATCTGAATCAGAATAAATATCAAATGTCAGAATCAGGTTTAAAGTAAGAATCTCACTATTTGACTGTAAAAACAATCACAATATTTTCTAACTGTTAAATTAAGCGTGTAAATGCGCCTCACACATTATTTGAGAAGGAATGGTCACTTTAATTTGTATATCTATTTTCTTCTCAATCCTCTACAGCTATAATACATTGTGCTAAAATCTCCAAAGGCAGCACTGATGAGGGTCAGATCATACATGAAATCACCTGTTTGGGATCCTTCTGGGTTAGAAATAGTGAGGTACAGACTATGGAAGTGTAGCAATTGACCACTGTCTCTTTTCCCTATAATTAGTACCAAATGACATTGTTCTGTCCAGGAAACTGTCCAGAAAATAATTGATAAGGAAATAATAATGTAAAAATAAAATAAAGCATTACCCTTATTTTGATTTCTTCTACTGTACATGTGTGTCTGCATATATTGATCTAAAGCAGTATTCTAATAACTCATGTTCCATTATAGTTTAAGATAAAACAACAAATAATTGATGACAAGAAATCGAATTAAAAGCTGTGTAATAACAGGAATTATCACATATATTAATATTATTAGTTTAGATGTACATGTAGAATCTACAGCAAAACCAAGAGTGCACTTACAGTATGAACCAGTACGGCTGACAGTATTGTAGAACTACTAAAACCGACCAGGCGGTGGCAGTAAAGACCCATTTAATTAGCCAAACCAGAGTGAATGAGGATCCCGTCATGGAGGCGCATGCAGGGCGTGCATGGATGTGGGCGCGTCGCAGATTTCCCATTATCTACACGGCAAACGCTTAGAGCCCGCCTCTGGCCGCACCTGATTGGCTGCTAGGGATAGGGAACTCTTTTCCTGATTGGATAACGTTCGTGTCACTCAGCTGGGACAGACGTCACAGTGCTAGCTGTTTCGAAAATGAAACTGGCGTCGAGGGAACCACAAGAAAACGAAAACCAGACAGTTATCAGATAAATTCTCTGTATGTTCGCTGTTTTAAACTGGCACAGCGGAGGCAGAAGAACCCAGCGGTAAGAACTCTATGCGACGGGATTTGAGAGGTGACATTTTTTGTGAGGGAGGCAGGCCTGTGCTGTCAAACCACGACAACAACAACACATGAATCAGTCCTCCTGTGTTGGCTTCACAAGTTACGTTGATGTGTTGCTACAGTCTGTGGTCGCTGCTAAATATTAGCTCACGTTAGCTGGCTATTCATCAACAGTCAGCTAGCTTACTTATGTCATTTTCTGTGGACTTAGCCCTGTGCTGTACTCTATGTTGCCTCCGAATAGAAATATGGCTGAACGTCTGGTGTGGTCCTAGCTTAGACTGAATAAGGCAGCTTTAAGGGAAATGTCTCTTTCCTTATTTCAGTTGGGAATGATGAGTAAACGCCTGAGCTGGATAGGACCGGCTTTACTGCAATGGAGGTAAGCATATTTCTGTAGCTGAAATAAGCCACGCCATGGCTTTGCGTTGAGAAGTATGTGTGGTTTAAAAGTGTTTCCAGTTAATAGATCATTTGTTTAATTTTAACGTTTGTTTTTCAAGGCTCTGAAGTAAGTTATCTCTTCCCACCTAACGTAACGTTACAGTGTAAATGAACGTTATGTTTAAGGAGGGTCCCTGGTTTGTGGTGCTTTCACATCTGTAGTTCGGTTAATTTGGTCTGGACCAAGGGCAAAAGGAAATATACATTGTAACATTTTTCAGTGGTTTCGGTTCAGTTTCACAGCACACAGTTTGCTCTGGTCCGAGTCAGTTGGTGAGACGAACCTAAATGCAGCAACGCACGTCACGTGACAACGTCGATTGGTCAGAACGAACGTGCTGGTAAATGCCAACCGAACTCCCGGAAGTAAACAAAGAAAGGAGGAAAGGCCAGCAGACAACACGCCACTTTTGAAAGCCCCACTTCGGAGAGACAATTGGAGAGACCGCACGCGTGTTCGATTGCTGCATTCACACCTGTCCAAACGAACCGCACCTCGGGGGAAAACGAACTGTAGTGCGATAAAACCGAACTAAATGAGGCAGGTGTGAGAGCCCCCTAAGCTGTCTTCTTGAGAAATATTTAGCTTCTTTAAAGTAATTTTATTTGTACTCCATTTCAGCCGGGTGCCGTTTTTTTTGTACTGTTGTTCGTACTCCAAACCATGTAACCATGGCATGATTTAATACAATATGAATCGGTGGAGTCTCCGTGGGAACTCCTGGTGACATTATTATCTACCTAGAGGGTTTTACATTTTTATCGTAATCATAACAAGATCGGTCTTGAGACACAAACCTTTGTCAGTTAACTATTTGGTTGGTTTTAGTTTCTTAATTAGTTAGTTTCAGTTTAACTGACACTGGTTAAAGTAGCTATACCACAAGTTTTATTTATGCACTAGATACTCATGTCATTTGTACAACAGAAAATGTGACAATCTGTGCACATTGTCAATGAATGTATAAGAGACCATCAGTCACAAACACAAATTTACCATGCTTTTGGGGCACATTTTCTATGTCTACTCTAAAAAAAATTAAATCATGTGTGAAGATAGTTCAGTAGTCCAGGGTTGCGTCTAGTTTGGTCAGCAAGACTCCATCTCCAGGGTAGCTGCTCTGTTGCTGATCCTGACCTCCCCCCAAAGGATCAGGCAAAGTAGAATTTTCCTACAATGATTAATATTGAATAATGAACTACTCAATAATGAGTTACACTGTTCTTATTATTGTTAGGTGTTTTGCCCTCCAAAATCAAGGCTTATGTTGATGGTAAGGCCTAAATGGAGGATGAAGCCCATACTACATGTTTTCCATAATGTAGGGTGTGTGTTGTCAAAATGATTATTAACCAACATGTGATGTGTAAACCTTTCTCATTTTCTTCTTATATCACTCTCTTTTTTTTTTTTTTTTCCCTATTTCCTCCTCGTCTGTACACACATCTTCAACCCTCTTGCATTCCGCTCATCTCTCCCTGCCGCTCTCTGTGCACCAGTCTGTAGCAGTGGGCTCAGCTACTTGGTAAGACTGAAGCTGCTGTCACTATGGCGCACTTTGACACAGAGTACCAGCGCCTGGAGGCGTCCTACAGCGACTCTCCCCCTGGAGAGGAGAACCTGCTGATGCATGTGCCTGAAGGAGCCAAATGTAAATGACATCCATACACAAATCACAAACAAATCTTGTCCTTATCTCACAGAAACACACGCTCCAACAACAACACAATTACTAATTTGTAATGAATCTTTTGCAGCTCAATGGCACCACATAGAAAACCTGGACCTGTTTTTCCAGAGAATATCCTTTTACATGGTTTTGGCATGTTTTGCTAATGTGTTTACACTTCTTTGATTTTACAGTTTTAACACAAATAAGATCGCTAACCTCAGATACATTTAGAGTATCCCTTAACATCCGTTACGTCTATAATCTGCACCAGAAGAATGGATTCACCTGTATGCTGCTGGGAGAGATCTTTGAGCTGGTGTATGTATCCTATCCACCAGAAAATTATGTTTTTCAGGGAATCTTGTGTCTTTCTTTAGGGTTAATTTATGGCATAGAGCTAGATGTGCCCTAAAAGTATGTTTTCTTATGGTCTTCTCCTTTCTCCCCTGCCTCCTCCTCCTTTCTTACTCAATGCAGTCAGTTGCTGTTTGTGGTGGGCTTCACGGTGTTCCTTGCTAACTGTGTGGACTATGACATACTTTTTGCCAACAAGTTTGTAAATCACACTGATTCATCTAAAGTCACATTGCCTGATGCCTTCCTCCCAGTGGATGTCTGCAGTGCCCGGTGAGTGGGACACTGTATTTAGTTAATGGCGCAAAGAAGCTACAATTGTAATTTTATTACGACTTTGTGTGAGGATAGGTGTGATGATTGTTCAGAAAGGTATTTGTGAGCTACAGACACACTTAAACATTCAAGCAGGCTTTCTACATTAGTATGTGATTTCAATTATTACATTAACTGTTACCATTTGGAACTGTTACTGTTACCTTTTACCATTTATTCCTTACCTATTCATCTCCCAGTAATGCTTTTGTATGACAGAACATAACTCGTAACTGATTTTTGAAATTTAATATAAGACAATGCGAAACCATCCTAATGTCCATGCCCTTTTTCATATTAATAGCAATGAAATAAAGTTTCTGTTGTCACTGATAAAGTCGAAATGTGTCATGAGTTAAGTTTTTAACCAAGGTTAGCTGTTTATTTTTGCTATACGGACATATTAAATGTGCAAAAGCAATTAGACATGTCTGAAATGCTGTTCAGTACATACATCTTTGAATTATAGAAGTGAATATTTTCTCCCATAGTATCCGAGACAATGCATTTGTGATTTTCGTGCTGATCATTTCTGGGGTGTTTTGGCTACATCGCCTAGTCAAATTCATCTACAATGTCTGCTGCTACTGGGAGATACGATCCTTCTACATCAACGCACTCAAAATGACCATGGTGAGTCACACACAGTTACATCAGGAAATTACTTTTTAGAGGGGTATTGAAGATTTGTTTTGTTTGCAGATTTCTTAGAATTACATAGAAACATTGTACCCACTAATCTTCACTGTGCTTTTTCTTTTCAGTCAGAACTCCCCTATGCAACATGGCAGGAGGTTCAGGCCAGGATAGTGGAGATCCAGAAGGAACACCAGATCTGCATCCATAAAAAAGAACTGACAGAGCTTGACATTTACCACCGCATCCTCCGCTTTAAAAACTACATGGTGTGAACATTTGCGAAGAAATGTTAATAACAGTTTGGTTGCTGAACTATTTATGTCTGACAAAGCCACTTGCAAACATAATGAAACAGTGTGACCTCAAACCATAGCGTTCTTTCTGTACTTCGCTAGGTTGCCATGGTGAATAAATCACTCCTTCCTGTGCGATTTCGACTTCCTACACTTGGGGAGAGTGTATTCTACACCCGGGGTCTCAAATACAACTTTGAGCTCATCTTCTTTTGGGGACCAGGTGTGTTCATGTTTGATGTGATGATTCATTATATATGCACATTGTTCCTGCATTTCTATGGTATCGTATTCAGGTGAAATGAACTATTTGCATGCATGCACTTGTCAAGGTTTAGAATTACAAAGGAGTCTTCTTTTTTACCTCCCTTGTTTTTTTCTTGGTTTCTCTGTAGGCTCTCTGTTTGAGAATGAGTGGAGCCTGAAACCAGAGTACAAGAGAGGAGGTAACAGGGCTGAGCTTGCAGATAGGCTAGCATCCCGTATTCTGTGGATTGGGATTGCTAATCTGCTGCTGTGTCCAGTCATTCTGGTGTGGCAGATTCTCTACGCCTTCTTTAGTTACACAGAGGTAAGAGGATCGCGTGCACGTAACGCTGCAACTCAACTGCAACTGTCGATTTAATCTGTCAAGTATTTTCTCGATAAATCGATTAGTTTGGTCTATAAAATGTCAGAAAATGGTGAAAAACGTTGATCAGTGTTTCACAAAGCCCAAGATGACAACCCAAAATATTCACTTTACTGTCATAGAGGACTAAAGAAACGAGAAAATATTCACATTTAAGAAGCTGGAATCAGAATTTTGACTTTTCTTTTCTTAAGAAATTTCTCAAATCGATAAATTGATTATCCAAATAGTTGGCAATTAATTTAATAGTAAACAGCTAATCGATTAATCGTTGCAGCTCTATTTACAAGCAATTTATCTTTTCATTTAGTGCTCTAGACAATAGTTTGGGGTGTGTGTGTGTGTGTGTGTGTGTGTGTGTGTGTGTGTGCCTAGGTGATCAAGCGAGAGCCTGGTTCTCTTGGAGCGAGATGCTGGTCTCTATATGGTCGATGTTACCTGCGTCACTTCAATGAGTTGGACCACGAGCTCATGTCACGCCTCAGCAAAGGCTACAAGGTCAGCTACAAGCTGCTTCTCCTTTGACACCTAGTTTTATAACTCTGCAAAATTTTCTTTTTCTTTAAATTAATTCAAAGAACATGTCTGTACATGGAAGTGCAGAACATCAATATCCTCTTTATGCTTATACTGGTGCCTCTCATCCATTGCCTGTAGAGTTAATAATAATAATAAAGTCTGTTTCCTCATTTTTCTCTTCCTCTGTTTTCATTTTATTCAGGCTGCATCCAAGTACATGAACTGTTTCCTCTCACCACTGCTGACAGTGGTTGCCAAAAATGTAGCGTTTTTTGCCGGGTCTCTTCTGGCTGTCCTCATCGCCCTGACTATCTATGATGAGGACGTTCTTGCAGTGGAACATGTTCTCTCATCAATCACTCTGCTTGGAGTGTGTATCACAGTCTGCAGGTGGGGATTAGTGTCAAACTGAAATTAAATGGAAAACATCCGATACCAATACAAAACATGAATATAAGACACAAGTCTTCAACTGCGTGGAACGTAAGGGAGCAATTTCTTTATTGCCCTTTTAAAGCTACCCAGAGTTGTAATCCTTTTAATGCTCTTCGGCACCTTATTCTGCTGTATTACTGATGAGTATAAGAGGGTTTCCTTCCTTAAGTAGCTCTTGATTATTTGAAATCTAGTAATAGCTCTGAATTGAAATAACTAAATATTTGGGAACATCCCCATGAATTGAACCGTGAGGGGGAATTTCGTACCTTCAGCCATCCAAGACACTCAAAAATCCCTCAAAAATTTCACAGGTAGATTTAGAACTATTTGTGATTTTCTTTTTTCTTTTTTCTTTTTTGAGAAATCCTTTTAAATATTTTTTAATGAGAATGTTTTTTTAGTCTTGTAAACTCCAGCCTTATAGTTATCAAGCACATTTCCACAAAGTTAAATCTTTGCCTTTCATTTTGATCGTATTAAGATGTGAGAATAACTTCTTTTCCCCTCTCTCTCTCTTCAGATCATTTATTCCTGATAAGCACATGGTGTTTTGTCCTGAGCAGCTGTTGCGTGTTATCCTGGCTCATATCCACTACATGCCTGACCACTGGCAGGGCAATGCACATAGATATGAGACCCGCGACCAGTTCTCCCAGCTCTTCCAATACAAAGCAGTGAGTATGAATACTGAACTGCCGAATGTCTTTGATGGCCTTTCTATACAGTTGGTCAAAAACTGTTATTATCATTTAAGAAATAACTGGAACCAACAAACGGGCACACATTACACCGATTTTACATTCACTCCACTGGCTTCCAGTCAAATATAGAATTGGTTACAAAATTTTAGTTCTAACTTTTAGAGCCCTACATGGACAGACCCGTCCATACATCACAGACCTGTTGACCCCTTACTCTTCCACCCGTACTCTTCGTTCCTCAGGTCAAAATCTCCTGGGGGAGAGACCTGGCTTTTCAGGCTGTTTCACCTAAACTGTGGAATGCCCTGCCCCTGCCGTTTGCGTGTGGCCAAATCTGTTGATTCTTTCAAAAAGCAGCTGAAGACACTTCTATTCAGACAAGCTTTTAGTTGACCGGGCTCTTTATGTTTTAAGGTTTTGTTTCTTTTTTTTAATTGTCATAACTGTTAACTGTTGCACTCTGTAAAGCACTTTGTGATTTTGTCTGTGATAGGTGCTATATAAGTACAGTTTACTTACTTACTTATTGAACTGGGAATACATTTCAAGGCTCATGATAATTACAAGGACATTTTAACATGTAGCATGAAAATCTTAGGTGTAATTAATTAACATTAGTGATGGCATTTAATATATGCCAATTTCAGGGCCCTGCTAGTGTGCAAGCTTGCTCATGGACATGGCTTTCTTGGAAAGTTGTAAATGTATTCAAGCCACCATTAATGTTAATACTTACACCTGTTCTGCTTCTACTATGACAACTAAAAATGCCTGCTGTCAAATCCTACACACAGTTTCTTTTCTCTAATGCAGAGCTTTACGCCAGGGACACACAGGAGGCGGAAGCGCCACACTAGGTCATTTCTCATGCAAGCAGTAGCCTGGCTGTTCAGACCAGAAGCACATTTCTCCGCGCTGGTCAACAAGCAATTTTGCTCCTCTGTTCTTTTCTAATCACAATAAAGAGCTGGTCATTATAATAACCTCACGCATTTATAACTTAAAGGTTTTTATGTGTTTATGCAGGGCGTCACTTCTTCTGCAAAATTAAAGTTAAATGGATCGCTTTGTGTGAGGATATTTGGGGGACACACAGGACTGTGTCTGCTCGTCTCTCTCACTCTCTGTTTAGAGACAACTGACAAATGTGGAATAAGTACGTCATTTGAAATACACAATCACAAACAGCAGTAATACTATTTCTAATAAATATGGATGGGCAGATCTTGATATTTCATTATGTGGGGGCAAGGAGAACAGCGGGAAGAATGGCATAGAAATCAAAAGTGTTGGCAAGCATTGGATATTATTTATCAGAATCAGATCATTTACATAACCTATAATATCAATTTATATCCTTTTATAACCGGTTATCAGTGTGTTTTCTTGCCACATTCACTCACGACACAGGGAAAAATGGACCAGATGCCAAAACTATCACTACTGGGTGCAGCGCTTCCTGGTCCTGTGTCCTTGGCGTTACCCTCATTCTGTTATTTGCATTCTTGTCTCAGAGAGACAGTTTTCTGCTGTTAGCAGAGTCAAGTAGATCCACTGAAGCAGTAGGGGTCTTAGTGCCATGCTAAGAAGCTCCCATAATTGTCCCAGTTGGAGGCATTCGGAATCTCTAATCATAAAGTCACAAGTGTTCCTCAAGATTGCAATCAAAATGAATGTGCCATTTTAAATAACACGTTTCAACTTATGAATCAGAGGTTCAGTATACCTTTGATGTGCTTGCTACCCAAGTGTACAGTGTGAAACCTTTCCCCTCTTATTTTTCTTCCAGGTGTTTATTCTGGAGGAGTTGATAAGTCCAGTGGTGACTCCCATCATCCTGATCTTCTGTCTGAGGAGGAAGTCTCTGGAGATCATTGATTTCTTCAGGAACTTCACTGTGGAGGTAGTCGGGGTAGGAGACACTTGCTCCTTTGCCCAGATGGACATCAGGCACCATGGACACCCTGCGGTGAGGGACTGCCACATTAAGTGCAGCCACACAGACGAAGACACACTTGAAAATACCTAAATAAAGTACTTGTGTATAGACTGTATGACATGTGTTAGACTCATTCATTCAAAAGTAAAATATGTGTGACTGAGAGGTTTGTGTGTGTATATCTGTGGGTTGACCCTCTCTCCTCCCTCTGTAGTGGATGTCGGAGGGGAAGACAGAGGCATCTATCTACCAACAGGCAGAGGATGGGAAGACGGAGTTATCGCTGATGCATTTTGCCATCACTAACCCCCAGTGGCAGCCGCCTCAGGAGACCACACACTTCATCAGCCAGCTGAAAGAACGAGTTCACCGAGAGGCCACAGGGGCTCCTTCAGACACTCATCCACTCTCACTGTCTGAGTCTGAGGTACAGTGATAAACTAACATTCATGCTCAAGTATCACAGTGGCCATAAAATACATTTCATACATCTTAACAGGTAAAAACAGATTCCCTCCCTTGTCTGTCGCCCTTTCTCTCTCTTGTAGCCAAGGAGCCTCATCGCAAACCTCTTGGGAGGTCCCTCTACATTGGCCTCCGTTCATTTTGGCAGGGAAGGCTCTTTGACCAATCATGCAGCAGCTGGCATAAGCGATGGGGCATCTGCCTTACGCTCCCTTTCGCCAATCAGCAGCAGTCTTAACCTGAGAGGCAGTTTGAGTGCAGCTCACAGGGCAGCTGGCCACACTTCAGCCATGAGCAAAGCAATGACAGGCTCTGGGTAGGAAAGTTATCCTTCTGAATTATGCCTCAAGTCACCTCCTACTGTACCCCTGCTGTTGCTAAATGCAATTTCCCCACTACGGGACAAATAAAGGCTTAACTTACTTCATTTTCAGGCTACATCTTTCTGTCCAACACTACATTTTTACTGAGCTGCTGGATGAAAACTCGTAGTTCAAAGTGAAAAATCTAGCATACCACATTTGTAAGAGCTTTGTCATGGATAATCTAGCTTAAACCCTAATTTATATTCAGTATTCTCATCTTCTTATCTGTATCCCCTCCCCTTCATGTCTTCATTTTCTCCACATATTTTCTTTCTCTTTCTGTAGGACTGATGCCCGAACTGTGAGCTCAGGCAGCAGTGCATGGGAGGGTCAACTCACCAGTTTGTTTCTGTCAGAGTATGCCTCCACTGAGATGAGCATCCATGCACTTTACATGCATGAGGTAATTGACTTTGAGCCTGTGCGGGAAGAGAGTAGAGGACACAGTGTGTTCCCACATTTGTCTTCTCATCCTGAATATCTCACAGATCTCCATTCTGGGTCCTATCCATTCTTCCTCCCGTCTATTTTTTCCGTTGTAGCTACACAAGCAGCAGTCCTGTGGCGAGCTGTCCCGTCACACGTGGCACAGGCAAGAGAGTGATGAAAGCAGTGACAGCGTCCCCGATGAAGTGAGGAGCGAACCCTCCAGACACTCCAGAAATTTCCCACGCTCACACACTTTCCCCACCACAGTCCCCAGTCCCAGTGGTATTCCCACTTCAGCTTCAGCCACCTGCAGTACCACCCTGGGCCAGGGGGGGGCTTCATCACAGCGAAGCACTCAGCGGCATGTCGGTGGACCTACAACAGGTACCTATCTTTTTGATTGTCTCTCAGTGTTTCACACCACATGCATTTCAATGGAATCTGCATGAGAGTGATTTTCACCTGCTATTCTTTTTAATACTCTCACTCTTTTAAGATAATTGCACTAAGTCCTTACTTTTCTGATATTGTTCTGCACTCCTTGCAGCACCATTGTTTTAACAAATGATAACATGTTGATAGTACAAATACACTTCTAGAAAATGAGTACATTTTAGAAAGAGATGTGGGATCAGCTTAGGACAGGAAGAGTTTTATTGCAAGGTGATGCAGTATGTGCAAAACAGGAAAACATTCTCAACCCCTGTGTCACAGTGAGTAGTTTCTTACTCTGAATACTTACTAAAGTCTACCTCAGTTTATCTCACTCTGGCTTAGTATAAGAACTATAGGGCTTTTAGAGTATTTTACTATCTGTTTAAATCAACTGAGGAACGTTTACAGCACAGTAGCTGTACAGGTGCTATACAGATCAGCGTTTATTGCTGACACTTTTCAACTACGCTGTCTGTGTCTTTCTGTTTTCCAGACTCTTTCGGTGCAGAGGGAAAAACAGTGAGGTTGGCCCGTGTGCCCATGGGAGGGTGGGCACAGGAGGGTCAGGCAGCACCACGACACCATGAGCCACTACCAGAGGAGAGTTCAGAGGATGAAATGCCTCCTCACATACACAAGGTGAATATTGTTGGTGCGGGATTGCAATGGCAATGTTAATTTGCCTGTGTGCACTGCAAGTAAATGGATATTTTTGTTCTCTTTCTCTCACTTTAGGTTACATAACCAAGCCATGTGAATAGATATCAGCATCCCACCCTCCATAGATAACAAAAAACACCTCCTTGTCCTTGACCAAACCTTTGTCTAGGATTGACCATGTGCTCTGACATGGATGAAGATGGACATGTGCAAGAATGGTGTACTATGAGCCCTACAAACACTTAACTAGTGAAATCATCTGGACAAGTTACCATTGATGCCACCATCAACCATTCAAAGATACTATATGACTTACTACATACCCAAACATGCAGGGTATATATCTGAATTTGTGCATCAGAATATGACTCACAGGATCAATAACCAAAAGATTACAAGATGAAAGTACATGTGTTGCTTCGATGTAAACAAAACTTGTGAACACGTCAGCACCACCGGAGGCATTCTTGGCCCTTTGCCTGCTGTAGAAAAAAACCCAAAACAATTTGCCCAATATGTGATCACAATAATCCAATTTGTGCTATCTGTATTGTTTCCCTCTTTTGCAAAGCAGATGGCAAGAGAAGTGATATTTGAAAAATGTATGGTGTCTAACAATAACAGCATTCACCAAAATGTGTTCACAAAGATGCTGGTAACACACTGACTTTCATTGTGTCTATCTATTCTTGGACCAATACCAGGAGGCTATGGATCCTACCCTGTGCTCTGTATTTCAGCTTGCATTCTGCCTCTTTCCAAAACATATGAAGGCCTCAAATAGTATCAAATTCACCAGATGTTTTTTAATAACATTTAAAAAAAAACAACATACATTTGAAAAATAACCTTAAAAACCTTAAATCCTTTAGGGATATTTTTTTTTTCTTTCTTACTGTATTTATTGCATTACAAAGTTCATGTGAAATTTCTAAAATGTTCTGAAACTTTTCCCAGAGTCTGGCTCCATTTGCACAAACAGACGCTTGTTTGAAAGATACTTGTACAGCGTAGCCTGGTATTCTGCACGCACACATGCACTGTGTAAATAAATGTTATTTCAGGTTATTTCAAGCAATCATTCAGAATATTGAATTAATCAAATGTACACAATTAAATGACCAACATTTTGCAATGAGTGACCAGAGATTCTGTATGCAAGCATATTTTAATCGGATTCAACCCAGGTTTTTATTGTTAAACATCCATTATTTTTCAACAGACTTGCAAAAGGGCGCAGGCGCAGCAAACAAACAAGGCTGTTTTAAGCATGTAATATTGACTTCTGTGCCATTCAAAAAGTCCTCAAGAACAAGTGCATGAC
The DNA here is from genome assembly GCA_011952105.1 of Coreoperca whiteheadi. Classification (NCBI taxonomy): domain Eukaryota; kingdom Metazoa; phylum Chordata; class Actinopteri; order Centrarchiformes; family Sinipercidae; genus Coreoperca; species Coreoperca whiteheadi. The sequence continues at coordinate 10,943,356 of CM022480.1, read as the reverse complement.
CATCATCCACACATTCTTCTAAAGAGTTGTAACTCATCCTCACAGTGAGAAAATTGTTCTATGACCATCCGCCACATCTCCTTAATCACAGCATGACTTACCCCTCTTCCCCCGTTATTAAGCCGCAAATCTTTAAAAAAAATAAATAAATAAGTATGCACTTTAATAATTTGTTAATGCAGAGGGTGTCACTTGTTTGTATGTGTATGTTTATATTTTTATTTTATTTATCAAAGGGATGTGCCATGGTGATTGACAGTTGTGAGCCTTTGAATCGGGATAAAGAAGCACCGTCACTTCTAACCTAGACTCATAATATGGTCAATGTGATTCAGTGCGTTACGTTAAAACAAACAAGTTACGTTAAAAGCGACTGTGTTGGGAGGCTCTTTATTGTGTGTTTTATAGATCTTGTAAAATACCATTTTGTACAGCTGTAAATTCATCCAATAAAGACAAGGCAATGACTTTGTGTGTGGCGTGAAAAATCAACAAACTTAACGCGACAAAATGTCGCGGATAGTGGCTGACTGAATATGCCTATTGCATTTTAAAGTCGCATTTAAAAGTGTGTTTTACATGTGCGTTCAATCATAGCGGGTACTTAACGTCACTTGTGTGTAGTTAGCCTACGTTTACGTTAGCATACGGCTAGCTTACTACTTTGGGTAGCTATCTAGCGTTATGGAGACTGAAAGAAAGTAGGCAAAATAGTAACGCCAGTAATGTATCAACAAAGGGATGTTTTACACTGTATTGTATGTATAATAATCCTAAACGCAACTCTGAAAAGGGCCCGGATAGCTCAGTCGGTAGAGCATCAGACTTTTAATCTGAGGGTCCAGGGTTCAAGTCCCTGTTCGGGCGGCCCACCTTTTACAAACCTCGTCCCATCTTCACCTGCTCTTATAAAGGAACTTTCCCCTTATAGGGTAAAATGTTTTTGGTCATGCGGCCCGTCTTGGATGGGGTGGCGTTTGGCAATGATTCACGTTTAAATGCCCCCATAATATAACTTAAATTGCGAGTACACGTAAATGTTATGTTATTCGCTTATCGCAAACGAAATGTAATATTTTGCGGGAAGGTCGTAGCTAACGTGATCTGTGGTTAGCCCACCTCAAGTGATACGTCAGGTGTTCCCTCAAGGACTTCGAAGATGACCCGCCTGTTCAGAGTTGACGATTAGCAAGCATGTGAAAAGTTAAAGTTTGACGTGCATCAGTGTGACCTTACCTTGTCTGTTTGTGTTTGTGTGCCATTCATATATGATACATTTTGGACAATTCCAAGGTTAAGCAACTTCTCCGTGAGATGCATTTCCATTAGTGCATGTGTGAGACGCGCTTTTAACATGTAGCCTTGGACTTGACTGTTATATATTTTTTTCTTTTGTAGGCCCTACAACTATGTTGTTATATTTTATTGACTATTGTTGCTTTTACTGGAAAGCACTTTGTGCTCCTTTTGGTTGTTGTAAAGCGCTATATAAATAAAATCTGATTGATTGCTATGTGCCACTCCTTGGAAGTGTTTGGTTGCTTTTAGGTTTCACGCAGTCAGGTCAGGGCTTCACTTCCAACATGTTCTCTGTGTAGCACGCAGTTTCGAATCAGATGCATCAGGGGACTCTCAGAGCGAAATCTGAGACCTGTAAAGACACACATGCACACAAATGTATTTGTTAGTAAAAATAAATAAAATAACTCTCAATGTGTCTATATTAGCACATAAAGTAAACATGTTCTGTTAGTTAACCTTACGCATTGAGTGGTGGGAGTTTAAAAGGGGCTGTTACATGATGTATGGAGGGTAGATGTCCCCCTGCTTGTTCTGCTGGGACAGATGACACCCCTGTTAGCCATGTAGGATAGCTGATGGGAGGCAGCTCTGCTGCTGCAGGGGTAGGACCATAGTGATGATGATGATGGACAGAACTTCCTCTTGGTTTGACATCTGGCCTTACAAAAATAGGGTTTCTCTGGTAACTGTCCTAGAAATACAGATTTGGGACAATTTTGTGAAGGGTCAGAGTTGAGACTTTTTGCTTTATCGCTATGTGTCAGATTGTGTGTGTGTGTGTGTGTGTTTGTTTGTATACCTGCCCAAGATATGTAGTTCGAGGGGCACAGTGACTTGGCCCTCCAGGTGGCGACAGAGCCATAGGAGGCATGGCTTTCAGCATCATATTGTGCATCATGATCTGGTGCATCTGGGCATTTTGCATCAGCATCAATTCCATCATGTCTAACATTCAAAATACACATACATGTACAAACATATGAATACAGGGAGACACAAATAAGATATATCTCTATTTGCTGTTGCATACCCTTTTTGATGCTGCCTGAGCGCGGTGCAGGGTAGGGCTGAGGTGGGAGGATCTGAGTAATCAGAGGCTGCTGTTGCGGCAGCTGTTGTATGATGGCAGCAGGCTGCAGGGGTAGCTGCAGAGTGAAAGAAAGACAGAGAGGGGGAAATAAATAATTGCATATTTCATTTGAAATATTCTTACACTATACTTGAACTCATTGGAAGTCAGCCTAGATAGCAGTGTCAGTATAAATTCCTAATGTGAAAGGAAATAGACGGGCAAAAATAGAAGAGAAGAAGGGCATCGGGAGGAGGAAAAGAAGATTAAAAACACTCAACAGACCACATAGAAACAGAGTAACAGATCTGGGGGATTGGGGGTGCTTTTGAGATTAGTACTGAGTGTCTCACAGTCTGTTGAATGATGCGTGGAGGCTGAGGTGGGGCAGGCGGTGGAGAGGGCAGGAAGGGCAGAACAGGGGCCGGCTGATGGAGTGGGAGGGGTGGAGGCTTCTGAGGGGCAGTGAAGAAATGTGACTTGTTCTGTTTCAGTGACCCTCCCCAGGTGTGAGGTCTGTGGAGGTCGTCTAACATGTGTTGCTCCTACACAGAAGACACCACATAACAATAAAACACAAACAATTATACACTTCTCACAATGAAAAAGTACTAAATGCTTTCAACACTGGTTAACTGCTTGAAGTTACTGGTTAATGTCTTCTGTCTCTCTCTCACACTAGGTTTCATCTTAATGTCTGAATGTAGGTACATAAGAAACTATCTTAATATATAAAAATGTGTTTTCTTGGAATACAAAGATAAACATTGTGTACAAACCCTGAGTTTTTGCAGTAGGTCCTGCTTGCGCCTCAGTGCACGGTGCAGTTGATCCAACTGTCCATCATAATCCCCTGAACAGACAAAATCATGTTCTCAGAAACTACTTCCATAACTTTTCATCTTTCCCCATCTGCCTCTTCTACTTGCTCTAATATCTTGTTCTGAAGTAATATAAATTCCTTCCACCTTTTTCATCAGCTCCCAAGACTCCTCCTTAATGCTCAACTTCATATCCATTTAGTATGTTATCTTAGTATATTCTTCATTCATTTGCCATCTTGCAAAGTCATTCTTAGTAAAGCTAACTGTCTGTAATGGAGAATGTCAATGTTTCTGTTAAGGGCAGGTTAAGCTGATACCTTCCACAATTCAAAATGTGTTATCTTACCTGCAGACTGGGCGGACTCTGCTCTGCAGTCCATATTGTGCTTTTCGTTTTCCAGTCTCTAGAAATAAAGAACATTTCTTAAAGATTATTACGTAATAGTCTCAAGAAAAGCAGCAAAAAAAGAATGCTGAACTATTTCACTTGATAATACTAAATGACCAAAGTAAATGAAGTTCAACCAATATATTTCCACCTGAAACAACTGTAGACTAGCCCCTCACCTACCTTCTCCAGCAGTTTGAGTTTGAGTCTTGTTATCTGATCAACCACAGAAATGCCATGCTAAAAGATTACACAAAGGAGTGTTATTGAAACATTTTCTGTGTGCTGGAATGAACATAATTGTTTGAAATACTAAACACAAACATCCAAAATATATGCTTTTAATGTCCAATTTACCTGAAATCTTGGCATTTAGAGTCACATGGACTGTGTACACCTGTGTGTTTGAGTCAACCAGGCAGGGGTTGCCATGGGACACACCTGCTTAACACTGGGACCTAACGACGACTTGCATAGCTACTTGGTTTCTATGCAGAGAGCGAGTCGAGGGAGTGAGAATGTCAACATCAAACAACCTTAACAAAGTAGTACAGATCCCATTTTCTATTGATTTGTAATTTGTTAAAAATAAAGTTTAGGAATGCAACTACAGGCCAGGCTACAGTACCCAATGGGGTTCAGTCACTGGAAATAAACAGAAATGTTCTGCTCAGATACATTCTGGGATGATTTAATCTAGAAATATATAGATAAACAGATAGATAGGAGTATTAAGTAAAGGTAACCTGCAAATAACACAAGAGATTACACTTATTGTCATGGTTTCATTCAATCTGAATGTTTGTAGCCTTTTGACCCAGTTTTGTGAGGCATACTTCTTTGTAACCATACCTCAGTCTTCATAGTTTAGGTTGTCCCATTGTCTTCTCACTTCTCAGCCAGTGGAGGGTTCTGTACATTAGCTTTCAAAACATAAGTGAGTGGAAGCGCGTTTGTATCAGCCTGTTCTGATTGGCTACAAGAGCCATCAATCCAAGATTGGCGACTTGATACAACCATTTCATTGGTCAACTAGACTCTAGCTTTGACTGATGTACAACATAGGAGGTGGTTTATTAGGTATGCGGGAATATATTCAAGCCAGGCAAGCTCCATTGGCTGAAGACGTGGAACGTAATGATGTGATTGGTCTGTTCATTCAGGGAAACTCGATAAGGGCGGAGTTGAAATGACTTGGCGGCCATATTGAATATTATCTGTTGACAGTTGTGACTGAAGAAAGCTCAAAGATTTTGTTTTAGCTAACTTATGCTAGAATTCTGTGGTGCTTTTTAGTTGAATTAGGACGTATATCCTAATCTTTTAATGGTTTTATGTAAACCAAGAGATGGATGAAGGTGAACGGCAGAGGAAACTAGAAGCTGGGAGAGCTAAGGTTTGTTGCTAACATTTAACGTTAAAGCACGCTAATACTGAATGCTAGCAGTTAACACTAGCAAACCCTTTTGTCATAGCGGTTGGCCGCTGCTAACTATACCCACCTCCAAAAGTATTCTACGCTTTGTTTCTCGTTGCCTAGGTTGCATTTGCCGGTTAAATCACAGGCACTCGTACTTTTATTCATTTGGCGCGCATATGCCGCGGGTTAATCATTAGCTGAGGTTGCACATAGCTAAAGATAATAATAACATTTATGGAGTAACGTTAGGTTAATCAACTCACTTAATGAATTGACTCACTTCGTATACACTTGAAGTCCAGCGGAGACGACACGGGCACTCATTTGCCAAGACGAAGGAAATTAGTTTCTAATCTGTAAAATGTATTTTTCTTTAACATGTTTCGAGGTGTTGCCTTTGAACTGTGTTATGGCACAGTGCACGTGCATCCGGTGTTTCGTTTTTTCGAGTTTTTCTTTTCTTTCATGTGGAAATTGTCTAATGTTGCATTCGGGGGAAAATCTTCCTTTTGCATCCCAATATACAAGCCCCTCCTCCAACAGCCATTACAACTTTCACCAACATAGAGAAACTGTTTTACATCTATAAAAAGGGGGTTGATAATTGTTAATACATGGCACAGTCTTGAAAACAGTAAAGTGACTTATTTCAGAATTCCAGTGTTAGTTGTTAGATGGTGGCCATTTTTATAATTCTATTTTTAGCTCCCCACAGCTGTCTATACAGGTAGTATTAAGTTGTATCTAAGTGGCACTTGCAAGAACTGATGACCATATGATCATAAGAAATAGAGTATCCCCTATGGCATTTTTCCCCAGTCTGTGAAAATTGAAAAGGCAAGCAGCTGTTGTTACTTCAGTGAGAGGCCATATTAGTAATGGGCCAATAATCAAGAATGCCCTGCCCCGTATTGACAACCAGGCCACGTTGTCCAAAAACTAAGTTTAAAACTAGGTTAACTGTTCAGATTAGCTTCACTGCCAGCTCATGGTAGAACTCTTTTAAAAGATAGAAAGATAGGTTTGTACCTTACTATGATGCATAATACTTAGGAAATAACTCAACTGAACCGCTGATATTCCTTATGACAGAAATCCTCCAACATGCCGCGAAGCAAGTCGGTAAGTGTAGAAGCTGGTGACTGGCAGATTTTTGACTTGTGCTTGTCATGGGATTGTGGATTTGTGAACCTTTTTCTTTTGTGATTTTGGTCTTCTTGCTTTTTGTTTTGTTTCTCTTGGGTGGCCAATCAGGGCCTTCTTCTGCTTTTCTCTACTATGATATGATTGCTGTCAACTTTTGAGATTTAAACCCGCTGTTCTTAAAAGAATGACTCAAGAAAATGATCAAGACTGAAAACCTGAAAGGAAACCTGTTTTGCATTAAGAATTTCAATGTCTTGTATAGCCCCACAAACCTTGCATATATTGTCATGCTGGTTGCAGGCCATTAGGTGGTGCAGTGAGCCCATGAGATTTGGTAAGGTTGAATATGTTGCACTTGCATCTCACATGATGGTGTTGCTATGGTAATGCAGTGCTGTTGCCTTTACTGTATTTGGCCCATCAAAAAAACTCTGATTTATTAGCCCCACTTTAAGCATGGTACATATACAAATTACACACAAACAAATGCAAACATTCACACACAAAAACAAATCAAATCCCATGAGGAATCTTGTTGACATTGTCGAGAACACAATAGCAGCATTCAGCAGTCCAGTAGCATCTGATGTGGGCAAAATAAGCGTCAGCCAGTCGGTTAGTCAGCGTCTCAGTAGTGCAGAAGTGGCCTTGGGCAAAATGCAGCTCATCTGGCTAATGTCTTTCTGAGATGTGATGTGTGTTGTGGCAGGCGGAGGCGGTGAACAGGGTGATGGAAGAACACAAAGGGTGGGGTTTTAAGTAATGAGTACGAAAGCAGATGAACAATGTGAGGATGGAAAAAATTTAAGTTGTGCGGTGTTGAGGGAATTATTGTTTAAAGCAAAGCTTTAACCTGGTTTGCGGAGACAAAAGAGGAAGGTGTTATGGTTGTGGATGCTTTGCATGGTGCTAAATGGGTGTACAAAGCAAATCTACAATGTGGTTTTATGACCAATCATGTAACATCTCATCAGAATGAATACTGCCACACATAATGTTGTATGTATGTGACTCATCACACAAAGCAACAAGTAGCTCTCCCACGGTCACGTAATCTCGAATTGGGCATGCACACTGATGCTGCTTGCCACATACAGAGCTCTGTCTCCTCCTCTCCATGTGAATGCATCTCCCAGTCTCCACCCTCTTTCCTTAGTCTAGACACATGCCATCCCCTGTCCAGAGTTTGTGGATGCACTGTACGTTGGCTGTGGCAGGGAGTTTAGGATGAAAGGTTTGGCACAGACTGCAAGATCTACATTTGGACGGTAGCGCAACTGCCCTGATAAGGAAGAACTGACAGGTCTGACCACCAGCAAGAAAGGAAGTCGATGATTGACTGTCAGTTATTGATGGGGGTCCCTGTCACAATGTGAACTGCTGTAATCTGATTTAAGCTGCTTAAAGAAGAGCGAGACCAGCTGAGAGAAAGAGAGACAGCTAAAAAGAGGAGGAGAGTGTTGCAAAGAGAAATGGCCTGAGGTGGATTTGTACCATATCGGTTCCTCTGGAATTCAAGCTAAATATCGTGGCTTGATTGGTGATAATGTTTTTCATTGTGAATTAACTTCTCAGGTTCAGAGTCTTGATTTTTCTTTTCTTTTTCCTTTCATGATTTCAGAGAGGACTTTGTGATGCTTTAAAAAGCTCCAGTCAACCAGTTTGGCTGTCTCTGACTTTGACTTTCCTGCACGCCAAAAAATGCAAAGTGACTGAAAAGGATGTGTTTTTTTCCCCTTTTCTTTTAACCTTGTGCTGTTTCTGATCTGCTGAGAGGTTCTCTAATGTGTGTCACTCATATCTGCACTTCTCATGGGCTTGAGACAGATCTCTCGAGATTTGAGAATATTTAGCATCACCTCATTTTGAACTTGGATACCTTGTCAGGCTATGGTGTAGTCTATTTTGGGTGTGAGTTTGGGATTTCTGTCTTTTTTTGCTGCACAACTCTGACTCATCAAAACAAGGGCTGCCAATCTTATTTTCTTTTCTACAGCGGTATCAACAACTTGTACACATGTATTTATACTTTGCGTAATGATTTCAGAATGATGTTTTGATTACTTTTTAACTTTTCAACTGAGGAGATCAATCTGGACTCTAGTTCTCTCTCACCTTTGACCCCTGAGCTTCACCATGCTGATAGTGTGGTGGTGCTCAGTGGTCCTGACCTATGTGTCCATCTACCTCTCGCTGTCCTTCCTGCGCAGCTTGCTAGCTTCCGACAGAAGCGGGCGAAAGGCGACAGTGCGGGGGCGGCGAAAAAGACGCAGAAGAGGAAGGGCCCGGCTGTCTCGCAGAATGACGGCGCAACGCAAGACCATTGCGTAGTACCATCTCTTTCTTCAGCCAATGACACAGAGCTGAACAACAAGACCTACCATGATGAGGTACGCCACGGATCACGTAGAGATGATCAGACACGCATCAATAATAGTCACAAAGGCTACTGAAGAAATCTGATTTGTGTGGAAATCTATATAATAATATTAAAACCTCTGGTAATTTTCATCACACAAATTGCCTCATTGCGTGGCATCACTCCAGACTCTTCACGGGTCACACTACCTGACCTCCAGCATTTGTCTAATTTTGTTTGCTCACTGTATGCTTTAACAATTGGTCCATGCCCTCTGCTCGGTAAACATACATTAGAGAAATGGGTCACTAACCATCACGTTGCCTGTAGGGCATGTTGTCATAGCAACCTGGCCAGGATTAACTGTGCCACTATTTACTCCCTTTTTTAAAGGAAAAGTTCACATGAATTGCATTTACTTTTTTTTTTAAATTATCAAGCAAAGTGGGGGAAAATTGAAAACATTTTTTTCTAAAACTATTTCATCCTTTAGGAACCACAGAAGCAGGATAAATCAGACGATCATCAGAACCAACAACAGAAGGATCAGCCCCCCACCCTGAAGCAAATCCCATCCCCTGTGGAAGATTTTACAGAAGAGGAGCTAGTTGCGCTCACTGGCAAAGAGCAGCTCAAGGTATACGCAGTCAATGATTCAGAGTTTAGAGGATATCAAATTCTTGCTTTCATTAGGGTGTGATATAATTTTTCATACTGCATGTTTAAGCACGTGACTAAAACATGCTTAAACATGCACTATGAAAAATTCAGTAAGTTTTTGTCTTGTAAGTAGTTCCTTATGGCTTTATTTGATTTTTGCTGTTGAAGACTCATATGTCATATGTAAGTCGCTTTGCATAAAAGTGTCTGCTAAATGAAATGAAAAGACTCAACTGGGCTTAGATATGACTATTAAAAGGGAAGATGGGTTTAATGTCATGAATGCATTACTTATTATAGACCTAGGCTCTAAATACACACAGTGGACTTTGAAGCTATTCTATAAATCAGTGTTCCTGTTTACATACCACGTTGCAGTGTATATGGATTTATTTGTCTTCATGCTTTGTATACTTAGAAGACGATGAGAGTCTTGTTATGGAATTGCTTTATGTATGATTAATTTGAGTGTGTGTGTGTATACATTTGTGTCTGTGACATCACCAATCCATGGGGAATGTAATGGTCTGCTTTTTTGCATGGCTGCCTGCCTGCACTGATTTAGAAAATACAGCATAGGTCATCTATATTATGTATGTCAATGTGTAGAAGAATGAGTTGAAACCTTTTTTTTTTTGTTCACTATTGTGGAAATGTAAAATGTCTAAAATTATGTAGTGTGAATTCAAGGCCTCAAATCGGCTTGATTATAGGGCATGGAGCGTTTTGCATGGTACATTCAGTTTTAGAAGTCTTGTGGGTGGTCTTTTTGATGCAGTAGACAAATAGTATTGTCTTAATTTTCATTTAAATGTTTAGGGTGCTCACGTAACCTGTGGTTTAGTCTGTTTTCTCACTGACCACTGAAGAAAATGTATCTTAATTTCTTAATGTCTTTAATTTTCTTAATTTTTTTATTATTCAGTCTTTTGACTGCTTAAGGAAGAAATACATGCTATACTCTGAAAATGTGCAGCACTTCACCCTTGGAAAATTTCTGTATATCTATGATTTGTGTGTATGTCTGTGTGTATAAAATTGACCCATACCTTTATTACGCTTGCAGCAGTTACAGCAGGCTGTGGAGAAGCGTAATGAGATAATTGCTAGGCTCAGCTCCAACCTGCAGGAGGCCCTGGCCAGCAGAGACCAGGTGCAGCTGGAGGCACAGTCACTTGCTGGGCAGATTAAGGCGCTACAGAGACAGCTCCAGCAGGTAAGTGCCTCTCAAAGCTAAATCTGTCTGGCAGCACTTCTGGATTATTGTTGCCTAAAAATATTTAGTTTACATGCACAGAAACGTAACTTTTGATATTCTCTGAATTGTTTTTCACACAGACCAGTTTAGAGTTTGTACGCATCAAAAGTCAGTCAGGGGCTGAAGTCCTCAACACTCATCGACATCAGCATGGCCATTGCTCCCAAGATGCAGACATCAGCCATAAGGAGGCACCATCATGGAGTGCAGGTCCCGGCTCCCAGTCAAGTGTTGAAGGCTTCAGCACAGACACTAACAGTGAGACGGACAGGGTTCTGCACAAACTGAGGGCTGAGCTGGAAGAAGAAAGGAAGAACAGCCAGCGCATATGTGCTGAGCTAGCAGAGGAGATGGAGAAACACCAACATGTGCTTTCTGTACTGGAGAAGGAGAAGAGAGGCAGGGAAGAGGAGCGAAAAGAAAGCGAGGCACAGGTCCAAGACCTCCAGACCCAGTTAAACTTAATCCAAACTCAGTGCCTTGAGATGCAGCAGTACAAAGAGGAGAAGGAGAAGCTGAACAGAGAAGTGCTGGAGCTGAGGAAGAGGCTTCAGGACGAAGAAGTTGCAGAGAGGAGATTTAGCGAGGAGGTGGCCATCTCTGCCCTTCGTCTTCAGAGCCTTGAGGATGAAAGACGTAGACAGGAGGAGGAGATGCAGAGGCTCAAAGAGGAGCACAGAGAGGAGGTGGAGAGAGTCAGGCAGCTGTTGGAGGAGCGGGAGAAAGAACTGAAGTTTAGAGAGGAAGAGGTCATAGGACTCAAAGCTTCTAAGAATCGGCAGAACCAAGCAAAAGCTGGCTTTAGTTGTGATGCAAGATTTAGTATAGATGAGGCCAATCTGGGAAGCGGCTCTGATCAGGACAGCATAAATGTTTCGATACCTGGGGATACTCTAATGGAGCGCTACTTGTCTTCAGCTCCTCTTGCGCACTCACAATCTTCAGTGGTCGATGAAAGCTTTGAACACTGCAGTCAGCGGGACATCTCGGCAGACTACAGGTTAGAGAAATGCTAACATACCTGTGTGCGAGATTCTGTTTCCAAAGGCTACTCAAATCCCCTTATTTTTTTCTGTGCCTCTCTTCACAGTTTTGAGCTGAACAGTGACGTGTTGGGAGATCAACCTCTGTTGTCAATTTCAAACCGTTTCCCCGAAGAAAACTACAACCTCCACAACAATTCTAGCCCACACTGCTCCCCTGGCATCTCTGTGGCTGATAATACAAACCCTCACTCTCTGTCTCACTGGCTTCACAACTCCACTTCCGGCGAGCTAGAGATGAGTAAACTGTCTGAGCAGCAGTTTGAGGAGACAGACCTGGAAAAAGAGCTGCTGAATCAGCAGTGTGGGGAGCTCCGTGAGGAGCTAACTCTCAAGGACAGGGACTTGAATGTGTTAAGGGAGGAAGTCGTCAAGAGTTCTGAAGAGCTGGAGGAGGCCAGGAGCAGGTACAGTGACAAGCTAATTAGGGCGTTTTTTCCCTCGTGTTGCTTTGCATTACTTTTTCAGCTCATGTTTTTTTTGGTATGTTATAAATGTATTATTTCTTGGTGCTCAAGTTACTTACAGTATGCCTGTGCCAAGTTTGATTTTCAAGGGAATTTTGTCAATATTTAAAAAATGTTTCTTTTCTCCAAGTAACAAAACATTCTTGGTTTCTTTAAAAAAAAATAAAAAAGCACAGTAAATTTTTTGCCACTGCTTTTCACAAACTAGCTCCCCCTGAATTATTTTGTGAACATTACCTTAGAATGTGCTTGGGTTAAACTCATCTACTAGGTTGGTTCATCTACAAAATATAAATATATGTATTCTCTCATACAAAGTGACTGTTTATTGGCTGCTCTAAGCTATTCTACAATTTAAATCCACTTAATAACTCACTTTTTACAACTATGTTTGTATGTTCAGGTGGGCCCAAGTAACAGAAGAACTCAGGCAGGCGCTCTGGGAACTTGAAGAGGAGAAGGAGAAGAGGAGACATGTTGAGGAGGATATGAACTTGAAAGCCCATGAACACGACAACCTGAAGAACAAACTCAGTGCTTTAATGGAAGAACGAGAAAAGGAGACTGCTGTAATGTTGATGGGAAAGGAAGGTGCTGAAACCTCCCCACTGGTTCCAGCAACCTCTCCATCAGAGGAGGGAGATAAACTGGTAGGGGAGCTAAAAAATGAGAAAGAGGCTACACTCTCTCATCAAAAACAGCAGGAGCTGCTGGAATTGTCTCTGCAGGAGGTAAAGCAGGCTTCAGACTCTGTCAAACAGAGCCCAGAGCTCCGAGATGACAACCAGCTGCAAACAATACAGGTAATAAGTGGGTTTGTGGTAATGGCTTAATAGGAATGTAAACATGCTAGTCTCTGTACGCAGTTGTTTTTTTTTTTTTTACCCAACTCAATTTAGGTAGATGGAAATAATACTATACTGCAGCAGTAATATGTGTGTGCTAAAGGCCTTTAAAGAGAGGAGGCAATGCAAAATTTTTATAAATGTACTAAAACCTACAAGAATTTCTGTTTCTTCCTTTTTCAAGGCTCATTGTGAACTTCTCATGTCGGAGCTAGAGGAGACAAAAACAACGCATAAAAGCACAGAAGCCCTACTAGGTCAAAGGACAATGGAGCTGGACGAAACATTAACGGCTCTCGAAACTACTCGTGCACAGGTTCTAAATGTTCAGACAGAGGTGGAAAGACTGCAGGAAGAGCTGGAGAAGAGACAGAGCTGTCTGGACAGTGCTGAAAGAGAGAAGAGTGAACTAGAATCTCAGATCGTCTGTTTGAGACAAAACCTGGCCAACCTGGAGGAGGCCCAAGCCCAGGCAGTGCAGGAGAGGGAGGAGCACAGGAGAAAAGAAAAGGAGATGGATGAACGGATTATAAAAATGGAACAAGTCTTGGAGGAGGAACTGGAACAGTTTGAGAACCTGCTAAAAGCCAAGGATGTTGAGGTGAGATAATAACAGTTGATTTAGTTTTCTCTGATCAATACAAATCCTACTGTCAAGAGATTAACATGATGTACAAAATAATATTGCCAGTTGGATGATGAGAGGGAGAAATGGGAGGAAGAGCGACAGGAGAAGGAGAAAGAGCTCCTTGACGTGAGGCATCACCTGGAGGAGCAGGTTGTGGCTGTTGATGAGGCTACAGAAAGTCTCAAGGCATCTCATCAACAGGAGATAAATGACCTGATGAAGAAACATCAACAAGAGGTGTGATTTACAAACATCATACAGATTTATGATGATGTTCATTTTAAAACTCCTAGGACCCACATTTGCTCCTTGTGCCACCCCCTATGGTTGCTTCAATTTATTTAGTTGGCAGGATATCTCAACTTCACGTGTATTGCGTGTTGTCTCTCTTATTTGATTAAATATTTGTCAATTATTAACATTAAAATAAAAAGAGGACTGTCTAGCATTAGTGGCACTAAACTTCGTGAGTGCCTTCTAGTGTTGTAATTTCCTTTTATGTTTTATCTGCATAAACTCCTAGATTTCTGAGTTGAACACTTACCTGGAGTCAGAACTGCTGAAGAGGCAGGCCATTATGGAGGAAGAACAGAAGAAACAGCTCAGCCTAATCAAACAGGTATCAGAAATAAGTCTGAATACTCCCGAGCAAGCCTTTCACTCGAAGTAAGACACACTGCAGTTAAAGCTCGTGTCTCTTAAGTTTTTATATTATTATTATTTACTTTTTGCATTCTTTAGCAATTTTTTATAATTTTTTTTTAGCTTCTCATATATCCCATTCTCGGTCTTCCCTCAGGTGACTGAACGTGAGCACGAGAGGATGCTTTCAGAGCTGACTGCCAAACACAATGGGGAGCTTAGTCGACTAAGAACAGAGCTGTCCTTGGAGCTGAGGGAGAGCATGGAAGCTGCCCACCAGGCTGAACTGCAGCAGGCACAGGTATACTATATATAGGTAGTGCTGCAAAATATTACTTCTATCAGTCTCCTTAGCTTTTTTCCTCCCTTACATAACCATTTCATAGTCAAAGGAATTTTGTCAGTTACAATGACTTGTACTCCTTAATGTAGTACTTAATACTGGTATTTAGTAACTTTGAAGATTTAGGCATTTAACCTTTTCCTACTTTACACCAGTTATAAATTGGTGTGGAGGATAACAGCGTCCACTAAATGCCTAAAATGTTAATATAACACACAACACTCTTTGTTTCCCCCCAACATGCAGTAACTACTAGACTCAGGAAAAATTCTCAAATCCACTGTACCTTATGCTTTAATTCCCTATAGGTCCAACAGGCGGTCGAGTTTGAAGCCTTGCGTCTGAGCCTGACTAACGTCCATATGTCCCAGCTGGAGCACTCCCAGGTAATCATGCAGCAGGAGCAGGAGTCCGCTCTCACCAAGGTCCAGGCCTCCCTGAGCGAGACATTTGCCCAGGAAAGTGCCCTCCTGCTGGCCCGGCATCAGTTAGAACTGGACCAGATCATACGGCAGAACCAGGAGCAGCAGGAGAGACTGCGTGATCTGCACCAACAAGACATAAGTGAGTGCAGGCTATAGTGCTTTTTAGTTGTTCAGTCAGTGTTCTTTTTCATGTTTGCCCTCGGGTGTACTCAAAATATGTGCCATTATGGATATGGGTGAGTCACCCGCATTCTTCATGAGCTTGTTAAGGACAAAGTAGAGCACAATGACATATGTAACCTTCAAATTCTTTGATGTGGGTGAATCTTTTCATTTGTTTTGTTTTTTTTATATGTATGTTCAGATGAGTTGAAGCATCAGTGGGAGATTTCTGTTGCTCAGGAGAGAGCTGCCATGGAGGAAAAGCAGGCCAAAGAGATACAGGTCAAGCTTTTATAATACTTTTTCTACAAATGTTGAAAGCCTAATTGAAGCCATTTAAACATCTGTACTGCCAAATTATTGCATATTTTGGAAGTGACACCATATTTAATTTATTTTAATAATATATTTCAATTCATCTTGTTCTTCTTTTTCTCAGGCTCTAAGGTCACAGTGGGACACGGACACGGAGGTCACCCAGTCAAACCTCCAAAAATCTCTCTCAGAGACCCAGAACAGCCTTTCTGCCACCCGGACAGAACTCGCCAGCACCCAGGCCTCCCTCACCCAGACCAAGAAAGCGCTAACTGAAGCCCAGGCAGCTCTGTCCCAGACCCAGTCAGAGCTGTGGGAGTCGGTAGCCAGACTGAAGGACCTCCAGACCTCCAGTAAGGGGCAGAACCAGAAACTAGAGGAGGAGCTGAAACAAGCCTGGGCTGACAGAGGTGCTGCTGCCCGTGAGTTACATCACTCTACAATCCTTCCAGCCTCCCCTCTTCACTTAGTGCACACTTCCACTAAGGCTTCACAATCCTCTAAATTCATTTTTTTAATATTGAAAACTGTTAATCTGTATCAAAACACAACAATACATACAATAGACAATCATGCTGACTGATAGCAGTCATGAATTATGCTAATTTCAGACTCATATTTCATGTATTTTGTGTTCTAGTTTGTATAAGTTGTTATTGCTTTGCTCATTCTATTGTAAATGCTGCTTAGGTGCTCTCGAGGAGTTGGTTTCTAGTCATAAAGCAGTGCTGCAGGAGAAAGAGCAGCAAGCACACCACCTAGAGGCGAAGGTGCTGCAACTGCAGCAAGAAGTGAGTTTACTCAAGCTGATTAAAAACATCTAGTTAAGTTGCCATTTATTTCTCTTTTCAGTACACAGACCCTCGCATTAATTAATGGGACTTAATATATTTTCAATTTCTTTTCCTATTTTATAGACATTTCACTCATTTAGCTAGCACCAGACTATGAAATAGGGAACTTACAAAACAGTTTTTCCTCTGTGAAACAGGTTTTGCACCTACAGGAGGAGAAGACTTTGCTAAAACAGAACTCAGAACAAGAAGTAGGTCAGCTGTGGACTCAGCTGGAGAGCATGCGGGCTAGTCGCCAAGAGTTGGGAGGTGAGATTGATACAACTGCCTGACAATGCTGCACTTTTATCAAGTACAAGGTGTAGAAAACATGTTGCTTTATTAACAATAGCTGTTGTCTGTGAAATGATATGACACACAGAGGAAAAGAGAACTTGAAAAACTATACTCTGGGCATCCACTGCATGTGTGTATTTAGAAGTTACTGTGTTCTTACCTTTTCTGTCTTGTTGACCTTACTTTCTCGCAGACCTGAAGGAGCAGCTGCTCGCCCGCTCATCTTGTGTGGATGACATTGAGCGCCTAAAGACAGAGTTTAATGAACAAAAACAGGAAATCAAAGAGCAGAATGAAGCTGAGCTCGAAAACCTGAGGAGGTATGAGAGCACAAACAGCCACATAGGCACGCACACACACACACAATCTTGATGCACTTATTCTCACAAGTCTTAACCTCCATTGTTTGTCCATGTTTGAAATATGATGTTTTGAATAAAAACTGATATTCAAACTCTGGACAGTACAAGGCATGCTGTGCAAAACCACAATAGTGATAAACAGCCACAGTCTATAATTGTCAGTTATCTGTCAAACCTTCTCTTCCTACCCTTTCACTGACCCCATGCAAATTATACATGTTTTACCTTCATCCTTTAGGTACTTTGAGCAGCGATTGCGGGTAACAGAGGAAAACTACAGAGAGGAAATTGCTCTTCTCCAGCTGAGGCTGGTGGAAGGTGCCTTGGAGGAATCTGTGCTTAAAACAGATGACAGGTATGCCAGTAGGTCCATATGCAAGACCAGATATATGTGCTACGCACTTGGACACAATTATTTTTGATACCAGTCCCTTTGATCTTTGTTTCAGTTTCATATCTCAAGGCCAAGCCGAAGAGGGAAAAGATCACGTGCTTTCTGATTCTTTCCTGAAACTGGAGAAACACAAGGTACGCACACACTGTGAGGAAATTGTGTAAGACATTTTGAAGACCTGCTGACACTAGATAAATTTGTGGTGTTGAACGCTTTGAAATTTGTCACTGCCAAAGTTGTATAATAGAATTTCGAGTCGAAGTCTCTAGCTCCGGTTTCACAAAACAGTGGAGTTCATTTTTTCTGTCCATTTGAGCTACATTCGCTTTGTGATCTTGATCACAAAGTATCTTAAGCTTCATATTATGTTTCATCCAGGAAGTACTTGACAGTTTGTGCCTCCAGCTGGAGGAGAAACACACAATGGAGCTTGCCAATCTACAATCATCTATGGCTCTTTCCTTTAAGGAAGAGCTGCAACAGGTCAGACACAAACTCAGTCAATCTTTAATGCCTCCGTTTCCACAATGAAAATGATGGATTATCTTTTTCGAATGGTTTTCGTACACAGTGCCCCCTAATCCAGTGTTGGAAAGATTAGGACGGAACGGGTTTCCCAAGCTACTTGACCATCTGACAAGCAGTTTGGATAGAGTATATTGGCCCGTTTACACTCTCATTTACTTGTTTTAATATCATTACTTGTACATTAGGTGCGCTCAGACCTCACTGACCACTACTATGAAGAGCTGCAGGACATAAAGACTCGTCATGCTCTGGAGCTGGAGCAACTCAGAGCCAAACTTTCTGAACGTCACTTACAAGGTACTTCAAACACACACATTCTAAAATACAAACATATTACATTTGATATTAAGAATTTGCTTAAGTTAAATAACAACCCCTCAAATATCCTGTGTCGCAGAGATTACCAGAGTTCGTTTGGAGGCAGCAAGGCAGGTTGAGGTGAGAAAAGATAATCAGATTATCTATAGAACAAGCTACAAATTGAGTTTATGGGCATTATAATGCAAGATTACTGTGATTTTTAATTAGGTGGAAGTGGAACAGAGGATGTGGTGTCACACTGAGGAGCTGCAGACAAGGATGACCATCATCCACACCTTGGAAAACAGACTGGCTGCCTTGAGTAAACAACATGATGCAGAAATGCAAAGGAACACACAAAAGGTACACACTCATAAGCCTGCATACTAGAAAGGTTAAAAAAAAAAATACACTGATAATTCTGCTGAAACACAGATTTAATGATACAATATGGGAATTTCAAACTAGGTTACTTATGTATGTGTTCCTGCCAATGCCCTACAGTTGAAGCAGGAGTTTGCTGGGGAGCTTGTTCATCTTGAGAAAGCTCTTAAACAGGAGAGGGAGCATGTGCAAGGAGAGATGAAGAGGCTGAGAGAAGAGCTCCAAGAAAAGCATGATGCTGAGCTTTCTGCACTGAGGTCAGAGCTTGACAGAGAGACGGAGAAGGAGAGGAAACGCCTTGAAAAAGCACTTCACGAGGAGGAGGAGAAGTTAAAGTCTCTACAGGCTGCACTGGACAACGATGAGAGTAAGACTTTTTGAAAGACTCCCATTGGTTCTGTAGAATGTCAGTTCATTATAGCTTCCTGTCAAATCAGAAGTTTTAGAAATGGAATACATTTAAGTAGTGGTTCTCCATCAGCTTTTAACAGGTTTGTCTTTTAGGCCCACAGGTCCTAATAGTGAGGCAGGGACTGGAGGCCCAGTATGACAGTGAGCTGCAAAGGGCAAAGAGCTGCATGGCAACAGAAATCAAGGAGCTCTCTGCTCTCCTCCAGGCGCAGGGTGAGGAGCGGCTACGCCAAGCTCAAGAGAGGTACAAACCTATAACGAGGCTCAAAATCCTTAAGTCTTGATTGTAGCTGGAGATCAATGGTTTGTCAGGGGTTCGACCCTGAAACATGAGTCATGTTTGTATTGTTATATTAACCACGTTTTGTCTTGGTTTTATAGATGTCTATCACATAGTATGTGGCATCTTTATAATGGTGTATTTTACAATAAAACTGTTAATTATTTTTAAAAACATGAGATTTGCTGATTTCCTCTGATTAAATTTATTGTAGATGAATTTTCTGCTATCATGGTCTGAAAACTGAATGCTATGCACTACCCCAAGTCACTGGGGACTGGTGTGTTTTTTTTCCCCTTAAATCTTAACAAAATCACCTCCAGTTCCATCTTAAGGACCCTTGAAAATGCTTTGTCTTTAATAATTTGGGTGCTTTTATTTTGTCTGTGTGTTCAGCTTTCAAGAAGAAAAAGCAGTGTTGGAGCAGAGTTTGGCCCAAAAATATGAAATCTCTCTGGCAGAGCTAAAGAACCAACAGCAAACTGACCTGGAACACGAGAGAGCAACACTACTAAACAAACACTCCCAAGAGATGGACGCACTCGATGCCAAACACAAAGCACAACTAGATTCACTCAGTGCCAGTCACAAAGATCAGCTTGCAGCTATGGTCGCTGAGTTTGAATCCAAACACAACGCTGAGCTTGTTGCCTTGGAAGCAGCGCTCCAATCCAAACGAAAGGCAGACCTTGAACGTCTAGAGGCCCTCTTTCAGGAGACCAATCAGGCTCAGCTGGAGGCTTTAGAGGCGGAGTTAGCTCGCAAACACCAGGAAGAGAGGGATGAACTGGAAAAGAGGATGCTGGGTAATATGGACACTTTGGAGGCCACGTACCTTAAGGAAGTGCAAGTAAGGACAGTCAGTACTTAACAAAACATAATGTCAGGCTTTATGTGGGCAATGTTTGAAGTACACAATACTGCCCTTGTTAAAGGTTTCTCAGTTTGTAAGTACTTTTGAATGACATTGTCTTTTTAATCAGACACTGCGTGATGAAAGGGTGCACCTTGAGGAGAGGCATCGTCAAGATCTGAATCACCAGAAGTCAGAACACAGGCAGATGATGGAGCGTCATGCCGCAGAGCAGCTGTCCGTCAGGGAGCAGCTGAGGAAAGAGCTGGCTCAGGTGCAGGTAGAGAAGTTTAGTGCCATGGCAGCAGAGCTCAGCCACGTTCACAAGGTGAGACATAAAGATGGTTGGTGCACCTCTCGCAACATCTGGTACACAGTCATCTTCCAAATTTAGAATTCAAATTAATAAGCAAAGATAGAGGTAATTGACAACTGTCTACGTTTATCAAAATTTGTCACAATGTGTTTTTATAGACGGAGCTGGCTGCTCAAAAAGAGGCCTTAGATACTGAACACTGCAAAGCCCTGGAGACCCTTAAGAAGCAGGTACTTACAGTTATCCCTACATTACTTTGATTTTTTTTTTTTTTTAAATCTCCTAAAAATCTGAAATTTTAAGTGTCTTCACATGAGGACACTGGTTATAATGTTGTTCATACAATTCTGAGCGCATGTAATTTCAGGGATTAATACTTTGATGTCTACATGCAGACATAAATGGAATTTCGTTGATTTGATTGTAACTGATCAGAGGCAAACATTCAAGGTCTTTACATTCTGTGACTAGTCATAGCAAAACAGAGGTTCCCACAGCTAAGAATATATTTTGGGGTGTTTAGCCATCACATACTAGTGAACATGAATGCATCATTCTGTCAGATTAGCTGTCGTTCCCAACATGCTTTTTGAAAGGGAATGTTAAGAGTTATGTTGTTAGCTGTTACTGCATTGCAATTCGATAGCTCCGATCAAAACAAAAGAAAGTTGATTAAATGATCTAGTAAAGTGTTCTGGACATGCACAAAATACCTCCACAATGGTTTATGTTGACTTTTAACTCCTACTTTCTCCAGTTTGTTGTTGTTTTAATGGTCAGCGAGATTTGATTTGTCTGTGCATCCTGTGTGATTTCTCAGGTTTTGGAACTAGAGCAGCAACACAGCACTGCTCTGCAGGAGCTCTCGCATACCTACACTGATGAGAAGGAGCAACTAATCGAACAGCACAAACTCCAGCTACAGGTGTGTGTGAGAGAGAGAGAATCGGTGTCTCTTACAGGGTAACTACAGGAGTTAACATCCAGTGCTCTGCCTGGCAATTTGTTTTTAATGGTTTTCAGTAGCGTTCTTGTCTCTATGGCTCTTACAGCCCATTAGAGAGGGGATTATAGTTATTGTTCATCCTTTTTATAATGATTTATTTGTGTGCAGAAGCACAGAGTATTTATTTAGATTTTTTTTCTGAGAAGCACTATGAATGTGATCATTTGACCAACTGGTTATTGTGGTATTAAACAAATACATATCTGCTGTAGGAGTTAAGGGGTGTCTCTGCGCGAGAATTGGAGGCATGTCGCAGGGAGCTTGAAGAGGAGTCATCAAGGCAACGTCAGCACTTCCTAGAAGAGGTGGAGCTCCTCAAAGTCCAATCAGAGGAGAGACTCCAGGACAGGATTAATCACCTGAAGGTAAGAGGAGATGCCTGGTAGTGATGAGAAAAAAGATGACCATGTGGATGGGTTTGAGGCATCCTTTGGCTAAAGATCTTTAATATTTTTACACCTTTTGCGGCAGCCATGTTGCCTGCATATAATCATTAATTTTATGTGAAAAATATGATGTTTTCCATTTTATTTTAAGTTGTGTATTTATTTGACTCAGAGTGCCTGTTTGAAGCATCATTATGTAATCTGGATTATTGAGAGCTGTAGTGTGTGTGTTGTGGCATTGACCTCTCTAAGCTCCAGCTGCACCAGTTCATTCTTTCTCTTGGACTCTGTCCCACTGGAGCTTTATGCCAACCCAGTGCCACATAATCCTACCATCATATATGTAGAAGTGTTCTTGTCTCTCTGTTTTCTGAATCTGTGTGCTGCTGGTTGTGCATGTGTTTGCGTTGCTTCCATCTAAATAGTGGGTAAATGGGATGGATCTAAGCTTTTTATCCTCTGAGGTTTTAAGGCTGAAGGTACTTTTCCCCCCCCAAACATTTGGCATTTGACCATCTGAAATCTGCAAGCCAGTAGTCAGCCGTAAGCTAGTGAGACATGGTTAGAGATCTCTTTAGCTGAGGAACACATAAACCTTCACTTTACTGGAGCTTTTTAAGATGGCGATCTGCATCTTTTAATTGATGTACCAACATCACTGCTTTCTTTGAAGACGGAGTTTGAAGAGCAGAAGCAGGCGGAGCTTGAGGACCTGAGGCGGCGCTTCACATCTGAACAGGAGGAGAAGGAGCGGAGCTACACAGGCAAAATGAGCCAGCTCACTGCCCAACTGCAGCAGCTAGACGCTGTGGTGGCCCAGGTACTAGAGACACACACGGATATAGGTTTTTTGTTATGTTCTTAGTGCAAATTAAATGCTTGAATAAGGTGACACCTGCAGCTTCACTTTGCTAGGGAAAAGACTAGACATGCCTGAGAAAAATGTGTTGTATCATGGGTGGTGTTAAAAATCAGTTGCATAAATGAGACAATGATTTACAGTATAAACTAAAGGCCAGTAGAAAATGGATGGTCTGGGAATTAAGAGTGAGAGAAAAATATTGCTAAGGCATGGTCCGTAGGCTAGATTTTCCTCGTATATGATTACAGCTTGTTGAGAATATCATATCAATGAATCACCACTCTAATCTTGTGTGTGTGTGTGTATGTATGTATGTGTTGTGTGGTCATGCTCTCTTGGTTGAAGCATGCAGTAAAAAACAAAATGATTAGTTGATTAATTTACTAGTCAATTAACAGTAAAATAAACGGCAACTGTTGTTAATTGGTAAATCTGTTCAAAAATGCCTAAATGTTCCGTCATTCCAGTGTCTCATTTGTGGAGATTTGCTGCTTTTCTACATGTAATGTGATGGAAAACTGAATATTTTGTGGTTTGGGACTGTTGATTGGACAAAACAAGACATTTGATGGGGTTTCCTTGAGCTTAGGGAAATTGTGATGGACTTTTTTAAAGACTAATTTGATTAATTAATTAGATTAATTTGAAACAATAATTGCCAGATTAATGATCATGTAAAAAATTGCCTGTTGCAGCCCTGGCAGCTAGTAATATACAGACTTCAGATGGCTGAATAATCTGTCAACTCAAATGCATAGCAACATGCATTCATTCTATTCATTTTTCTTCGATTATATTCTGCCTGTCCCTTTAGAAGTCATTGGAGCCAAGTTTCATTTTGTCGATTGGTTGTTGTGGAGATTTGAAGCATAATGAAACTTTTGTTAATCGTTTACTATCCACTTGGATATCCCCTAACATAGCCGCTAACCAAAAAACAGTTTTTTTTCTGCATAGGACTCACTTCATAAATAAATGTGTGATTTCTGCAGTCCCATGCCCTTCTACTACCAGTTCTGTAAATCCATAATAAATATTATTGGCACAATCAACATAAATGTGCCTATGTATGTATAGATTTGTTTCCATGGCACCTGCCCAGTTTGGCTCTTGATAGTGAGATATTAGCGCACACACGACCCCATGAGGTTAACAAAGAGAAGCTTAAGAGATGTTGGGAGTTTGCCGTTGTTAGGGCAGCAGCATTGTTTTGTTGAGGCAGGTGGCGGCATGAGACGTGTTTGAGAAGAGGGGGGGAAAAGGGAGGGAATACATGGTCAAAGGAGAGGGAGGGAATGAAAGGGCCGATGAACGAAAGGTAAGAAAATGACTTCAGGCCCTTCTGAGAGAGAGTGCACTTAGCAGTGGATCCAGAAGTCCTCAATCCCACATTGACTTGGCACTTAATAGGAGTACTTGTGCTAAGTATGCCTGTTGATTACAGTCAGTATGTTTGTATGCTTTATAGGCTGGTTTTATAGTAGGAGGAATGTGTTTTTTGTCTTATAGTGGGTGTATTTAATGTATTTTGAGTAATGGTACAGGTTGTTGTCTCTGGATAAGGTAGATTTCTTTGACAGCCAATATCTGGTTTTGATTTGCTTTTGAACGCACAACGTGCTTTCTGCTTTTGTCATGCTCTTGTCACGGATAGGATGTTGGTGGCCATATGATTTTATTATATCTCTTGTGACAAAGACTATGTGGTGCTTTTTGAACTAACCGAATGAGCATTTGATTAATGTTGGTTTGAACTTCTTGCCATAATTTGGTATCAATCTGTTGTTTCTCTGGCACACATGGGTAGTTTTAAAGAAATCATAACACAAACCTGTTAAGTATTGGTAAAATGGAAAAAGCTACCTCTGTGTCCATTTTTCCAGCTGCGAGCAGAGGTTGGCTGTCTGCAGGGAGAGTTAGAAGGGAAGCGTGCAGAGATGGAGACTTTGGATACTCTCCTCCAACGAAGGGAGCGAGAGAGTCAGGAGGGAGGCAACCTCCTAAAGATGCTCACTGATGACTTACAGACTGCTAAAGAGGAAAGGTAAGCGATGTTGTGTGCATGGTTTCATGTGCATAGCAGTTGTAGCTAGCTGAATTTTGTCCTTATGGTGAGACCAGCCATCAGTTAATGCTAGTTAATGTTAAAAGAGCTTGCCATGTCATAAATTCACCAAGTCATCAGATAAGTGGCAAGTTTGAACCATGACAGATCCAGTATGCCCTCCCAATGAGCGTGAATGAGCTCTATGTTTACTGAATACTCATATATTTGTCGTCGTCTTGCTGGTACTTTAGTGGTCTACAGTAAATAAAGTTTAAATTTAGATTTTATTTTATTGGTTTATTAACCTGGAGACTATATTCTTGATTCCAAAGATCTGTTTTGACTTGAATGGGGGGGAAATTGAGACGCCAGTGTGTTTTTTTTTTTTGTTTTTTTTTTAAATGTACCAAATAATTAGCATAGTCACGTCCTTT
>CM022480.1:10861755-10918342 GCA_011952105.1 Coreoperca whiteheadi | reverse complement strand
TTTTTTATTTGTTTTTTATTTTTTTGTGGTTTTTTTGTTTTTCTGTTTTTTTTTTTTTTTTTTTTTTTTTTTTTATGTTCTAAAGGGTTAGCATTTTCGCGTCTTTTTTTTTTTTTTTTTGCATATGCGTGTCTGATATGTCACTTTTGTTTTCCCAGACGTAAACTGCACCAGGCCAATGAAATGCTGAGGAAGGTGCTGATTGAGATGGTTCACAGCACCATTGCAACCGAAGAGCTGATTGGACAGAAGATCAGTGCCAGAGCCAAAACATCTGAGCAGGCGACCCATCAGAGGAGCTCAACAGGGAACCAAGTTGCACAAGAATCAGGTCTGTTAGCATCTGATGCATTCTGAAGTTGCAGGGCATGTTATTCTTTGACACAGCAAATTGTGGTTCTTTTGGCTCAGTCTAGTTCACAGGTTTTTGTTAGAGATACAGCTATACATAGAGATGAATTAAATGGTTAGATCCAGTTCTTCAGAGACCAAGGGGCTTTTCTTATATGTACAATTTAAATATTGGCACCAATACAAAAATATATTTTGGCTTGTTCTTTTCATAGGTATTTCCGTTGCAGACTTGTCTACAGATGACCTGGAGCTGACCCAGCTGCTCTGTGAGAGCCTGCTGGTTTCAGATACTCAAATCAATCCTGGGGGAGAAGAAGCAGCTCTGAGTGCCTGCAGCAGACTGCGTCACACTGTTGACACACTATTGGAGCTGCTCAACCAGGCCAACACACAGGTAAAGAATGTATAGACCTACTGATATCGCAACAATCCACACAAAAACCTTATTTATGTTTTTTGTTTTGTTTTTTTTCCTGTTGTACAGTATTGTTAGCTGTTGGTTTCTCACTTTTTCTTCAGCTGGAGCAGACTCATGGTGTCCACCTTTCTCTGGAGGAAAGGTTCTCTCAGGGCAGAGAAGACTCTGCTCAACTCCTTGGGCAGCACAAGCTCCTATTGGAGCAGCTCGATCAGGAGGCGAAGCTGAAGAGTCAACTCCAGCTCGAACTCCACAAGGCAGAGGGTGAGCACTGTAGCCTCGTTTGCTCTGCTTCACTTGACTCATCTTATCCTGCCAAGTTACAGTAGTTAATCCACTGACTGTTAACACGCCTTGCTCCTCTCTGCCTGCACTCCAATTTCACCACTTGCAGTGAAGTTTAAACATAACTCCGCTATTTCTGATGCTGAGCATCAGAATCTCAAACCTTTTTGTCCCCTTTCACATAAACCTTTTGACTTTGTATGATGTATTCAGGGCTTCTGGATGGCTATGTAGCTGAGAAAGCAGTTCTAGAGGAGTCTCTGCAGCAGAAGGAGGTGCAAGAGGAGAGACTAGTGGAGGAGCTAGAGGACCTGAAGGTGAAGCTGCACCAGATGCAGGGTCTCACCGCAGAGCTGGACAGCCTCAGACTGAAGCACCAGGAGCTCGGTGAGGAGCACACACTTCTCCTGCGCCAGAAGGAGCATCTCTCCACTGGTCTGGGGGAGAGGGAGAAAGGTGAGCAGAGCAAGCACGAAATCGTGTCTCCGTGACCTCTTTAGTGAGCTTGACCACATACTTATATAATGTCTGTACTCAGATGTGTCTTCTCTCCGTAGGCCATTGGCTCAATTTAGATCCTGACACAGGTTTGTGGGTCAGAATGGAGTATGAGTGTGATGAGGGGGTGGGGATGAATATGCACTATATTTGGAGTGCTGTGTGAGGTTGCTGTTTGTAAAACTACCATTGCCAGTAGATTGTAGCAAAGGCTCTTGAAGTGCTGTCATTTTACCGATTAAACAATGTTCTAGTCTAGAGCTGAGAGATAATGCATTCAGTGCCTTTTCAGGAGGAAAGGCACAGTATGTATAATAGTTGTATGTATTTTACTCCTCTTATGTCTTGCCTACTTTTAAAATTCCTGTGTATGGTATTTACATTGAAACAATTGCCCTAACCTTCCTCTTCTATTTTTCAAGCTCTGCTGGCAGAGACAGAGCGCTTGGCCCAGGATAGGCTAGACTTGCAGCGGCAGGCAGAGAAGGACCACAGCTCTCTGTCGCTGCGCCTCAGGGCCCTGGAGAGAGAGCTGGATGAGCAGGAAACGAAGGGCATGGAGACAGAGCAGCATCACAAGACCCACACTGAAGACCTCAACCAGCGTGTCCAAGCACTCGAGAAACAGCTGAAACATGACCGGCAGTTTATAGAGGTGAGTTTTTACAAATGAAAATAAAACAAAACAATAATGATCCCTTATTTAATGTGTCCATTTGCAGCACAATTTGCTGTTGTTGAAACACTTACAGTTGCATTTATGATCTTGCATTCCCACTTCACTTTGTTTCTGGTGTTATTTGAGAGTCTCAGACAATTTGTCATGATTCTGCTTAACACAGTGCACACAATCTCTCTCATAATGTGTTCCCATGCATACAGGAGCAGGCTGTGGAGCGTGAACATGAGAGAGACGAGTTCCAGCAGGAGATTCGAAGGCTGGAGGCCCAACTGAGACAGCCAGCCAGCGTGGATAACAAAGGACATAGGGTGAGGCCCATTCATCTGATACAAAGTAACAGCTAATAAGATATTTCTCAACAGGACTATACCACACAAAATGCTTTTATTTCTAGATAACAATAGGAAAGCATTGTATTTGCTGTGTGTGTGTTTTTGATGTGTTTTTTTTGTTAATAAATTGCTGATGGGATTCTGAACCAGTTAACTGAATGCATTGTTTGTTTGCCAATGAGCCTGACTTTTGCCATGTGTTTATCCCTGCACTGAACGGGTTGCTGTAGTTTGAGGACTTGGTTCTGCAGGTATGAAATCTAACTAGTATACTTCTCTTAGCTCCTGACTCATGTGCATGGATGTGTATTGAACATCATTATATCTGTGCAATGGTCTATAGATTCTTGTATGTTCTTGTCATAACTTCTACATTCATCGTCCGTTTGCTAATATTCATTGGCTTCTGTTTTGCGCTTCATTTGTCTTTCATCTCCATGTCACTGCTCTCTGGAATGGCTTAATTTCAATGTTTGGTACCAGCGGCTGCAGCTCCGGAATGGCTTATTTTCTACAAATCATGTAGCTTTTCATTCGCAAATTCCTTTCTGCTACTTAAAACTTTAGAAACTTGTTATCCAAAATGTTGTCCCCTCTATTTCTGTAGGTGGAGAGTCTACAATCCATCATCAAAGACAAGACGGAGGACCATGCCTCCTTGCTCACAGCCAATCAGCAAGCCCAGCGCGATCTTGCAGAACGCAATGAGGAGATAGACAAGCTAGCCGGGCGACTCCGAGAGCTAGAGCAAGCACTGCTTAACAGCGCTGAGAGTAATAGATCTATGAGTCAACTGGAACAAGAGCTCCACAGAGCAAAGTTGAGAGAACAGGAGCTCACACAAGTAAGAAAATGCACATTTAACACTATCCTGCATGTGAACTTAAAATCACTCTTAATGTCAGTTTGAACCGCCATGTTCTTTTTTTTTTTTTTTTCTTTCTCATAAATGTACTAAATTTTGTCAGGATAAGCAGGCACTGGAGCAACAGCAGCTGTCCAACAGGCTTCAGATCTCCGCCCTGCAGTCCAAACTGGATGAGACTAGACACTGTTATCATGAAAACACACGTGACCCCACCCAGGAGCTTAGGGATGCTCTGGACACTGCTCAGAAAAGCCTACAGAGCAAAGAGCAGGAGGTCTGTAGGATTTCATCCAAAGCTGGTGTATGGTAGCTAAGATGATTTGGCCTGATAAGTAGTGGTTGTTGTTTGATGCATTTGGCTGCAGTGCCACCTTTTGGTATAAAAGGTCCCTCACCAGGGACAGGGGTTTTAAATTGGCCTGTGGCTAGAAGCCTTATGTACAAGACATCGGTTACCTTTTGGTGGCAATGTCTGATTGTACTGTCCTTGACAAATAAAATAAAAAAATGTATGGGTATTCAGACTTCATCCATCTTTTAAAAGCCACCACTAAGACTAGAAATCTCTTAAAGCTCAGTATTTTTAACCCACTACAGAAACCTATTTTGTGATTATAGAACTTGAATATATTTTTTTATCTTTATTTAATAAGTAATGTTATGGCTTTTAGGTTGAGGTCCTGGTTGGCCAACTGGAGACTGTGCAGAAGGACTTGAGCATCAAAGAGGTTGAACTAAAACACCTCACCCTACAGCTGGAACTACTGACCAATCAGAGTGCAGCTAATGTTAACGAGCTCCAAGAACAGATTGCTGCCCTAAAGGTAAGCGCTACTTTATGTAGCTGCAGTATAAGTGACACTTATGAATTATATTGAGACAGAATTATGGTGGAAGAATGTTTATTTCCCCTGTATAAAGATGTCTTTTTTTTTTTTTCCATTTCCCTTCATCTTTAGAAGCTCTTCATGTTCAGTTCATTTGGTGTTGACTTTGTTATATTCATTCTCTCCTTAAAAGTCAAATCAAAAAAGCATTTAAAGAAATGTATAACTTATAAATGAACTGGTATGTACAACTCTGCTTGCAGGAGAGTGTGTCTGCTCTCACCATACTCGAGGAGAAAGAGTATCAAAGCAAGGTGGAGTATACAGAGGAAGAGACCCTCCCCTCAGCATTACTCCAGGAGAAAAATCAGGAGATCGACCACCTCAACAATGAGATCCAAAGACTGGAACAGGAGTTGGAGAAAACCAGGGACAATAAGGTCAGAATAACTACACACAGAATACATGCAGACAGTGTGGAAGTACACGTGGTTGATGAAGCCATATTGAAAAATTTAACTTTGATTGTTTTGATCTTTCTGACAACAAGGTTTTGGAGGCTGAGCTTGAGGAGCTGCGCTCACAGGTGGAACACCTTCAGTCTGAAGTCACAAGAGTGCGAGAAGACAAACAGGAGGAAGAGGAGCGCCTTCATGAGGTCATCAGCACATTGCAGGCAGAACTCGCCACATTAGGCCCCAACCTGCATGAAGTAAGTGATTCTCAAGATGGCGACAGCATCAATCCCTCGCCCGCTCCCAGCCCTGAACCTGACCACTATACCATCCAGGAACAAGAGAGGAGGGGAGGCCCGAACAGCCTGAAGCAAGAGCTCAGTCTGACTCATTCTGCTTCATCTCGTTCCCTTCGATCTCGTCTCCAGGCCCTTCAGACTCAGCTGGAGACTGCTGTGGCAGAGAAAGATGGACTGGAGCGATTACTGCACACTCAGGAGGAAGAGTACAGAGGACACGGAGAGGAGTTTGGAAAGAGGCTGAAAGCTGAGAGGGAGAGGGCAAATGACCTCCAAGGTCTTCTCACCGTCAAAGAAGGTGAGCTGGAGGAAATCAAAGCCCAGATAGAAGAGGAGAGGGACAGTTGCAAAATTCAAGCCCAAGAGATGAGCGCCCTACATGAGAAGAACGGCCACCTCAGCTCGCTGATTATGGAACTCCAAAAGAAGGAACAGGAGAGCCTGAGCGAGATCGAGACTCTAAAAACACAGGAGCAGGAGATGAAAATAGAAATGGAAGTCCTCCGAGAAACCAGTCTCACTCTTGAGAGACAAGTCCAGGAGGTAAGAGCCGAGGTGGTAGACATGGAGGAACTGGTTGCTGAGGAAAGGACAAAGATTAAAACCCTGAAGACTGTGAAGGGAGAGCTTTCTGCTGAACGTGAGGCACTGAGGAAGAGGGAGGGGAAACTCCAGGAGGAAATTGAAAGGCTCAGGCAGGAAGTGACTTCAATGAGAGCCTGTATCCAGGACCTGACAGTTCAGCTCAATGAGAAGGAAACCAGTCAAGAAGAGGCTCAAAAGGAAGTGCTGGTGAGTATCTGCTACAAGCTTAACTATTGATTTCAGTGTTAAAAGCACAATCTAAGATGCAAATGTAAACCAAAATTTCAAACACTGGATTGCAACCTCCTCCTTCCCAACTGAATGATAGGCCTTTTTAATAAAGGGAAAATATCTAGAAAATAATCAAATCTAAGGTACCAGTTAATTAAGATTTAAGTAGTTTATAAGTACAGCAGTAAAACAGACCTTTCATTTTCAATTCAACTGTAATTATATCTCAGAATACTAAAGATTTATGGTCCTTTAATCTGGTCTTTTTATGCTCCATGTTTGAAAGGGGGTCTGGGATTTTACTCTGCAAAATAATTAAGATAAACTTAGATACCCTGCTTCAACAGGCCCCATGTCCAGACAGGAAATACTTCGCTGCTGCTTTTTTGCTAGCACACAGCTGTGCTAGCGACTGCAGGCAAGACCACATCTGGTTATAGTTAACTGCCGTAACACGTCATCACAGCGTCTCTCTGGAGACAGCAGAATCTTACTAACACAGAGGAAGTGACATTAAAATGAGGAAGCAGGGGGAAAAATTTTGGTGGCTGTTGATTTTAAGGCTCTGATGCACTTTATTTTTCATTTCATGTCCTATCTTGGCAGGATGTGGTAAGGAGAAGTTGTACTCGTTTAAAAAGAAAGCATGGAGGCTGTAACGCATTTTTTGGGCTGCTGCATGTCTTTGCAGTCTGATCTGTTTTTGATGTAGCCATTGTAGTTCTAGTGCTCTAAAGAGGTATCTAGCTGTGTGTGTGTGTGTGTGTGTGTGTGTGTGTGCATATATATGTGTGTGTGTATGTATAAAAAGACTGAATCAGCAAGTACATGTGCTACTTGTTGAATTGCTGTTTATATTGCAAAGCAGGTTATCTGTTACTCTTGTGTAAACGGTAGTTCACACTGGAAAAACTGTAAACAAAATAAAGTTGAAATATGGCATGTGGATGTAGGGCTTCATGGATACTACTCTAAGAAAGGCGCTGTTGATTCCAGCTCATAGGAATGTTTCTCTTTTTCTCAGACTCATGCAGAGGTGACCCTGGCTAAAGCAGACGCTGCCTTGAGACAGAGGGAGGCTGAGCTCTCCAGACTGAGGGCAGAGCATCAGGCTCTGAGGGCGGAGCTGACCGTGGTGAAACAGGGTCTGAGTACCAGTACAGAAAGGGCGGAGAAACTACTTGAGGAAGGAGAGGTGGGAATATATGACAATTGAGTACAGAATATCAGCTATAAGTTGTATAGCAGCAGGAGTTAATCTGTCCATCCCTTTGCTCTTTCTGTATGGATCCACTGTTTGTTGTGAAATTTGAAACTGTGGCAGTATTGGATTGAGTATTTTAAGTGGGGTTGACAGCTGTATTTTCATGTCTTTTATTTCTGTCTTGTCAGACCAAAGACAGTGCCCTACTCGACCTGGAGACTGATAACCAGTGGCTGAAGGCGAAACTTCAGGGTCTACAAGAAGACCTGGCTGTACAGGAAGAGGAACTGGCCTCTCAGCAAAGAGAACTACAGCAACTCAGGCAACACTGTCACCAGCAGGACACACTTCCTCACCAACAAGGATACGCACAGAAGGGTGAGTCCTTAATGATGCTTCAAACATCTGCTCTGCTGTTATATTTTCAGATTCTGTACAACCCACATGGCACATTCACGCCAATGACATAGAAGTCTGCGTTTCAGCTCTCTGTCTCCCTATGTAATGAGCTGCAGTAATTTCACTGTACTAGGATTGTAGTGATGTTGGTCTAGTAGTGGATTTCAGGATTGAAATCAATATCAGACATAGTTTGAGTCTATTCCATAGATGCATTGAAGTACTGCTTCAATATAGCAATGCAGAATAAATTAAGTTTGTTTTGTTTGTTTTTAAAATTCCCTCTATTGCTGAATTGCAAACTATTTTGAAAGTCTAATGTGTTAAAGTCACTTATCAAGCAAAAATGCCAAACATTTGCTGTTTCCAGCCTCTAAGATGTGAAAATGTGCTGCTTTTCTCTCTGTTTTTATTACTGTAAATTGATTATCTCTTTTGTTTTGGACTGTTTGGACAAGACAAGCAGCTTGCAGATGTCATATTGGGGTCTGGGAACATATAACGGGTATTTTTTTATATTTGTGGATGTTTTATAGAAGTAATTAGTCAATCAAATAATCAGCAGATGAATTGATAGAGAATTATCACTAGTTGAAGCCTTACTTTGTACAATTAATTTTGCAATGTTATCACATGAGGATGTATAAAAGATGGTGTTTTCTTGTAAACTAGTTGTTTACATTAAGTGTTACTCACCAAAATGTTTTGTGTTTATCCTTGAGGTCTAAAAATGTATGACGAAGGGAATACATTCGACACATTTGTTAAAGTATTTTAAATCCAGCATTGTTTACGTCCATATTTACTAGCTAACAGTCTTCTTCTTCCTTGTCTTTTGCGGGTACATTGTTACCGCCACCTGTTGGTCAGTGGAATAGTGACACCATTGGTAGGACTGTATAGCACATCACCCGTGCATTTGTGTGCGTACCTGTGCGCAAAACAGAACCATAGCGCTATTAGAGGCCTAAAACTCCACAAGGAACCTTTTAAAGAGGATGGCATCATAACAGAAATATGTTCTCATAATGACAATTTTTATTTTCTTCATCTGTCAGATATTTCTCGCAGAGCTTTTGAGGATGTTGTGAGTGTCTCTCGTGATGAAGCCTCTCTGAGCTCTCCAGAGGTCTTGAGGAGACTCGAATGCTCGGAAGACAGAATCCCAGAACGGTTCCACGCCTCTGTTATTGGCTCACGTCTATCGGAGTTCAGCGCTCTGAACAGCACAGGCCTGGATCTCCCCCAGGTCAAGACCTCACCCAGGGTTGTGATGGAGCCTCCACACTCCAGGACCATCACACCAGATCCAGCAACACAGAGTACCCACTCCCCAGGCTCCGTGTCGATGTCGGACAACCTCTCCATGCTCGACTCACTGGACACTGACAGAGTATGTGGTTTTAAGAAGCGTTTGGGCTTTTATTCTTTGGTTCAGATGTGGTTACATTTTTTTTTTTTTTCTTAGGTGCGTGAGTTGGAAGGACTTGACTTAACAGAGCCTCCATCTCCTCTTGGTTCCACCTCCTCCTTGTCAGCACCAGAATGGGCCAGTGACGGTTATGGCAGCAGTGAGTATTGCCACACTGAGCCTGATGGTCATATGACTTGTCTGTGAAGACTTCCAGTCAACTCAGGTCATGGCTGAACTAACTTTGAACTGAATTTCGAATGAGAGGTGAAATGTTTAGAAGAATATGAAGAAAGTTCAGTTTCCTTGACTTGGCAGTAAAAAAAAAATAAATAAAATTTTGTTTTTTTTTCTGTATGTTGTAACAGTTTTGTCAAATAAGTATCCATCATCATCTAAGGATAACTCGATACTTTACAACTTCCCTAAGCTGTCTGTGGCGCTCAGCCTGAAGCACATTGATTCCTACTGAAGACATAAATCTTTAAAAACTTCACAAATATATACTTTATTTTTTATAATTTCCTAAAACAGCTGGCCACTGTAGTTTTCAGCAAAAGCAAACAGGAGTAAATAGTGCATTTTGTTTGGGGACTATTTTTACCTGCAGATTTGACGTTAGTATTTACGGCAGCACGACGGTGTATGTGAGATTGACTCAAACTAAACTAGTTTCCATGGTCACAAGAAAACGTGTCACCCGGTGCAACAATATGGCTCACTGATGTGCTTTTATAGTTTTTGGACAAAATGGAGCATTATGACTTTACTTTACAGTACTTGTTAGTAGGATCAGTTCATTGTTGGTTTTGGTCTTTTTATAGAGTTTGTGACAATGACAAATGTAGAATATTACCAGACTTAACTACTTAAGTCTTCTGTTCGCTCCTTGTGCTTCAGATGTGAGTTCAGAATTGGGTGCGAGGCTGAGAGTGGAGCTGGAACAGACTGAAAGGCTGGATGCTCAGTTTGTTGAGTATCTCCGCTGCCGAGGAATTAACCCCACAGTTAACACCGATAGTGCTGCCGGCAGTATGAGCTATAGTGATGACCTGTTGTCACCTGAGCTTCAGGTAAGCCTCTTGGCGGCAGTAGTTCTATTTATTTGACAGTAAGTCTATATTTACCTCAGTTTCTTTCTTCATCTTTCTGCAGGGTCTGTTGAAGAAAGTGTATCAAGAAAGCTGCCGAATTCTCACTTTGTCCCAACGTCGTGCCACTTCCTCAACCCAACCTCATCTTTCAGGCTTAAAAGCCTTCTCATTGAGTCAGACACAGCATCATTCTGAAGATTGCTCCACCCTACTGGCCCATCAGGACAAATCATCCTCCAACCCGCCCATGAGCTGGCAGCAGGAGAAGAGGGCACTGCAGGAGACCATAATTGCTCTCCGAGAGCTGCTCTGTCGAATGGCCCAGAGACAAACACAAGTGAGTTTCTGTATTTTTTTTAAAGAGTTTACAATCATCTAGTGAAAGGAAAATTAGTTGTAAATCTTAAGTTAGTGCCATGATGCTATGATATCGCCACTCTTACACATAGATAACTGCAAGTTCCTTCACTTAAGGTTTCATTTAGGTATAAGATAAGAGAGATTCAACTTTAATATCTGAATTTGTCTCTTGGTTCTATTGTATATCTGTGCTGACCTCGTACTTCTCTCTTCCTCAGACTGACTACAGAGGTGATGATGACGACTTGCACAGAGATCAGCTCGGGACTGATGGACAGGTTGAATCCCAACTGAGGGCAGAGCTGGAGGAGAGCCAGAAACAACTGAAATGTGCTTATGACACTCAGCAAGAGCAAAAGAACAAAATGCAGTCACTCAGGTATGTTATACACACCGAATAACAACGTTCAAGCATCCCTTCTCCACAAGTTATACAAAAACAGAGGAGACTGTAAGTCGTCAATCATATCGGGTAAAATCAGTAATTTATTGTTTTGTATGCTAAAATTGTGCATTCAATGTATTAATGTGGTTTATTTGATCTTTATTATTTGATCCAAGTATTATTATTAATTGTTTCAAAAAACGTAAAGGATTCTTTTATTTATTTGGATTTAATTGAATTCACTATTTTTTTTAATTCATTTCATTTAGCTCATGTCAACCAATGAGTGTCTGGCAGGATGTGGAACTGCTCACCTCCCTAACTTCCAAATAATCATGTATTAATCAATTATGTATTATTGTTAGAACATTGTTTTGGGAATCTTGGCTCCTCAGTTCTTTGGTGATGCTAGTAAGAACTTTCCCCTCTGTTCACCATGTTTCTGTCACACTCACACAAACATGCTTTCATGTAATAATACCAAAAGTGGTGAAAAGTAAGGTTAGAATTGTGCTTTTCTTCAGGCTGGCTGTAGACGAGGGTGAGGAAGCTTTGAGAAGGGAGCAGACCAGAGTCCAGGACCTTCAACAACAACTGGAGCAGGAGCGAGCTCGGAGTCTCCGCAGCGATAGAGAGGAGGAGGAAAGGAGAGGGGTAAGACTGGTCATAATCCAACATTAAGAGTATTCGAATTACATGTAGCCAACTACAACAGCTCACATGGTAAATTCAGTATATAATCTACATTTCCATAGCACTAATTCTATAAGTACAACAACAGTCAAGATATAAGCTGCTCACAACCCTGCTGCCCAGAGCTTCTTTTTTTTAATGTTTTATAAGAAATAATGTTTTCATACATACATACATACATTAATTGATCCTGATCGATGTTAAGTTACCACCAGGAAAATCACCTTTTCCTGATGTTTCTTTCACATAAATAGTCTACTAATAATGGGAAGGCTGCAAGACTTTTAACGTGAAAGTTCTGGTGGAAGTGTTTCATTCATGGTTGTTTAACTTGGTTTGGGGCCAAAAGGCAAAGTGGAACACCTGACAGTATAAACAGAGAAAACAAGTGTATGTGACAGCTGTGGCTTGGTGCCAGAACGGTCGGTGGTTCAATCCCCCAGCCATGCGTCGAAGTATCCTTGAGCAAGATACTGAACCCCATAATGCTCCCGGAGCTGCGCCTTCGGTTTGTGAATGTTCTGATATGTAAGTCGCTTTGGATAAAAGCGTCTGCTAAATGACTAAATCTAAATCTAAATGTGATGCTTCAACAGTGTTTGAGTTTTCAAGATCAAACAATGTGAAGAATCCAGAGTGCGTAACCAGAGTGTGCTTGAGATTTCCCTTTTAAACTCTGAAAGATGACCCTCTCCGCTTCCCTCCCCAGGCATTGCAAGTAGCTTCTGAGCAGCAGAGGTCAGAGGTCATGGCTCTGAAGGGCCAGGTGGAGCAGGAGATGGTGGCCTGTAGCAACGTCAGATGCGAGCTTCAGATTGAACAATCCCGCAGTGTGCTGCTAGAGAAACGCCTAGACGAAATCCAGAAGGAGCTAGAAGATCAACGCCAACTTTCTGCTCACCAACAAGAGCTCAGCTTGCAAGAAAAAACTCGTCTTGAGCGCCTCCTGACTGAAGCAGAATCTCGCTCAGCAGAGATTCACTCTAAGCTCACAGATGCTCACAGGAAGCTGGAGGAAGAGAGAGACCGTTGCTCCAGGCAGGTGGATGAACTCAGCCGCCGACACGAGGCAGATGCAGCCAGAGACCGGACGTTCATCTCCGACATGCGCGCCCAGCTAGAGCAGGAGCGAAGACAGGCGGAGGAGCTGGCAGCTGTGATGGACAAACTGAGGGCTGAGCTACTGCAGAGCAGGAGGAAATGGGAAGAGGAGGACAGAACGAGGAGGGAGGAGCTGCAGAGGGAGCAGGAGGCCGCCACCCGACATCGCGTAACTATGGAGACCTTGATGGAGCAGAAAGAGGAAACCAGCCGTGCTTTAGAGGTAGAGCAAGAGCAGTCCAGACGCCAAGGGGTGGAACTGGCTGAACTGAAGGAGAGACTGCGACTACTGAAGGACAAGGACAGGGAGAGGGAGGAGCAGTGGGAGAGAGAGAGGAGGAAGGGGCGGCAAGAGCAGATGGAGAGGGAGAGACGACAGGAGAGGTCCAATAACAAGCTGGTAAAATGTCATAAACCTAGTTCTTATACTTCTTTCCTATACCCACTACTTTCACAAATTGAATGCTTTTATTTTATATATATTTGCACAAACACACTCCCATGTAAACATTTCTGACTTCAGTGCGAGTTGGAGTTGTTGAGGCAACAGGACCAGCAGCGCATGCAGGAGCTGCAGCGCACTCTGGCAGAGCTGGAAAGAGAGGAGAGAGAGATGGCTGCTCAGAGGCTGTCGGGACGAACCACAGAGCAGCAACACGAGGCTGCATCTTCACAACCGCTCCCAAGAAACTTCCAGGCAGATGGCACACAGCATAACCAGCAGGTACACATTATTACATGAACTCTGCCAGGACGAGTTCTGTAACAAGAGATTTGGCAAATGATATAGGCAGTAAAACCAGAACTTTTTTTTTTTTAAAGATAGCCTCCTCCTGATTTTTGACATCTTTATCAACGTGCTATGCCACAGACCCCTGTACTTTCTTTCTGCTGCATGCATGTAATGCTGGCAATATAGCAGTGTAAACTTACTCGACTGTTTGTAAAATGAATGTACTTTTCTCACTGTAGATGCCGTCCATGGGGACATCACTCAGTCTGCTGGAAAGGCTGATGAAGGAGAACTCCGAGCTGACTGAGCGCGTGACATCACTGAGTCAGGAGAGAGCCACCCTCAAACATAGACTCACCTGCCTGGAGCGACAGCTGCGGCGCACGGAGAATGAGCTTGCCAAGGTCACCACAGAGACTGAAAACAGACCTATCAGTGATGTGACCAGCAACAGCAAGGTCAGTAGGAAACACGTGCACATACTACTTTGGTGAATCCAAACTGTTCAACTACTGTATGTTTGCTTAACTTTAAAAATACTGTAGCATTGAAATGCAATGTAGGTCACTAGACAAACTTGAACAGTTACCGTTATGCTGATGTAACAGTTACGGACCAATTACAACCTGTTTATTGGTTTGCAGGTGCAGCGTTTGTATGAGCGCTACCTGCGTGCTGAGAGCTTCAGGAAAGCTCTGGTGTACCAGAAACGTTACCTGCTGCTGCTGCTGGGAGGTTTCCAGGAGTGCGAGCAGGTCACACTGTGTCTCATTGCCCATATGGGGGCAAAACCTTCACCCCCACTCTCCTCCCAGCGCAGACCCCTCGGACGATTTAGGGCTGCTGTAAGAGTTGTCATTGCTGTCTCAAGGTAGGGAGCACACTAGGATGTAAAGATTTAAGCGTTACCTCTGCTTTGTGTATGGATAAAACTGATTGCACACTTTATTTCAGAATGAAGTTCCTGACTAGGAAATGGCATAGAGCAATCCGAAGATTATCTGGGACTGTCAATTGGCATGCTCCAGGTCAGCTCACTGAACAGATTTTATGATAAAATGCTTCACTTGACCTGTGTGTTAATGAGTGGGTGAATTTTTATTCTTATTAATGTCTCTTACAGGGCCTAAAGCTGAAATTTTAAGGCAACAGCAGTCGAGGTTAAATTATGACTCCCCACCAAACAGAGACAGCAGTGCCGTCCACAGAGACTCAGTGTCCGCTCTCGTTCCACCCACCAAATCACCCTTCAGATTGCACAACAGGTTTGTGCTCCTCTTAAGCAAAGGCTAATCAACTTGAGATTGTGAAGGGGAAGACTTCATAAATATTTTAATAGAATGACAGTAATTTCGCATCAATGAGCTTTCTCTTTCCTCAGGTCGTACTCCAGCACCAGTCTGGCCTCGGGGCCTTCAGGAGGAACGTCTCAGGATCCAGAGCGATCCCTGACAGATTATATCCACCATCTAGAGAAAGTCCAGCAACGGTTGGTGGGAGCCAAGCAAGGTGAGCAGCATTAAGTAAATGTAGGGTGAAATTGAGGTGAATTTCTGGACAAAAGATGGAGTTGAATGCACCAAGGTGGACAATATATTAAAAAGCGGTCTTAAATCTGGTGCACACAGGAGGCACAAGGTGTAAGGTCAACACTGGGTCCGTTCATCGGCTACAGGACTGGGGCACTTTCACTTCCTGCATTTGATTCATTGCATTCTGCTCCGTGGCAAACTGTAAAACGTGCATCTTTGTGTTTTATATTTTATCAGTGATTTGGTTGTACAAGGCAAAGTTTGGAAATTACACTGGTGATGGTACCCACAAATTTCAAGGCATCCCGCTCTGCCAGTAACAAGTGATATCACACTGGGAGATGTTAACAGGGCACTGGGTTTATGTTGTATATGCTGAGATCAGACCACACAATATCAGCCTGGTAGTGGCCAAAATGGAAAGAGGATCAGGCACAACGATCTAGTTTTATCCTTTTTTAGGGCTTTTTCACAACAAGATCCACAGCAAAGTTCATGTTTTGAAACATTTTATACATTCGGTTCATTTTGGTTTGGTTTCACACTGGAATTTCATCTGTTTGGTCTGGACCGTGGTTCGAGGGAGGTTTCACACCTGTAATTTTGATTTGGACCAAACTAAAAAGTCCGACAGTCCGGACCAAACAAGGTAGGTGTGAAAACGCCCTTACTGTCATAGCAGAAGACGACCAAGCCACATCAGAATCTGGGACTCCTCACAAAGTCCCATACTAGCATTTTAGAACAACTTCTACATCGTGCTCTGTGACATTGCCCCGTAGGAGCACAGACCACTTTTTTTGTGAACAACTGTAAACATGGCAAAGTGAGTAATTATGTATTTCACTGTCACCCTTGAGTCAAGAGCTTTATACCAAATTAACCACGCCTGTAGGTGTGACATGACCCTCTGCATGCTCTCTGTTTTAATTGACTCTGAAGGAAAAAGACAAGAGTCCACCTTCACTGCTAAGTGTGAATGGTTCCAGGTTCATGGTCATTCAGAAAACCGTTTACATACATAAACATTTGTTGTTGGTGCTGTGAGGTGGAACAGTGAAATCGTTCCCTGGCATCTTACCGATCACCTCTGTACGTCATGCAAGTTGAGAGACTGCAAGCTATGATAGGTCCAACATGTAGTCTACCATGTCTCTCTGCCATGTCACGGCAAGAATTTGTGTCTCTGATTGCCTAATCTGACACCATGATTATATCAGAAGACACAAATATTGTAGTCTGATCCCAGCATTAGATGCATGTCTCCTAATTTGGTCACTCGTTTTCCAGGAAGTGTTTTACTCAATCATCTGAGAAATGCCCACAGAAAATGCTCTGCTGGTTAAAGAGTTCAGTACAAGACAAGTAATTCAGATTTTTGTGATGGGTGGCCCAACACTTCCTGCAAAACAACATGTTATTAAATCCCACCAAACCTGTGTGCTCTATCATCTTCCAACCTAGTAAGCAAGACTCATTTAGCCCTGCCCCCTAAAGAGGAAAGGAGGATACAGTCAGCCTGTTCCCCTGATATGATTGGTTATCGGCAGCGCTGGCTGCAGGAGAATAGGACGTGGCTGTACCTGAGCTGCTTGTCGCCCCTTTACCTGAATGGTCCAGGTGAGTGTGAGTGTAACATACTCACTCCGCCAAACAATATAGCCGCAAAATGCACCTCCCAAGATGGGTGCTGACTTGTAATTGGAGTGCAGTAGATTGGAGGTGGTATCACTGGTCTGAAACGTACATGCCCTGCAGGTACTGAGCCTCCTATATCGATGTTAATTCATGTTAATGTCCGCAGATTGAAGTCAGTAGTGAAGTTCTATATGTGCAAATTCGTTTGCTTTTATGCATTTTGCCTGCATTGTCAGAATGATATAAACATCAAAACTATGGTTTGCTTATCCATTAATACAGATTTAATTTATTCACAAATAGCCTTTTTAAACAATCATGCATAGTTGTCTTTTAAAATAAATTTTAAATGTAGTTACCCAAGTTACTAACAGCCATTTGGATTTTGGCTTTGGTCAAGGTATGTTTACTCAAAGAAATACAACTCAGACGTCACTGTATTTATTTATTTTGTTTATTTTTTTTACTTTTCGATAGCTTAGGTATGGATTTTATATGGTTTCTAATCTTTGCAATAAAGGATGCTATCCACTCTGTCTGATATTTTGGTTTTGTTTGTGTGTGTCCAATCAGGTTCGTCTGTTCCCCAGCCCGACCCAAAATTGTTCGACCAATGAAAGAACAAATGCCTGCATATTGTTCTACAACTGTCCATGCCTTATATACCCATGTAGAAAGGAATTTCACACGTGTTGAATTATTTAATGACATGTTATTTTTATGGGCACCATAAATTATTTTTCAATATTTTCTATTGTAATGTTGCTATTTTCTGTATTTTGAAGGTCACTCTTGAGATGTTGCAAGAACAAATGTTTTTGATGATTTTAAATAGTGCTTTGTTATTTTTCTAATATTTTATACCTCTTGTGCTACTGTATGTAAATAGGACTAATGTTCATTGTACATGTGTCCAAATTTGAACTGAGTTTATACTGGAAATCCATGATCAACATAACTAGTGAGTGCTTTATTGCATAAAGGTGAACCATGTGTGTGTTTTTTGTATTATCTATGTTTCTACCATAAAGTTGATAAATAT
Source organism: Coreoperca whiteheadi (assembly GCA_011952105.1). Lineage (NCBI taxonomy): Eukaryota > Metazoa > Chordata > Actinopteri > Centrarchiformes > Sinipercidae > Coreoperca > Coreoperca whiteheadi. Next base: position 10,900,916 of record CM022480.1, on the reverse strand, counting down.
TTTAAATGTGTGTTTACAAACCAAAAAGACTGGCTTTATTTTTTGGCAGCTCTCATAATTTAAGTATATCCTGGGGTCATATTTGCACAATGAAAGTTCTTCAAGGAAACAACCCATGTTTGATCCTCATATGCTATTTATTTAACCTTTAATACTGAATAACCTCTTCGAACGTACAAGAACAGAGACCATAAACAATGCCAGGTAGGTAGAGGATGATTATTGAGAACAGACTTTACAGATCTATAGACTAACAAAAGACATCAGTGGGATTAGAACAGTGTGTCTTGCTTTGATGGCATTTCACTTTTAACTTTTCTTTTCCAGATTTAAACGATATTTTGTAGGTTTTTTTGTTTTTTTTATTCGCTCCATTTTTGCCTTATTGGAACAATTAAATTATTGGCGCCTTTTATACAAGATGTCAGCATGACTGTTATTCTGCTAGCGTCAAGAGACTCGTGGTTAGTCAGACTGGGGCTTAGTTCCCTTAAGTGAGATTTACGAGGCATGATAAAAAAATAAAAATACTCATGGTAAATCAAAGTTAAAGGTTGGATTTACTAAATCAAAATTAAGAGATACTAAGTCGGATCTGATTTAGTTTTGTCTCGGATTGGGTTCACAATTAAAGCTCCGCTCCCTGAATCGAACCAATGCGAGGATGATATTGTTTCTGGTCCGGTTTGCGTTCACAAAGGCAAAAATCAAACCGTCCAGAAATTGTAAACAAAAGGTGGACATGCAGTCTGCGGGAGAAAAGACCTTTCTACCAGGATATCGTACATCGCGGAGCACCGTCAGGTTCATGTTAGCGCCTATGAACGTCTCGTTAGACAGCAAACATAAGCCAGTGTGTCATTGCGGCAGCAAACGCGCGACTAGTTCACCAGTCACCAACACAGGAAGAGAAAACGAGTTCACTTGACAGGGTCCGAGACCACCCCTTCGAGGCGGACCAGAGTCCAGCGTTCACAGCGACCCAAACGAACCGCACCAAGGGGGTAACGTTATTATAAACGTGCAGGGTTCGGTTCAACCGGACCAAACAACACTGGTGCGAACCCGCTCTTAATTTTCATTTCTATAATCACGAGTCTAAATAAGGATATCGGTGAAAATTTTGACTGTCTTAAATCATAATTTGGATCTAGAGAGTCACATTTCTTACTTTGACTGTCTTCCCGCGAGCATTTTTATTTTATTTCTACAACTCATAACTTTTCATCTCTTTTCCCTTTCGTAAAATGGGCTTCCGTTTAATTTTCTTTCTTGTGTTTTAAGCAGCAAGTCTGCTTTTGTAATTTCAATTGAATCAACTCCCAGAAAACAAAGGCCTTTCCCCATTATTTGTTTGTCATATTGAGGGTCACATATCATAATAGTAATTATAGTATATATATACTAGTATATATAATATAAGTATAGAATATTATATATATAGATATAGTATATAGTGATTGGCCGAATTTAGGACAATTCCAAGGGCCCCTGACTGACAGGGTCTCCAACAAATAGGTAAAAACTATTTTAAAATGTGTATTATGTTCTACACTATATAAACCATTATCATTGAGTATATTTCAAATAATAATAAAATGTATGATGTCTTTGATTTTACTTATTTCGGCAATAAAAGTTAAAAATCCCCATTGACCAAAAAGCAAACATCCATATTGACCGAGCACCCCCCTGTATCTGTGTGAAATGGTTTGGTCCTGCCTTTGCGCGCTCATCAGTGACGTGTTTCGTTGCAGACGGTCAGTCGCGCGGCTCGCGCCAGAAATACAGAGGTCGCTGTGTTTCTTAAATTCCTTAGTAAAACAAAATCGGGTTTTCAAAAAAAAAAAAAGACAAAAGAAAGGGTGTCAATCTGCAACCCAGTTTTTCAGCATGAAAGGTGGACAGCCTTTAGTCTGAGTGGTATTAATTTAACCTGCGCTAGCTAGCTGCAAGCTAGTGTTAGCCTACATTTCATCAACATTTAATCAGCGCAGGGGAACGTTTAGCAAGATATTCATATTAAATTACTGTCCATGCCCCTTTTAGCAGACTCAACAACATGAGTCAGCAGCCCCCTCCCTGCCCCAGTGAAGAAGGTGAGCAACATTGTGCTTATGACCTCGCGTCACTGCAGGGAGCCTGTGTGGGGTTTCTGTTTCTCTTGCTCTTCTTACCAGCACAAGAATATTTAGAAATGGCAGAAATCAAACACAAATTACTTTCTCACATAATGACCATTATGACATGAATCAAAAAAACAAACTCTGTACTGTCTGTACTAGATGCATTTAGAAACAATGAGTAGCTAACCTCAACCTGCATGTAAATTACAGACAATATTAAAATAATCCAGTTGGATGTGTTCATTTAGACTGAATTTTGGCCGTATTCCAAACCTCGAAACCTCTTGATTTAGTGATCACTTGTTTTACACGTCAACTTTATTTTGTTGTTGGCAGGTATGTGCAGTTACGTTAAAAAAAATCTAGTGTTTTCATTGTTTTGAGATAATAATGTTAATTTATTATGTTTAAAAAGTTAATCTATATATTTAGGTTTTTTTTCGTTTTTCTTTTTTTTTTTAAATCTGTCATTAATTTTAAAATAAAAATGCATTGAGAATGTAAAGGATTGCCTTAAGGACATTTTTATGGTGCCTTTTAATCTTGCATCAAATAGTGAACTGTGCCAGCACTAAATATTGTGCTAGTACTGAACTACATGAAGCATGACAGATTGCCTTTGACTGGAGTTATTTAAAGCTTTTGGTGGGACAGTTAGGTCCTAGAGATGTGGGGACAACAGCTGCGCAGAGGGGGCCCAGTTAGATTTTTTTGTCATGGGGCCCAAACCTCCTGGCGGCGCCCCTGGGGATGTTAACAATTATAATGTAATAAAGAACTGACATCTGAGCAGCTCAGCAGCAGCCAACGATAACGTGATCTGCCACTTCCGCTCTTTACCTTCTCGGTTCGTTCGTTTATGGAGTCGGCGGAAGCCGCTTGTGTCGTTCTTCCATTTCTTGTTTCCATCAGTTATACTTTAGAACCCCGCCCATCGTAGCCGTATAAAACGTTCACACTAGTTACGTGAAAAAAAAATTAATGACGCACATCCGTCGCATCTCAGCACAGTGCAGCTGACGCTAACGCTAACGCTAAGTCAATGGCAGACGGTGTGTCGTAGATCGTGGTTTGACATCTTATCTTTGGCGAGACAGTCCTGGCCCGCGAAGAAGACCCCGTTACAATTCTCTCGTATTTGTCTGGGATGTATGGATGGATAGTTGACGGACTCTCGTCGCTGTTTGAGCCCGTTACGGGGCAACCCCCCACCGAGTGGCCCGGGAAAGGTAACGTTAGCGAGGAGGGACCCACGCGATCTGACGTGACAGAGGGAGCACAGCGGCAGGAGAACCACGGCAGACCGGCCAAACGGAACTACCAGAGGTCGGTAGTTGACGTTTTGTTAAGACCGTTTTGTAGTCTATGTAGGTGTTACCTAATAATTAAACTCTCGGTACACTGTTACACCCCCCTCTTATTTAACGGAGGGGGGTGGGTAATGGTTTGGGTAACGGTATCTGACTCCACTAATTAGTGGATAAAAGTCATCTAACGTTAGCGAGCTGACTAACGGCAAGTTAACGAGCTGTGCGAACAGTCGGCCACATTAAATGGTGATGTGACGTTGGCTTAGATAGCGTCAGGTGTTTGTAGGTACGTTATTGTAATATCGGCACACTGCTAGCTTAAACATTTCCTTTCTGTCATGCAGGTACTTCAGTTAATTGATAAACTCTCCTGAGCACAGCGTTACCTTAAAACCTCCATGCAAAAAATATTAAAGATATATTTTACGTTAGTTTGCTTATTATGTTTATTTGAAGGCACCAACAGCCACCCAAATGTAATTATCCGGCTAACCCAAACCACATGTGCACTCCTACACCTAGCTAAAGCTAATGCACTGTACTCCAACAGCCCTGTAATACATCCTACCTTCGTGAAGGTTATAATGTAACGTTTTTGTTAAACCTGTTCTAGAGAGGTCTTAATTCAACTTTCCGGTCATTTTGAAGGCAGGTTGAAATGTATTATGTTTTGTTGAGATGCTTTAAATGTTATGTCGTCCCCATTTATATCACTGAGGTATAACATATGATATATTTTGTAGAGCTGTTTGTCAATTCATTGATAACTTGAGTGACAGAATTAATTGGCAACTATTTTGATAATTGACTAATTATTAAAATAATTTTTAAACCAATAACACCAGATACTATATATATCATTAAAACTGAATATTTTTGGGTTTTGGACTGTTGATCAGACAAAAAAAGATGTTTGAAGCAGTCAACTTGGACTCTGAGAAACTATGATGGGCATTTTTCTTACATTTTACAGAATGTACTACATAAACTTGGTAGATCATTCAATCATGAAAATAGTTATTTTCAGCCTGACTATTTTGTCTACCCCATTCATATCAATAAGGGTAGATTAAATCTAAAGTAGAAACACCTCTCAGTATAATGCCAAATAGTTCCTAACTACAAACTACATCCTCCAAAATGACACTGAAGTTGAATAAACACTTCAAAAACAGTTTTAACAAAGTGAACATATAACCTTCATGAAGGTAGTATATATTGCAGAACTGTTGTATTAGACAGAATACATTTTAGGCAAATGTGCTTAAAGAACAGGCAACTCATAATATATGAGAGGCACAAACTGAAACTAACCCAAATGTGTCATCACGTTGTTGATATTATTGTTAGTATGACCCATCTAGAATCTTGTTTTTCCTGTTACAGTGTTGATGTTGCAGACAGTGTTGGACAGAGTGACCAGGTAGAGGTGAAACGACGCAGGCGAGGTTTGTTTAAAAAAAATAAAAACATAAAAAAATATTCACAATGTCACCCACAAATGAAGATGGCTGTTGACTTGTGATGTCCTGTGTGTCAGATGTAGTCATTAGCTTTGTGAAGAAGACTGTGGCTGGGGTAACAGGTCTGCTCAGGCTGCGGAACCCGCTGACGACCAGGTGTGAGAATCCCAGACATTATGAAGAGACACAGGTGTGTGTGCTCCATCTCCCACCATCAGACATGTGCATGTGAAGTTTGATACAAGAGAATTATAGTTTGATCCACACAGATGCACACTTGTCTTGTAAATATCAACACTCCTGTTCACACTTCATGTGTGATCTGACCACAAGGGAATAGTTATAAATATGTGTGTCCTCTAAAGTGCACTGAGGACACATTTGGGAATGTCCCTGCATTTTTGTGTGTAGTGTAACATGACGTTTTTAACAATCCACCTACTCACCTCTTGTAGTTTGCATCTACTAAAATAAACCCACAAAAAGGCATGTGGACACAGTAGATTGGCAAGACATGAAAATGACATCCCCTTTTTTTTTTTTTCTTTTGCAGAAATTGTGTTCCTAAATGTAATATCAAATGTGAACGGGGAAGAAAAATCTGATCACAAGTGGTTAATTTAGTTGCATTTGAGACATATTCTGATGACGTGAATTGTAATGCATATCAAGTGGATTAAGACGTGTATAAAATACTAGATGTGAGCAAAGGCGAAGTAACAGTTACACTACATTTGACACTGTTATCCCGTAGAGTAGATCAGGCAGTAAGCACAGCTTAAATTTGGTGCTCTGGTGTTACATTTGTGATTTGTATTCTCCAACTTTAATTACCTTGCATTTCCTCTGTTGATCCAGCATGTTACTCTGATGGGGATAGATGAGCTCCACACCTCGTGGCTGAACAGTACTGAGTGGAGAATGAGTAAGTGAGGGCAGCTATTACTGCAGGAAAATAACAACCTCTTGACTGTTTATGTCACTTTGTCTCATCCACACTGTTTGCTGTGAAGTCCTCTCATCCTTATCCCATTGTCATTTGGTCTATTTTTGTCCTTTCTCTGCAGATAAACCAGTCGGTGGAGTGAATGAGAGGGGCGGGAAGAATCTTTTTCAGAGCTCCTCACCTCCTTCAATGAGGAAATACAGGCAAGTGGTCCGCTGTCATGCTCCAGTTCCCTCCACTCGCACATTTTGCTGTAAAAATACCTACAGAGCTGCATAACCATCAGTATCACCTTTTGACAATGTTTGCTAATATACATAACCTTTCTGAATCCAGTGGGGCAGGGCTGTCTGCAGGGCTCCCCGACAGAGGGAAGGACAGGGAGAGGAGAGGTTCCCTCCAGCTGCTGCCCTCCAGACCTGCTCTGAGGGTGGGAACTGCTAACCCTGATCCAGCCTGCAATGGCTTTGGACACAGCCGCTGCTATAAGCCCAGTTTGACCGTGGAAGAGGTAAAGTAATCAATTCTTTGGCTTTACTGGTTGGATTTATATAAAGAGACTTTATAATCCTGCATCATTTGTACAATTTATAAGTCTTAATGCATCAATAGGCAACATTTATGTAAAGAATATGCCAGATTTATTGTGTTAAATTTATAACCTGACCGATACTGGAATTTTGAGGTTGACACTGATATCAATATTTGGGAGTATAATGATATACCTGCCGATTTGCAATTTTTTATTTTTTCAAACAAACTCATAAATATAACAAACAATCTTGATATGGATCCCACAGTATGTGATTTGGTCACTTTTTTTTATTTTTTTTCTCCTTTTGAAAAACAATCTGAGTTGGACATTTTAGTGTAAAAATAAAATTGTCAGTGCTCTTTGGTGGAAAAACTGTGTACTGGTGACGCTGTTTCTAAATTTCTTGTCACTTGTTGGCCAACTTCTACACAGAGCTAGTATCAGCCGATATATAATTTACCACATTCAGATCACCTAATGTATGAGAATCACCTCATAAAACCACGTATCTTTAAGATGTTTTAAGACTCTGTACCACTCGGCTGTGTCAGTTATCACATATGTGGGTTCTCGCTTTTAGGCCATAAAGCAGAACAATAAGGAGCACTACAGGCGCTTGCTGGAGATGGTGACCGAGAAATACAGCAAAAGCCAACCATTACCTTTCAACCAAACAAAACCGCAAGAGTGAGTATAACCCCACTACTCATGTGGAGCTTTGGGAAATTTCCACAAGATCCATTTAACAACATACCCTAGGACATAAGCTGATTAGTCCTCTCAGATCCTTTTCTCCTTTTGCTCCCAGTGAGTCGCTGTCCCAGAGTGATCACAAAACAGCTGCTTCAGGAAAAGCCTTTGAAACAGTGCCCAGGAAGACAGGGTACACAGGTAAGAAACCTATATGCCTTGTTCACCGCCAAAGAAACTGGTCTGAATCTATAAATGTATTTGTTGTGTTAAGGGTAGTTTTAAGTGATGCTTTTATTTCAGAGTTGCAGGTCCCATTAAAGGTGGGGTATGCGTTGGAGAAATCCAATACTATGACAAGTACTTTTCATATAGAGCGAACAATGACACAGCAAGTAATGTAACTAACGTTAGCTAGCTCCAGACAGTGATACTCACAGCTCTCATGCTACTATAGCAAACCCAACAACAGCAAATCTTGGCAAACTAGAAAGTCAGCTGAATGTCCATGGGCAAGTCCTTTAACGTTCTCTGACACACTATCGTGGCTGAAAAAGCGTTGTGTGGCTCTGTCCGAGCCACTTTTGTTTATTTCCCATTTACAGAGCCAGGGCTGTGTATAAACACAGCATTTGTTTTTGTTTTTTTCCTGCGCACACAAACAGAACGGACGGCTAGCGGGCTGCAAGGAGTTATTCACTGAATTTTACAAAAAGATGTGTGCTGGATTAGAATCGCATACCCCACTAACCCACCTTTTAAGTTTTAATTGCCTCCTACTTTTTTGGGACATTGTTTTTAATAGATTTAAACAATTACTTGAATAAATTGATTCCTTATCACATTACATACAGTCAGTTGATTCAAACTAGGTTGAAATAAGTGCAGTAAACATGTTCTAATTAGGGCTGCACGATATGGTACAACATTGTATTCCAATTATTTTGACAAATATAACGATTACGATAGGATTCACGATTAGTGGGAATGATCATTTTTGGCATCACAGTTTTTTCAGTGAAAATGATAAAATCATAATGATGTGACATTTGTTTGGGTCTGTAATAAACAAACATGTTTTCTTACATCTGGAGAACAAGATTTGTAGGCACGGACATCTCTGCAGCACTACAGTGCTTCATGTGGTGTTTCGTTACATATTTGACCTTTTTTATTAAAAAAAAAAAATGTGCAGCTTCTGAGATTTGGATATTGCACTTTGCTATATTGCTATTTCAATAATATTTTGATTATTGTGCTGTTCTAATGAATCTACCCTGCTTGACTGACACTTGTCCTTTTTTGCACAGCTGCCCCAAGTGTGTTTACATGGAGAAATGCATCTGCAACCAAGGACAGGTTGGTGTAGTGTCATGTGTGTGTCATGCATATTGATGAATTCTGATTGATTTTATTGACTAGCATCTGTTATGATTCATCTCCAGGTGGGGTAGCTTGACCTTTAGTAAGACATTCAGTGGAGCCTTTGAGGACACACAGCCTATTCGATGTGCAAAGGTAGTCATTTCTCTTGCTCTCTCAGGACATGTCAATGTACTCATGAAGTTATAATTGTGTAAATATATTCTTTCTGTAATGCCGACCTGCGTTACAGCAGAAGCAGGCAGCAGATTTGGATCTTTCTACAGAAGTAGCTACTCGCCTCAATCTGGTGGACAGAGAGACTCCTGCGGTCAGTCTCCCCGAAACACATTCTGCACACACAGCTCATCCAAGGCACAGTGATGAGGACATACCTTGGCTGACTAAGGTGAGATTGTCAGGCGTTAGGTATGGTCACTGTGTTAAAGAAACCGTGGGTACAATTTCTTTTATTTCATGGATTTATTTTTCCATAGGGAATGGCAGCGGAGGTGAGTTGTGCTCTGGCTCAGAGTGATCCCAACCGTGTTCTAAGTGCGGCTTTCAAACTTCGCATCACACAGAGAGACTTGGCCACACTGCAGGAAGGCAGCTGGCTCAACGATGAGGTCTGTACTAAGTGTGAAGACAGTTTTTAGTAAGTTTATTATATTTTGGATGTTTAGATTTGTTTGTTTATTTTAGTCATTCATTGCTATGAAATACAATCCACTTTTGGAGACATACCCATTTACATCCCTATCACTGGAATCATACATATACTGTATGTAAGGCTTTAGAGAAATTATTCAATTATCTTGGTACACTTCAAGGGGTGCAGGTCACTCAATGAGCTGTGGCAGGGTTCCCCAAGTGTACTCTCTGGGGACTCTGCAACGACCAGGAATGTTGTTTATATTTTCTTTTAATTATTGGCTGAAAATTATTAAAAAATAAAAAACACTTGCCTATCGGGAAGTTTCCCCACACAACTTCTCCTTCAACAATGAAGTTTGGTAGACACGTCTTGTTGCTTGTACACCTTTGTCATATTCCTGCACAATGCCTCTGCAAGCGTTTCATCACGTTTGTGGTTTTGAAGTGTTTGACCCCACAGACAAGTTCTGTTTGGTGGCAGTAGCTGCTACTACTGCACCCAGTCACCATGGAAACAAAGTTTGAGTGCGTTCTCAAATTAGCAGTTGTTTTTTTTTTTTATAGTATATTTTTTGAGCTTTTCTCGCCTTTATTGGATCCCTCAAATTAGTTTTTTTTAATACAAGTAATGCTCAGTAAGTTGTGAGCATTCCTTGTACTATTCTGTTTATACACTATTGTGTTGCTGACAACAAAGTGACCAGTCACTTGCTGTGGATATCTGCTGTACGCAGTGTAAGTCAATTATTATTATTTTTTAAACAAATAGTATTCTCGATGTCAAATTGTTAAAGAATCAGTCCCCCCATTTTCTTAGTGAAAGCCTAAGGAAACTGAGAGTTGCAATCATATTTAAGATCTAATGCATGATTTTGTCAGAACTTAAAAGAAAATTTAAGGATGTGTTTATGTGTGACCAATGTCTATTTTTAAACATGTATTATATTGTGCCTCTTCTTCTAACAAAGGTGATTAACTTCTACCTTTCCCTGGTCATGGAGCGATGCATTGGCGAAGCAGCAGGATTAAAAGTCTACTCGTTCAGCACCTTCTTTTTCCCAAAGCTGCGGGGTGGAGGAGGCGGGCAGTCAGGAGGACACACTGCTGTGAAGCGCTGGACCAAGGCTGTCGACCTTTTCCTCTACGACCTCATCCTGGTCCCTCTGCACCTGGGCGTCCACTGGGCAATGGCTGTGAGTGAGAAGCACAATAACTACAGATTTATTATTTGTTCCCACATCATATTCTTCCTTGTAGTTGGAGAAAATCGCCTTTTTGATAATCCATGAATTACTTTGTCGCTTTAAAATTGTAAGTGTTTTCCTTTTGTTGATCAGTGTCGAAAAATCCTAATTACATCCACTGTGGGTCAGTGTTGTGTATATTTTAACCTTTTTCCTCCCTGTCACTCTCATCACTGTCATTCAAGGTGATTGATTTTAAGTCAAAGACAGTGAAGTCCTATGACTCCATGGGCCAGAGACACGATGAGATCTGTAGTCTTTTGCTGTGAGTCCACATTGTGCTCTTAAGCTTCAGTTATCTGGCCATTTTAAATGCTTTTACCATATATTTCCCTGTATTCTTGCATAGTTAACAGCATCATCGTCTTCGTTTTCCAGATTCTACCTTAAAGAGGAGCACAAAATAAAGAAAGGCAGAGAGCTCGACAGTGCCAAATGGACTATTGGAAGCTTGAGGGCCACTGTAGGTCAAACTGCGATGAATGACTCATCACTAAATTGAATTGTTTATTTATTTGCTGTGAGATTAATGTTTTGTACACTGTTCATGCTTCTATAGGAGATTCCCCAGCAGAAAAATGGCAGTGACTGCGGTGTTTTTGCCTGTAAATACGCTGACTATATTGCAAAAGGAAGGCCTCTCACCTTTAAACAGGTGACTATAAAGTACATACCTAATATAGTAATACTTTTTGGTTTCATTTAATTTTAACATTTTTATATAAACACTGAAAGTAACATTTGCCTCTTTTCTCTACAGTGCCACATGCCTCTCTTCAGGAAGTTAATGATTTGGGAAATCCTCAATCAGAAGCTGCTATAGAGGATCTTAACAATCTCAATAAACTGCCTAACAACAGAGACTTTCTCAGTGGGAGCAACACCCGTGTACAGTAACTACATGGTGAAGAAAAAATAAAGGAATGCGCCAAAGAAGTGGACTTTACTGACTGAAATCTAACCCAGTCTAGCTGTTCTGGTCTGGAGAAATCAAACACTATTCTTATGATGATGAATTGATGTTCCTTTTCCTGTCAGGGACGTATTAACAATTTGTAATCTCTGAGTTGTAATTGGAGACCTTGTGATGTAAGAAGAAGTGTATGTCTTACACAAGCTTTGGCACTACTGACTGAAAGGCTTTTTTTAAATTTTTTTTTATTGATTTTGGATTGCTAGTTTTACTGTTTAAAGTTCTGCCTGAAGTGCCTTCAGCCCTCCGACACTGAGCTCAACTTTGAACATGCTTTTGTATATTTTGGGAAATTACTTGGTCACCTACAAAGTCAGTTCTGAGGAGCTTGACTCAGAATTCATTGAATTATATTATTGCAGGTCTGTGATATTTTGGTGTAATTTGGCTGTTCCACTCCCAATTATGATTAACAGAGTGGACAGCAACTAACTACAATGCTATTTAGTCATGAAACACAATCCAAGAAATATACACAATGAAAATAAAAATACCTCTTTTCCAGTCCCGTTATCAGAAAAAAAATAGCATGGTTGAGCACTTGTAGTATGTTTGTTTTGCTACTATTTATGACTTGACTGGATGAAAAAGTGTTTTTGAAGAGTGTGTGGGTAAGTTTGTTTTTCCTCCATGGGTGGAGCATTAATTGTAGTTTCCTCATATGTAACATAAGTCGCTGTTAGGTTTGTGAATCTTTTCCATGAGCATACTGCAAGTGGCTACTTAGGGCTATTACATTGGCTTACAGTATAGCAAACTACTGTAAACGTGCATGTTTGAGTTCATGCTTTAAAAATGTGATTTTTTTTTTTTTTTTTCCTCCATTAAAGTATTTCATTTTTTAAAATTGGAGTTTGATATATTAAATGACTCATTTGGTGCTACTAGAGGGTTCATCTGGAGCTGGATGGTCTGACCTAAAATCTATATTACAATAAATTGGCACATCGCCCCCAATATTGCATCATAATATTACAAATCTAACTTCTTGGTAGTCTGCTACATCGAGCGATTGTAATGCAAACTGGAGAGCAGTCCCGCAGGCAGAAAGTACAACTTCTGGTTTGGATTTGGTCACTTGATTAGATGAATAGAGGTCATCATAATGGGAAAGTCTATAATACGATTTGTGGCTGCACTTATTGTATGTGAGCAGCAGCTACTCAAAACACATATGCTACACTTTACCATGATTTGATACCACTACTACAACTATATTGATAATAATGTAACAAAAAGACCTACATTTAGACCCAAGTGGTTTAACAAAGAATGAATTATTGAGTGTCATTTAAACATATGCGGCAATAACCCATCATAATACTGCAGTAAAAGTTGCTTCTTTGTGGTGCCTACAATGGCCCAATGTGTATTTGTATTGTTGAAGGTAAGAAATAGAAATAATAGCAAAGGCATATGCCCTTTACTTTCAAAGTAAAAAAGAGGTTGGCACAAAGCAACAATGTAATGCCAAAGCTATTACTAATATGTCACTGATTATTGGGAATAACTATGTCTGAACCGGCTAGATTTTTTGTCAGCTTATATGTTAACGTTAACATTTTGTTAAAATAAAGCCCTGTAGGAGTGTTAGAATGTGCAGTAGCAACGGAAGATACTTACAAATGGACAGATATTGATACGAAATGTATTTCTTGCTTGAAATGTAGAGGGGAACATTCAACACATGTTAATACATTATTATATTAATATATAATAATTATTATTAATAATACGTAATAATACCTGCTTTTCTGTCAAATAAAGCTATTTGGCGAAGTTTGCATGAATTTTATTGAGATGACACTTTTATTCTGAAAATCAAACCGGAAAAGGACAACGACCTCTTGTAGGTGCAGAACAAGAACGCTTCCATCGTTAGCTAGTTCAGATCAAACCGGTTTGCTTTGCGGTAACGTTAAATTCGGCATGCCACTAAATTAAATCAGTCGTTAAAGCCAGTGTATAACGTGCTTTTTACACATCTGCTGTCTAGTTACAGTAATATGAGCGACAACGAGAAAGACTTCAGGGAGCAGGTGAGTTGTGTCATAAGTTAAGAAAATAACGGTTGAAAAGACGTTAAGCTAGCTAAGGTTAGCTAGCTAATTTAGCCGTTAGCCGCGTTTGCAGGTCGGGTATTGGAAATACATTTTGAAAACTGGCGTCAAACCTGAGAGAATTTTGTTCTATATAACGATAACCATAGCGAGTCTGGTTAATAACCAGAAGAGTAACGTTACTTAGTGTATTTAAGGTGAAATGTTTAAAACGATATTCGTAACGTTAGCTTCAGCATGCGGCCTACAAAGCAGGTCAGCCGGGAGATGTGGCAGCGGCCTTGCCATGCTACTTTCATTTTACCGCTAATTTGTTACTTCCCCTTTACGTAACGTCAACTAAAGAAATGTTGACTACTGGTAAACATGAAATATTGACTTCTAGTCAATAACTTGGCTTCTAGTCAATATTTACCTTCCATATTACGGTGTTCAGCTTTGTATCGGTATCTAACGTTAGTAGTTTAGTTTATTAAGACCATATCAAGCTAACATAAAAACGTGTAACGTTATTCAGCTAATCGATGTTGTTTTCCTGGTTTTGCTGTTTTTCTTTGTACCTTTTTGGTTCTTACAGAAACCAACATGCCTTATCACCCTGTTTGTTCTTTGTTAAGGTTGAGGTTGGAAGAAAGAAAAAGGCGGAAGACGTTTCAGATGTGAAGTTGTTAATATTTGAAGCTGATGGTGTTGATGCATGCTAATGTATTGGATGCTGAAAAGAAGCGATCAAGATCTGTCCCCACTACTAGTGTTGTAATGGCAGATGGTAAATGGGGGAAGAGGAGGAAAAAAGAAGTCATAATGTCAAACAGAAGAAAGAAGAAATGAAGGGTTGTTTTGAAGTAATGAAGTTAAAGAAGTTATGAAGTTAAGATCAGAAGTTTACCAGGGTATGAGTAATTTCCTAACAGCCTGCTATGTTATTACTCTATTTCATCCTTTTCTTTCTGTTAAGCATGCACATTTTTTTTCCTCTCTATATCAGAAACATCACTGATCAATCCCTCCATACCTTTTTTAAGGTTTATTTTTTGCAATATGTGTTTCAGCTAAACTAATTCTAATTTCTTCTTCAAATATTTATTGCAATGTGTGACCTTTTTTATTTAATCAAATTCTTAAATATTTAGTGTCAAACCTGTTAATTGCCAAAATGTGGTAAACTCTTTCTGAAAGGGGCATGTAGAGGGCAAGCGCAGTCACCTCCTGGCCCTTTATTCTTCTTTGGCACACACTTGGTTTAGAGTGTTTCTTACCTCCGTGTCTGGTCTGTCCAGGACTCGCAGCCTGGCTCAAGGAGCGCGTCCCCACGGGGCTCAGCAAAATCCACCAGCCGCTCACCAGCGCGCTCCAAAGATGGCTCCCATCGCTCCAGGTCCAGATCACGTTCTCGATCCAGGTCCAAATCCAGGTGAGACGGGTTTCGGCTGTGTCATGTGGACTCAAAAACAAAATTTCTGAAGCTGTTATGTGCGTGTGACACAAGTCAATCATGTACTCAGAGTTAAGCGTATGTCCCTCCCCAGGTCCCGTTCCCATCGGAGCTCACGCAGACACTACTCCCGCTCTCGTTCCCGATCCCACCGACGCCGTTCCAGCAGGAGCCGATCTCGTAGTTGGGAGTACCGCCGGCATAGGAGCCATAGCCGTTCCCCCATGTCAAATCGCCGCAGACACATTGGCAACAGGGTATATATTTTGTGCTTCTTCTAAGTGCTTGGTGTGGGGTTCCCATGGGCCTTAGAATTTGTGAATGTGAAATTTAAAGAAACTTCATGGACAGAGTAGTTATCAGTTTCTAGATTTAATAATTGGATGTTGACTGTATGATTTGAAAAGATAATAAGTAGAAGCCCTTAATGGTGTCCAATCTTTAGACATTTCACGACTTAAAACAAAAAATTTTAAATGTAAGTCATATTTAATTCCCAACTAAATCTGGCAAATCACTGAAAAGTCCTCAATTCCTTCAACTGTCGCATTACTTATAACATAACGGCACCTGGTTGCAGCTATTTTACCTTACCCTATGAAAAGTGTAATACATATACATGAAATATATTTTAAAAACCCTGATAAATGTCTGTGCACTTATGAATAGCTTATTTTTCACGCTTTGCTAGTATAACAGAAAATTACACATACCAGTTGCTGATTTGCTCAGAAAAGTAGAATTTATTGCAATGGTATGGCAGGTCATTTGTTCACAATATTTTTACACTTCTCCTCTCTTTACTGTCACAGGCCAACCCAGACCCCAACAACTGTCTGGGTGTGTTTGGACTGAGCCTGTACACCACTGAGAGGGATCTGAGGGAGGTTTTCTCTAAATACGGCCCTCTGAGTGAGGTCAACATCGTGTATGACCAGCAGTCGCGTCGATCAAGAGGCTTTGCCTTTGTCTACTTTGAAAACTGTGAGGACTCCAAGGAGGTAAGAATGATGAGACAGGCATATACATTTTTAAATGTTGATTCTTTACCACAAATTACACAGAATTTTTATTTTAAGTATGTTTGGGCTCTGGTCACTTGAGATGGATGTTTGTCCTTTTTTGACAATGTAGTGTGTTTACAGACAGAAGGAAAAAACTGAAAGCAAAACCTAACTTTTCTGGTAACGGTATAATATAATGATATGGTTTATTGGTGAAGCGTATGTAGCTGCAGTCCAGACTGTGGTCTCAGCTAGCAGTGACGTCCATCATATACATGTCAGTGTGGGTTGAATATGTGTGCATTAGACCAAGTCTTACACATCTCTTTATAAAGGGGTATTTGGCTGATGTCTCTAATGAATTGGTATCAGGACCAGGGGTTGAAGTTATCACCTGCCAAATGCAGGTGATTTTTTTTGTAGTCCTGGGTGAATTTGCTCACCCTATCAGCCACAGTGGCAGGTGGAAAAAAAATAAAAGTTATTTTCCTGCATTGATCGGGACAAAGGGTAAGCATGCAAACTATTTTATTATCTCATTACATAAAAAGACTAGTTCTGACTGTGTTGTTTGGGGGGGTTTTTTTTAGGCCAAGGAGCGTGCTAACGGAATGGAGCTTGATGGGCGCAGGATCAGAGTGGATTTCTCTATTACGAAACGAGCCCATACTCCCACCCCTGGAATTTACATGGGACGTCCCACATAGTGAGTGTTTCTTAACCAGGCAGCTTTGTTTTTACAGAGGGAGATTTTGCAGAAGCTACTCGGTGTGGAATCTTCCAAGGTGTTGAACTTTATTCTGTTTTACAGCGGCGGAGGTAGTAGTAGTGGTGGTGGTGGCGGTGGCGGCGGTGGTAGTAGCAGTGGTGGCTCATCGCGGCGTGCCTCGAGGGACTACGACAGGGGCTACGACAGAGGCTATGACAGAGGTTATGATCGTGACTATGATCGTTATGATGACCGAGAATACAGATCATACAGGTGAGTTCTTTTTGCAGTATCTCACTTGACCTTGATCATTGGTAGGCCTGAGACTATTGATTATTTGTCAGAATGGAGTAGTCTAGTGATTAGTGTTTATGATTGAATATCATATAAGAGTGCTTTTACTTTTTTACTATTATTTAAAGATCAAGAGTCATTATGACAAATTGAGTTTGTGTGAGTGTGAAATAATATCGGAAGTCATTCAGCTTTTAGAATGTTATGACTCAAATTCGGTGAGTGATCCTAAGTATGTGTGACTTTAAAGGCCTCAGATGAAGTGTTGTGGTTTTGTTTTTGCCCCTACAGACGCAGATCTCCGTCGCCTTACTATAGCAGAGGGTACCGCTCACGATCCCGCTCACGATCCTACTCACCACGTATGTTTAAACCATGTTTCTGTCGGCAGACCACAGTGATTAGAATATCAATTTACAGTTTATATGAAATTATGATATTTATGTAACATTCACACATACTTTCACTGGAACAGATAAACTGACATTTAGAAAATATGCTGATATTCTTTTTGATATAAATCTGGAACTTAGTCTCTTACTGTCTTCTTTTTTTCACAGGTCACTACTGAGCATCAAGAGAAGGGTCAATGAAAGATTCATTGTAATTGCTTGGATGCTTGTTTTTGTTTTTTTTTGATCACATTATCTATGTGATATGAATTCTGGATTTGTTTACGTATTGAAGGTTTAAAATTTGTCCTAAAAATGCAGTCTGTCCGAGCACCACAATGTCAGTGGTTAATTAATCATTACCAAATTTGTAGTGAGAATCATGAAAAAGTGTTTCAAAATGGCACGAGGTAGGTCCAAGTGGAAATGGACAGGTCTTCGGGTCTGCGAAAAAACGTATCACTTGCTCATTGGCTAACTTTTCCCATAATTTTTATTAAAATCTGTGAAGGAATTTTTGGGGATCCTAACACCTAACCAACAGGGGAAACTCAGACCTGTTTGGCAGTGGTAAATAAACCAAGGGCTGGCTTGTTCATGCTTGACTTGACAGACTTGTTTTTATATGAGCAGGATTTTCTGTGGCAGTTATATTACAATTTTGCTGTTTGTATTTAGTTGGTTTCTTAAACTGTCCATGTCCTAGTTTGCTCTTTGAAATGTTTTAAATACTTTTTTTTTTAATTTCCCCTGGTAAAAACTCCTTTTTTGGCGTATATAAACAATAAAAAAATAATTGGGTCATTTGCTCTGTTGTTAAGTAGCTGTATGTAGTATACTGTAATGGTCGCATTGCCCCATTGTTTTAGAGGCAGAAATGCTGCAGGTATTGTACCAAGAAGTCCCGTCAAACATTTGGAATGGTTTGTTTTTCTGTTATTTTTCTTTACAGAAATAAAAAATATTGCTTCTTGGACATTCACCCTCATTTGACATCTGTGATCTTCCATAAATCCTTTTGAGAATTTTTAAAACTTCTTTTAATGTATTGAAGGAAGCAATCCACCCTGGATATATCAATTACATATAAATGATTTTTTTATTTAATAATTCAATATTCTGGGAGTATAAATACTGTAAAAGTCAGATATACATGTATGATGGTCTTCCATGTACTGTCTAATACTGTTAACGTCCCAAAGGACAACTTGCTTTCTCCCAACAGCTATGGGAGTGTGTTTTGGCCACAGTTGACAGTTTTTGTGCTGAGACTTGGAAGTTTAGCCTTTAGTAAGAACAACACATGTTGCAACGCAGGGAGAACGGTTAATACTGTGTAATTGAGTGAAAAATGAAGAAATTACATTATAGATTGTTTACATGTCAATAGAAATTCGACATTACTAAAAAATAATGGACCTTCTGGTGAGATTATTTTGTTAACTTAATGTTTCGAAAGTCAGGAATACATTTAATACCTCGTTTTAAGACGAGAAGCCTGTAAAGTGCTTAGAAATGGTGAAATTTCCAAATCTAATGCTACGTTTCCATGAAAACTGGTCAACTCAATCTACTGATGAAGATCGTGTGATAGGATGAACACATTTTAATTCTGAAATAGTACATTTGTCTGTTTCATACAGTCTCCGGTCTGAACTCTTACACATAACGGTAATGGTTGAACGCGTACTGTAATTGGAGACCACTAGCGAGGGTTCACGGAAAGGCAGGCAGTAAACTAAGAACATATACCCGTTTATTCATAGATATTACAACCGAAAGGCCTCAAGAAGACTATACATTCATTACAATAAAAGATAAAATTGATGACATAGAAACTTAATATGATTCGGTCTGACAGTTAGTACACTTCTGACGTGCCGCTCAAGCTCTTTCTCCGACCAATCACAGACCGCCCACGTCTAATCACTTCCGGTTTGCTCTCCAACTTGCCTTTCTAGCGGAGCGGCTGGTGTGAGCAGATACCAGAGGAGTGACCACCACGTAGATCATAGGCTAAAAAAGACATAAAGGTACTTAAAGATGCGTTTTCTCAGTGTAATAGGTTTCGGGCAGTTTGTAATGACTGGAAAATGCAGACAGTCTTTTCTTTTCCGTCAGATATTCTGGCTAACAGGTAGCTAGGAGTGGTTTCAGTTAACCACGAGCTAACGTTAGCATGCTCTGTTTGAATGAGCATCTGACTGGAGCTGCCTATACACGTTTTCAGTTGCGCTAGCTCAAGAGGAGTCATAAATACCCAGACCTAAGTTTTAGCATGACGGAGTTCTTGGTACAAATAAGCCTGGCTTTAGAGAAATATTTTGACCTGGGGTCATGGTGTAACCAACTTGTTGTAACTCTCACAGATGCCCCCGAAAAAGGGAGAAGCCCCAAAACAACCTCCATTGATTGGACGATTTGGAACCTCTCTGAAAATTGGAATTGTGGGATTACCTAATGTCGGGTACGCACATGCTGTTAAGTAAAGTGGGTATTTGCAAAGCATGTTTGTTAAATGAGTGAATGAACAAATGTTGAATTCATCATTCAGGTTTGATTATTGAACTGCTGTTGACACTCTCCTGAATCTGTCCACCGCAGGAAATCCACCTTTTTCAATGTGCTGACCAAAAGCCAAGCTGCTGCAGAGAATTTCCCATTCTGCACAATTGACCCAAATGAGAGCAGGGTGCCAGTTCCCGATGAGCGTTTTGATTTCCTCTGCCAGTATCACAAACCAGCCAGGTGTGTATTATGGCATTGTGTCCTGACAGCTTGTTGTAATTTGTCTTAACATCCATGGATTTCTGGCACACTGACTCCTTGTTCGGCTGTTTTGTCTCTTTAGTAAGGTGCCAGCTTTCCTAAACGTTGTGGACATTGCTGGTCTGGTGAAGGGCGCTCACTCGGGACAGGGACTTGGAAATGCCTTTCTCTCCCACATCAGTGCCTGTGACGGCATCTTCCACATGACTCGTGAGTTTACATTACTGCTGCCTGCAGCTGCTGCGTAGGAACAACTGTGTAGAGCGGACAGGTGTCAGGAGGGCAAGTTAAGAGCCATTACTGCACTCTTGAAAGGGGAAAAGGGCCCCTTTTTAGAATTCACTCATGTTTTGCCTGTATCTAACCTTAATATTTTATTGTACTGAACAAAAGCATTTCTAGAATTTAGGTTTTCTCAACCTCATCCTAAATCTTTAGGGGTCAACAATATCAAAGGTCTCACGTTTATAACTTTAGAAAAGACTTGCATGGTCATAAAAAAATCAATAAAATAAAATAAAACCCCTTCCTATCCTTAGCTTTGTACACTGTGCTGGCCTTTAATCAGACTAGTTTTTGATGAACTTATGCTTTTTGTTACCTTGTGTTGTTATAATTGCTTCCATTGTCTTCCTCATATGTAACTCACTTTGGATAAAAGCATCTGCTAAATGACTAAAGGTAAATGTCATGAATATGGACTGAACTGGTGGGGGTTTAGGAATAACTAAATAACTTTGAATGGCTGAAATTCACCTGTAATATTAATGAAAGCCCTTCAGTTATCAACTACATCTGTCAACGCTTGTGTCTTTTAGGAGCGTTTGACGATGAGGATATTATCCACGTGGAGGGTAACGTTGACCCAGTGAGGGACATTGAGATCATCCACGAGGAGCTGCGACTAAAGGACGAGGAAATGATCGGTCCAATCATTGACAAGCTGGAGAAAACTGCTGTCAGAGGAGGTGACAAAAAACTCAAACCTGAATATGTAAGTAAAGTGTTTCTGTTGTCTTGTTTCACATTTGTGTTACTATAGGGGGATAAAGGAGAACAAAATCAGTCTGTATAAATCATATAACCTGCTGCTTCTTGCTTCAGGATATCATGGTGAAGATAAAGAACTGGATAGTGGATGAGAAGAAACACATCAGATTTTACCATGACTGGAACGACAAAGAGGTATTGATGTGGTGTAACTTTGCTTTTGCTGTGGACAGAGTAATCTGATTGGTCATTACGGCACCAGTAGCTTTTGAGACTCTATGGCAATAGATGCGCTTTGTCTCAATAGTATGGCGTCACCTTAGAAATTCAGTGCACTTTGTACTAAAGTCTTTTTTTTTCTTTTTTTTTTTTTTCCATGATTTTCACACTTTTAAATTCTCTCCACAGATTGAGGTGTTGAACAAATACCTGTTTTTGACATCCAAGCCCATGATCTACCTGGTCAATCTCTCAGAGAAGGATTACATCAGAAAAAAGAACAAGTGGTAGGTTTGCTTTCAGTGCATGTTCCATAGTATGTAGCTACTGTTGAACATTCAGAGAAATTCACCCTGCTGCCTGTTTTTCTCAGGTTGGCGAAAATCAAGGAGTGGGTAGATACTCATGACCCCGGTTCTATGGTCATTCCCGTGAGTGGAGCTCTTGAGGCTAAACTGCTGGACATGGAGGACGAGGAGGAGAAGAAAAAGTACTGCGAGGAACAGAAGACTCAGAGGTGATATGTAAAGACACACAATGGAGCAAGAATGTTGTAAATCATTAACTTCCACGTAGGGCTGCAACTCATCATTATTATATTTGTTGATTAATCTTTCAGTTATTTTCATTATTGATCGTTTAGTCTATGAAATGCCAGAATGCTGAAAAATATCCTTTATACTTTCCCGGAGCTGAGCTCGGTGTTGCTTCAGATTGGCAGCTCTGTCTGACCAACAGTCCAAAATCCGAAAGAGATTCCATCTTGCTAAATTTAAGTAATTGAAATCACCAGCATGCACGATACTTGGGCCCTGCCACACCAAAATGCCATTATAAATGTTATTAATCCGTCCTGCTATAAAAAGTGAAAGTGTCTGCAGTGCAAAAGGCCTTAGAGTCAATTGGCATTGAATAATAACTTATAATAATTATAACACTGAAAGTCTAAAAAAGAGGATTGAATACTGCTCTATACAGATTTGAGGCTTTAATCAGTGACTGCACCTTTTTTAAAGATGCTCCTTTGCTTGAACTGCTCCATCACAGCTTCTCTGTGTCTTTCTAGCGTTCTGACCAAAATAATAAAGACTGGCTATGCAGCGCTACAGCTGGAATACTTCTTCACAGCGGGACCGGATGAGGTGCGAGCATGGACCATCAGGGTAAGTGCAATGAATAACCTTTCTTTAAAGTTCAGTATTACCTTATGTCCTTGAGAATTACCTCTTGATAGATCCTAGACTAAGTAGTTTGTTTCAAAATCCTCTTTATTGTTGTTTGAAAGTGTCATTTACAGTTCATTTCTTTAAAGCACAAGAAATAGTTTTAAAAATTGTTTGTTAGATATTTATTTACTTATCTCAAATAGGAAATGCCATTGTTGTCAGTGGTATTTGTGGATTTGGATTTTCTTACTATTTGTGTTGCTAAAAGAAATCTGAGATGTGGGCAGCAATTTAAAGTTCTGAAACCAGTTTTGATATTTGGAGAATTTCTGAATTTGAAGCGCATTTCTCTCACTTCTTGTTTAAGTATTAGCAGCACGTTTCTTTAATGTGTAGGTTTCAACTCCCGTATATATTTTGTCCTTAGGGGCCACCATACAAGGCTATATTCTTCATAGTTGTCTCACAAATGATGCGAAACTGAGATGCAGTGCATATATATATTGAACATGATCAATATCTTTTATTTTGACATTTTTGCGGTATGCTTTTCTCTAGAGTTGCAAATAGAATTCTTTTTTGATCATGTTTGTGGGCAGCATACTGTGTAAGCATGGGGAGTTACATTATAATGCCTATCCTTATCTAACGTAAGACCCCTAAGTTAGTGTTTTTTAACTTAATACAATTTTAAGTTATGTTTTTGAAGTTTTCTGTTCTTTTTTGCTCCAACAGAAAGGTTCCAAGGCTCCTCAAGCTGCAGGAAAGATCCACACTGACTTTGAGAAAGGCTTTATCATGGCCGAGGTGATGAAGTACAATGACTTCAAAGAGGAGGGCAGTGAAAGTGCAGCCAAGGTGTGTGTTGGTATAGAGCCTAATTATAAGCTTGAAGTGGCGCTATGTTGAATTTCTGCCAATAACTACGGTGACACTCCTAGAAAGGCCCTTGAGTTCAATTTAAATTTGTCCTCTTTCATTTCCTCTGTCACAGGCTGCTGGGAAATACAGGCAACAGGGCAGAAACTATGTCGTGGAGGATGGGGACATTATCTTTTTTAAATTCAACACACCCAATGCTCCTAAAAAGAAACCATGAGAGCACACAATCACCAGAGGGAGAACTCAGAATACAGTTTAGTTGGGCCACACTGTCTGCTGATTTTCATAATTTTCTCTTCAATTCAGAGGATCAACTCGTGACCTGGCTGGCCAGAGGTATTTATTCAAATGGCCTCTTAGGTCTGGACCAGAATCTATTGAAATTATTCTATATAATAACGTTTCAATACAAGAATAGCACACATTCCTAATTTTGAGCAAATTTTAATTTGCGCCACTGTACCAGTCAAACATTTTAAAAACATTATATTCCAGCTTTCATGGTCTCAAGGACGAATAGGTATAAATGAACTGAGAAATATATAATTTCTGATTTTTACTGGAAATAATAAGAAACTAACAGAACACAAACTGCATATTGTTTTATAATTGAGGCTGACGCTATCCATGTTTTTCTAATATGCATCAGGCTTCCTTTCTAGATGCTTTTTGGTCATTTAAGCCACAATACTGAATGAGACAGTTATTTTGTTTTTGCAGTTTGTCTGTAAGACAATCTTTGCTTCCTCTGAGTAATAACAGCTTACCTCTCTGTCATTTGTTGACAATTACCTTCATGATGACTGCTGATTAATTGGCAAGCTCTCACATCATAACAACCCTCTTAATAATTGCTTTATTACAGACAGGTGTGCTCACAATCTGTAAATCACTTCCTGTATCATAAAAAACTTGTAAACAGTGCTACATGAGTGAGAGTAATATACAGCATGTGTTATCTTTAGGTAGTTTCCCCTTACATGAAAAATATTTCTCAGTTCTTTTATGACCTTTCTCTAATTAAAATTTCTTAGTTTTATGCTTTTCACAATACAGTCATAATACCTGAGACGTATTCAATAATGCTAAAATATAGTGTCTGTAAAGTTTTGAGTGGCACGGTGTTTGAGAAAGAAAGCCATCACTCAGTGTTACACTTCAGGCCAGTACTACGCTGTACTCTGAGGATGTTGTTGTTTTAGAAAGTGCAAAGCAGGATTCCCTGGCCGTGCAGGATCACTCATCTGAATTAAGAATGTTGTTATACACACTGCTTTTATTGACTTAGTTTGGGCTCCACCCTGCGCAATGAGACAATGCTGCATTGTAAATCAGCTCCAGGAGTGCTCTGTGGATCATCTGGACTGTACAGCTTGTTTCACCTCTCCTCGCTGCCTCCACGGTGGGAATGTGTTTATTTTCAAGAGTTCCTAACAAATCCCCTCACCAAACATCTCGCCAAATGGTGGACTAAGATAGAAATCCTGTGAACCTCAGGGAGCCAGGATATAATAAATGTCATCCTCATCAATATGCATGTGTCAATAAAAGGGGACAAACCAGATGCTGTTTTGTGTATTTCTAATTTTTCCTCATGTTAGAGGCCAAAGTCAAAACGTAAGGGAATGAGGTAATCTGCAGGAATATGGAACCTGGACTGTGCCACCGGATAATCATAGGCTGACAATCCGTTAATAAATTGATATAGTTAAATAAGCTATTGAATAACTCGGTTTCTCTTTAAATGAGACATTAAGTAACTTTAAGTAAAACAGCCCATCAGAAAATGCAAACTAAATAGTAAAACTGGAAAGTCTCTTAATTTTCCACTTAATTATATTTCCTTCTTTAAATGTTAAATTAATTGAATTTTGAAATAGAATCAAAAGATTATTTTTAAAAGGGCATTAAAGGTGTCATTATATCTACTTGATGTCCACCTGTTCAAAAAGTGTCGCCCCACGATCCATTCAGTAGCTATTCTGCAGCTTTAGATCATATCAGCTGATCCCAGTTGTGTGGAAATATTAACATTTCCATTTTCTTCTCAGCACTTTTCATCCAAGTTGACTTATAGGGTGAGATTCTAAGGTGTATTTGATTTTTTTATATTTAAATTCATAAACTTTATCTGTTGATAAAAGTATGTGATAATGGTCAAAAGATAAATGTTCATTTGTAAATGTTAACATGCATTTTATAAGGAGGTGATGTTGTGTCGCAGCTTGTGGTGATACAATATTCTCATACTACCAACAATTACAAACACCTAAGTTAAACAACAAACCTAAGTTAGTGTATCTGCTGAAACATTGGGTGTTTTTTCGATTGTGAACTTAGTGCTGGTGAAGAAATTATGTGTTTGAGAACTCGCAGGGATGTTTTGGTTAACTGTATGATAATCTGGACACAAAATAAACGGTTCTAACCAGCTACAAGTTAGTGTACGGCTTTAAAACATTGTGAAAGCTGCCTGGTTGCGTTGAGGCCAACTAAAAATGGACGCCAACAACAGTGAACATAAGTACCGTTAACCAAAACTTTAAAAAATGACTCGTCTATTGCAGAGTTATGGCCAGAAGAAAACGCACTGCCTTAAAAACCCCCACCAATTATTAGAATATATAACTTTATTTTACATTAAAAGGATAAAATAAAGTGTAGATTGTCGACACAAACGCCGCTGTTTTCCAACTATCGCTATTGAGAATTCAACTGCATTCCATCTCTCGTCTCTCTCAACCAACAGGAAACACACGTCCTATAAAAAGTTATTGACATCCCTGCTAGCCACTGACGTCAACCGAAACCTCCGCTTAGCCAATCGCCTTAGAGAAGAAGGGCGGGACGTCCTGTAATGTGATGCAAATTCGACAGTCAAGCTTGTTAGTCCCACCTTTTTGTGTTTCCCGCACCGTCAATCAAAATAGAAAAAAATCGACCCGAATACACCGATCAACACTAGCCCGCCTTTGATAAAATAATCATGTTTGGAGTTTAGTTGATCGGATAATTCCCCGGTTACTACCATTCACGCTATGACTGGTACGTAAACGTTTAGCGCATCGAAGCGTGGAACTAATCGGTGAGTTTGTGCAACCTACGGCGAAGCGAGCTGCGTCTTTTTTATCTTTTGCTCTGCTGCTAACTAGCTAGACATGGTTAGCTAACTGAGCTAGCTGGCTAGCCACGGAGTTCAAAGTAAACAGTCGATCTGGGCCGAAATCGCATCAGAATCTCCGCTGCAAAGTTGAATTTCGCAGTCAGCTCCTTTTGGACTGGAGAGTGGGGATGCTTTGCGGGCTTTTCTGGCAGGCAGGAGTTGAAGATTACAGAGTTTTGCTGAGTTTCCCCCTATCTCCCTGCTAGCGCCAGAGAGCAGCCTCTGAAACAAGGAGAAATGGCGTCCGCGGACGTGGACAGCAGTCAAAGCGAATTTCTGCAACCCGGCGGCGCAGCGGAAACACAGGTATCCGACATTTTCTAGTTCGTCTTTCTCGCTCGCTTTCGATTGCTGGTTGTGTTTTTGAGAGCATGGAGTTCACACGTTTTAAATTTTTGATGGCATGGGGTGAAAGCCGTACACTTCCTGTGTTCCCCTCAATAACGGCCACCCACTTTACCCCTGTAAAACCCGCCCATAGTGGGTAGGACACTGAAGTCACTCACTTGGGTCGGCTCGCTGGAAGATAGCCGGTGCACCTTGGGGTGGGAGGATGTCGGGGTGTGATAATATTGCAGGGATAGCGTCCACAATCAAAACAGTAGCGTTCAATTGTGTTGTAATAGCCACCCATCCCCCACAGCCGGCTCTCGGCCAGTTCTGAGCCTGTTACCTTCGCTCTGGTGTGGTGGCGGCGGCATGTAGCTCGTGCCTGTTTGGTCGCTTTGAATCAGCACAAATCCTACATGATTCCCCACTGCCTGTGATTTTCTCTCTCTTTGAGATATCAGCACAGTCTCGGGATCCAGAATTGGTTTCCAGACGATAGCCACGCCGGTCCCCTTTTCCTGTGATCCAATCTAAAAGTGAGAGGAATCTTCTTGCAGAAGTGTGATCTGTCCTTGTTGACGCGAGTGTTCATTTTGCTCCCAGACCACAGATATGTCAGCCATTCAGCTGACTGGTTCAGACCGATGGGAGGTGTTAACTCCGGTCTCGACTGGGAAGGAAGACCATGGAGTCGTTCACATTCCAAACTCGGGGATTGTCACATCCAATGGGCAGTACATGCTTCCTATTGGGAGTCTTCCCAGCCAGCCCATTTATGTTACAGCGTCTGGGAATGAGGCTGCAGCCAATGGAGTGTCGGGCATTCAGTATCAGGTAGGAAGAGACAGAAACACTTTCAAGATACAGCAGGTGTTCTGTTTAGGTGACAGTCTTGTGCAAAACTATTGCTCCTTCTTCCAGGTCATCCCCCAAATCCAAAATGCAGATGGGACACTTGCAGGATTCCAAACACAGGGGTTGGATGATGGCACGGGGCAGATCCAGCTCCTCCAAGATGGCAGCCAGGGCAGCATCGCAATTAGCTGTGCCACGACGGCGACCACAGACCTCCTGACACAGGCGGGGCAAGTACAGTCAATCCAAGGCGTCCCGCTGGCTGGGGGGTCAGCATACACCAGCACATTACCTGTAGGGCTGCCTGGCAACATAACGTTCGTCCCCATAAACAGTTTGGATCTGGAGTCTCTAGGGCTGACCGGAGCGCAGACAGTCCCCATCGCAACAGGGGTAACACCTGAAGGTCAGCTAATCATGAGCGGTCAGGACGCTGGCGCCAAGCAGCCGCTGGTGACGGTGAGCGACGACGGCGGCAACCCAGAACTCTACGTGCCAACCACCACTTCCTCCTCCAACGCCTCCCATCTTCCCGAGACCATCGACGGCACCGGGGTTCTGACCCAGGCTACCGCCGTGTCCGCAGGCGTGTCCGACCCCTCCTCCTCCACGAACTTCAACTCCCACAACCACCTGCAGCAAATCCAGGTCAGAGTGTGTGTCTTTAACACCAGGTCATGTGTACGTGTGTCAGGCCTGTGTGCTTTAAGGCGGTGGTTCCCACCCAGGGGTGAGGACGGTCCCAAGATAATTCTGATGGTTGACAAGAATTTAAGTTATAAGAAGTAAAATAAATGAAAAGTATAATTTTGATGGCACTAGTATGTAGACATTTCAAATGATACCCAGCCCTAATAATGAGTAGACATTGGTTTGTGTTAAGGGATCACAAGCCAAAATGTTTGTAAACCACTGCATTAAGGCCACAATAGAGCACACTTTTTATGTTATGTGTTGTTACTGTGTATTTAACTCATTGGAATTACATTACTTTATGCTTGTTGAAGCTTTCATTGTGTCTGACATGTATTCCAAATTTCCCATAATTTAATTGGCCGACCCACCTAGGTAGATTTGCCTCCTACTAGGGATGTTTTTTTCCTTGCACATGTTTATATGCTGTACACAACAATTGAAAGTGCAAACTGCTAGAATGGTGCATTCATATAGATTTGGGGGGGATACTTATATGATCAGATGTCAGCTTCTGAATGCAATGCTGTTGTGCAAACAGCTCTCAACTGTTCGGAGGTCCCCACCTAAACGGTTAACAACCACAAATACATTCTTAGCCCGCAGGAAAGGCTCTAGCATGGAATTTATTTACATGGTTAAGGCTAACTATCCATCGTAGTGTTAAAGCAGAATCTCCTACATACAAAACATGACATGAATACTGCTTTCTCAGCCTTTTGTGCGTAATTGATTTGGCTGTTTCCTTACTCTGCAGGTCTCATCCTCTAACTCCACCACTATCTCGCAGCCCATCCTGCAGCTCTCTGGGGACAATCAGGCCCAGGTGGCTCAGGGTCAGGACCTGAATGCAGGGGCAGGTCAGACTCTACAGAGTGTGCAGCTGGTCAACCCGGGGACCTTCCTCATCCAGGCCCAAACTGTCACCGCTACTGGACAGATCCAGTGGCAGACCTTCCAGGTAATTTATAAGGAGTGTGTAGGATGTTTCCCCATGCTGGGAAGCAGCAGAGTGGTCTACAGAAGTTTCCTATGGGCATTAAGTAGCAGGTTGTGTTCCTGTGCTGTGAAAGATGTTTGATTACTAACATGTATTCCATCGCTCTCTGTAGGTTCAAGGTGTCCAGTCCCTCCAGGGGCTCCAGCTGCCGCAGGGGCAGGCCCAGCAGCTGACCTTAGCCCCGGTCCAGACCCTCCCTCTAGGCCAGACAGGCCAGGTCAGCCTGCCCAACCTACAGACAGTCACGGTGAACTCTGTAACACATACTGGAGTTCAGTACACACAAGGGGAGGACGCAAACAGTCCAGCTGGTATGGGACACCTGCACATACTTTAGCCCTGCACACATAATTCTTCATTTTTATGAGCAAATCAATTCAATTTCCCTGTGTGAGATCACTTAAAGGGATTCTAAATCTGCTTCTTCTTCCCTGTTTCAGGTATCCAGATAAAGGAGGAGCCAGACTCAGAGGAGTGGCAGCTGAGCGGAGACTCCACGCTGAACCCCAGCGACCTAAACAACCTGCGTGTTCAGATGGGAGATGAGGACATGGATACGCAGGGTGGGGAGGGCAAGAGGCTCCGCAGAGTAGCCTGCACCTGTCCCAACTGCAAAGAGTCTGGAGGAAGGTGGGCCCCTGGAAAAACACATATTACAGTTTCCAGTTTAGCTAAATAGAAAACTAAATGATGCCCTAAAACTTTACTAAACATCATAATTACAGTAATAAGAAATTATATTACAGCCACATTGTGCAGTTTTTTGCTGTTACAGCCAATTTGAATACCATAAAATCCATTTTAGCGACACCTTTCAGTGATACGACTACGACACCCAGATGTTGTTCATTGCAACCGCTGTAGTAAACACTTGATGTTTCATAACCTTGCGCTTTTGTAGTTTTAGAACTTGTTTTTAACTGGAAATGATCTGTTACAACCAGCTTTACATTCTGTGTTTAAGTAGTTAAAATGGTGTTAAATCCTGTTCATGTGGCGTTAAAAATTAGCATTTAGTCTTTTATTTAGCTTTATGTGTCACCAAATTGCCTATTTTCAGCCTTTGAATTCGTTTAATTTGATTCTTGTGTTTTTTTTTAAAGCAAGTGATCATCCACAACATTTGCGTTTTTCTACTAATTTAGTGTTTTTCCGGCATTTCACAGAGGCTCAGGGATGGGGAAGAAGAAGCAGCATATCTGCCACATCGCCGGCTGCGGAAAGGTTTACGGGAAGACGTCACATCTCCGAGCTCACCTGCGCTGGCACAGCGGAGAGAGACCCTTCGTCTGCAACTGGATGTTCTGCGGGAAGAGGTTCACCAGGAGTGACGAGCTGCAAAGACATAGGAGGACGCACACAGGTGAGGCGATGCTATAAGTCTTGTCACTTTTTCAAATCACCTCATAATACAGTTAGGCCTTCTGTTTTAATTTCCGGTTGTTTTATTGCGTGAAAATATAAAAAGCAAGCTAATGAACACAGTTTTTATGTTTGGAGCCATTTAGAAGTGTTTAACGAATTCTGTGAATTCATGTTGTATTGCTGCTTTCTGTCCATGAGACAAACTTTAATGGAAACACATTCAGTTCTTAAGAGATGTTCCTGTTGTTAGACTTTGCAGTTAAAACATAACAGACACCAAAATATTTTCATGTCCCTAGTGTCCTTAGCTGCCCACGCCATTCTTTTTGATTACACAATGTTCAGTTTAGCATCGTCTCGAAAGTGAGAAAATTAGAACTTGCTCCAAATGCTAGACATTTTGAATGACGTGCAGCTACGTCTGGCTGTTTTATGAAGGCAATAACTAGGATGATGTGTGACTGTACAGCTAACAATCACATCACAGGAGATGAATACATGGTCACCAGCCTGTAATAGTTCCTGAAATTATCCAAGCAGTGAAAGCAGTATTCATTGTAACAGTATTTGATTTGGTGCAAAAAAATTATATTGATCATTCATCAAATAAAATAACATACGCGTTTTATGTATTTCATTATATTTTGTATATCCAAAAGTCTAGAAGTTTTGTGTTTCTTCTGGCTGTAAGACAAATGTCCCTTCAGGGACAATTAAGTAAACTGAGAAAAATTGCACTAATGTAATACTTTTGGGTTTTAAGTTGTTCTTCAGATTTAATAAGCAATTCTAAGAGATTGTTTTTGGCTCAGATAATCTCTGATGGGGATTTATTATATTTTTTTCATTTAAACTAAATGATCAATGAAGCTTTAGTTAGATTTTAATCTTTTTAATCCAAATCCAATTTGGAGAAACATTAACAAACTGTCCTGAGTGAATTGTACTGTAAAAATGTAGTGACAATCCTAGTCACCTGTTATTGCTCTACATAATGTTACTGTAGAAAGGAGCAAAGGACGAATGTTAACATTGATGATTGTGTTCTTTGTTGTGAATGAACAGGCCTCTTATATCAGTGTCCTCAAACCTTAGTGATTAAATTGTGTTTCTGTCAGGACTTTGTTAGTGTTGGACTCATTCTGACATGTTCAGACTTGGACAAGATTCACCCAAATAAAAAAAAAAACCCAAATGTCTCATTTACTCAGTATTTCCTCACAACCGTGAACAGTTTTCACAGAAACAACTCTTCGCCTTGTGTTCTGTGGATTGTCTGGAGAGACGGTGTCCTGGTTACTCTGGATAATCAAAATTTTTTTTTTTTTAATTGAGTTGTACGAAGAAATCCTCACAGTCTTAAAACTAAGTAAAGGCAAAACTATCTGCATTGTTAGATACCACTAGACTTTTAAGATTCTATGTATAGCCTTACTGCTGAACGTTTTTTGAGGCAGATATTGATATTAAAAGCTTAAAAAATCAAACAACAAAAACAATGTATTTGCCAATATTCTTTTTTTTTTTGTTGCTTTTTTCCACAAACACATAAAATAAGCATTTTTCATAAAGATCCCTTAAAGTTGTATTTAATTGTGAATAAATATGTAGGAATGCTTTACAGTTAAAGAACCAAAAAATACACGTCAATCCATGTTTACATATATATGGTGATGGTGCCGTTTGCATACATGAAGTTTAGTTAATGAAGGTCCAGTGACTGAAACGATGTAAATAACGTGAATACAAGTTATCGACGGTGTGCAGGATTTTTTCGTCCTTTCAATGTTTAGTTTATGAAACGACGCCCTTGTCTGTAAGACTTTCTAGAGTGAAAGAACTTTGTAGCAAACTTGGGCAAAGTTTGTAATGGTGTCACAGTTTCTAAAGTATCGCTAACAGATGTTTGGCTTTTCTGTATTGCAATTTATTGTTACTTATTGGCCAGCCCATTTATCAGTTGGTGTTACACTGTCTGATGTTTCTGTTTCATTGATCTCACAGGAGAGAAGAAGTTTGTGTGCACAGAGTGCTCCAAGAGGTTCATGCGGAGCGACCATCTGGCCAAGCATATAAAGACTCACCAGAATAAAAAAGGCGGGGTTCCCTCCACGCCTCCGCCCACCACCGACACCGTCATAACCACCGATGGAACCACGCTCATCCTCCAGACCGCCACCACCCACGACCTCGTAGCCAATCAGGAGATCCCTTTACAGCTGGTCACGGTGGCGCATGGTGAGGTCATGGAATGAGGGGGTGAATGGGGTGAGGTGGTTTTTTTGAGAACTGGCCTATCACAGGGACCTCTTGGGCTTTTCTCTTTCCCTCTTACCTTTTTTTGTTTTTTGTTTTTTTACATATGAATATATACGTAAATATATATGACAAATATATATATTTTAAGTAAGAGTTATCATGACTTCATGTTTGTTTTTTGCAGTCTTTTTATAGGCAGGCAAAAAACAACATTAAAATGTGGTTGCTATGTACACATGTTAACACACACACACACACACACACGCACACAAGAAAACATTTATTAACACACCACACACCACATAAATACTCAACACGATGAAATGCCTTATTTTGTATCATACTCTTGTATAAAATGCTGGAGGTGCATGTGTTTTTTAAGCTTTGCAGATGGTGTAATTGTATCAGAGATAAATGCGTTTGTGAGATGGTGATGATGACAAGGAGTTTCTGAAAGAGAGAAAAGTAAGTAGTGAACCTCTCTGGGATGATTGAGTTCTGACAAAACCGAGCGGTCTGTTAGAAGCAGCACTGCATCCACGCTGAACTGTTGCACTGCTGCCGTCATGAACAAACGTTTGTGGTTTTAAAGGAATAGTTCAGCATTTTGGGAAATACGCTCGTTCGCATTCTTGCAAAGAGCTAGATGAGAAGATCAATACCGCTCTCATGTTTGTATGGTAAATATGAAGCTCCTGGTTAGCTTAGCTTAGCTCAAAGACTGGAAACGACTATTCTGACTCTGTCTGAAGGTAACAGAATCTGTCTGTAAGCACCTCTAAAGTTCATTAGTTAACATGATATATATTGTTTGTTTAATCCATATAAAAACTTAAATGTAAAAACAACAATTAATACTTTTGGGGGGGGGTTATGTTCCAGACTATTTGCTGGGCGACCAGTGAAGACTGCACAAAGTCACTGCTGCCAGCCAAGAAATAGTCCTGTACACATACAGCGAATTATCACTTTTACACTTCAGATTTTGTACAGATTAAACACTGGTGCTGATAGGCAGATTCGTACCTTTAGACAGAGTCATGCTAGCTATTTCTGCCTGCTTCCAGTCTTTATGCTAAGCTAAGGCAGCCAGCTGCTGGCAGTATCTTCATACTTATGGTACAGACACATGAGTGGTATCAATGTTCTCGTCTAACCCTTGGCTAGAAAGAAAATAATTATATTTCCCTAAATGTCGAGCTTTTCCTCTTAATAAATCAGTAGCAGCTGTCTGTGCAGCTTCAAGCAGAGCGGGAGGTTCCGCTGGTGGTCTGAGTAGGGTGACAGTGCCACTGTTAACTGATCTGAAGTTGGTGGTTTCCACCACGAGGGAGGTACAAGGCGCTCTGAAAAAGGGCAACTTCTTCCAGCATCTGGTCAGTCTGAACAGAATGTCTCATGTGTCCCCACGAGCACACCGTCCGTTGTGCTCGTGCACGTCAAAACTCTTCTTTTTCTTTCCTCTTTGCATTTTTTTTTTTTTTTTTTTTTTCACATTGTATTTCAGTTTTCAGTATCTCTTCGCCTATCTGGGTGTCGTCTAAATCGAAGACACATGGCAATGATGATAGATTTTAAAGTGTAGAGGGGTCACCTCTGAATTCCTGCAGGGCTCTTCATTGTCATTGTCAGCTGCATTCATGTCTACTACAGGAGGAGAACATGCACCAATGTTGCCATGTGAAGAAAACGGATGCAACAAATCATAAAGCCCCTCAAGGATGTTTTTGTCAGCGAACATTCCAGTTGGACACCAGATGATGTGGGATTAGTTTTGCAATAACTGCTCTGTTGGTAATTCTGGCCAGATGTCACTCAACTCAAAAGGAAAACAATCATGCCATTGTTTGTTTTTGTTTTTTTAATTTTAATTAATGTAATCCCTTCCTCAGTTTGTAGCATTCATTTACATGTATATTATCTTTTCACATTGTTTATAGAAGCCATTACTTAGTTAACTGAATTTGTTGTATCAAAACCTTATTTTAAGTGATTTATTATTTTTTTTTTTTAAGAATTTGGTGTAAAAATTGAATGTTACCTTTTGTAAAACCTTTTTTCAAATGGATCACAATAAAAGTCTGAAACCTTCCAGTAACCCAGTTTTGTGTGACAAGGGCAGCATTGAGGTAATTTACAAATGGAAGAATGATCTTAATCTGTTCACACAGAGAGGGTTACAGTTTTCTTCTTATAAGTAATTTTGGGGCATTTGGATTTTTTTAATCAAAAGCTGAGATCAGAGGAGAGAGAGAAGCAGACTGAAATGCAACATCCCCAGCTGGAATCGACTACTAGATGGTTTGCAACTTAACCATTAGATTAACAAGACGTTGCTGGTTTCCAGTGGTGATCTTTTTTGTGGGGGTAAAAAAAGATCACCAATATAAAATCAGTCCTTTGTATCGACAGATCTCGAGTTTGGGTAACATAATTTGTACTGGAGGAGAAAAAGTCTGTGCAGTGCATTCCTAGAGGAGACTTTTCTCCAGTGTCAAAAGAATGGATTTACTGATAGATATGATGCATGTCCAATAGATAGGTGGATAACCGTTTGTTTGTCAGATCTATGTACATCCCCACAGCCTTATGAGATGAACTCAGTTTTCCGTTACTTTTAGCCAACTTCTTCAACCTTTGATTCAGTACTTTAAGCTAGTTAACTATTTCACCCTTTGATGCGTTACTTTTAGCTAACTATTTCAACGCATGCATACATGTGTGTATATATACATAGATATAGGTATCTACAAATAGACATGTATATATATATATATATATATACACACACACATACATTTGCATATACATACATGCATACATGTGTATACATACATAGAAACATTAATATACGTACATAGATACGTATATACATACATTCATAAATAGTATGTATCTATGTATTTATATGTATCTCTATACATATGTATGTATCTGTGTGTATACATGTTTCTATGTGTGTATATGTATATATGTGTATAAACGTATGTGTGTGTATATATATATGTGTATGTACATATGACTGTATATACGCAGGTATGTATGTATGTATATACATATGTCTGTATATCCGTATGTATGTATATACGGGTTTTTATATGCATGTATGTGTGTATATACATATGTGTGTATTTACATATGTACGCACATATGTATACATATCAATATATGTATGTATGTATGCATGTATGCATGTATCAATATGTGTGTATGTATGTATCAATATATGTGTGTATCAATGTCAATGTATGTATGTATCAATGCATCAGTGTGTGTGTGTGTATGTATGTATATATGTAAGTGTGTGTATGTATGTGTGTATGCATGTATGAGTATGTTTGTATGTATGTAGGTAGGTATCAATATATGTGTGTATCAATGAATCAATGTGTGTATGTATGTATGTGTGTATATGTGCATGTGTATGTATGGTTGTGTGTGTATGTATGTATCAATGTATGTATATTTCAATTTATGTACGTATGTATGTATGTATCAATGCATCAATTTATGTATGTATGTATGTATGAATGTATGTATGTGTGTATCTATGCATCTATGTATATAAATATGTCTATGTTTGTCTGTATGTATTAATATACGTATGTATCACTATATGTGTGTATCAATGAATCAATGTATGTGTGTATGTGTGCGTGTGTGTGTATGTAGGTATGTATCAATCCATCTATGTATGTATGAATGAATGCATCAATGCATGTATGTATATATCAATGCATCGATGTATGTATGTGTGTATGTATATTTGTATCAATATATAAATGTATGTATGAGTGTATGTGTGTATCTATGCATCTATGTATGTAAATATGTCTGTCTGTATGTATCAATATACGTATGTATCAATACATTGATATATGTATGTTTGTATGTATGTATGTATGTATGTATGTATGTATGTATGTGTATGTATGTATCAATGCATCTATGTATGTAAGTATGTGTATGTTTGTCTGTATGTATCAATATACGTATGTATCAATATATGTGTGTATAAATGAATCTATGTATGTATGTGTGTATGTATGTATGTGTGTGTATGTATGTATGTGTGTGTATGTATGTATGTATGGATGTGTGTATGTATCAATGCATCAATGTATGTATGTGTGTATGTATATATGTATCAATATTTAAATGTATGTATGTATGTATGTGTGTATCTATGTATGTAAGTATGTGTATGTTTGTCTGTATGTATCAATATACGTATGAGTCAATATATATGTGTATCAATGAATCAATGTATGTGTGCATGTGTGTGTATTTATGTATGTATATATGTTTGTATGTATCAATACATTGATGTATGTATGTATCCATGCATCAATGTATGTATGTATGCGTGTAGGAGTATCTTTGTATGTGCATATGTATCAATATATGTGTGTATCAATGCATCAATGTATGTATGTATGTATGGATCAATGCATCGATGTATGTAAGAATGTATGTGTGTATCTATGCATCTATGCATGTAAGTATGTGGATGTTTTTCTGTATGTATCAATATATGTGTGTATCAATGAATCAATGTATGTATGTATGTGTGTATGTATGTATGTCTGTGTATGTATGTATCAATATACGTATGTATCAATATATGTGTGTATCAATGCATCGATGTATGTATGCATGCGTGTTTGTATGTATGTATGTATGTATGTATGTATCAATACATTGATGTATGTATGTATGTATGTGTGTATCTATGTATGTAAGTATGTGTATGTTTGTCTGTATGTATCAATATACATATGTATCAATATATGTGTGTATCAATGAATCAATGTATGTGTGTATGTATGTGTGCATGTCTGTGTATGTATGTATGTATGTATCAATGTATGTATATTTCAATTTATGTATGTATCAATGCATCGATGTATGTATGAATGTTTGTGTATGTATGGGTGTATATATGCATGTATGTGTGTATGTATGTGTGTATGTATGTATGTATCAATACATTGATGTATGTATGTATGTATGTATGTATGTATCAATGCATCAAGGTATGTATGTGTGTATGTATATTTGTATCAATATTTAAATGTATGTATGTATGTATGTGTGTATCTATGTATGTAAGTATGTGTATGCTTGTCTGTATGTATCAATATACGTATGTATCAATATAGTGTGTATCAATGAATCAATGTATGTGTGTATGTATGTGTGCATGTCTGTGTATGTGTGTATGTATGTATCAATGCATCAATGTATGTATGTGTGTATGTATATTTGTATCAATATTTAAATGTATGTATGTATGTATGTGTGTATCTATGTATGTAAGTATGTGTATGCTTGTCTGTATGTATCAATATACGTATGTATCAATATATGTGTGTATCAATGAATCAATGTATGTGTGTATGTATGTGTGCATGTATCTATATTTCAATTTATGTATGTATGTATGTATGTATCAATGCATTGATGTATGTATGTGTGTATGGATGTGTGCATGTATCAATGCATCAATGTATGTATGTATGGGTGTATATATGCATGTATGTGTGTATGTATGTATCCATGCATCAATGTATGTATGTATGTGTGTATTTATATTTGTATCAATATATAAATGTATGTATCCATGCATCAATGTATGTATGTGTGTATGTATATTTTTATCAGTATTTGAATGTATGTATGTGTGTATGTATGTATCCATGCATCAATGTATGTATGTATGTGTGCATGTGTGTGTATGTCTGTATGTGTATGTATGTATCCATGCATCGATGTATGTATGAATGTATGTGTGTATCTATGCATCTATGCATGTAAGTATGTGTATGTTTTTCTGTATGTATCAATATACGTATGTATCAATATATGTGTGTATCAATGAACCAATGTATGTATGTATGTATGTGTGTATGTATGTGTGCATGTGTGTGTATGTATGTATGTATGTATGTATCAATTTATGTATGTATGTATGTATGTATCAATGCATTGATGTATGTGTGTGTGTGTGTGTGTATCTATGTATGTATCAATACATTGATGTATGTATGTATGTATGGATGTGTGCATGTATCAATGCATCAATGCATGTATGTATGTGTGTATGTATATATGTATGTGTGTATCTATGTATGTAAGTATGTGTATGTTTGTCTGTATGTATCAATATACGTATGTATCAATATATGTGTGTATCAATGAATCAATGTATGTGTGTATGTATGTGTGCATGTATCTATATTTCAATTTATGTATGTATGTATGTATGTA
>CM022480.1:10811180-10857890 GCA_011952105.1 Coreoperca whiteheadi | reverse complement strand
TGTATGTATGTATGTATGGATGTGTGCATGTATATTTGTATCAATATTTAAATGTATGTATGTATCAATGCATTGATGTATGTATGTGTGTACGTATGTATGTATGTATGTGTGTATCTATGTATGTAAGTATGTGTATGTTTGTCTGTATGTATCAATATACATATGTATCAATATATGTGTGTATCAATGAATCAATGTATGTGTGTATGTATGTGTGCATGTGTATGTATGTATGTATATTTCAATTTATGTATGTATGTATGTATGAATTCATCGATGTATGTGTGTGTCTGTATGTATGTTTGTATTTATCAATGTATGTATGTATGTATCAATATATTGATGTATGTATCAGTGCATCAATGTATGTGTGTATGTATGTATGTATGTATGTATGTATGTGTGTGTGTGTGTATGTTTGTATGTATGTATGTGTGTATCAATGAATGTTTGTATGTATGTACGTATGTATGTATCAATGTATGAATGAATGTTTCAATGCATCAATGTATGTATGCATGCGTGTATGTACGCATGTTTGTATCAATATATGTGTATATGTATGTGTGTATTTATGTAAACATACATACATACATTTGTTGATACATTGATGCATTGATTGATACATACTTACTTACATACACACACACACAAACACATACATACAGACATTCATGCGTTGATACATACATACATACATACATAGATACATACGTACATATATACATACATTCATGCATTTTTGCATTGAAAGATACATACATGTATGTATCATTGCATCGATGTATGTATGTATGTGTGTATGTATGCATGTATGTATGTAGGTGTGTGTATATTTGTATGTATGTATCAATGAATGTTTGTATATATATAAGCATCCATGCATCAATGTATGTATGAATGTTTCAATGCATCAATGTATGTATGCATGCGTGTATGTATGTATCAATATATGTATGTGTGTATTTATGTATACATACATACATACATACATACATATATTGATACATTGATGCATTGATTGATACATACTTACTTACACACACACA
Source organism: Coreoperca whiteheadi (assembly GCA_011952105.1). NCBI lineage: Eukaryota > Metazoa > Chordata > Actinopteri > Centrarchiformes > Sinipercidae > Coreoperca > Coreoperca whiteheadi. Next base: position 10,856,838 of record CM022480.1, on the reverse strand, counting down.
CACAAATTGAAACATACATAAATACACACACACACAAACACATACATACATTCCTGCGTTGATACATATGTACATTGATGCATTCATACATACATACCTACATATACACATGCATAGATAGATTGATGCATTGATACATACATACATACATACATACATACATACATTAATGCATTTATGCATTGATACATACATACATTGGTGCATCGAAACAAACATACATACATAAATACATATATCGATGCAAACATACACACATACATACACATATACATACATTGATACATACATACATGCATTGATGCATTGATGCATTGAAACATACATACATAAACACATACATACATACATGCATAAATACACACATACATATATATACATATATCGATACAAACATACATACATAGGTACATACATACATACATACATATATCGATACAAACACACATACATACACACACAAATTGAAACATACGTACATACATAGATCCTTTGATACATACATACATACATACATACATACATACATACATACATGCATGCATTGGTGCTTTGATACATACATAGGTACATACACACATACACACATACATTGATACATTGAAACATACATACGTACATAAATACATACATACATATATTGATACAAACATACATATAAACATACACATATATACATACATACATAAATATATACATTTATCGATACATACTTACATTGATACATACATACACATATTGATGCATTGAAATATACATAAATAAATACAAACATACAGACATAGGTACATACATACATACATAGATGCATTGATGTATAAACACATTGATATATACATACATACATACATACATACATTCATGCATTGATACAAACATACATACGTACGTACAGACAAACATACACACATACATACAAACATACATGCAACTATATAGGTATGTATGCATGTATAGTTGCATACATACATATATACAGACATACATACATACATACATTTATGCATTGATACATATACACACACACACACACACATACATAAATTGAAACATACATTCATGCATACATACATTCATGCATTGAAACAAACATACATACATACATACATTGAGGCATTGAAACATACATACATACATACATACTCACATACGTACATACATACATGCATACATACATAAATACATACATATATTGAAACAAACATACATACATACACACACATATATACATACATACATGCATAAATACACACATACATAAACATATACATTTATCGATACAAACATACATTGATATATACATAGAGACATACATAGATGCATTGAAACATACATTCGTACATTCATGCATTTATGCATTGATACACACACACACACACACACACACACACAAATTGAAACATACATACATACACACGCACACACACACAAACACATACATACATTCCTGCGTTGATACATACGTACATATATACATACATTAATGCATTGATACATATATACATTGATGCATTCATACATACATACACACACACACACATTGATACAAACATACATACATTGATACAAACATACATACATACACACACATACATACATTCATGCATTTATACATACATACATTGATGCATCGAAACATACATACATACATTGATACAAACATACATACATGCATAAATACATATCTCGATACAAACATACACACATACACACACATATACATACATACATGCATAAATACACACATACATATATATACATATATCGATACAAACATACATACATAGGCACATACATAAATAAATAAATACATACATACATAGATGCATTTTTGCAATGATACATACATACATACATACATACATTGATACAAACATACATACATACATTGATACAAACACACATATACGTACGTACAGACATACATACATGCATCGATACATACATACACACATACATGCATTGATGTATAAACACATTGATATATACATACACACTCATACATACATTCATACATTGATACATACATACACACAAACATACATTGATAGATACATACATACATACATACATATACACAAACACACACACATACATAAATTGAAACATACATGTATTGATACATACGTACATACATACATATATTGATGCATTGATATATAAACACATTGATACATACATACATACACACATACATACATTCATGCATTGGTGCTTTGATACATATATACATTGATGCATTCATACATACATACATACACACACACACACATTGATACAAACATACATACATTGATACAAACATACATACATACATTCATGAATTTATACATACATACATACATTGATACAAACATACATACATGCATAAATACATATATACATATATCGATACAAACATACACACATACATACACATATACATACATAGAGACATACATTGATGCATTGAAACATACATACATACATACATACATACATACATACACACACATATACATACATGCATAAATACACACATTCATATATATACATATATCGATACAAACATACATACATAAATAAATACATACATGCATACAAACATACATAGATGCATTTTTGCAATGATACATACATACATACATTGATACAAACACACATATACGTACGTACAGACATACATACATGCATCGATACATACATACACACATTGCTGTATAAACACATTGATATATACATACACATACATACATTCATGCATTGATAGATACATACACACAAACATACATTGATAGATACATACATACATACATACATACATACATACATACATACATACATACACACAAACACACACACACATACATAAATTGAAACATACATGTATTGATACATACGTACATACATACATACATACATACATAATACATATATTGATGCATTGATATATAAACATATTGATACATACACACATACATACATTCATGCATTGGTGCTTTGATACATACATACGTACATACATACATACATACATTGACGCATTGAAACATACATACGTACATACATACATACATACATACACACATACATACATACATATATCGATACAAACATACATACACACATACATTCATAGATGCATTGAAACATACATACGTACATTCATACATACAAATATACATATATTGATACATACGTACATACATACATTCATGCATTTATGAAATGCTACATACATGCATTGAAACATACATACATACATAGACAAAAACATACATACATACATGTTTATACATACGTACATACATACATACGTATATACAGTCAAATGTATATACACACACATACATACACACACACACACACATACATAAATTGAAACATACACTCACATACATACATACATACATATATTGATACAGACATACATACACACACACATATATAGATACATACATACATGCATAAATACACACATACATAAACATAAACATTTATCGATACAAACATACATTGATACATACATAGATGCATTGAAACATACATACGTACATTCATGCATTTATGCATTGATACATACATACATACACACCTACATGCAAACATATGTATATACACACACGTACATATATATGCATATACATACGTACATAGATATGTATATACACACATACATACATATGTATGTATATTCATATGTACATACAAATACATACATATGTTTGTATGTAGGTGTGTATGTATGTATGTATATTTGTGTGTACATACATATGTGTGTGCACCTATGAATGTACACAAATACATACATACATACATACGAATATACACACAAATACATATACATACACACATACATACATTGATGCATTGAAACATACATACATACATACATACATAAATTGAAACATACAGATATTGATACATACGTACATACATACATTGATCCTTTGATACATACATACATACATACATACATGCATGGATGTATGTATTACCTAAGGTGAATATAATTTTTTGCTTTTGCTTAGTGAGCTGCTGTTACAAAGAGTTGCCCCCCCGGGTATTAATAAAGTATTTCTGATTCTGATAATCAATATTGATCATAAGGAAATGTAAGTGAAAATGTTTTGATAACAAAGTCATCAAAGTCATTAGGAGATATATGTGTAAGATTGAGGCTGTGTGTGTGTTTGAAATCGACTGCCTGTGAAGGCCAAAAGAGGAAGGAAGGATGGCGACCTGGCAGTTGGCGTGTAAGAGGAAAGCAGCTTTTGATAGTTGGATCATCTAAATTAATGTTTATGTCGTAATATGGGTGAGATGGAAAAGAGAGTTTTTGACCATGTCATGCACCAAGTGACATAAAAGACGGAGACAGAGAGAAATTCGAGGTTACATTCTTGTGCCTCTTCTTCGGAACACATCTGTGAGGGAATACGTGAGCTGTTACATCTACGAAAAAGAACTTTGAGAACTTTGTCACCAACAGAGGATTTGAGCACGAAAAGGATTAACCATTACCCGGTGACAGAGAATAAAATATTTGGACTGAAGTTCCCTTTTGCTCACTCTGTGGACATAGACGTGAGATACTGAGAACAGTCTTGTGAGCTTTGGACAGCGCTGTGAATTGTTCATCAGAGACTTGGTCCTCTACAGGAAGAGTGGGATCTCTCAGGCCAAGAGAAACTACTCGCTCTTTCACCCAAATGCAGATAACTATTTAATTTAAACTCAGCTGATTTATTGTTTTTATGATTTATTCTATGATTTATTTTATGATTTATTTGAATGATTCAATTGAAGTTTGAAATGTGAATTGAGTTTTTTACCACTGCCCTAAAGCTTATTGCAATAAATAACCAAATTATAGTTAAAGTATTTGTGTGACATTGATTATGACCATTCATCGATGGTAGTAAAAAGTTAGGTTGTTGTGTGCATAACATCTTACAGGTTCTACAGGTTACTCTAGCCAATCAAAACAGTCCCTTGGGGTTCGCCCGAACCACTAAAACCCATCCTAGCACCATAAAAAGAGCCCAGATTATTTAGAGAAGAGCTGCCGTTAACGAGCGCGACTGATGGTGGTAGCTGACGCACAAGGGCTATTCGGTCGGTTGCCGTATCAGAGGAAGCAGGGTAGAGGCTCGGGCGTATGCAGTTAGAAGCTAGGCATGTCTCCTCGCCACAAGTTCAAACAGTCCTTATTCAATACTTTAGGGTAATACTCAGAGTCTAAGGATCGGACCCTAAAACGGAAAGCTGGTCCAGTACCTCCCGTACGGGGGTTTACTAGGATCTGACAATACATACGCATATACATACTTTCATGTATGTGTACATATGTGTGTGTGTATGTGTGTATAAACGTATGTATATACGTTTATATACACACACATACATACATACATACATACATACATACGTATACACACATACATACACACGTATATACATACATACAGTACATGCATACACACATATGTACACACATACATACATATGTATATAAACATATACATACATATGAATGCGTACATACAAACATATTTATATACATACATAAATAAGTATACACATACATTCATACACATACATGTATGTGTACATATGTATGTATGTATGTATGTATGTGTGAATATTCGTATACATATATACCTACTTACATACATACATATTTATATACATACACACATATGTATATACATACATATGTACACACATACATACGTATATACATATACATACATATTTATTTATATACATACACACACATATATATGTATATACAAACATACATACGTATGTATACAACATATATACAAACATATTTACAAATGTTTATACATACATACATACGTATGTACACACAAACATTCATACATGCATTTACACACACAACTACACGTACATAGTTACACAAATATGTATTTAACCACATAAATACACACATACATACGTACGTTCATACAAACATACATATGTATGTACAGACATACGTATATACACACACATACAGACATATGTACACATACATGTATGCATACATATGTTTATACTATACATACACATACATATGTATAAAAATAGATACATACATATATACATACATACAGTATATTCATACATACTATATATATATATATATATATATATACACACACTCACATATAAATATACATATACTCTCTGGCACTGCCGAAGTACCCCTTGGATTAAGTACCCCTGCCCGGTCGTTAGTTAATAGAGCAGATGTCTATACACTAATTAAATAAACAAAAGCAATACTATCTAGACTACATACATCAGTGACAATACACTGGACCACTTCTTTATTGGGGATTTTTATTTAACAAAAATATCTGACAGCCAAAACATGATAAGGACAAATCCATGGACCAACAGAAAGTCAAATATTTTTCAGCTAAATTCACGTCATGGCTGCTCTTCTCAAACTCGCCACTCTCTTCTGATTCATACTTTATGCTGCAACCCGCACAAGCTTCAAACGTCATTCCCTGAGAGTCACAGTGACATTAATATTCCACAAGAAACTGGGGTTTTTAAATACGGAACCCCCTAAAGGTCATGGCGATACTTTTTTTAGAACTAGTTTTGCGTTACCTCGCAATATTTTGCGTTCCCTCCTTTGTTCTTCCATTCCTTCTGAGCTGTATGTCTATTTGTAATGGAAAGCAGTGTGGATATTGTCAAGTTAATGCATTTAGCCTTGTTTATGGACACCTCACTTTGATATATGATGTCCATTGCAAAGAAGTGAACAGATATAACATTACCAAAACTTCTGGGTAGTAGCTGTATGTATAGCGAACATCAATTTTTGCTCCACAGTTATGGCAACAGGTCTTCTACCAAAACTTGTTTCAGCATTGAAGGTTCCGTTTAATTTGTTTTGTGCAAAGAACAGAGGACCCCTGTGCAAAAACAAAAAAGCTTTCTAACTTGTGTTGGTCTGCATTGTATCTCTGCAAGTGGTTCAATGCTGTCTGCTCTGTCTGTGACAGAACCACAGACTCTGTTTGCAGTATTTCAGTCACCTTATTTTTTGTTGTTTTTTTGACTCATACAAATACAGCACATTAGCTTTATGAGGTAGATTTAACTGTAACTGTAATTCCGCCTCTGGAGACGTCTCCTTTTCCTCAGTGAAGCCCCTCTGGTGTAAAGTAGAGTACAGTAATTGTTCACGAATGAAACCAACAGCATCCTGCAGATTACCGTACTGCTTTCTGAGACCTCTTGATCTAAGCATTAGTTTAAGTTTCCATTCACTAATTACATGACCATGCATGCCTATTGAGCAGTAGTATTTAATCAGCACACTTAATGCCCAGTTCAAAGTTTCAATGAGCTGATCCTTACAGGGGCGTTGTGCTGGCAACAGCTTAGCAGAAATAGACATATGGCTCAGAAGATTGGAAGAAAGTATTGGGAGAGAACACAAAACACAAAATATTGTGAGGGAATGCAAAAGTAGGCCTCAAAAATATTCTCACCGTGATCTTTAGGGGGCTCCGTAATTAAATCAAGCCTGCTAATTTGTTGTTAATTAGCATTTCAGATACCAGATGATGAGCATAAACATCATAATTAACAGCGTTACCACTCATTTCTAAATTCCATACATATTCCCTTAAAGTGTTGCTAAGTTTAGGTTGGGCACTAAACATCCGCTATAGCTTGAGGTGAATCTTATCTGAATCTGAAAAATATGACTAGTGGATTCACCACTGTTCAAAATAATGTAAACTGTTTTATGCAGAATTTCCCAAACATATTTAGCATTTTCTAAATATCTGCTGGGCAAAAATGTAATATTGGTTTACAAAACTTAGCTGCCAAATTCATAATTCCAGGTAAACTGTACTAGAAAAACAAACAAATGTATTTATCAAAGTTTGTTTTAATTTGATGTAATTAATAACAGGGGATCATAGTCAACAACATTGAATGCCAATGTGATTATTTTCTCTGATTTTGCATACATTTTAAATATCAATAAATAAATCATGCTATTGACTTCTAACATTTTGCCTAGCCCTAGTCTTAAGGTGTGAAAGCTGGCAAATTATCCATGATTTTCCAGACCTTAATAGGAACTCTGTAAAATGTAAGTATAAACGTATCTACCTGTACCCTTTACCAATTTAGGGGAAGGCCTCAGCTTTAAAATAGTTTTATTCCAGTGCATGAGAAAAAAAATCCCTACCAAGACCAAATGTTTTGTTTGTTAGAGATCAAAACCCAAGTTAACCAACAGTGAGATTTTCTAGGGTCCTCCTCCGTTTGTGCTTCAACCACAGCTTGAAACAGAATCCCAATCAGTGCAAACTTACAGACTGACATCTATTAGAGGGGAAAGAAAACTATAATGAAAAAATTTATATTCATGATTCATTTCACAAAATACATTCCCACCACTTGCACACACGTGTACGGGAAAACCTCTTAAACCTGACCACTTTAACCCCCCTCACATGTTATAAAAAGAACAAAATCGCTTCAACCATTTAGCGCTGGTTTGTGGTCAGTCTGTCAGCAGTCCCCCAGGCAGGAGAGGTGCCTCTCCATGAAGCAGACTCTTGAAACAGAGTCCAGTTCACAGCCGCATCGCAGCCACAGCAGGATCCTCACAGCTCTGTGTGAGCATCTGACAGACACAAAGAAGGACAGCAAAATTAGTCAAGTTGATTCATGTGTTTCAAGTTAAAGCAAATGTGTGTTGTTTCTATTTAAGCACATACAAGTATCTGTCTGTTGTGAGTGTACGGTACCTGTGCTTTGCTGCTTTGTTGTGTGGTTCACCCTCTCCTGGACTCTGGTCTGCAGACGTTTAATCTCCTGGTCATAATCGGCCCACTCAGCCACGATCCTCACCGCAGCCTGCAGCTTGGGCTCCTTGGTCATGGGGTTGTTACACTGACATCAGGAAAACATGAGAGGGAACAGACAAATCATCAACAACTACGAATCTAATCATTGTATCATTCTTCAGCTCTTACTCTATTTCTTCTCAAAGTCATATCATCACTTCTCTCAACTGCTGACAAGAACAGGCTGCATCTTGTTAAAGTGGTCACGGTGTTTACCCTGCCTCATCTGACTCACATTTCGTACAAGCGAACAATTTCAAAGGCTCATGTCATTTTGGAGATTCCTCTCCATCTCTCTGTACGGAGAATTTAACCGTCTCCCCTCTGGATGATTGTGATGTTTTAACCACCAATGATCGGGCTGGATGATGGTGGCAGGGTGTACGCCAGGTTTTTTGTTAGGCTGTCCCTCGATGTACATTGTTTTTTCTGAGCGTGTGTGGTGGGTTTTATTATTTGTTTTACATATTTTTAAAGAATTAAGTTTAAAGTTGACAGCTAAAGTTTCGTAACTGTGGCATGGGTTTGGAAGATTTTTACTTACAAATTCTGTAACACCAAAATGACAAGGGAGTCTTGCTTTATCTGGACAGAGAGCTCACTTGTTGCTTTTAATTCATTTTGAATGGTTGATTTATTACTTCCTGTGCTGATAAACCAGAGTTTTTCTCATGTGAATATGGCAGATTTACAAGGGTTTCAGTTAAGAGGGTGGAAATAATCTCTCTGTTACAGCCCAACAGTTTTTTTGTTTTATTTAGATTATGTTCAAAATAACTCTTACTCTACTGTTTAAATGATTAGATTTTTTTTACCAATAATGTTCACAGTATTACACTGTTATCCCAAATCTCAATCCTTTATACATTTATGGAATTATTTCTCATTTTATGATTTGTTTTTTCAGATGTGAATCCCTTAGGTTGACCCAAAAAGAAACTCATTCACATACTCCGTACTCAATAACTTCCTCACGGTTGGCCTGTGTGCCCTCTAGTGGCTGTTAGGAAGCATGTCAATCTTTAAAAAACCCCACCACTCCTCTCTGTTATGCAGAGAGAGACACACAGGAGTTGGAAGCGCCACACTAGGTCATTTCTCCTGCGAGCAGTAGCCTGGCTGTCCAGACCAGAAGCACATTTCTCCGCACTGGTCAACACGCGATTCTGCTCTTTTCTAATAACAATAAAGAGGTGGTCCTTATAATAACCTCATGCATTTATAACTTAAAGCTTTTTATGTGTTTCTGCGGGGCTTTGCTTCTTCTGCAACAATAAAGTTAAAAGGATCGCCTTGTGTGATGACCTGCGGGGAGAGACACATACACACAGGCCTTTGTGTGTCTCTTTAACTCTCTGTTTAGAGACAACTGACAAATATGTGCAATAAATATAACCTACATAATTTAAATCACAAACAGCAGTACTATTTCTAATAAATAGACCTGTGGATGGGCAGATCTTGCTATTTTATCGTGGGGGGGAATCACTCCAGGAGAACAGAATGGAAAGGGTCAGATAAATCAAAAGTGTTGGCAAGCATTATTTATCAGAATCCGATCATTTGCAACATATACAATATCAATTTAAATTGTTTATAATATATTATCAGTGTGTTTTCTTGCCATAATCGCTAGCGGCACATGAAAAAAAACTCAAAACAGACCAGATGCCGAAACTATCGCTGCTGAGCACGAGCCGACCGCAGAGCTCTGCTTTGTCTGAACAGCCCAATTGGTTAACATGGGCACCGACAGGATGCAGGGAGTGCTTCAGGGCACTTCACAGCGCTTCCACGTCCTGTGTGTCCCCACTGTAACACTGCTAAACTGTACAGGGTGCTACAGGTCCCTGTCCCTGCTGTCAGACAAACTGTTGTTACCAGGTCTATCGTCTTGGCGCTCCTCTTGGTGCTGTCGTCACACCAGGTTTCACACCACAGCCACTCCTGAGGCAGAGACTTGATGGGAACCTGGTGGATCATGTTGTTGGGCAGATCCTGAAAAAAAACGATTGCAAATGAGACCAATGATGGAGGAAAAGACAGGAACACTAACAGAGATTTTACAAAGAGAACTCAATGGAAACAGTTGTTACCTCTTTGTTTAAATGAAACACAGTATCATGATATAAAAGGTTGATCTATAATGTACAGACAAGCTTTGTAAACAAACATTTCCTTTAATGCCCCACTCATAATCGGCCGCCTTTATGTTTTTTTCAGATTTGTATGGTAATTAGCTATAACATGAATTAAAAACATCCTTGTTCCTGCGCTAGAGAGCCTGAGGTGTGAAAGTCGGCTGCTGAACAGCGTTGCATTCACGATATGTTGTAATAAAATCAACAGCGAAAGACAAAACTTGTTAAAATTTGTTAAAAGAAAGAATAAAAAAATCAAATCAATTATTTCAGTTTGTTATAAAATTGACATGGATAAATAACAGAAATAATCTAATCCCTGCTCCACTTTAATTCATGTTCTCACATATCGATATTTAAACCTTATGCTTAGAGTCGTGATCGGTTGAACTCATGAACTCTTGTGAACTCTGTTTCTCAAATGTTAAAAAAGTATGCAGCATCGAAAAAACAAGGCAGTTTAACTTAACATCTAAAAAGGTAAGGTTGATTTATTAGCTAACATTGTTAAAGTTATTCCTTCAGTTGTTTCTATTTAGTCATATTTTAGGGCAGTGATATTGGATATTGTTATTGCTGGGCTGACTGAAGCACTGGTGCTGCCGTAATTATCTGCTCTGACCTCATACTGATCTCCCCATTACATTTCCTAAAATCGCATATGAAGACCGTTGCAATTTTCTTTTCCTTATGTCCCCCACCACTTTCCAACACGCCTTTGGCGTGACATTGTGAAAAGAATCAGATTCATTTAGTGGGATCTCACATTATACAAGGCTGCTGTACAAACACCAACTCTCAAATCTCAGATAACAGAGCTTCCTTGAACACAACAGGGAAGGTTTTCACCACAGTGCATTCTCACAACCACGCAAAAAAAAAATGTAAAGGCAACAAAATGTTCACTGATAGTTTTAAGATTTTTATAAATCACTGAAATTAATTAATGGGAACTACATGCACAAATGTCCTTTAAAAACTGTTTTAGTCTTTGGAATCAGATCTCAAATGCACATTAAAATGACAAATGTGGACAGCCAATGAAAAGACAGACAGTCACAGACCTGGTCGAGGTTTGAAAGGCTGTTGGGGTCCTGGCTGAGCCCCTGGTACTGTCCTCTGAGTCGATCTCCTGCAGCTATTTTCCTAAACTTCTTCAGGTCGACCACATACAGGGCACTGCGGGAGATAAATGACGGTAACACATGAACTACGCATAAAAGTATGAAAAATGTATTGAAAAAGAGAGTAAGAGCGAGTCTGTGTAAGCGAGTTTGTTTGAGGGTAATAGACTTCAAGGTGCTGCTGACATGAGACTAACTTGACTGTTACAATTCAGCTAAACTATCAGAGTGTGTTTACCTGATGTGGTATTTGCGTCCTGCGAGGTGGCTCGCCCAGTAGCCGGACTTCCAGAAACGGTAGCCGTCCATCTCCCTCCGGCTTTCACAGAACGGAGTGTAACCGTACGGAGCTCCCTCCAGGTCGAAGTCACGCAGCTCCTTCAGGTCTGTTCGCACAATCTGAAGGTGAGGAGGATGGAGAGTGAACAGTACAGATGGATCACTTTAGCGTGGTAACGCTTGTTTTCATTATCAAGTAATCCAAACTTGTTACCACATTTTCCATGAGCACAAGATGACGTCTTGAAATTGGGTCTTTAGTCTGTCCAACAATCGAAAACCCAAATATATATATTCAACTTACTATCATAGAACACAAATATTAACTTTTGAGTGAATTGGTAGCAGTGAATTTTGGGCATTTTTGCTCAAAAAAATGGCAAACGATCCACCAATCAACTAATCGTTTAAGCTCTAAATATATTTATATTCCAATTCCCAAGGAAGTCCAGAAATTCTAACCAGCACTGTATTTTCCCTTACAGCTATCTGAAACCCCTTTACACAGCCTGTTCAAGGCGGAGTATCGCACCGTTTTTCCGCCTCGCCGTTCTGAATAAAACGTTTGAACACGGAATGGGGCGAATTGTTGTTCCTCCATCAAGCCGGCAGTGGGGGTCGTAACGGAGCCAAATATTTATGTGTGAAATGGGGGAACCAGCAGGACGCGACAGGGGAGTGGCGTTTTGATCAGCTCAATCAACACCAACTTGAACCAAATAAGACTTTCAGTTTTCCCATTTAGTTCCTTTTATATCATCAGCTTGATGATATGAACACTATATTAAACATTTGGACCGAGGCAGGATGAATAACAGCGTTGGTACAGCCATGTATGAGCCTACCTGGTCAGCGTCCACAAACAGGATCTTATCGACAGCAAGAGGAAACAGCACATCCAGGAACAGGATCTTGTAGCCCCAGATGATCCTCTGCTTCTCGGTTTGTTGGTGTAACCAGCGAGGCCACTTATACTGGACCAACTCATACTGGAAACCATATTGCTTTGCCATGTGGGGGATAAACTCCTGCAAGATGAACACGCACAAAACAGGCCTGTCAGAGTGAACTAGGGGATGCATCAGTATGGCTTAATGAATTCAATAGCAGTTGGGACTTACTTAGAAGCAATATACAACAATCATACAAAATTAAAAAGACATTAATTGATACATTTGAATCTGTTGAAATCCCTGAAAGTTTGTAGAATTGAATATAATAATTAACTGTGTTGACTTTGTATGTTCACATTTCTTCAGATGTTTAGTTTATCTCAGAATATGTAAAAAGACTGCAGAGGCTAAGTGCTCAATCAGTTTCACATATACAGCTATAAATCCGGGTAACCTTAAGGTGCTCTTGAAGCTAAAAAATGTATGACAGAAAACCAAAAGTAAAACATTCCTCAGGCTTTCTTAAAGACAGAGAAAGGACTAAGATTATGTTGAAAGCCTTAATTTAGTCTGGCATTTTGGTTTTAAACACCAACCCCTTTCAACCTCACAGGGTCTTCGTCAGGGCGGGTTAAGACCCGGGTCGGTGCCTGAAAAACGTCTTCTTTTCTGTTCTCAGAATATGCGTCTCTAGTTTTTTTGGACATTGATGAAATCCAGCTGTACACTTCTTTGACACAAATGCCCAGCAAGCCAACACCTTTTTACAATTTGAGGTTTAGTATCTTGCTTGAGGACAATTCGACACATGGAAAGGAGAAGTCGGGGACCAAACCTCTCTACCTGAAGTGTAGGCGCCCGCCCACAGATTTAATCAAAACTACACGCAGCCATAATACCAATATCGGCTATTTACCAACAAGCGAGTGTGTTTACACCGCAATAATAACCCAGTTATGATTGGGTTTTTAGAATATCTACTGTGCACATAAACATCACCTTTGAGGTACAGAACTAAAGCGCTGAGATGATATATATGATGATATACTGTAAATAGAGTAACACAGTTAAGACCAATCTTTTATACTGCTGTTATGGAGTTAACTATGGAATGGGAGTTACAAAACTAAAATTATTCATCAATTTCTTATCTGTGACTTAAAAATATAAAAAAGTCAGAAAACTGCCAAAGCACTGAAGTCTTCTCATATTGTCATCTACAGGCACCTTGATTTTCAGAACTCCTGTTTGAAGCTCACATCACTGACGGACAGAGAAAAAGCTGCAGCCGTCAGAGAAAATCTTCACATCAGTGATGAGAAGCCAGCTGATTTTTTACAGTCAAAAATCCTACCTTGAAAGTCGGGGACAAGTAGTTCTTGAGGAACCAGAACTTGACCGGAGTTTTTGTGTTCTTCAGAACTGACAGCATCATAATCCTGAGAAGGAAGAATAAAAAGACCGGTGGTAACAGAGCTGGGAGAACAAAATGCACAAAAATCAATAAAGTCTTTGTACAAATAAACAGAAGGGATGTTAGTTTTTGGTTGATAAGACAATCTCCTTTTCCTTGCCTGGTCACATCTGTGACGCTCACCTGAGGAACCTCTCATACAGATGCCCCGAGGCCACAGAGAAGATGTTGATCACGTCGTCCTTCTCCTGCTTTACCTCCTCTGTCTTTCCTCCACCTGTGAACCCTCTGAAAGACAAAAGACAAACTGTTGGGTTTTTGTTGTTGAAAGGTTACAAATTTCAAAAGGACAAATACAAACAAAACAGATTCAATTCTTAAATCAAAAGGTGTCTTTGGCTATAGACGGCCAGCATAAATGTTTTGTCAGTCAGTCATCCAGGTACTTGCAGGTTATGATTAACTAGTTAGTAATGTTAATCTTGCACATATGTACTGATGATTCAAAACTTATTCAATTTAATGACATAAAACGGAAAAAAGGAGCAAATCCTCACATTTGAGAAGCTAGAACGAGAGAATGTTTGATATTTTTTCTTAATACACCACTTAAACAATTACTAAAAGTGTTGCAGATTAATTTTCTGTCGATCGATTAATCAACCTATTGTTTCAGCTCCAGTCATTAGAAAAGCAGTAACTAGTCATTTCGAATCGAAGCTGCACCTGGTCAGAGATTTCCAGAAGCCAGAGTCATTTTCCTCGGTCGCGTCACTCAGCAGCTCCTCGTTGAACTTGTCTGGTTTCTTCTGGACCTGATCAACACGCAATCTTAACCCAGTTAGTTGAACAATCCATGTTAAAACTATTTTATTAATACATTTGACATTTAGTGTTATGTACCTTGGATCCTACGGAGGACTAAACCTGTCTTATTTGTAAATGAATAAAAGATGCATTAGTAAAATACACAAAAAATATCTAAAAATCAGTGAAAACCTTCTGGGTGTCCCCAATTTTGCGTTTGGCTAATATATGTCCCAGCAACAATTGACTGATAATGACTTTTTACCTCAATAATCAAAAATAAAATAACCACCGTGGCTGTTGAAATAGTAACAACATGTTGCTAAATGCTAGGCTGAAATTCAACGAGGTGTCAGCTCTGTGCTGTCTGTTTGTGGAAAGTGTTATTACACTGCACACAGAGATCTTGAACTCCATATAAAAGGGCATTAACAATCATCTTAAAGTTCGCCAGTGGAGTTCTTGACCATGTTTTTATGGGTGGGTCCCTGTTTTGTCGTTTGAGGACACACATGCCTCAACACACATTCCAGCCAATGGTTTCACACTAATCCACTGATCTACTGTGGCGGTAATGCGCCAACAAAAGCAGGAAAGAAGACTGAAAGCTAGTAAACATGGATGTAAATAATGCAGGTTTTAAACTTTCAAGAAAAATCAGCTTCGTAAATGTTTTATGAGGAAGGAAATGCATTCAACACGTTTGTTAGACCTCAAGGATGCACACACTGTGTTTTGGTGAGTAACACAGGATTTAAACAATGTTTGCAAGAAAACGCTACATTGCACCTTTAATGCTGAGGGGAGTTTGGAGATAAAAATATGTGGATTTAAGTTTCACATTTGTAGATTCCTGCATTTCTTTGTGCCTTAATCTATTCATTTAATTCTCTAGTTATTTTGAGTGGTTTTTTTTGTATATTGTATTTATTTCCTTATTTATTTTCAATAATTCAGATCCTATAGCTGTCTTGGGAAGACTACAGTCTTGGGAATTTTGTAGTTCAAAGTGTGTCTACATGTGGCCACGTCCATGATATGTAAATTTCCCAGTGAAATACAATTTCACCCATATAATTTATGTACATAATGTATATGCTCTGCATGACTCAAAAAACTCAGCACAGACTAAAGTTTCTTCTACTCATTAAAATGTATGAGAATGCAGTCAGACAGAAAACTGGAAATGTTGCCACTAACCATCCTGGATTTAGTTTAATTTATTTGGGGACAAAAACTAAATCAACTAACTCAGTGAAAGGGAATATTCCTGTCACTGTTCCCATGCTTTTGTCCCAGACACTTCATCACAGGTAAACTGACCTTGACTTTAATGATCCTGCTCTTAAAGTTGTTCAGCACGACTACAATGTCATCGGAGTCAGCTGGAGAGTCTGTGCCATCATGGCTGCAACACAAGAAAGAAAGTTAAAGGAAAGGATTAGAACAGAAAGTTTACAACTAGCTTGTCAATCCGAGAGTCAGAGCATATCCGCTGAATTAAAAACTATGACACAATACAGCCAATTCTCCACGTTCTAACCTGTAGATCTTGTAGATTTCATCAGAGCGTCCTTTCCTCATCTTCAGGATCCAGGCGCCAGGGTTTGCCTTCAGCTGAAAGTAACCCTACCGGGCAGAACAAAAGAGATTTACAGTGTTTGTGCGTATAAAAATAAAGGAGAAATTAAAATACAAACTAAAGAATAAGCGGTTTACCATCCAGGAAAGCATTAAAAAGTATTAACAATCTGTAAGAGTAGGCAAATATGTTTGTGTTTCGGCAACGTTCTGCTCTAGGGTGTTGGACGAGGCTCATAGTTTGAAGCAGTAACTCACCAGGTTTGCCATGACGATAGTATCCACAATGACCGGCTCGGAGGCGGTTCCCAGGGTGAACTGGAGGCCGCGTGGTGGCTGGCCTGAACTGACGTCAAAACAATGGCCTTCCAACAAAAGGTGCTCCAACTCGTACTCTGCTGCTACAATATTCTCCACCTGCAAGCCGTAAAGTTAATTTTGTAGAACCCAATATCAGAGTCCAGGGGCTGCACAGACATACAATGGTTATGGTTCCCAAATAAACCCAAGGTCTTCAAGAAGAAAAGAGTCTTCCAAATCCTAAGCACATAAGCGAAAATGGAAGAAATCTCAGGGGAGAGAATTCAAAGAGAGATGACACCTCCATGGACAAGTGGGGGTTAAACAGGAGCCGAAGATATAAAATAGGCAATTACAAAACATTTAAAAAAAGGTTTAGCAAGCAAGCAACAACAGGATTATAATTACAGACTGTTTGGGATGCTGAACATTATGTTTCACCTTCTAAAAAAGCAAAGCCCTCCCTGCGGTTATTTTTGTTTACTCCTCTTGACGCAGCATAAAACTGCAACATCCTCTCAGGTCAAAATAGTATAGCACTGTTCAACTAGTACAACTTGTTTACCCCATTTTAAACCTTAAAATCTTAATGCACACATGTATCTGTATCACAAAACCCTGATACAGATACACAACTGTTGTCCTCTGCATATGGCAAAGTGTACCTTTATGAACCATTGCGCAAGTGCAAGTTGTCTTTTTGATGTAATAATTTAATATATTGAAAGGAAAACTGAAATAAACTACCCCCCCCCCAGCTTCAGCAAAAAGAAAAATTACAAATAACCCCCCCCTTTTCAATAACAATATCAGTTTGGGGGACAAAATATATGGAAGCAGACTGGCTGATGATACACATTAAAACACAAACCACTGGACCAGTATTAAAACATTCATTCAGAGAGCAGGATAGAGTGAGTTGATAACTTCAGAGTTTACTCCTGGAAATGAGTTAAAAAGAGATATTTCATTACCTCCTGCAGGTAGATGTTGTCCAGGTCGTACCGGGTGTGCACAGACTCCACCATCCAGCTCTCCGGAGTGTTGAGGTTCAGGGTGAAGAGGGGAGACTGAGGCATGTCCAGGAACTTGGCCATGGGGCCGGGAGAGAAACTACCGTCAAGCTGAAACACCACCTCCGGCTCCAACACATGGCGGTAAAAACTGGAAGAAAACACAGGGGGATCACTAGCTGCACTGGCAGAAACCAGTTAGAGGAATCATCATGCCATAACCCGCCATTTGCTGAATGCCTTTAGCCAAAGTAGCAAACCTAAAGATCACCATTGTTAGTTAATGAAAGGTGCCCTGAGGAGTTTTCTTGTAAACAAACAAACTGTGTGCATCCTTGAGGTCTAACAAATGTGTAGAGTGCATTTCCTTACTCATAAAACAGTTACAAAACCTGTTTAAGTATTTTAAATCTAGCCTTTTTTACATCGATGTTTACTAGCTTCTTCTTCCCTGCCTTTGCTGGCGCATTGCAGCATATCTTGGCGTGTTACTGCCACCATTAAATCAGTGGAATAGTGTGACACCTTTGGCAGGAGTGTGTTCCACGTGCAAGTGCATCCTCGTGCGCGTATACAAGGATGCACATACACAAAATAAACAAAACAGGAACCTAATCATGTAAATGGACTGTACTTGTAAAAATATAAAAAAGACCACAAGGTTTATCCTTTACGTATAATGGTTTCTAGTCAAAGCGGATATAATCAATATTTTCATAGTAATGACAACGTGAAAACAATGTGTCAGTGAAAAGGTTCACCCGTAGTGATGAATCCACAGAGAACTACCTGATTACCTGATCTCCTCCAGCCGTCCTCTAAATAGTAACAGCCTAACAGATGTTAAAAAGAAAGGTGCTCTTCCATTGTGAGTCTAACTCTTCCCATTTTGAAGGGAAAACAGATGGAGCTAGATTGGGCTGTTTGTCTCTGTTCTATTGTTTCAAGACAGACAGGATGTCAAATTGAATGGAAAAATCCACGCCTGGATACTCTTATACTGTTATGCTCCAGCGATTAGGCAAAAGTTCCCAAAGGTTCACATTACAGTACTGTTAAGTCTCATTAGACAAAACGAAAAATACAAAAAGGCAGAGAGGAATTTAAGCTTACACCCAAATCACCTTCATTTTCAATAACTATTAAGGAAACGGTTTGTTTCATAGAAAAAACAGCTCCACATCGCAACTAGAGGTCTAAAATTAGGTTTAAAAATGTAGTAATTGACCTGGAAAATAAAAGTTTGACAAAACAATCCCAACGCAAGGTCTACTCACCAGCTTTTTTCCCCAGAGTTTTCATCCAATAGCACATGATATCAGAAGGCTGTGACACAGCGCCAGAAAAAAAAGGTACTAAGAAAAGTCCTAAAAGTGCTATAGATGAAATCTTAACAGCTACTGAGTTTGCATGTGTACAGGTCCATCTCCATGACAACCATCCATCGAACTCCAAAAGGACAGTATGACATGCTTAAAAAGCGCCGGAAAAACATTTGTGAAACTGGTTTCAAATGGTTTGCAAACGGATTTTATCCATCGCCATCCATCCAAAAATTATGTTTCCTGCTGCAAGAGGATACTAATCGCCACGGTTTAATGTAAACAAGCTCTTCATGCGACACTGACATCCTAGAAAATGCTTATGGTAATAAAAGTGTGAATAGAAAAACGGAGATAATGCTAAAATGAGCTTCCAATTACGCGACAGAGTCCCTATAAGTCAGTAAAAAACAGTAAGTGTTAAACTAGAGCGTGCACTGTCCATGATATTTTTAAAATCTAAATTTTACCCAGGCATACAGTGACGCTTAAAGATCTGCAGAATGGTTGGACCAAATTGTAACTTAAGTCTGGCAAAGTACAGAGCAATACAGTTTAATGACATTTTAAGGATTCAGTACCTCGTTTAAAGTAAAACATAAGTATATTTGGAGGGTGAATGGTAAACTTTGAGCCAGAGAGCAGAAAGAATAGGGTAATGGACATATACTGATGCTGATACAACTAGAATGTCAGGTTTCAGTGAATACTCTGTCCTCACCTCTTGAGAGGCATATCTGACAGTTTGGATTGGCAGTTCATGAAGACCCGTAAGTTGACATTCACCAGCTGCTTCAGAACCTGCAGGTGGCGGGGGGGAGAGACAAAAAGACAGGTTAGAAATAAGATGTGGACAGGGTCAAAGTGAGCTCAAATAAATCAACTGGACAGATCAGTAACAAGGACGAGTCCAACGAGGCACCACACTCAACCTACCAATAGGAGAGGAGCTAGTTTCTGTGCGTCCCTGGTTACAGGATCCACAACGGCAACAACATCAAAGTACACGTCTCCTTCCTTAGGGCGAATCTTCACAGCACTGCCAAAAATCAGCAAATCAATGACGAAGCGAAGTAAACACAAACTTAACATTTTTCAGGCTGTTGCTGGCCTGAGATGGTCCAATATTTTTAATGAACCCAAAAATGCTGATAAATACAGGGAGAAAAACCATGTAAGCCTGGAAGAAAACTACACAGGGCCTCCCCAGGGGATAAAGGAGGCTTGCTTGTGCAAGTATTACAACTTTACCTGTAGCGGTCATCGGCAAAGTCATATTCTACCCGAGCTTCTCCTTTGGGCTGAGAGGAAAGCAGAGCATCCACCTTCATCACAAGGTCGCTGGCCCTGAGAGAAATGCTTCATTTAATTTTTTTTAAAACTCAACACAACCTAAAAATGTTCCTCAAGATTTAACCTTGTGAGAATCTACAGACGCAATCATGGGAAATAAAATACCTGTCATCCTCAATTCCAAACTGTTGGACTTTGCTTTTGATTCGCTCTCCAGACGTTTTCAGGATGATGCTCTCCAAAAGCAGGAAGTCATCCTGGTTAAACACCTCCTCCTCCTCCAGTGGACCTATGATCTGTAAATAAGAAGCAACAGTATCGAGTGAATTGCCACAGTAATTGTGCTAAAATGGTAGACGTACACATTTATTAATAAATACAAACTATATTTGTTCATGATGATACCTGTATTTTCAGTTCTTTAAACAATAAGAAACTAGACTGTCACTCACTCTTCCGTTGCTGATAACTGCTTTCTGTCCTTTCTTCAGTTTGAGCACGTCTCGGCAGTAGGCAGCGTGGGAGAGCAGGAAGTCAAATTTGAGACTCTCATATGCATCCTTGAACAATGACACATCCATACCCTGAAGGAAAAATAGATAACTTGTAGTTGATAAAAGGGGAAATTAAGAGTAAAAAGAGGAGGGGTAAATGTTGTTCATTAAGTCACAAGGCCTGATGAGGGCAAAATGTTTCAACTGTATCAGAATCCTGATCTGTGTATAGATATGTGAAGCTGTCCACCCCCCCCTCACCCCGACAGCGAACTCTACGATGTCGACTCCCTTCTTCAGGGCCGCGGCGGTCTCTTCTTTAGCCATCTTGGTTATGAAGTTCTTGGCGTTGTTAGCAGATTGCGTCTGCATGGCGGCCCAGATCGCTCTGGCCACGTGGCTCGTCTCAGTGGACGGAGCGGCTGATGGGTTGCTGATCATCCCCAGTCGGACGTTGTTGCTGGTTTTCTGTCGTAGAGAATGTGAGTGTTAGTGAAGGATCTGTCATTTGCTTTGAGAGCAAAGTAACAAAAAAGCTGAGCTTACCAAAAGCACTGGTGACAAAAATAAAAATAAACTGAACGCCTAATGGAACATCAGAATTCTATTTTGAGATATTCTGTTCAAGGAGTTCCTTTTTGAATGATACCAACTATACAAAGACACTCATCAGTCATAGTCTAACTCATATTCTACAGTCTGCAAGACAGCAGAGCGAAGAAATAAGTCTAATCTTGAAACTCACTACTTATCAACATGTTATATTGTGTTTGTTTAATTCGCTCAAAGTGTAAGAACGACATTGTGGTTTTACAGGGGGTTATGTGCAGGACTCTTTCTTGACCCACTCCAGTAACTTCCTTGCGATGTTTTACGCTCCAGTTTTTGTACAGATTAAACAAACGAGACCTCAATCTTCTCATATAAATCTCATTCTCAAGAAAGCTAATATGCGTATTTCCCAAAATGTTGAACTATTCATTTAAATTACTTCATGCTCCAGACAATTATGGTCCAGCGCAAAGAGATGGTACAAAAGCATTGTGTACCATGTGTCTGATGGCATCATAAAGAAGCTGACGTCCCGAGGGCTTGTCAAAGTCTCCGACCACCCAGAAGGTCACAGGACGGATGTAGCCATCATCTGCCAACCACAAAGGAAGAAACAGAGACTTTCAGAATAAGTTACTGAGCCGATGCAACACAGGTGAACTCATGAGGCAAAAGACGCAGCCATATTGTTTAAAGATAAAGTTAAGATAAAGTTTGGTAAATTGGGCAACAAAAAAAAAACTATGTGGGCAGCATTCTGGGCTGTAAAAAAAAAAACATAGCATGAAAAGGTAACTATATTCTTGGTGTTCTATAGTCCAAAAAACTTTTTGTCATTTCAAAACCTTAAATCAAACTTTTAACATCTCATTCTCCATGCAGCTATAACAAATGACACAGAAGGAACTGTCATGCTCTCCTAAAGATGGACGAAACAATGTTAGAATTTGGTGAGCAGTATTTCTAGTATTTATACCTCAGACTCTAATACACAATCATCACATGCGTAATTAGTCATTTGTGTCCCCTGAGAATTGCAACACAGATGGAGGAGTGGTGGTGGTTTCACAAACACATTTAAACACTGCCAGCAATGTAGTTCACAGAAAACAGGAAACAAAAAGAGCAAGTGAGGAGGAGAGGGAATAATGCGGAGGAAAAGGGTGATTACCATGCCTGTTGGTGGTGGTCATCCCTGATGGGGAAATTTAAAATCACACGAATAAGAGGAAGAGGAGGAGGAGAGGACAGAAGGAGAATACATGAGGACAGAGTTTAGGCTTGAAGGAGACTAAATCATCTTTACTACAAACAACAAAAATACTTCACAAGCATTCTCTTCCATTCCGTGTTTTTTTTTTTTATATGACCAGCTATCACTGTCTTACCCTTCTTAGTCATGTAGTTCATGCTGTTGGCCACAGCGGTGCTCTTCCTTTTGGTGTCGAGAGTCGAGAAGCGAGCGTAATCATCTACAAAGTAGTTGTCTGCAAAAAAAGAGAAAAAAAAACAGGAATGAACTGTAGCTCACGCAGCAAATGCCAAAGATGATATTTTTTAGACTGCCAAGATGCAAACGTGTGAATGTGTACAAGGAGTGTAAAGTAAAGCTACTGTCAGTATGTGTTTATGTCACAAATATATCTGTATTCGGATTTATAGCTAGAAGTCGTCAAAATGATTTCATTTTCTGTGTTAAATTTTGTACCCTACTGCCATTTATACTCCTCATACCTATATGTGTACATTTACAAAATATACAAAGGAAAAAAAATGGTATAAATATTTTAAGCATATACCTTAACTAATCAAATAACAAATAGATGATCTGCAATTGAACCCCACCTTCCAAAATAGAAAAAAGTAACTCCAAACTGAGTCTAAATAAAAGATGTTAATGGTCCGAGAGGAAATGAATAATGGAAATAGAACAGGTTGTGTTAAAAGTGGAAAAATATAAGTCACAATTGGCCATATATAATAGGAGGAGGCCCAGATGAAGTGTCGATGATAAAAAAAAAAAAAGAGAAAGATATCAACAAATTAAAAGCCATAGAAGCTCATTGGGTCACATTGGTAAAAAACCAAAACAAAAAGAAGGTTGTCGGTGGAGGTCCAGGTGAAAATAAAGTTAGTCTCATGTGTTGATTAAAAACATCAGAACACTATTGATAAAAATGAAAAGCTCTCTTGATTATTTTGCATGCACTTTTGAGTTGGTCCCTAACTTCACCTTGTCAGTTTCTGGTCTACTCTCAAGTCTTCCAGGTGCCCGATCATTAGGTCAAAATAACCCAACATCATTTAAGCTTTATCCTCCACTACACAACCAATCTGGTAAAAAAAATATATAAGTTATCATGTAGAATGTCTATATAGAACATCTGAATATTAAATTGAAAATGAATAGTCCAGCAACATTTCAAACAGTGTTCATATCTGAATAAAGTATTCACATTCGTTTACATCCGTAACGTGTACTCACTGGTATCAGACAGATCCAGGTATGTTCTGCTGGTGGACAGCACTCTGGGGTTGATGCGAGGAACAACGTTGGGCTGATTCATGATGAAGTCCACGACGTCGTGATCCGTAGCTAGCTCGCCCTGCAAAGCACAGGAGCACAGATTCAGGACGTTAAAAGAATAATTCAGAGAGGACATTCCTCACTCTTCCTCAGACCCAAAAAGGAAGGTACTTGTCTTGTCATCCTCATAGTCACAGTTCAAACCGCCATCTCAATATTTAATAGCTTTGCCACTGCAGCTACTGATGCTTGTGTATCAACGGAAAAGTTTTCCTCCAACAAGTTCGGATTAGGCATTAAAAAGGAGAAAACGAGTGATGACTAACAGCGTGTTCACCATTAGAACGGGAACAGAAGCTAAATTAAACACTGCTAACTGTGCTTTAAGACCTTACAAAAACAGAGGCCTTTGAAAAAAACTGTTCAAACATTTGGCTCCTCAGAGTGCTGGAACGACATTAAAAACAGGAAAGAATGGCAGATGGCGTGCTCACAAAGATCGAGCTTTACAGAAAAATCATTACAATCCTAGAGAGTGTACTTGAACAAATGAACAACTCTCTTCCCAAAAAATCATCTAGAGTTCTTCTCCTCATTTCACTTTTCTTTCAATTAGACTCTGTTTTGTAATTTGCTGGAAATACTACAAACTAAACACGCACAACAGCACAAATAAATACACCCACTGGTATTATCACTGTGTCAGCTAACTGTAAGTGAATATGCAACTTGTTCTATTAAGTCTTATTTGATGAGATTAAACAAATTCTTTTTGTTGAAAATGTGCAAAATCTGAAAATATCTTCAGTTTCTTGATAGAATTAATTAATACATCATATCATTTTTTAATTCTGTATGTACATAAGTGCTCATCTGGAACATATGGGAAAAAACTCAAACACTCATCACAAAGGTGTACAGTATGTACTTGTGTCTGTACAGAAATTCACATGGTCAGTAGTTATTTTTTGATTTTGATGTAATTGCAATGAATATTGATTTTGCACTGAAGATGAATATAAAGTAACAGAACAGAATATTAACAATCAAATACACTTCTTTAATGACAATTCCTTTATTAAACCTTAATAAAACAATAGGGTTGAATTGTGTGTGTGTGTGTGCTCTAACTGACCAGGTAGACGGCTCTCTGGTAAAAGGAGGTGGTCTCAAGGATCTTTTGCATGGTGACCGTCTCCAGTTCGTCCGGGTCCAGCTGTTCACGCTGGTAAGGTATGCCATTGTACATGACCACAGGCAATGGGCCCACCCCCGTCTGCTCATAGTACGCCCGCCCTTCCTAAAAGAGGAAGCAGGTCTGACTATTGTAACAGTATTTTTTCAGCTCTAACAAAAGAAACATCTGAGGCAACTAAAACTTGTGTAAAATTCAAGTCTCTTCATTGGCTCGAGTAACTATCGATTACTCTCATTTTAAAGGAATATCTTGACATTTTGTATTTGACGATGTATTTGGCTTTCCTGCACAGAATTAGGTGAGAAGGTCGATACCACTTCTTCTTGTCCGTATGGTAACTATGAAGCTGACGCCAGCAGGAGATTAGCTTAGCTTAGCATAAAGACTGGAACCGGAGGGAAACCGCTAGCATGACACTATCTAAAAAGGTCGAAACCTCTCAAGATCACTAATTAACACATTATATCTCACATCATTAATCTGTACACAAACAAAAATGTAAATCCTCATTTTTAGATTTCAGTTCAACCCTTTGTCTGGTCTTTATGCTAAGCTAACATGAGAGTAGCGTCAATCTTCTCATGCAACTCTCGGCAAGAAAGCGAGTAAGCGTATTCAAATTGATTGATGATACCAAAAAATGATGGTATCATCCTGCACACTGACATCACATTTAGCCCCTCTCACCTTCCTGTTGCTGTCGTAGCTGGAGTCGGCTCCCAGGACGCTGCTGACCTCCACATAGGGGAACCTCTTCTCCAACACTTTCACCACATCGCCAACGCTCAACTGTCCACCGACAGGTACCCGGTTAAACATCTAGAAGTAAATAAGGAAGGAAAAGATGAGGGTACAGAAACCTTAGGAAGAATGCTTATCAGGTAGACAGAAGGTACTCATGTTTCTTTTAGGGTCACTGGTGTCAAACTTAGTGTTCTCATTAAGATAATAGGTGTTTTAAGAAGAAGCAGTTCTTCATCAGTGTTTGTGAAAAGTCAACTCACCGAGATGACAGCTTCAAATGCACTCTGACTGTCCACCTCGTCGCTGATGTAGTTGTAGGCTCGGACCAGCGCCACACCTGCATCCTGCATACCGTCTATGTCATCTTCATCTGACACCACAAACACCAGCCCTATCCTAAAAAAACACACGCAGAGACCAAATAAAGCTTCTTCAACAAACTCTCGTATGTATATTGGACATTTAAAATGCAGCGTGCGTGCTATGTGCTTCATCAGCATTCAAACAAAATGACCATGCCAAGATGCCATATGCAGGGAGGTATCAAAGGTCTCCCAAACCTGCATGACAAAACTCCTAAATCAGTGCAACTGCACTGCAGCGTCTTTTTTGATTTGTCTGGTTTTTGCAGTAACTCTTAAACAATAAAAACTGTTCACATTTATCAGAAAATACATATAATGTCCAATATGTGAGAAAATCAATAAACTAAAATATCATTGTCTAGTCTCTTGCTAGGTTCTGGCGAGCTTACAGTCCACCACGTCCCTAATGACACAAACACGAACCTGAGTGGGATGTTGTTCGCATGAAACATCTCTGCAACACTCAGCAGCTCAGCAGCGTTCTCCTGAGTTGGGTCCAGAATGATCACCTGCAACACACACACACACACACACACAGACACATGTTGGTTATTTTCACAGGGATTCACAGCCATTTGGATTCCAACGGGTTGAATAATCAGGACGAACCAGATTGTGGAAGTTCTTGCGGATCTGCCTGATGACGCCAGGGAAGGTCGGCCTGAGCAGCTCCTGCACGTTGTAAGGCCACAAGCTGTACCTGTGGTCCGTCTCCAAGTTGTTAATCCACTAAAAATGAAAAAGGAATTGAAGAGGAAATATTTGAAATGGAGAGTTTTAATAAGAAAATGACATTTTACTGTTGGTAGCTGAAAACTACAGCTGCCACTAATTATTATTATTTTCACTGTCTATTCATCTTTCTTTTATTTTTTTCAGTTAAGCGGTTAATTGTTTAGTCAATCACCCAATTCATAAAAGTATTTGCATTTTTTTGTTAGTGCTTAATTAATGGTGCAGATATTTGCTGGAAAGGATTTTTGTGAAGTGATTTCTTACACTGATGGCGGGGTTGCGGATGTCAACAGCATAGTCAGAGTCAGAGGGCTGGACATTGAGCTTCAGGATGTTGTGGATGTAGGGTATCTCAATGTGTAGGGAGCGCAGACCCTCCATCACCCTCGCCTCACTGCGCAGCACCTCAAACACACTGCAGGGAACAAGGGACAGAAGTCAGAGCGTGGTCGTCTAACAGCAGCTGTGGGTCTTTATGTCGGAGTGAATATGAGCATGAAAGTACCAACGTGACTGCGAATGTATGCTGATGCACAAGAGAGATGACATGCATGTATATAGTATATATATAAAAATATTTAAATTTAAAAACAATCTGGCTTAGGGCTTATTTTGAATATTGAAAAACATGGAAAAATCACACATAAATATAAATATACAAAAACCGTTAAGAAAAGAGATTCTATAGAGCTGAAACAATTAACTGAATAATGCATAAAGAGACATAAAATCAATTCGAAACATTTTTTTTAAATCAATTAATCCTTTCAGTGGAACTGCAACAATTTGTCAATGAATGGGTTAGTCAATCAACAGAAAATTAATCAGAAACTGTTATGATGATTGATTAATCATTTTTCAAGCAAAAATGCCAGATATTCTCTGGTTTCAGCATCTCAAACGTGAGGCTTTGCTGGGAGTTTGTCGTCATATGTGACATTAAATTGAATATCTTCCAGTTCTGGATTATTGGTCAGACCAAAAAAAGCAAACTTAAGACATCAAGAATTGGAGAAATTGCAAATGGCATTTTTTCACTATTCCATAACAATTTATAGCCTTAACCACGAATCGAGAAAATAATAAGCAGATTAATCGATAATGAAATATTATTGTTGGTTCAGTCAACCAACCAAAAATGACCAGCTTCTTAAATGTGAGAAGTTGCTGCTTTTGTTTTTTCATATGATTTTAATTTTAATTTCTTTGGGTTTTGGACTAAAACTAAACGACTGAGGACGTCACCTTAGGCTCATAGACTAAATGATAAATCGATTAATCGAAAGAATCAACTGCAAATAATCATTAGTGTCAAACCATTTATTGTCATTTTCTGGTATATAAATCTGCATTTTTCCTCAATATTTCTGAGCCAGGCAGGTTGCGACAAGCTTATTTACTGGAAACAGCAGCATGGAAACACTACTAACAAACTTTTGCACGTTGTTATAATTGGTTGAAACTAAACTGCTCTGTTTAAAAAAAGTCAGTGAAAGTCATGTTGCAAAAATGTTGCCTTCAGTATACCTAATGTTTAATTATGGGCTGTTGCTGTGTTTGCAAGCAAGTGTGTTTGTTAAAAAAACTCTAACATACTGTGAGTGTGTAACCATTGAAGATGTTATGCATTTTAAATGCAAGTGAAAAGAAATGTTTGATTTAATAAGTTGCAAAAGGTTGATGAAATGCAAATGAGAATAAGTTGTAAATAGAACAAAATAAATGTTACATAGCTGATTAACTGCATGATAATATACTGTATATTAATATACTATGACTATGATTGTGTGTGTACCTGAAGATGTCTTGTGTGTCCAGATCTATATGCAGCCCGTTGATGAACAGGGCTGAATCCCCAGGCTGCAGGCCCAGAGTTCCTTTGAAAAACTACGGAGATAGAAATGTCAACATGACTAAACATCTTGCTCACATCAAACCCTTAAACTCCCCATTCAACTCCAGCTGAGCGGATCGCCACGCTGCGCAGCACGTAACGTCAAAGCCGACCATCGCGTAGTCAATTAAATTGTAAAACTAGAGGCAACAGTCAACACAAAGACGTAACAAGGCACGTCGTCAGCTCCAAACAAGCACTGACAGCTCTGTTTAAAATCAGTCTGTTTAGAGCAATCAAACCCCACACAGAACAAATGTAATTATTAGGGAAAGGGTGTGTGCACGGATGTGAGAAGTTGTGTGAGTATTTGTGTGTCTGCACAGGCAAAAGGAAAGCTCAAAGTCGTTCTGGTGCAGTCAAATCTCATTACAGAAAGACAAAGAGGTCAGATTAATCATACTCCAGACACTGCAATTACAACAAGACATGATTAACACAAATATTGTATAGTGTGTGTGTGTGAGAGAGAGAGACAGAGAGAGAGAGAGAGAGGGAGAGAGAGAGATATGTCTGCGTGCAAGTGCATGTGTCCAAACTACTTCAATCAATAATCATTTCTCGCTGCAGGACTCAGTGCGCCTGCCGAATGAATCACCGATTCAGTAATTAGGACGTTTGCTGCTCACCCCCACTACCCACCCAAACCCCTGTCTGCACACCAAGATAATGTGAGCACAGCTTGAGGAGGGGGGTGAGGAGGCCGGAGGGAGGGATGGGGGAGTGAAAAAATATTTGACAAGAAAAAGGGGTGATTACCTATTCCATTAGCAGAGCAAAGCCAATCACATTGTCAGAAACTGAATGCTTTTCAAGTCAGATGTTGTTTACAATTCATCACATAATAAAAGGTGAGAGGAACAAAGCAAAAACAGGAAGGGCAGTTCTCATTTTGAGATATTTCCCTAAAGACGGCTAAGAGGCTGAGGGGTGTGATTCTGGCTGCATGCAATAATGCTGTCTGTTTTTCTTGATTTTTCTCCTTTATTGGATTAGATTGGTAAACAGCTAAACCTAAATTATCACCGACCACAGTCTGCAAGAAGGGGAAAGTACCAGGATGCTGGATTAAGACAAGACAGAGGAATGAAAGAGGATGAAGACTCACTAGCCAGGTAACCAAATTTACCGATAATCAGCAAAAGAAAAGGCGAAATAATGCACATTTCCATCCAGTTCTCTGCGAGTGTATCGCGATAAACAGTTGGTGGTGCCAATTCTCCAGTCGGGTGCGATTAAACCATTGCGGAAGAAGTGGGTACAAAGAGATGACGTAATTAAAAGAGCCGTTTTGGCTGTTTCCATCCAGCTGTTTTTATGCGCACATAAAATGATAAAAACAGGTGCCAACAAAGGATCTATATACTCTTGTTTGAGTGATGTCTGATAAAAAACTACAGTGCCCAGGTGTTCCAGGAAATTACTTAACCTTTTTGATAAACTAAATATATTGGTGACCCATTAGATTTACGTCTTCAGTAGGAGAGGATGGGCTTGGGCTGAGAGCCACAGACAGGGTAGGAAAGTATTGAGAAACAGATGGCAGACTAACACATTGTTGGTTTTTGTCTTTTAATGGGATTTATTGGCAATAAGAAAAAAATGGAATAAAGCCAGGCTCATCCCATAATGATAATCTGTTGGGTGTTTTCATTGTATTAAAAAATGACAGACGGTGAGCTAAAGAGGATTGATAGATGAAAAACTAAGCGATGAATGGACGAACAAACATGTACCTTTTGGTTCTCGCCAATCTCCTTGCGGATCTCAGAGTTGACCACTGTTCTAGTGATGGACCTGTGAGGGGAAAGGGCAGACTTGAACTGTAAAACTGCAGACTTGTCAATATCTGTGTAAACCATAACTTGTTGTGTTTCTTTTTTACCTGGCTTTGTTAGGGAAGTTCTGACTGAGGTCTTTCATGACGTTGAGGGCATCAACAGCGGGAGCAGTTAGAATGCGAGCTGCTGTCTGGAAACTCAGATCTATAAAAGAAGAGGTGGGCGGATGGGTAGGTAGGCAAAGCGGGGGGAAAAAATGGGAAAAAGACGATTGGACAAAAGCAGAGAGGAGATGAGGAAACACACAAGAGAGTAAAGAGAAAGAGAAACACAGAGAGAGGGAAAGTTTCAACAAAATATAGCAGTATGAGTTTGTACTCGTCTGAATAAACTCACAAAGCGGGAGCTCTGGAAGGCTCGAGTTTCTGAAGCATAAAGTTTAAAATAATTAAAGAAGGTGAGGTGCTTGAACCGCTGAATCTTTCATTTAACAAAAACTAAGCCGACATGCCATGCAAGCAGCTCTGTGAGGCTGTACTTTTGAGGCTAAATGCAAACATCAGCATGCTAACGCACACACAATGACAACGTGTGACAATGACATGCTGATATTTAGCAGGTATAATGTTGGGTCCATCCCAATACCCACATTTGAGGTATTTGCGAGTAGTCAAGTCCCTACTTGTTGGACGTATTTCTGGTAATTGCCGCAGTGCCCGTTAAGACCTCAAGCCTGTTGAGGTTTATCAAGGTTCACTGGGACACACTTAATAAACGATAATGAGGCCCTCCAGTGGCTCGCACAAGCTCAGATCTTTGTTGGTTTTATCTCATTTCCACATAATAAACAAACACATAGGATCAAACATATAGTTTCACAGTTACATTGATGGTAAAAAAAAAAACACTCATTCTGGAGCAGAATTAATAAAGACTTTAAACTGAGTTATCTAGAAGCGCGTAGGTCTACTGTACACAAAAGAGACCTAACATGGTATTTTGAAAGTTTTATGTCTGAAAAAAAATTTAAGGAATGAACATATTTTTCAAAATCGTTAACAATAGGGTCTGATATTTATTTATGTTGACGCTGACAATGTCACATATACAGTACAGCATTATTTCATCAAGAAGAGCAGAGTGTTAGTATTACGCGTTAAACATCTGTGGACGGTTTGTAGTGTTTGGACATTAGGGCGCATTAAGTGTGGGTTATGTGTATTGTGTGGTGGCATTTTTCCGACGTGGGACAGACTTGTCTACTACCTGGCGGTGTAGGAACGCACACTTAAGCGCTCAAGACCGCAAGTGTGGATATTAGGACAGACCCGTTTACCATGTTCTCCATCTTTGTTTAGCATGCTAACATTTGCTACTTAGCACTAAACACAAAGTACAACTGAGGCCGACGGGAACGTCATTAGTTTTGCAAGTATTGGTCATAAACCAAATCACGGGACCAATTAAAATTGAGACCTGATGATGGCTCTAGGTGAAAAGTCAAGAGATCACCAAAGTTATTACAACTCATCCTGAGGGAGGCATGAATGTCTGTGCCAAATGTCACGACAATCCATCTAATAGTTCTTTTACACATATAACTCACAACCACAAATGTCAACCTCATGGTGGCGCTAGAGGAAAACCAAAGAGAATCACCAAAGTCATCAGATTACTTCCTCTGGACACCATGAATGTGTGTACAGAAGTTATTATATTATTGTCGTTGAGAAATTTCATTGTGTACGACCGAGAGACGTTGGCATCCCTAGAGCCATGTTGCTAGCATGGCTAAAAAAGTCACAAGTTAAGCTTATTAATGTATTAATTAGAAAATAATTCCATGTTAACATGCTTGTTTTCACATCTGTGGCATTAATTAAAACTATCTCAAAGCATCAAAAGGATTTAAGGCAGGCTTAAGAATGACTATATAGACGTGTATACGTGATTCTTAGAAGTGCAGAGAAGACACTGTATAGGAGCTTATAGAGCTTTTGCTTGTAAGTAGAAGAGAGAGTAGAGAAGAGTGTAGTGAGGATTATTTCAGTGCAGTGAGCATCCCTGTAATGGTGTTGTAGCCTCTGTGATTATTAGCCCCTGGAGGTCTCCCTCTCTTTGTAAACAGACTGAGCTAATGAGCCCCAGCGGGGTAGAAGATAAAGACAGACGCCCACATGACAGTCTGACAGTCGAGCTCGGCCGACTCTCTCATCCCCTCACATCCTTTATTCACCACAATCAAAGCAGCCTCATCCTTACATCCTGATCACACCTAGTGATAGAAATAAGACTCTTTATGTATGCAAGTGTTTTACAAAAACACATATAAACCAGAAAAGGGGACCCAATTAAAAGAACACATGATTACGTCTGTGCAAGTGTGTTCAACTACGTAATTCAACAGATGACGCTAACCTTAATCAATAATGCTTTTATGCTGCAGCAGACAATGCTCTCATATCTTCAAGATATTATGGCTCAAATGCATCAAGAGGACACTGATCGACTGCGGCCATTGATTACAGAACTAGACAGATACATTTTCCGCTGCAAATTTTATTCACTGATGGAATGACCTCACTGTTAAAGCAACAGAAGCCAATAATAATTTCAGCTTATGTATTTATGATCAATGCAGAAGTAGAATCAATCAAACTAATGAAACCAATGTTATCGACAGCATATCTAAAACAGGGATACAAATTCTTTCACTGGAGTGAATTAACTTTCAATGCTTTCAGTGTATCAGGGAAAAATTACAAGAAAACATTTTAAAAACAATTGTCATAAAAAGGAAAATCAAAGCTAAATACATACAGTAGTCAGCAGAAAACAATCTAAATTTTGCCTTTATATCTCATTCTACGTGTTTCTTGCTCCTTTTTTTAGTTAGTTTCCTGGTCAGTTAATGTACTACAAGAAGTTTTTAACTGGTTATGAAACAGTCTCAATTTAATACTGATGCCTCGATATGACCTACATGGGCAAGCGAGACCATCAGCGAGAAGATTGGCTATTTCTATATAGATATTCTTAATGTCTGTCACCGTGTCCGATTCCCCGCGAAATGAGACGAAACGATTTACAGCACGAAGACGAGAAGAACCTATGTTTACATTTTCCCAGGCAAAGTTTCACAGTGAGTAGCACATTAGCCAGTTAAAGCAGGAGGAGATCTTTCTTTAGAGGATTGTAATTTTGACTTATATATTATATTTTGTGGTTGTGGCTGATACTGGGGCAGGATCAGCAAAGAGAAAAAGGGACGTTGGCTTATTATTATGAAGACATAACGCTACTAGGGAATGTTGATAACTTCAGCTTTCTCAACAAAATTACTATTACATAGTGACCAAAACTGTTAGTTTTAGGCTAACATGTTACCTAGGTGTATGAATGGTACTAAACAAAGTTAAGTTTCTTTCACCATTGTCATTTTACAGTTAGATAGCCACAAACAGATACATTATCTCATCGCTATGCAAAAAAAGAGAAAAATAGTGTTCAAAATAAGCTGTGTCTTTCTTTCACTCACATCCAAAACAAATGCACATGCTAGCCAAATCAAGATCTTTACGACACAAGGCGGTGGAAACACTACTGCTTTTCAACACAGGGGCAGCCAAAAATCAACACAAAAAAGAAAGCTCCTTGTAGTTGCTGTAACAGCTTAAACACACAGTTTCACCCTTTTTTCCCCCCTTGAGTTGCTTTCAGGTTGTCACCATCCAATTTTTCCATACTGTCCATACATAGATATTTTTGTGCAACTAACAATACTGGATCAGCTTGCTAATTTGATTAGTATTGATTTACTTGTACTACTGTTACAGTATGTTTTAGCATTTACCATTATCTTATAATTGTCACTTGTGGCCACAGTGGCCACAGTCCTGCATTCTAAACACAAGTAATAGTACATAAGTATTATCAGCAAAAATTCCTTAAAATATAAAATGTTTAAGTACTCGTGCTGAACAGTGACTGTGTTGTATTATACATTACAGAATATTACTGGATTATTAACACTGATGCATTGATGTGTAAGCACTGCTTTTACTATTGTAGTTTGTCACGGTGGAGCTGCTTTTAAAATAAAGTTCTGTGGGTGTAGACAAAGTTTGTTGCACAGCCTTAGTTGATAATGAATGAGGTTTAGGGGTAAAGCGTTCCACGAGATTTTTATGAAATTGTAAGGACAGACAGACCTCTCTGGATCAAGAAATAATTGATTGCATTTTGATGGGGATGAAGATCTGGGATTTCTGCCATTAGATAATTATATTCTGTCAACTGTGGAAATGAAACTAATGGACACAGAGTTCGGTCCGATTCCTGAGGGTGTATTTACAGGACTATAAAATTGACTTCCTCACAATTTAAGTGACAGGAATAATGCCTGCAGGTGTTAAGAAGAATCTGAGGAAGTGTTAAGCTTTGGTGCATGCTCAGAGGGCCTCACAGTTTATTTTCGTCAGCCCGTCAAGACGTTGGCTCTGTCGGGGCGGGTTCACACCTAAAGGTCTGGTCCCTGAATCGAACCAATGCGAGGATGAAATTGTTTACAACTTGTCCGGTTTGCGTTCACAAAGGCAAAACTCAAATGGTCGGGGAAATTGTAAACAAAAGCCATGTGGTAGAAATGTTGTTCGATTAGATCATGGAGCACCCTCAGGTTCTGTTCATGTTGATTTGGAGCACATATCAGCAGACTTTAGAGGACTGCGCGTATGATCGTCTACTAAGACAGCGCGTAAGTTGGCCACAATTGCAAATATGCAAAAATAACAGTTTTGTCATTTTGGTATCAAATGTGCAAGTAGTTCGCCAGTCACCAAAACATCAAGAGAAAATGTTTTTTAACCAATAAAATGACACATACAATGTTAAGCTTCCTATGATTGGTTCGAATTGGGGTAAACGCTCAGGGTTCGGTTGAACCGGACTAAACAAGACTGGGGCGAACCCGCGCACAGTTTCACATATATGTTTCACTGTGCTGTTAACAGTCTATTAAGTACAATAATTTATAACTGATGAAATACCAATAGGCATGAACACATATGTCATACATAGATTGTATCTATTGAATCATGTTATAGTAAGAAGCGGAAACAACACAGAACATTTGGTGATTGAGGAAAGAGGGAAATGATTTGGAGAAGAGACCCACCTTGCATTTGCCAGACTTTCAGAGGTGCCATTTCATTGGTGCTTTCAACCAAATGTTTCCTCAGCTCCTTTAACTGTTCTTTCAGCTCTGGGTAGACGGTCCTGGTGGGAGAACGAGAAAACATACGGCGAGGGAGAGAGTAAGCCAATCTGCTAGAACAAGTTGTCGGATTCACAGAGTGATTTGTTTATTTTCAGGTTAGTTTTTGAGAGATAAAAGGGAAGAAACTGTGGAGGAAAAGTAGAAGAGGAAAAAAGGTTTGGCTGGTGCGAGCGTGGTGCAGTTCCTGGAGCGAAACCATGCTTTGAACTTTTAACATGAGCTGACACTAAGTCACTCACTTCAGTTTGCCAAAAAGGAATCCCTGGACCTCGTCCACTGGATCATTCTCTCCGATCACTGTAGCATTCACCTCTGCCTCTGAAACCACAATCAATTAACTCGTTATTCACATCAAGAC
Source organism: Coreoperca whiteheadi (assembly GCA_011952105.1). NCBI lineage: Eukaryota > Metazoa > Chordata > Actinopteri > Centrarchiformes > Sinipercidae > Coreoperca > Coreoperca whiteheadi. The sequence continues at coordinate 10,819,866 of CM022480.1, read as the reverse complement.
TCCTTTGGGATTACACCATCGCCGGCATGTGCGTATCGATCTTGTGTGTGTGCACCTTGGACTTGTGTGTCGTCCTTTGCCTTGTACTCCTGGCTTTTGATGGCCAGCTCCACTCCATACCCAGACAGAAAGACTTTCTTTCCACTTGGATTCTGGAGGGAAAGGAGGACGCATTGTAAAAAGATGAGAGGGAGAAGTCGTCCTTATGTTTGCACATGTTAATGCATTCAAAAGGCATTGACAGCGGTTAAATCAGTTAGACAGGAATCAAGCTGTCTAACTGATTTAATTGCAGCTGCGCTGGCAAACTTAATGTTTCCAAACCAATTTACAACTAAGCAAGCAGAAAAAATGTTAGTCCAAGTGGCTTCTGTTGTAAGAGGCTCTGTCAACTTCTTTTTATTCATCTTCATCTCTGTTGTGAAGAAAAATGAATCTCACTTGCATTACAAACGCATGCGCTTGCTGACTACTTTGACAGCTTTCAAGTACAGACAACCAGCTGTTGCATGCTAAGTGCTGAAGACACTGACTGTACCCTGAGTGGCCCTGAAGCTTTGAAGTTAAAAGAACAAGCATTACGTGTTACAACCTCCGTAGTGCCCAGGACAGCATGCCTAACAGACAGAAGGTGAGAATAATTTAGCATAATTACAGGGGGAAAAACTTATATGCAACTGTATTTGCATGTGAGGGAAGAAGCAATCTAACTTCAGCTTGACTTGATAAATTGGAGAATCACTTTTTATCCCAGGCGAAAATAAGGAGCCCAATTAAACTACAGAGGTTTTAAAGATAGGTATGACTGAAAACAAGTGCTTTTAAATCAACATCCTGCTTCAAGTATATACATACAACATATTCACTTGTGGGGGCTGCACAATACTACTAATTGCGTAATAATGTGATAATTTGCTATTCACCTTTTCACACTCCATAAAATAAGACCTGATCCGCCTGCACCAAGAGATGAGCGAGCTGGCCAAAGCCAGAAGAGGTATACCAGCAGAACAGCTACTATTACCACCAGCCTCATTGGAGGATGTTGCATCGACCAGGATCTTATTTTCAAATTTCTCGCAGCAGCCAAACGTTTCACCGTGCAACAATATCCAAAATATATTCAAGGTTGAATGTATATATTTATATATTCTGCCACCTGCTAGCTTCTAACTGCTTGTGAAACCTTGTAGTCCTTATCTAGTTCTTGTAATTATGTACTGTGTATTACATACACCATTTCAGTTAAGTTGAAGTTAATCTTGTTATAAGAGTGTGAGAAACACCTACAGCCAGGTAATGGCGGAGCACATAGGTCGCCAGGCCTTCGTTGACTTTGGATGATATGATTTGGTGAAGCCGCTGGAAATCTGGTTTCCCAAACTCGGCGTACAGAATGACAACAGGAGCATCTGGACTTGATCCTGCATATTTGTGATCACCTTTGAAGAGGTATGGCTTCGGCCTGAAAGAGAGACAATGAAGTCATTTATAAGATCAGTCATTATTTCACTGGTTTATCACCCTCATGTCTGAATTGTATGCGTGTTTAATTACCTCCCAGGAGCGGTTTTCAGCAGTTCTGCTAAACTTTCTGCATCACACGCCTTTTCTCCATGGACGCTGAAAAATGCTGAGCAGCCAGAGGGAGGAGGCTCATTGGACGCTATCTAAAAAAAGAACAACAGGATCTTTCACACACACAGTCAAAAGAATATGACCTTCCTAACATGCGTTCACAAGCCTTCCAACACAAAATTAAATCATACTCCTGGTACCTGTTGGAAGGAGTGTACTGTTGCAGAGTAGGCTCTCAGGGAGAGGGCGAACTTGAGCATGTTCACCTGGACGGAGCTGAGCAAGGCACTGGCTTTCTTCACGATCAGGTCATAGTAGGCCTGATCTGTGTCTGCATGAGGACAATCAAGCACAAACATGAGTAATGAGTCAGCATTGTGTTTTATTTAACTGTTTAACATTGATTCTTTAACTCTGTCACAGGAAGTTATGGTCTAACTGTAACAGAACAAAGCTCTGTTCTATCATGTAATTGCGTGCATAAGTGTTGGCCCAAAACACTGACACTGCAATTGCTGCCAAGAGGCTTGCATACACATCATAAATTCAGATGCTCGCAGCACAGAGATTAAAGAGTGAAAACAGGTCTAGAGTGGTGGAAGCAGCTTTACTATACCATCATGCTCTCCTTCTATGTTCTGATTGGCCTCCACAAAGTCCCAGAACTTCTCCTGGCTCTCCTCGGCCAAGAACTCACTGAGGAAGAAGAAGATGAAGGAGGCCGTTTCATAAGTGGTGCATGTATATACGCTGTCTGAGCATACTGTCTGTACATTGTTAAAAGCTACATTTGGATGAATAATGTCTTTCTAGAGAAAGGTTTTGTTCGCCTTAGTCAGAGCACAGCGTCAGCTACAGCATCTGAAGCCTTTAAGCATTCAGCGACTTGCTTAAAGACACATCAGTGAGACAGAAGTTTAAACTCACTTAGAGGACAGTCTCAGTAATGACCCTACAAGCCCTCAGGATATTGATATATCTATTATCTGCTTCCCAAATGTAATGTCAGATGTCATGTGGCCAAATGGCCGCTACCGTCGAGCAGTGCAGTACCTGGCCTCCAGCAGCAGAGGAGTATTTGCCCATTTGGTCGTAAGGGTGGTGGTGACAGCCTTGGAGTCTGCACCCCCGTACACTGCAGATAGCAGCGACAGCAGCAGGACGCAAAAAAGCCACATCCTCAAGCCTACACCTGCGAGAAGAGTGGAGGGAGACATTAGGTGGGAAGTGGTGGCAAATGAGTTGAAGATTGACAGGAATAACAGGATAATCAGAGCAGGATATGAGTTACAGAGCCAGTGAGGCACAAAAAACCATCTTGGGTGACACATGGACATCTAAAATTCAGGTTTGACTGCAGTCAAAGCACACTCAAATTCCTGACTACATTAAGAGATCAACTATTCAACTTTGATCTGTGTTGATAACAGGGCTGGGCAATAATTGGATATAATTATTTATCAGAAAGAATCATATCACAATGGTATGATCTCATAATTCTACAAATATCTGTTGCCAAATCACCAATTTCAGGAAAGTGGTCATTAAAAACTGGCAAAATTAATAATTCAGGTTTTTCTTTTCTACATATGTTTGTTTGGTTTGGAATCATAAAATGCATAACAGTGGGTCACATTTCACTGCTTCAAACTTTGACTTGCTTTATGATGCAAGGTACAAAGTGCAAAGTATCTCAGCTGGATCGAGACAAGGCTGAACCACCAACTGGGCAAAATAGGCAATTGATCCCAAAGTTCACTGTGTCATTTGGTTTTTCGTCATTTGATAGGAAATTTACACCACTAACGTAAAACATCAATGAATGTGGGTCACGGGGTCCTGCCTTATTCTGTAATGCTGTAACCCTCCACAGTGAACCTGGGGCCAGGTATAGTCTTCTATGGCTACAACATTTTTGCTATTTTCATAATCGATTGACATCAATTTGCTAAATAGTTCTGTAACACATCAGAAAATAATGACAAACCAATACAATATTCTAGAGCCCAAGGTGACGTCATTAAATGCCTCGTTTTATCTGTCCAACAGTCCAAAACCCAACGTTATTCAGTTTAAAATTATGTTTAGCCAAGGAAGAGCTGCAATTCCCACGTGTTGGTCAACTAACTGCGTTATAGTTGCAGATCTATAATCTACTGTGTGCAGTGCACTTAATAGATGCTTGGAGGCAACAGGGTGTATACACAGAGGGCAGGAGGAGGAGGGTCAACAGGGGCTCAACAGCAAATGTTTGCCCCCCTTAATCCGGCCATGGATCTTGACAAAACCTGCATTAATCAGGATACAAGTCAAAAGTGATGAATGATGAAGAGGAAGGGAAGGAACTCCGACATCATGATAGTTTCGTGTATCCTAAATCACAATACGACGTTTGGGGCGCTCTTGCAGGGTTTTTTGCCAGTAAACAGAAAAACTCCATGATCTCTGGCCAATAGGAAAGTTCAGCGTGGCTCCTCCGTCCAATGAGCGCACAGTTTGGACATCCGGAATGATTCAATGACAATCCTCCGCGCTGCAAGGATAAGATACGGTTCTTACAGGTAGCGCACTGCTAACAGCAGTGCTGTCTTGCATGTCTTGCATATATTTAAGTCGCCTAAACGGCTTGGAGGTCAGTTAGATTTACATCCGTCAACAGTTGCTGAACTCACGGCGAGCTGACGCTACCTGGAAATTAACGTTAGCCAGAACGACGCAGGAGCTAGCTAACAAAAGGAAAACAACCCGATTTTACTTGTTTCGTTTTACTCGCAATCAGTTACTGTCGCAGTCTCCAAAAGCCAATAATAACCAGCTTTGGATACAGTCGTTCATAGTTTCATCACATGAAAACTGAATCATATCTTCTCACCGCAGCCGGCTCCGTTGCGACCTGCACTCATGTTCCGCTCGGTTCCGCCTAGAGAGGGTGGGTCCTGCCAGGCAGATTAGGTAACCACAATATTGCCTGTTCAAAATTACGGAACTCCTCCAAGCATTAAACTATTTAACAACACTGAGACGTGACTTGAACACAAAATAGCCCATTTCACTGAGAGATAATTAAAAAATGAAGTGTGGGGAAACTGCACCTAATCTGGCAATTAACTTTACTGCCTAACCCTTGCTTCTCAAACTCAAAAAAAACATGATTACACATATATTTTTTACTCAATTAAAAATACATTTATTTTTTTCTTAAGACAAATATTATACTTGAACACAGCATTTGGAGAAAGGGAACAGGTTTGCTGCCAATATTTTGCCTCTTATGAGGGCACTATAATATTTATTTTTAAAAGTGGTTGGACTGTGTAATAAACTCAGTAGAAAATTCAAATAATACCACACTATATTCCTGCTCAAAAAGAGACATTTACTGCATTTAAAAATAGAAATGTGAGTGGCTGGAATGACAAGCGTTAAAGAAGAGACCTAATTCCTGGATAGTTATATATGTCATATAAAATGCATAAACATTATATGCTTAGCAGTGGTCAATGGTTATTTGTATCAGTTAAATGAAAACCCTAACCTAAGTATAATTTAAATTTTGCTATTCCAGTGATTTTGGACAGTAAAATCCATATTTACTAACATACACGACTGTCTCCAGCTACAAATCAGAGCAGGTGTCAGTTAAATGGAGATGGTCCACTGACACTTAATTATGGTCAATGGACAATTTGTTTGAGATCTTACATCCAGACATGTTTATCTGAAAGCTGCACTAAATGTGTCCATGTTGTTCTATTATTTACTACGGTAAATGGTGCAGGATTACTGCAGTCATGTCTCTGCCGCTGATCTAAGCAAGAGACTTGTAAAAATGTTATGTTATTATACTATCATATTGAAAGAGAGGAGTCTGTAGTAGGCAGCACAGTAATTATTTGTGTATTTGTGTGTACATCTATGTGTGTACGTAGGTGCGTGTATCTATGCAGGTATGTAGATACAGTATATGGGTAGGCCTATATCTTTTCTTTTTTGTTTAATAGAGAATTAGCTTTTTACATATATTTTTAATGATATTATAGATAGAATTATATGTATACAATTTGCCGTGTAAAAGGAGGCGGATGAGAAATGTGATTTGTATCTGTATAGCTGTGCACGTAAATAGGTTTAGGGCTCCCACACTAATTTTACTCCAGACACTGCTGAGGTGATTCATATATATTTGGGATTTGATTTGAGAAAACAGCACGTATTAATTTGAAAAACAGCTCATGGAAATGAGGTTTGCTGTATGCATGGTGTGATAGCCATGGGAAATAAATCCTGTATTTAGAATAAGCCAAAGCTGTCCCTTTGGTTAACAGTATTTGTTATATGGTAATGAAAAAGTAGAGAAGCTGAAATCCCTCTCATTTTGAAAAAGGCACCTGGGATTCCTGGGGTCCACTTTGTAAACTTTTACCTTGAGTTTGTGTGATAGGCTGTATCTTTTGGACAGACTGTCCCTTTGGGGCAGATTGGCAAAGCGGGCCGGGCTCCCTGTCTACCTTTTGTGTGGTCTTGATAAAAGGAATATGAAAGGTATGGAGACACTGTCCCAGGGTGCGGAGACATGGGTCTTGCGTTTTCATTTACTCGCTCTGCAGCCTAAATTAAATTGGACAGCTGATCCTCGAGAGGGAGCAGTTCCAGGTTTTGATTTAACATTATATAAAAAGCAGCGACATTAATTATCCTGCTGGATTTGACCTTCACTTTGAAGTGCACACGCACACGACACCTCACACATGTAGAGACGTGCGCGCACACACAGACACACACATAGACACATAAAAATCAGCTGTATTCCTATGAGGACAGGCCAAAACGTCCTCACTAGACAGTCCTTGCAAGTATAGTTAAACCTAGCCTCACACACACACACACACACACACACACACACACACACACACACACTGCCCACAGGGCCTGTTCATCTGTCATGGTGACATCTTCAGATGAATTATGGGAGATGGTTGTCACCTTCTCTGGGATCACATAAGAAATGGCGAACCCGGGCTGTGGGCTCCCTCTCCTCACACTACCGCACGTCAGCCATTTTAGAAGTTGAAAGTCTCAATGGGGGACCAAAACGACCTCAATTAAACCTCCATTAATATTAATACTTTTTGTCGTTTCACGTGAGTTGCCGCTAATTAAATGTGTCCCTGACTGTATAATGGGGGTCAGCCAGGGTCTCCTACATGAAGCTAATTCACCACATTACAGCCACAAACACTGGGCTGGTCTGGGCTCTACTCTTAAATACAGATAGAGAAGAGGGCAGTCTTGGTTACCTTGGTGTTTGTAACAATTACACGCATATATAAACACAATTATTCAGCAAAAAGACAACTTTTTAATTAGAATCATTCACTTTTTTATGCACAGTAACATTTATGAGTTTCATGTGCATGTGTCACTTCATGTGTGTAAAGGGAGTACATATATTAACCCTCTAACAGCATTAGATTTCATGTTTGGCCCTGACCCTGGGTTTGTATGGCGCTACATTTCTTCAGCATCAACATTTATCAGACTTTTATGTAGAGGTTAATAGATTTGCAGTGGATCAGCTCTTTAAGAGCTTCTGGGCCACAGCTCCACACACACACACACACAAACAAACATAATAAACACAGTTTAGACCATAATGGGATTGTGGGATTCCTCAGATTGGACTCCCACTGGTGTCAGTCTGTAAGAGCTCCAGAGCCGAGTCCTGCCTGGGAGGTTGGATTCTTCCGTTCAATCCTTTAATATCATGAGAGATGATTTGGTGTTGACCTGGGAGATTAGCCAAACCCGGAGTGGAAGGTCAGATAACAGCCCCAGATGTCCGATCTAATCATATTTATTTTATTGCTGAAGGAAAAATGTGAACTCCCATGCTGGATTGCACTCTCTCACTGCCCTGTGCATTTACTGTTTGTAAAAACAGGGTATTGAAACTCTGCAAATTGTTTGTGTATAGAGATTTATCCACATTGTATATTTGACGATAAAGGTCTAAGCCAACCAGAGACAGTAGACCAAACTCCTCGGGGACCAGTGCCGGCGCCAGCAGGGCAATCCTCCAGAACTACAATAGTCTGGCTCTGATGCATGTAAGGGAGGCACTCAATATGAACTTATCTACAGAATTCCATGCTGAAAATAAGCGATAATAATGCCAGAGCTTCTTTGTTTGCATGAAATAAGCATGGGACTGGCAACGAGGAGCTGCAGCCAGTTTGACCGCCTAATAATGGACTACAGCCAGAGCCCATACAATCCGTCAGAGCTGGATTCCCACTGCAGGAGCGAGCACTTTCACGCAAACACTCACATGCACATGTTCACCCAGGAAAGCTGTCCAGCCCTCTGCAGTAGCTGAGCCATTATTGTTTGTTTAGTCCAGCTGCACTTGAAATGACAGCGACCCAGAGCTATGGGGAGGATTAAAGACCGCATTCAGTCCAATACAGCGTGTACCAGCTGCCAGAGAGGCTGCACAGCCTTCCCTTTCTCTCCCGCTCCCCTCATTTCCCTGTCGTTCTCTGTTCATGTGTCAGGCACAAAAACATCTCTTTCCTCCTGTCTTACATAAAGACCCTCTCTGATTCCTCATCTCCACTACACTCCTGCTCTGGTTGTTGCTGTCTGCCCGCTCTGATCTCGCCGTACTGTTGATGAGACAGGGCAAAAGCCTGCGCTCCGCTCCCTCTCCTTTGCGTGCTCAGCCAAGGACAGGGAATGGAATGATATTTATACCAAACGCCTACCTGCCACAGCAGAGGAAGAAGCGTATTTGTGTTCATGTATGTGTGTTAGGCAGGCCCTGAGTGTCTGCAGAATGAATTAGGCTGTTGATCATTTTTGACGGGGCTGATGCTGTCATGGGTGGTGGGGGCAGGCTGTTTTATAGGGTCACGGTCCTGTGGTTAGTGTAGGCGAGTGGAAATGTTCTCTAGATATAGATTGGCCTGTGGATGGAAGTGCAGAAACCTGGAGGGCAAGGCTCCCACACAAGTTGTCAGAAAATGTCAAGTTCAGTACCTTGGATGTAGTTTTAATCTTAAAAAAAAAAAAAAAAAAAAAAAAAAAAAAAAAAAAAAAAAAAATTAAA
>CM022480.1:10775381-10811155 GCA_011952105.1 Coreoperca whiteheadi | reverse complement strand
AAAAAAAAAAAAAAAAAAAAAAAAAAAAAGGTTTAAAAAAAAAAAAAAAAAAAAAAAAAAAAAAAAAAGGCAAAAGGGGAAATGTTTTTTCATGACTGTATGCTTGATAACAGAGTGACAGAGTGGAAAACATCATAAATTATATGCAGTGACAACCACAACACAGTCAGGTCTGTAAAAATGAAATATTTTAATTGGTGGCTTGATGATTCATTTTTGCAATCATAAGAAACAAACCCAGAATGATGCATACAGAAGGAGCCAGAGACAGACAGTACATCAATCCAAAAAAAACAAACAAGTCCCTATCACACTCTTTTCAACACATCCTTTTAAAAAAATAACAAAAATGGATGATGTTAGCAACATCTGGCTTGCTTCATTGTCACAAAGGAAATGCTGTTAAGACATCAGATATACATAGTGATGGACATAAAATATTTGAGTATAGCTTTACAGCATCAATTCCTGGAATCATTTCAGTGAAAGGAGTTTTTCTTTCACACACTGTTCAGGTACGGGGAGTTTTTTGAGAACTGCTTCAAATCTGATGGTCAATTGAAACTGGAAGACTGAAAATAAAACACAGAATCAGTTATGTATTCGGTCTTTAACCACTAATGCAGAGCCAGTTATTGGTTTGCAGCCCAAACACGGTCTAACACAAGAGGAAGTCTGACTTTGAAAAAGAGATTGTGGGCAAAATGCCTGGAGCTGCAGTGTTTTCAAGCCTCCAGTTTCAAGAATACAATGAAGGGGAAGTTAATAAGAAACAAAAAAAGGGGAGATTTCTCTTCCCATATCCATTTGCGTTACTTTGAAGGCTACAAAAAAAGCAGCATATTGACTCTGGATGTATTCCCAATACCTTTCATCATCCCCCCTTGTTCTTCTCTCCTTCTCTTCATGAATCATCCCTGATTTGAAAGGAGCTGATCAAAAGGAGAGACACAGGAGGATCCAGGGTGATTAGTTGAAATTTAACAAGGAGGGTGGTGGGTGGCTAAGTTGTTAGTTTCCCCTTCCGTCGGACTTTAAAAATATCTATTGTTAACAACAGGATGCAATACATTATTTATCTTAATTCCAAGGAAGCAATAAACCTGAACGCTTCCTCCCATTGCCCGCTGGATGACACCAAAAACTTGGGACTACATTCAGTTTGATTAAATTGCGCTGTGACACGTCTTTTTCCCTTCCCACTTTTACATTCTCTTCTCCGTCTTCTCATTGGTTGTCCCTCTTATTGCTCAGATTCTTTGCATGTAGATAGGGTTGGAGTTCAAAAACATTTTATGGCATATGAATCCAGTATCACATTCATTATATTGAATCTGAATCCTTTTTGAATCCCTTATAAATTAACTAAAACTCAAAGATCTGTAAATCACCTTTTTTTAGCTGAAGTGGCAGAAACACTTAGGTTTTAAAATGAGATGAACAGTATAACATATGAAATGTTGATTAAATGTATCAAACACATTGAAACAACAGATAGAGTTTACTTTATGTTTCGCAAGAAACCTGCTCCAAATGCTGGAGGTCCTGATACAGAACTCTTCAGATTCTCCTAAATGAATGTGATGCAATCAGCTAGAGTAACCACTCTGTTGGTTTTGTTGAACTACAAACCACATAGTCTACTCGCAGTTATAGAGTGCTGTTTCAAAGTGATGTTTCTTTTCCCTAACAAACCAAAAAGTTTATTTTAGCGGTTATGAAATGAATATTAATTGGATGCAGCTGATATAATCTGCCGTTGGTATAGCAACATCCGAGACCTCAGCACTCTGTATGGTACTCCATGATTCATTCACATAGTGTTCCCTACATTAACCCTACGACAAAAGTCAAAATGTATTTTTTTCCAGTTATCCAGTAGCAGATTGCGTCTCCAAAGTTAGTTTTGGACTGATAAAATGTTTACCCAGAGAGAAACCAGTGTTTAAAGGCTCGGGTCATGCCAGTAGCCGTCAAAATCTATGGGAATATTAAATTTAAATGTTAAATTTGCCCTGGGCAAACATTTTAGCTTTTCGGCCAGGCGGCTGGCACCTGTGGGGTCACAAAAATTCCCTTTGAAGATACGGCCAGCTGCTGGATAACAAGCAAAAGAAATATTTAAATATTTTAGAAGGTTTGTGTAGGAAACACTATGTGACCGAATCACAGAATAACGTACGGAGTGCTGAGGACACAAATGCTACATAAATGTTTTCTATCAATGCTGATAGAACAGGGGGAGGAGAAATAAAATGCTCAATAAGAGGGCTCAACAAATCAGGATATTTTGCTAAGTGAGAACCACACCAAATTCTGTGACATAAAAAAAAGCATGAACCACAAACACATGACGAATTAAAATATAAAAATCCTGACTGGGTCGTAATCCAACACTACTTACAGGTTTTGCTGTTAAGAACTAAGAAATGTCACATGGGCAGATTTTTCAAAATATAAATTAGGATTTTAGATTATTATAGGGATGCAGTCCACGTACGTAACCACATCGTGGGGAGGAGACAAGAACAGGGGGAAAGAAAATGGTAAAGGAAAGGGCAGAGGGGAGTATTATTGGCTTGCATCACTGCGATGTTCACACTGCTGTGACTCGCGGTTAGAGGGACTTTGCTGCCCCGCACTCCACCACCAAAAAATAACAAGATAATTGGTCAGGGAACCAGTCATTCACAAACCTCATCAGGCATCCTCTCTCTCAGGCACACTATTTACAAAGGCATACACATATGCCAATCAAAGGCATACTGTACATACTATTTACACACACAGTAACACACTCATCCAAACAGACACACGAGTAGTCAGAGAAATTACTGTAGTATAATGCAGACGTAATATCTGGCAATAATTATGTTGACTATGATCCCAGTACATAGAGGCACTGCTACCTCGCCCCGTGCGTTCTTCAGGTTAAAACCAAGTAAAATACCAGTCACACTAATGAACTAGAGGTCACCAGCACTGTGTGTGCCCTTTCAGCAGGCGCGAAGGAGGCTTGTTTGAGACCGCCACTTTTACAACGCTGCTCTTGGTCAGAAAAAACCCAACAAAAAACGAGAAACTGAAAATGCCACCCACTACATTAAGGGCTCACATTGCCATGGTGACCAGTAGTTCCACAACTCCCATCTAGAAGCATTTGTCTGAGTTAAGGCTTCCAAAGCGCTTGCAGCTCACACAGCACAGTTCCTGGCAACAACCTGCAGCAGACTCACTCCTCTCCCTGCCTTTGATTTCTTCGCACCTATGTGAGATTCGGCTCTGTAATTGGCTGCTGATTCTCTGCAGGACTGAGACACAAAAACTAAAAAGGATAGAAAAGGAGAAATAATTAACTTGTTAAGCGACAGGAGCTTTGGAAACCTTTAACAAAGAAACAGGCCACTTTTTCCCCACCAAGATGCAAGGCTTCAGTAATGGCTATGGTCCATTGTACGTCAAACCGATCCATGAGCTTTGACTTATAAAACCAATAAAAATAAAGAAATAAAGGAATCACTTTTCTTTAGGCAGCAACATTGGTCTCAGTGTTATTACAATTCTGCTTTAAAAAAAAAAGCATAAAACACAAAGGAAAATACAAATGAAATCATCCTAAAATGAGAATGAGACTGTCACTATTTCATGACCAAAGCGTGTTCATGGGTGAAATGGCTGTTTTTTTTAAGCAGAAAGCTTTATTACACAACTCAGTCCAACTTTTCCTCGGTTCTTTCAGGTTCAGTCTCTCATGTACCACTTCCTTTGTTCAGCTCAGCCATTAGCATACTTTCATAGCTTTCCCAGTTCCTTTGAAATTGGAGCATCCAGGAAGTAGACTGGTCCTTTAGCAAAGATTAGTGGGAATTCACAGACTTTTTATTTTATTTTCTCATGCTCCATATTAGGCCACAGAGAACGAAAGGAATACAGGAGGAGGAGGGGAGGTGGGAGAGATGGGTGAGATACCCGGTTGTCAGCAACTCTTAAAAATCTCTCTCCTCTGCTCAGTCAGTAATGATGATAGGAGAAACAGAGAGACTCAGGAGGGGGGAAAAGGGCAAGCGGGTGCTAATAACAACTGGGCAAACCTCAATAATGTCAGCTGATGCAATCGACCAAGCCCAAGTCTCCATAGCAACCACTTAGACTCTCATTCCTGCAGCCCAACAGGTAAAATCTGTCAGTCATTTGGGTCTTTGATGCAGGAGTCGCTCTCTGCGTGTGTGTGTGTGTGTGTGTGTGTGTGTATATATGTGTATGTATTTCACATTACATATGCATGTCTGTGTGTTTGTTCTCGTTCTGCTGCTACCAGCGGTTGATGATCTGGTTCATGTAGTCCTCTGTGGGGAGCCTGCTACCCGCCTCCTCCGTTCTGCCTCCTTCCTCACCCTCCTCCCGCTCCTCCCTGTCCCCTTCCCCGTCCTCCAGTGTCGACACCAAGCTCTGCCGGCTATGGGAGGGCCACAGGTTGACGCCCAGGCCCTGGTGGTTCTGCTGCATGTGGTTCTTGATGCGTTGCTGCCGCCTCTCCTGCTGCCTGGTGTACTGGTAGCGCTGCTGGAACAGGTCCCTGGCATAGTCATAAAGCTCCATGTCCAGCTCATTCAGCTCCTCTATACGCTGGATCTAAGGCAGAGGGAGCAAATGAAATGTTTAAGTTTTCAGAAGTTAGCTCAGAGGCAGAGAAGAACAGAGACGAAGAGTTGGAAGACAGGAAGAAAGAACAAAGACAGGTGAGGAAAAACACCAAAGATAAAGTTATAGCCCTTTGTGACCCAATAGGATCTATGGAACGAAACTGCAGACTAATGTCAGATTAGAAAATAATGGTAGCCTTTGAGACACAATTTTGTGTGTTGTTGGTATTAATTGCGGGCTAACTCTGATGTTTGAGTGGATGCAATAAATAAAGGAAAAGGAGACATGCAGAGGTGGAAAAGGAGACTGAAAACTCCAGAACGCTCGTCTCCACAGTAGACAATCTGGGTCCATATTCATCACTTCTCTCAGAGCACGAAACTTGGCCAAAGATTCTCAAGAGTGATGCATTTTTGGTCCTACTTTTAGTACCAGGACTAAAAGCATTTCACTAAATTTAATTACTAACCTGTTGGAATGTGCGCTTGCACGTATGTGATTGGCTCAACTTTTGCCATTAAAGTTGAACCAGGTTAAACTTTTCTGCCAGACGACCCTGCGTTATTTTGCAGAGCCCTTTGCGTTGGCACTTCTACTGCGTCGCTGGACTGGCTGCAGTCAAATGAATGAAGGGGGTGCGTTTTTTTCACGCAGGGCTAAAGTCGACCTGAACGTGGCCTTAGAAATTCCTACCCACTATGCAGAGAGTTTTTGTCCAGACCTGGAACTATTGTACAGGAACTAAATTCAGTCCCTGGTTTCGTTCTCGAAATGCAGATAAAGATCCTAAATTCCTCAGAAGGTTCTTGGTCCTCTGGGAAGGTTCCTGCGGTGGAAACGCCTAATTAAATGACATTTGTACAAATGCTTTATAGGACTTCTACATGAAGAGGGAACAGAGAGAAAAAAAAGTGTGTTGGCAATATGTGGAGCACGATAACAGGAATGTGTTTGATGTTTGAATAATCTGCTGTGTGTGAATTCAACATGGACGGGGAAATGTGTTTAATTAAGAGAATCCCTTTGAAATCTGTGATGGAGTGCTGGATTTCATTTGTGGACAATGTGTGCGACAACAGAGGGAAACGACGCGCTGCATCAGTGTTAGGAAATTAGAGATGTTTGATCGGCAGTATGGGGGGAGCGGCACAAAGCCAGGAAGACAGCGCTGAGCTCAAGTCCTCAACACAAAGACGTCATGTATCAGAGAACAGTTGTCAGATAATTTAGAAACCAGTTTCAATCAGAAATGACTCACTGGGATCTTGAAGCCACAAAGGTATAAGTGGGCTTTCTGCAGCTTTGCAGGAGAGTGTAAAGTAAATATTCCTCTCATCACCCGCTGATGTAATTATTTGACTTTTTATAAATAATTGAATAATGTCACAATTTCACACAGTGCCTTTGAAAGTGTTTAATTTGAAGGCTAATTTTAAAAACTAATTTTCACTCAAAACACCACACACCCCTGCCTGTCCAATCTTTCACCACGTGATGTTTTCTCCTTTGTGATAATAACCACCGGTCCACCTTTCCACAGCCGTTGTCAGCAGGACATTTTATTTTCTATCCTTTCAACTGTTTTGATGTATAAATCACCAGTGTGCTGCGTACTGGAGGATATTTTTTGGCTGGGAAAATTGAGCCTAAGAACTCCCACATTGGACCAATGAAAGTGTGAAGAGCATGTTTGAAACTGCTGTTTTTTGACGGTGACAGTCATCCCAAACTCATTTCACAGCAATATAAGACCACTGTGTTTACTCTCTGTTTCCATCTTTTTCTATTTTTTGCAAGGTTTGTTTTATTTTCCTGTCTGTAACTGAATGTGCTGTGGCTGCCATGTTTATAGATGTTAGTCATAACAAAACTAATCTGAGAAAATAAGACTTTTATTCTCTTTAAACCTCTTTAATATACATACATACTTGAATTATACAACGGACTGCATTATTTGCATTAAGTATTATTATTATTATTCTAAGTGCACTTTTCCAGTGGTGGAGAAGGTTCTTGGATCCTTTACTTCAATAAAAGTACCAATACAACGATGTAAAAATACTCCATTACAAGTAAAAACCCTATTTAAGTAAAACTACAGTACCATTACGTACAGTGGGTCCTAGTCCTAGTTTAGTCCTAGTGTTTCCCAGCCTACAACTAAACTACCTAACTGATGACAACATGACCTAACATCACCTAACATGAACAAAAAAGGTTAGGAGCCACTTTAATCTTTAACAATGCATTATATTTCATAAATGTCTGTATTTATGTAAGATTTGATGTCCATTAACTAGTAACTACAGTATATATGTCAAATAAATGTAGAACGCACAATATTTTCCTCTGAAATGTAGTGGAGTAGAAGTATAAAAGTGGCATAAAATGGAAATTCTCACGTAAAGCAAAAGTACCTCAAAATTGTACTTAAATGCAGTATTTGAGTATAAATACTTACCCACTACGGACATTCTCAGATACCTCTCTTATAATCTGTAATTTTCTGTTAGATGTTTGCTGCCTGCCAGCAGAACTAAATCTATAAAAGACGACGGAGCAGCAGCACTAACCGTAGCGTTGTCCAAGTCCACCCCTGCAGCTCGGGTGCTGTTGTACTGCATGAAAGGCCTGATGAAGCGCAACCTGAAGGTTCTTTCAAACAGGAACTGGGTTTTCCTCTGGTACTCTGTCAGACCAAAGAAGGCCATGTCTCGTAGGTTCTTCTTGGCAGACTCCAGCAGAAGCTGGGCCCTCTTCTTCTCTGGAACCGTGGACATGTTGTAGCAGCCGACAAGGCTCAGGTCCGCTAACATACGAACCTATAGACAGAGAAACAGGAAGTGAAGGAGGTTACAGAAATCAGGGACAATCATTCAGGTGAGGTTTAACCTCTTCTGGATTTCTGCGTTAGTTTAGGTCAAGAGAGAAAGGGAATATTAAGTAAGGAGTTTTCTCTTGTGTATAAAGTATAATATAAAGAAAATTTGTCTTTGTGGCATTGATGCTGAATAGAGCTGAACTGATTTATTGATTACTTGACGGAAGAACAGAAATTTAAATGATGCCTGGAAAAGTAATGAATCATCCAACTAAGGCTGAAACTAATGATTGTTTTCATTATCGATTAAACTTCAGATTATTTTCTCGATCATTTGTTTAGTCTATGAAATCTTTTTAATAAAACTATTTCGGTGATGTCTTCAATTTGTTTTTGTTTTTTTCGACAAACGGTTCAAAACTTTCATTTGATATTCAATCTTCACACACAAATGACAAAGAAAATCATTAAAAAAAAAGTGACATTTTAGAAGCTGGAACAAAAAAATGTTTGGCTTTAAATAGGACTGAAACGATTAACCAATTATCAAAATAGCTGAGATAAATTTTCTGTGGATCGACTAATTGTTTTTTAAATTGACTAATCGTTGCAGCTCTACATCTAACTACGTTTTTAAATTAAAAATACACTGTAAAAATACTGGCTCTCCCTTCTTTAATGTGGTTTTGCATTTGGAAATTTTGACTGTTTGTAGACAAAATTTTAAATGGCATTTCAAATAATAAAACTTTATTCATACATCACCTTTCATACACAGAATGCAGCTCAAAGTGCTTTACATTAATATTAAGAACCAAAAAGAAAAGAGCAGACAATTTAACAGTTAATAAGAAGATGTTCGTGTTTAAGAATTAGGAGGTTATTATGGATGTTTGTCTTTATAATCTATAGATTTAAATGATTAATCACTTCATCCAAAGAGAATAAAGAAAATTAAAACAGTCAACAGCTTAACGGATAATGAAAACAATGATTTGTTGCAGCCCTGATCCTGAGGAACTGCAGTTTGTGGATAAATCCTATATTATGTAATTACCTTTTGACATTTCAGTATCATTAACCACTTTTCTTTCAAATTCCTCGATCGGGCATTTTGCTTAATAAACTAAAGTAGTTTCGATTCTGGTAGATTTGTTCCAAAATGAGAGATCACTTCATCACTGAGTGCACTCTGGAGCTGTTTTGTTACAGTACAGGAACAGGGACTGCATACTGATTGGGATTCACAAAGATGAACTGTGTGCACCTCAGCCTGCTGGTCCACCAGGATGCCTCAAGTGTGTGTGTGGGTGTGTGTGTGTGTGTGTGTGTGTGTGTGTGTGCGAGCGTGCGCCACATTCATAAGTCATTGGACCTTGAGTAATAACAGCCACAGGCTCAGATGAGATAAGCTGGCCAACACGTTTAGGTAGGAGACTGAGATATCATGAGAAAAGAAGGTTTGAATCTGAGGTGTTTATGGCCAGCAGGCGAACTCCTGACTGTGCATATGTGTGTGTGTGAGTGAGAGTGAGAGTGAGAGAAGGAGAGCGAGAGAACGCTCACATGTGTGCAACTCATCTTATACCTTTCACATATTTTTGAATTGCAGTGAGTCTGGTTGTAAGAAATCAATGTGTGGCTTTCCCATTCTCTCTAAGAAATTAGTATCGCTCTACTGGGTAATATATGTGAAAAGTTACCAAACAATTTGATATATTTGCCTGTAGAGATGTATTCCCTGTATTGGTATTTTCCAGTGGGCCTGGATTTATGATACTAGCAAATTATACAAAACAAAACAGTCCAGCAGATGGGAGAGAAGTCCGGTCAGCTGCAGAGATGCGGGTTAGCTAGGTAGCTGTGATAAATGGCAGCATCAAGACTCCTTTGAGTGTTTGCAGTAAAACAGAGTATTTGCACAAATGCCAAAAACTCTGACAAAGAGAAGCCCAAAAGCAAAGTTGAATGGCTAAGGATTTGTGGGCACCTTCCCTCTCTGTAGCACTCTTTTAAACGACTGCATTGGCTTCAGTTCAGAGGATTGTAACCGCAACAGTCAATGTGACAACCCTGGAGTGGCTTACAGTGTTTTTATTGTTTTGTATCATAGCTACAGGTGTGGCTGTATTGGACTTCATCATATTGAAAGCTTTTTCTCTGTACCTGTCTGTTGTTGGCCAGGTTGTAGGGACAGTCCATGAACTGCTGCAGGGTGCACCCCGACCAGTCGGAGCCCTCGTAGCAGGAGGGCAGCTCCTCGGGCGTAGGGGTTCGTCCGTCGCACATGTGCAGGGAGGTTTTCCATGTGGCTCCCCGCTGCACGTGCCGCCACTCGCTGAGGTATCGAGACACTGGGTCCCTCAGCAGAGTGATGTAGTAGAACTTCCTGTTGGGGATAGAAGAGGGAAAGGGGCAGAAGAAAGAAATGGAGAAGGGGAAAGTAGAGGTAAGAAAGAGCAGGAATTTTGAGGTAAAACAGAGAAAAAAGATTTACGTTAACAAATTATTGTCTTACTTGCACAGAAAATGAATGAATCAATAAATTAAAAACACAATACATTAAGGAAAGAAATAAAACCAGGTGCAACACAACCTGTAAACACGAGCTCATGTGTTAGTGTTGGTGCAAACTTAATTTTATTGCCTTCTTACTTTTTGTTTTCCTTTGGGAATGAGTAATTTCTTAATTGTTCAGATCAAATGAAACAGTATAGATGAAGAGTTAGAAGCAAAAGTGCTGCGATCATTCTTTTAAAAAAAAAAAAAGACTGCATCATGTGTAATTCCCCAGTTGCCCATGTGGTGGCACTGTTTACAATGCTTTACTGCAGCAGTTCATTCTACATCCACAAAACTCAGCAGGAGGAAGGCTACAGACGGAGGTTGTCATACTTAATACCACATTATTTGCATTTACTAGAAGCGGCACTGTGATGCACAAAAGAAATCTGGGCAGCAGACAGGAAGTCAAACCTACAAATGAGCAGGAGGAGGAGGTGAGGGAGAGAGTTAATTTGTCAAGGCAGAGGATCAGGTCAGCGTTCAGGCCACACTGTGCAGGAAAAGAAACTGCTGGCACAAGCACATCTCACATAGCAAACATCCTTATGTCTCAGACTCTGGCACACACACACACACGCACACACAAACAAACATCCTTCGTCTCGACTAACACTCGCACCTAGTCTGCCTCCAAGAGATGACTCATCCCGCATCTGAGATATGGATGGGACGGTTTCTGTGGTGTGTAACGTAATGGTGCATAGCACAGTTCAATGTCTCTCCAGAGGGGACACTCCCACCAGAGCGGAGACCTTTCCAGGCCTTCACACTCCAGCTAATTACTGCAGTCTAATCAATCAACACATTCTCATTAACCACACACACACACACACACGCAACGAGTGTGTGTGTGTGTGTGTGTGTGTGTGTTTATGTGTGGCTATGTGCCTGCAGTGTGTCTGGGAGCGATGGTATGGATTTGTCTAGGCAACGGACACACGCCGCCCGTCGAAAATGCGCACAGGCACACACGCTGCCTTTCTCTCCCGGGCTTGCATCACGTCAGAGGAATGTTTGCAGAGAGAATTTTGTGTTCTGACAGGACTCCACCAAATCACCCGGTCCACACAAGCCGCCTCACATATACACACAGACTCTTTGCTTCCATCACTAAATCTTTGGCTTCACACTACAAAGCTCACCCGGCGAGAAAGGAGGGGTTTCTGGGTGGACACAAAGCCCCAAGTGTCATACAAACAGTAGCAGTGTCTGGATATGAAAAAGAAGTGGCTAAAAAATCCAGTGGCAGCAGGGAGATCCTGGACAATGAAACAACTAAACCCTAAATCTAGCAACAGCTGAGAGATGCTGCACAACAAAACAACCATACTCTCAAATCCAGCAGCAGTAACGGGATCCTGGACAACAAAACAAACCCCAAAACTAATTTCATCTGGGCGATCCGGCGCAATAAAACAACCACACCCTGAATTTAGCTGCAGCACAGAGAGATCCCTGCAAATCTAAGTAGCAGCAGGGGTATCATGGACAATGACACGACTAAACCCTAAATCCAGTGGCAGCTGGGAGATCCCAGGCAACGAACCAAACAGACCCTCAATCCAGGGACAGCGGGGGGGATCACGGCCATAGAAACAAGTACCTAAACTCTAAATCCCATCAACCTAAACCTAAAATCTCATCCCCAATCTAATCAAAAGCAGAGGAGAGGAGAGGCACAGTCAAACTGGAGCCTGCAGGAGACCGGGGTACATTATGGAGATTCCTATGATGACATTATCAGGATTCCTAACACTCCCCAGAGTGCAGTGTGTTGAGGCTGCTGTGTGTGTGTGTGTGTTTCTGAGTAAGACTACGCCTATTAAATCAGTGATGACATTTTCCCCCTTTTGGCTTCTATTCTACTGAAAGAAACCACGGCACTGTTTGGCCCTCGCAACAGAGACAGGAAGAGAGAACGAGGGAAGGGGTCAAAAACACAGAGGGAGGGGGGGAGAGACGGGGGTGGGGGGGGAGCGAGAGAGAATTTCAATTAGTTTTCTAATACTGTGAAAGCAGTGAGGGCCCCGAGCCCAAGTGATTTATCAAAGTTATGGCTCCTGCTATAATGAAGGCTCAGGCATATTACTAGGCAAAATAAATAAATAACACGCACATAAACACACACAGTAACACACACACACACACGCACACAAGCATACATACAAACCCAAATAAATGATCTTAAACGGCATGCCTGCCTGTTGTGTCTGCTGGGTCAGGCAGACTGCAAAACTGGTGCCGTGGAGACTTTCTCGCCTTAAAGCCTAATGATGTCTGGCCGTGTACTCGGATCCCTAGGTAATGATGTTTCAACCCACCCACACACACACACACACACACACACACACACACACACATTTACTCACTCACTGGCAAGTCCACTCCCTTTACAGACTTTTTCCACACACACGACGACAGATTTTTTTCCCCCACAGGTGATATTGCTCATAGTTGAAGCCTATGCGCACATGTCAAATTAACTTCAAAGCTAATACGCGTCGCTCAATCTCTCACCGTCAAGATTTTGAGAACATCATCCTCTGGCTGAGTGCAGAAATTTGCAGTCTGGGAACAGCACCTCTTGCAGACTACGCTTACGTGGGATACATTTTTCACAGAATTTCCCCTGTATGCCTTTTTTGTTATCTGCAAAAAATGGAAGAATACCCCTAACACCCTCGCAAAAACACTCAAAACTGCATTTATCAGGTGTCAAACATGTTCACTAATCGGCGAGATTTATCCTGTGTGTAGAGCGGGCTGATAAAAAAGCAAGTGTTTGGCAGGGAGAGGTGTGATCAAGCTATTGTCTGGGATTCGGACTGAACAAGGACAGTTGTCTTTTATCCTCTCGCTTTTTTCCAGTTTTTTTTGGTCCCGATCACAATAACTGAATTCAAAACTGAGGCTGTAAGTGCAGGATGAAGTGAACTAGATATCTGGCCGACTGAAAGCAAAGAAGGCAAGAAAAAAGTTAAACACATCATGCGAACATTCATTCTCTATTTCTCTCACATTTTTAGAGGGCTTTCTGGCTTTTTACCCTCCTTTTCTCACCATTTCCTGTGCACATCTGTGTGTTTACACGTGCTGTAAATAAGTGAGAATGAAACACTCGTAAGGCTTTTCCACTGCGAAAAGAGTACAATTATTGTAGGAAACAATGAATACTTGTAATTCTTCCCTGTATTTGGTATGACAGAGGTCAAACTTAAAGGATAACATAATAAACAGCAGCAGCTTTAACCTAAAAATAATGTTTCTGCCCTGAAAAAGCCACATTGGTCGAATTCTAGCACACAAGTGAGTCAATGTGAGTACATGTGAGCTTTTTCAGAGCGTTATCAAGAGGAAACACACAGCGCCTGGGCCTGTTATAGTCCCTCAGAGCCCGGGAGAAAATGAGCCCTTTGCCTGTTTCCTGTGGGTCACAAATCACCACTTCAACAACCTCCACCTTCTCTCTTTAACATCTCTTCCCTTTCTGTTGCTTGTCTTTTTTCAGCCCATCTCTTATACTCGTCTCTCCTCCCTGTATGTGTGTCTGGAGGGTCCACCGCAAACTGCCGAATGGTGAGGTTTAAATAGTTTTGTTGCACCAGTTTGGTTTGAGTTTGTGTTGTTAAAAGGTTACAAAACAGAAGATTGATTAACTAGGGTGAGGTCTACAATTTCACATGCTTGGGTTACCATTTTTATTTAAGGTTTCACGCAAATTAAGGGTGTTTTTGGAAGCTTCCTTTACATGACAGGGAAGCAACAGGAGCACAAAAAATACAGGAGATGGTTTGTGGCAGCAATACACAGAGATAGTCTTTTTATCAAGAGTGTGAAAAGGTTTAGAGGCCTTGTTTAAATACAAGGTTATGGCTCATAGTATAATTACGCAATCAAACACACGTATACGCACCCAGACACACAAACACAGTGACGTCAGCATCCCACCGCGTAGAGCATCCATGAGATATTAATAGTTTGTGCAGGTTAGTTGAAACCAAATCCACTCAACAACACAACTCTTTCCCACCTCTAAAAATGGACCAGAACTCAAATAGCTTAAGAGTAAAAAGGGGGGAAAAAACAGTACGCCACAGAGACCTGAAAAAGTGCAAGTTCACAGATTCACAGAGAATGCAAAGCACACCAGAATTTAAGCACATTTGGCAACATGGATAACTCAATCAAATTCAAACAAAGATAAGAGATAATAATACTAAAGGTAAGTGGCAGGACGCCTGTGTGTTTCATGGGCTGGTTGATTAAATCGCTGCTGGATGCTGCGATCTGCCAACAGTACATCACCTGTGATAATTCACACTTCTGATGGGGTCTGAGCTTAGTATCAAGAACCAGTTCTGAATTGGTTTAAATTCATAAAATGAGAGGATTTGTTAAGAAAATTTCATTTCCACTTGATTGGATGATTCTAGTACAGTAGGTTACTTGTGTGTTTATGTTTGTATATTTATTGTATCTTTTGTCAGTGTGTTGAAAGTGATGAATAATGGTGAGACTTGTATTAAATAAGCAGTGTAATGACAACATCTTGGACTTGGTTACTATTTACGGACAATTCATAGACCAAGCGGTTAAGAGATTCATTGAGAAAATATTCAGCAGATTAATCAATTATTATTTACAACCCCAGTCACTGTACTTAGAGGAACTTGATTTTTAGGAATTTTAAATATTTGTTTGCACCCTATTGATGGATATGCAATTGATATCTTAAGAGTTTTGTGTTGTACATGTTGATGTAAATGATGGTAGGGGTCGACCTGGGATCCACACCTGGGTTGAATCTGGTTGGCATATACAGTATAATGTCACATGTTGATGTTGACAAACACGTGATGTTGTAACACTGTGGCTGTACTCAGTACACTGAACTGAAAATGACATTGGTGGGACTGATACACCACTCGCTACTGATTGGTTAGGGCAATAAAAGAAATAAAAAAAACATACCCTCTCCTCCTAACAAGAAATCAGCTAACGTTGGACTGAATATATGAAGGCTACAGCATGGCGGGACAATTAAGTGTTTCTGAAGCTGTGTTTTTGATTTGCTAAAAATAATGGTGTTTTAATGGTGGTTTTCTTTTTTTTAGATAAGCATGAATCGAAAAAAACATTTTATACACACCAGATTCGATCAACAGAATTTGAAGCCGAGTCTATTAAATCTATCCCCGACCCAACCCTTTCCTGGGAGTACAGCATATATGTTTGCGTGTACGAGTGTGAGTGTGTGAGAGAGAGAGTGAGCGAGAGTGTCTGTGTATTTAGAGAAGGGAGAATGAGGGGCAACATGTCAGGACTTGAATCTCAATCGACTTCCACTGAGTCCTTCCTGTTCCTTTTCTCCCTGTAATGCACGTCATCATTTGAAAACTTGAATACATGCGCATGGATACAAACACACACACACACACACTCACTCAGCCCTAAAACAAGGAGATGTATCGGCCTCATGCATCAGACAATAAAAACAACCAGATTTGATTGTGAGCTGTCAGGCTTTAGGCTACAGATAACTGAAAACGCCCCGTTTACATCAATCCCTCCATCTGCAGCACCAAGTCACCGGTGACCTCTCAAGCCTAAACTTCACCCTTTGCCCTCCCTCCTACTCCTGTTCTCCTCTCTTCTGCTAACCATTCGTCATCTCATCCTGTGTGTCCTGGGTGTCTTCTGCCCAATAATGACGCATTAAGACGGACACAAATAGGCCCTCTGGTTCAGACAAGCTCTTGAGGCGTCTTCTCTGCCTGCCCCGGCTCACTCTCCCTCCCTGTCTCCTTCTCTCGCTCTCGCTCTCTCTTTGTTAGTGGATCAATAACAGCCTCAGGACTCAGACAGCCTGCCTAGGTAGTTTGGACTTTAAACACAGAAGACGTACAAGAGATGAAGTGGAAAAAAAAAAAACATAAAGAGCGTAAAAGAGGAGGGGAGAGTAAGAGGAGACAGTGGTCACAGTGTCGGACAGAGGGGATGCAGAGGGGGGCACGCTCGACCGAAGCACACAGCCAGGACATTGTGGTTCAATATGAGGACGCTTGTGGAAATTCTTTGTTCTCACTCTGCAAAGAGAAATTAGATTGTGCCAAGAAGTTATGGTTTCTGAATATTTTCCATTGTAACTGTCCACATTTTATGATCATTATCATAACATCCTGACTCAGATTTGCAGACTCTTGGATGCAATTTGATATGCTGTGTGCTGATGTGGTCGAGCAATGGGACTGGGACAAGTAGGCCAAGTCTAGTCTTCATAATTAAATAAAATCATACACAGTAACAACAAGTAATAACAACTAGGACTGCTACTAATGATTATTTTCATTATTGATTAATATAAAAATGTAAAAAGTAAAGAACTGTTAAACAATGCTCTTCACTGTTTCCCAGAGCCAAAAGGAGGCATCTTTTAATTGCTTGTTTTGACATTTAACTAGGGCTTCAAATAATTATTTTCATTCATTGATTAATCTGAAGATTTATTGTCTTGATTAATTGGTCTATAAAATGACAGACAACAGTGAAACAACAAGCCCAACTTGATGGCTTTAAATGTCTTGTTTTGTCAACAGTGAAAACCCTTAAGATATTCAGCTCACTATCATATAATCATTTTCTCAGATTTAAAAAGCTGGAACAGGAGAGTTGTTTGTTTGGACACTAATCATGTCAGTTCTCGATTTAAACAGCATCAAGCCAAGCGTTTCTTTAACTCAACCCAAAAAGGAGCCTTCTTATGATGGCTGAGTATAGCACAATTTATTCAGCCCAGGTTGCAGGCAGACAATAATTTGGGGTATTAATTGCAGTCACCAGCAACATATTTAGGTGAGCTCCTCTCTGCATGCAAGGTGTTCTGTACAGAAAATGCAAGTTGCAATGGCAAGTGAGAGTCACCGTGCGACTGTAACTAAAGGAGGGTGTGAAAACTTAGCTTGTGCCATGAGTGCAAAATAATGCATGGTTCACTGCATTTCAGCACAAAAAGACTGCATCCTTTTCGTGATTACCCGACTCGGAAAAGAAGCGAACGAGGAGAAGAATGCCTCGGACAGAAGTGTAGCCCACGGCTCGAGTTGGACGTTACAGCACAGGAATGGACAAAAACAAAGAGAGGGCAGAGGGAGAGAGAAGACAGGGGAGGGAATCCCCTGAGTGCAAAGCTATGTTCAGCAGGAATGTACTGCCGCCTGTTCTCTCATGTAACTTGACTGGCAACAGCCCAGAGAGCTGTCTGACACAGCCAGAGAGGGAGGGAGCGATGTGGAGAAAATAAGATGGATTTGGTGAGAGGGAGATGGGTGGAAGACAAGATGGGTTGCTCAAATAATCACAGGACATTTTTCATGTTTTCACAATTTAAAAGTTATGCATCCCTGATAGAATTAGGTGACGACAAAAGATACACCGCCAACATACCAAGGTACCTATCCTGTTAACGTCTCTTAATGTTTTTGGCAATGTTGTTTTACTGGATTTCTACTTCTAATTTGCATCAATGTGATAAAGTACCTTAATTTGTCAGTTATTTAATGGCTGGATTGGGCGAAAACACAGATTCCTGTCTAAAATCTTATCTAGGGTTGCAATTAACAATTACTTTCACTATCAATTAATCTACAGATTGTTTTCTTGATTGATCGATGAATTGTTTTGACTATAAAGTGTTAGAAAATAGTATGAAATGGCCATTATGATGTTCCAAAGCCTGAGGTGAAATTTTCAAATTGCTTGTTTTATTAGATGAAAAGTCCACAATCCCATCCAATCATATATAAACAAAGAAAAGAATAAAATGCTCACATTTGATAAAGCTGGAATGGAGTGGAATCAGCAAATTTTGGTATTTTTGTTTGGAAAAATGACTAAAATGATTCATTGATTATGAAAGTAGTTGCAGATTCATTTTCTGTTGATTCTTCTGGTTCCAATAGATTAACTGAGTAATATTTTATCAGATTTTTATGTCTGATTTTGACATCAATATGATAAAGTACCTTGATTTGTCAGGATTTTATTTGCTGGATACAAGTACATAAACTGTGATAGCGAATTCTATCCACATCACCCACTGAAATAGGAAACATTCACTTCCTGTATTTAATTCCCATTATGTGGCCAAAGTAATGTTTTAAGTTTTAAAATCTACCAAAAATCTCCATTGACAAATAACTACAGATTCTTTGCTTAGTTTGCCTTTGGTCTGTAGCTGCGTCCCAAAGTAATAAAGATGTGATTATTAACTGCTTTTTGTACATAACGACCACAGAGTGTTAAGTCTGTGAGTATGAAAAAAAGACTCTCCGCAACCTTTAGAAATACTGCACTGAAATAAATAAAGTGAAAATATATGCTAAGCTGCAATAAAATCCAATAAAACAATCTGATATAGTTTCCTGAAGCGGAGACAAATAATCATGATTACAAGTGTGAACACAGTAGTAAAAATACAGTAATCGGAGTCCTTTTTCATAATCATTCATCCATAAAGGAGAGGGAATGCTAGACAGAAAGCAAAAGGAAATAGAGGTGGAGTTTTAGGTTGGCTCAAGGTAACGCCACCTGATAGCCCTGTGTGTGCGTACGTGCACACAACCTGGTACTTCTATACTTGTGAGGACTCATCGACATAATGAAATTCCCAGCCACTTGGCCTAACCGTAATCATCACAACTAAGTGCCTAACCCCAACCCTTACCACCCTAACCTAATCCTAACCCTAACCCTAAAACCAAGCCTTAACCCTCAAACAGCCCTTTGAAGTACTGGCCAAAAATGTCCTCACTCCAAAGGTCTAAATGCAAATGTGAACTCACAAAGATAGCTGTATAAGTGTGTGTGTGTGTGTTAAAAGTGTGCATTCATTCCCCTCCACACAGCGCCATATTCATATGTCTCCTGATACTGAGGTCAAAGCCATCACTTTGCTAATACGATGACATATGGACATGCTGCACTCGCATTACCCCACCCAATCCCACCAAACACACACACACACACCTGCACAGTATGACATAATCCTTGCTGTACGATGATGTCAGATTATTGATATGTCCCAATAGTTCACTTAACATGATGAAGCGAAATCACCAAGAGGGAAGGTGTGAGGAAGGAGGAGGAAGAACGGGAAAAGGAGGAGGAGGAGGAGACATGAAGCAGAGTTTGGGGGCAATTAAAAGGCTGGGTAACGAGGCTAATGAGTAGACAGGTGGCCCCATTACAGAAGCAGCCACAGACACACTCATTAACACCCCCATACACACAAAACCTCCCCTCTGGCTGGGATTATTGTGTGTGTGTGTCTGCGTGTCTGCGTGCGTGCGTGCGACCCCCCTGTTTCCCTGTTAATCAGTCGTCCCGTATGAGACTGGAGGCAACAGGGTGTTTCAGTGCATGTGCACTGTGTGTGTGTGTGTGTGTGTGTGTGTGTGTAACTGGAGGCGAGAGTGTGAAATTGGAGTGATAAGGCAGTTAACATTCAAACCTCCCCACCTGCCCGCTGCAACCCCACCAACACACATATACAGATATAAACACACAAACTTTAACGCTGTTTCTTTCACTCTGCTCTTGCCTCTCCACTCCAGCTCTACATATACATATATATACACATATGAATACGTGTGTGTGTGTGTGAGAAAAAGTAGGCATTTGTATGAATAAACAGGATAATGAGATATCGCTGAGCCAGTAGTGGTGTGTGTGTGTGTGTGTGTGTGTGTGTGTGTATATGAGTGAGGAGGAGAGAAAAAGACACCAGGCAAAAGCAAGAAGTTGTTTTTTTTTTTTAAAACAAAAAACCCGTTGAAAAAATGGTAGTGTCAAGTGTTTGCCCAGGAAAGGAAAAAAAAAAAAACAGGCTGATGTGGCTGTAATTACACATTGATAGGTATGGCGATGCTTTACGTTTACCCAGGGAGCTCAGCAGATGCACACATACAAAGCACAAACAAACAAGCAAAAAAAAAAATCCCTCTAGGTGGGTTAGAAAATACTCAAGCAACCAAGACAAAAGAAGCACAGAGTCCAGTTGGGAAAGAGCCAGAGATGGAGGGGGAAAAAAAATATCAAAGAAAGATATAGAGATGGAGGAGAGGTAAAGGCGAGGTGGAGAGCTGGGGAAAACGCGAGACGAGGAGATGGAGGAGCAAGCAGCTACAACAGCCCGGTGACATTTGGAGGATACGCCTGTATATCAATGGAGCTTGTATGGGTAGTGGTGGTTATTATCTTTTGACAGTGAAAAGGAAAGAGAGGAGATGGGGGAGGGGGCGCAGCCTGGAGGCCAGTCAGTCAGTCAGCCAGTCAGCCAGCCAGGCCTGGAGACAGGCCTGGGGCTGGATTTACGCTCTCCGGTCCGGGAACCGCAACCTCGCCCTGGGGAATAGCAAGGGGACAATTGGCTATTTAAGAATGGAGGGAAAAGTGTGAAGGGAGAGGAGGGAGGGGTGTGTATGAGTGATCTGTGCATGTGTGTGTGGGTAAGGGGTCCTCCAAGCCCAATTAAGCCTGACTACTTGTCGGAGGGCTGTGCCAAACATGCCCCACCTGTTTAGAGAGGGCCAAGGGGCTAATGAGCACTGCCTGGAGGGGGAATAGCATGAGAGAGAAAAAGAAAATTCCAGGAAAATAAAGAATAAGGATGACATTCCCCAGTTTTTGTCCCCCTGCCTTCTCGCTCATTATGCAGCCACAACTCAGAGACACAATGTCAGAGGGATTTCACAGCTAAAATTAGCCTTTGTTAACATATGCAATCATACGGTACAGGCTAGATACATGTGACAGGGCAGTACACACACACACACACACACACACACACACACACACACACACACACACACACACACACACACAGACACACAGACACACAGACACACAGACAGACACAGAGAGAGAACCTCCAATCAGTCAGACAAAAACAAGCAGCCAAGAAAATTAAAACCCGAAATGGGTGGAGAGGGAGGAGAGCAGGAAGAAGGGGGCATAATAAAATAATAAGAGCCAAATATTGTGCAACAGGAGCAACAACAGTTTGCGAGACAGAACGCCTCTGTATTGTGTGCGTGTCTGTGTAAGTGTGGGTGGGTTTGGGTGAAAGAAGCCCATTGTCTGGCAGTGTAACTCAAGCTCACAGCCCCGGCTTTGCCGCAAATGAGTCTGTGGCATCCTTCCTTCCTTCTGTCCTCATTTACTCCTTCCTCCACTCCATTCAACTAGACTCAACTTCTTGATGAAAAGTTTACCACTTTCACATCTGATTGCTGAATATACAGCCACAGCTAGGAGCCGGTTTTCTTAGCTTAGCATAAAGACTGGAAACGGAGGGGAACAGCTTGCCTGGCTCTGTATAAGGATCACAAAATCCACGCCTCTAAAACTCACTAATTAACATTCTACCTCATTTGTTTAATCCATAAAGTGTAAAAAGTTGCGGTTTTATGGGGGATTATGTCTTGTCATCACAGTGAGGTTTCTAGGCAACAAGCAGAGACTTCAAGAAGTCACTGCTCCCGGCCAAGAAATAATCTACCACATAACCTCCCGTAAAACTGTAATAGTTTTTACATTGCTTATTTTCTCCACAGATTGAACAAACAAGATAGAACGTGCTATTTAGTGAGCGTTAGAGTTGCTGGTAGGCAGGTTTTGTTACCTTTGAACAAAACCAGGCTAGCTGTTTCCCATTTTTTCAGGCCTTTATGCTAAGCTAAGCTAACTAGCTGCTGGCTTTAGTCTCATATTTACCGTACAGCTATGAGAGTGGTATCAATCGTCTCAATTAACGCTTGGCAAGAAAGCGAATATTTCCAATATTGTTAAACTGTTCCTTTAACTGACCAAATGCTGCAAACAAACATTCACACATCCAGGTGACCAGTGCAGTGAGATGAAATTAGTTTGCTTTTTGATCTTTTCACATTACATCACACAAACACATATACGCCAGCGCTTCTCACACACACACACACAATCAACTGGCAGCTGCTAACCCCGAGATTAAGGCCAGTGTGACAGATGCGATCAGGCTACATCTGTGGCAGAGAGAGAAAGAGAGCAGAACAAACAAACGTAGAGTAACATGCAGCTAACATACACTGAGCAGCAAATTGTTACTAGCTAGTGGAGAGGAAAAAACAAGAAGAAGAAAAGAAGTTGCGCCACGCACCATCTGTTGGGTGCATATTGACTGTGCATTCAGAGATTCAAAAGGCTGTTAATTCCACCCAAAATCCAACAGAGGTTGGCAGTGAAGACCTAGAAATGCTGTTAACAAACACCCTTTTAATAAAAATGAGAAAACGAAGAAGAGAAGATATTTGACTAGGGATCGATGCAAAATCCCTGCCCTTTTGGATGTTCCTGACTGGCTAAAAAGAAGAAAGGGATTAAAAAAACAACACAAAAAAAACCAACAGATATTGTGTTTCCGTTTGATGCAGGCTTTTAGTAAAAGAACCTGGCCTTTGGTCATAGCTAAAATTGAATTAGATCTCCATTTATCCCGCCACAAAACAGCTCTGCTCCGCCAGCTCCCATGTTCTCCTCTACTCTCAGCTCTCTCTTCCCCTTTTCTCTCATCCCTCTCTTCTTCTGTCCTTCTTAAACCATTACGAATGACACCGAAAATAATTGAAAAGCCTGCTCAGTCTGCACCGCAAAACTTCAAACCTGCTTTTAAATAAAAGGCATGGGAAAAGGAGTAGGAGATAGAATGAAGAGAGGGTGAAGTGAAGAGGAGAGGGGAGATTTTTTTGGGGGGTGAGCTGCTCATTGATATGACAATTTGATTTTCTGGGCTCTGGTGTGAAGCAGCTTAAGAGGGCATCCCTCTATTATAAGGCCTGTGACATCTAGCCTCTCCAGCTCTTCAGCCCCCACCCTGTATCTATATTTGTGTGTATGTGTGTGCGCGTGTGAGATTGTAAGCTAGTGCATGTGGCTGTCTGAGTACATGTGTTTTTCACGGTGTGTGCGTGGATGTGTGTGTCTGTCCCAGGCAGACTCTCCCCTGAGTTTCCAATCTGGGATCACATGCAGGGGAATGTGAAGTCAGAGCAGCTGTCGGCCTGGCAACGCTCCTTGCCAACCAAGCGGGATACAAACTTATCAAGCATCAGCACCCCGACATTCAACACAGCAGAGGACAGGGTACATGCAGGGTGTGTGTGTGTGTGTGTGTGTGTGTGTGTGTGTGTGTGTGTGTGTGTGTCAGCTTCAATAACCATTCATGTTGTCAGTAACTATTAGGCGTTTAGGTGAAAACCCCACCCAGAATGATTTAGTCAGAATTCAAAAGCAGGATAAAATGTAAATGCCGGTATTTGGAGCATTTTAACATCAATAAACCAGAGCTAAATTAAATTCGAGCCTGGCAGCCTCTATCGGCATCTACAGTGCCTTTCACAATTTGTGCCACCTGGTTGGATTTGGCATGAATCCTACTCATTTGCCTTATAGAACTAAACTGGCATAAGGCTGCTGTTCTTCCAGCACAAACACAGCCCAAGCTTTGGGATTTCCTCCCAATGGAAGAAATGGAAAAATGACAAGTGAAAGGCCGATGGAAAAAAAATATACATCACAGCTGACATGTTTATCCTATCCACTGCAATGAAAGTAAACAGAGGCCAGGGGTCAAAGCCAGGGTGCTCCTTCAAGAGAGGCAAGATATATTAAAATAGGTCAATAAATAGGTCCAAAAAGACCTGTAGGACCATTTTGCCTCATTTTAAATAGAAGGAAATTAACCACAGCATTTTAACGTCACATCCTGTTTGATAATCTTCCAACAGACCTTTTATTCATGGCAGACATTTTGACTTTTCTTAAAAAGAAAAGCACTGCTTTAACAAATTTTGTAAACGATGGCTCACGACCATCAAGTGTCCCAGTAATTCATGACAGTGGGCCAGCATGCACAATACAAGGACCCTGGAACTGGCTCACTCAAGTGGAATTCAGGTGTTTTTAAATGTTATTAATTACACCTGTAATTTTCCTGCTATGACAAGACAAAATCTCTGCTGTGAAAAACGTATATCGAGATTCAACGTCACAACTTAACTACTACTTAACATACTTAGCGGGTTTCCTGCCCTTGCTGCTATGTAACAAGCAGCATGCCAGCACCGCCAATGGGGCACAGCCAGACTGACTTACTGGTTCAACTTTGACCTACTGTTTTAGCTGTAGTTTTTCTGTGCAATGGGGATTTATTACTGACATTTTGGGTACGCTTACTTTCAGTTTTACCTCAAATTAGATAGTCTAGCAAAACTGTTGGCTTGATTACAACCTGTTTGTACATATGATTGCTTGTTTCTTGCCATGTCAGACTTTGTTGTAGCGATGTTGACGAGTACACAGATCTCAGCAATTACTTTGATGAGTGCATTGTGATTGTAACAGATAGAAATGATGGCCAAAGCTACACAAATGTTACCCTAATTGTACTAAAATGACTTTTAAAGAGTTAAATATTGCATTGGACCATAGGGTTGGGAATTTAGTTATAACGGCAAACTCTTTGGGTTTTGGAGCAGATCTTAGTCAATGTAATGTCTATAACAGTAATAGTATCAGTGTGTGTGTGTGTGTGTGTGAGAGAATGTATTGCAGCACATCCAACCCTCAACAAGGCTAACAACACACGATTTTGTCTCCTTGCAAGATATTAAAGACTGTTTGGGTAGATGCTGATTTGTAATTAAATTCATGTGCCCAGCCAGAAGAAACACCTATTGATGAGTGCATGTGCACATGCAGGCATAGACATACAAACACACTGCTAAAGGGGAGCGTTAGGGTGAAACCAAGAGAATCCCAAACAAATCCTTGGATCAGATGCTGTGGTAGGGGGTACAGGACGGGAAAAAAGAGCATTGACTGTGTGTGAGGATTGTTGATTGGGTCTAAAAAGGTCAGAGTTAGAGTGTGTATGTTCATGTTCTGGTCACTAGAGAGAGACGGAGTATATTATGGCTAAAACTCACAAGAGACCATGTGCCAGGGGAACAATACACTATGCAAATGAAGCTCCTCCATATGGTGGGAGTCAATTGAGCACTCACACATGCACAGAAACATGTCTATGTTGAACAGCCAAGTGCCTTTCCTCATTTTCATGCTAAATCTGCTAAGCCTTATAAACAGCTATCGCTGCTCACTCTGTGACAACGAAAAAAGTGAAAGCGACGAGAGGAAAACCAAATGAGAGGAGAAGACAAGAGATGGATAGGGAGGGAAGAGGCAGATGCTCAATAGAGCAAATAAGAGAAACCAGCCAATACTGTCTTCTGCTCCTCCTGATTAGCATTCAGTAGGAACTAGAGAAAACAGTTAGTAGTCGGGCCCTTATCAGAGCCTGCCTGCATACCTCCCACACTGGGTCACCATGCTGAAAGCTCACTGTGTCTTTTTCCCATGTCTTCCCATTGCCTATTATCTGTTAATCCACCCACACTGGTTCATCCCAGTGTAACAGGAAACATTATTAACTGCTGAAAAAAGATCGACCCCGAGACATGTGGGAAAAGCTAATCATCCAAAAGCCTGCAGGACAAGTCTGTACATCTAGCTTATGCCGTGTCTTGCCTGACAGCGGGGCCGGTCAGCCTACGCAATGCTTTGGACAGTGACCCTGTGAGTTCACAACCTGTCCCCAGGGGAGTGACGGCGGGACAGTGGGATAAGGAAAAAAAGAGGTCAGACATGGTTCGGCGTTGAGAAAATGTACTAAAGAGACGTTGCTGTAACAGAGGTATTTTACCAACCCTGTACTTTACTTTGTAGCATTTAACCTCTAGTGTACTATCCAGCAGCTGGCAGGAGCTTCAAACTTGCAAACAGAAATCCTTGTAAAAAGTAAATAAAACCATCTGTAAAGGTTGGAGGTAGCCACCGCTTCCCAGCTGGGGGTTCAATTCCCCCTTAAGCTTTCCCTCCTTGATGGCAGTACAGTGGAGAATAGTCCACTGGAATGTGTGTGTGGAATGTGGATCCATGTACGGTGTGTGTTGGAAGGAAAAAGGTAAGCAGTGGTGGAATGATGATCCTGTGATTTCCCCCGGGGCCACATCTGCCCTCGTCGAGCAGGCCGCCTCTAAAAAGGTCCGTCCGACATTCCTGGAGCATTCCGCCAGCAATCATCACCCACTCCAAAACCCCCACATGCCCCTGCTGTGTGCACCTCTCCTCCTCCACTTCCATTAAAAATCTCTGAAGCTAGATCTAGAAATGTGCAGAATGTCTGCTGTGAGAATTACCAGAGCCAGAGCGCGATCCCCCCGCTCCCTCCCTGCAGCACCGGGGTCATTGTTTATCCACCTCTGTTCATTCCTCATCCATCGCTTACTCCATCTCTTTTCTCTACCTCTGCAGGGATTTGCGGTTCTCTAATAGAGGCATCTACCATGTCCCACTAACTGTTGGAACAGCTGGAGCTGGGATGCGTGCAGAGTGCTGCCCATTATGTGTGTGTATGTGTGCGGCTGGGTGTGTGATCAGGCATGCACAGGCGAACATCTGTGCTGCGAGGAGCGATGGGAAATGATGTTGCAAGCGCCAAGCTAGGAATATCTGTCACACTGTGACATATCAACGCGTCCGACTGCATGCACACACAAGCATGCACGGCTGAGGATGGTGGTGCTCAGACACGCCGACACCCACCAAACACGGCAGCGGCTCAGGTTTTTTATCACACGCCATAAATCACCCATCTTCTAATTGTCCCCGACTTCCCTGGTCTCTGACAATCTGCTCCTTGACAACCAGCCCGTATAACTGACAAATGGTGCCCTCGACAACCGTCGCCCTGGGTAACCGGAGCGTTTATCAGGGGCCTCCATCCCTTTCCGAGTGGTTTCTGCTTGGCAAAGCCCTGAAAGTTTGATAAGGTGAAGGTGGGCATGAAGCTCCATATTTAGCCACTGCTGTCAAACTCTGATTTAGCACCACAGGCAATTGCACAGAGTCACAACGAAGCAGGCAGGGAGTGAGTTAGGGGTGTGGGATGGGAAGGAGGGAGGGTAGGCTAAATTATGCTGAATAGCAGTGCAGTGATATCCCCCTTTGCTGTTGAAACAATGCATCGCCGCCAACCACTTTTCATTGAGACAGCAGCATCAAAGCAAGAATAATGGATCCTTGCAGAAACCTCAGCTCGATAGTTGGAGAAACAAAGCTCTCATTGTAATCTCAGGCTCTCTCCCTCCTCTCGTGCATTCATCCCAGTGTTAATCCTTTTCACATTACTCTGACTCTACTGTAGGCCATTAGAGGAAGAGAATTAGAATTCTACTGTAGATTTCTAATCTGTTTCATTCTGCCCTGCTCCCATCAGCACATGGCAGCAGAATAAAGAAAATACAAGAAATCTATGAAGACGTAGGGACAGATACATCAGAGCCATGGCCAAATGTCCATTGGAAACAAACTCCAGCTGAGTTTGTGTTGCATCAAATATCAGAACATACCTCATCATATACTGCAGTATAATTTTGAAGCGTGATGCAATGACACCTGTGGGAATCAGATATTTAGTTTCTCTAGCTAACATTTTAGGTTCAAAGTTCATTCTTGCCTCAAGCCCCTTCAAGTTGTTTTGGTGCTTTTGATCATATCACATGCACTTCTTTTTTGTTTTGTTTACTGGTGTTTCCAAAGGAAACTAAATGGACATTGGGGTGTCAATATATTAAGTGTTTTCATTTTGACTGATAATAGTGTCAAATCAAATATATAAATCAGAACACCATCTTCATTAACTGCCGTGAACCTTTAATATTGCTATTTTTTCTGTCAGGTAAGTCCTGAGTATGCACCTACTGCCAAAGGCTGATACAATTTCTAAAGAATTACCAACAGTGAGCTTGCTAATCTGTATAATTTATCTTTTAAATGTGTTTTAATTCAATTGATTTTATTTAGTGTAAAATCAAAGTACATAGTAGAGTTACTACTGACTTTGTACCTCATCATTCCTGTTGGCAGAATGGGTCACAAGAAGTTTAAAAGATGCTTTCACGGTCACTGACAAGGTAGAATACATTTCCAACTCAGGCATCAAAAACAAAGGCTTGGATTTCCCATCAACTCCTAAACAAACTGTGTGTCAGGCTTTGGAATCCATCTCAAATTATTGCTCATGTTCTGTGGCTCTGACGCACACAGTCTATGACTTTTCCTTTTCTACACATTCACAGAGAAAAATCTCCCTGTGATGGAATTGATTCCTCCTCTAACAATCCCATGTGATACGTCGAGGTCTATATGGTGGACAGTTTGACCGCAGGGTTAAAAAGAAGTGACCACAGATCCAAAACTACAGGATACTATTGACTACAGCTCAACAGATCCATAGCCACCAGACTGGAACTGGCCTGTAGGGGAAAAGGGCCAGGTGGAAAAATAGATGGGGGACTATGATGTATAGCATCTTCCAGGCGCCAGGGGGCTTCAGTGATGATGATGATGATGATGATGATGATGATAATGGATTTTACAGGGTTTCCTGCATCGACTGTGGTGACACAGGAGCTAGAGGCCAAGTCACAAATTCAGCTCTAAGGCAGGGTTCAGGGTTTTGTTTGCACTGTGTGGCGCAAACAGGCCAAAGAGCATTTGTGTCTGGGTGTACAAAGAGAATAACGAGAAACCCAACAATAAAAACTATAAGAGAGCCAATAAACACTATGGCTGAGATAGAAAGGCCATAACAGATAAGAGTGTCCCTGTTTGTGTCAGACTGACTGAAGTTTGAACATTCCCCACCTCTAGTCTGTTCAGCTCATATACCACAACATTTAAGGAGAGGATAAGCCAAAACAAATTCCCTTAATTTGAATAAAACAAAATAAATTGAATCCTTATCTTGTCTTGAAAAAAGTTAATGAACAGTATTTAAGGAGACAGAGTCTGCTGAGGAGAAATTAAGAAATACATTTTGTCAAGATATTTTGCTTTAAATAAAGGGTTGGTAGACTGGAGTACAGCTGAGAGGGTCAGCAAGGTTTTAGTTGGGGAATGGAGGGACGCAAGATGATTCAAATTTAAATTCACCACTGAGCTACAAGGACACCTCAGCCTTAGCAGCAGACATTTAGTCTGAGAATTAAGGCTCACTTGTCTGTACAGGATGACCACATTACTAATCACCCCTGCAGGAGACATTTAAAATGCTCTAAACAATCATGCAGCCTGAAGCTTTTGAGCCGCCAGCATCCATTAAGTGATTATGAGGGTATTCAAAGTTCTCCAGGGGTAACGGTAGGGCTGTCTCCGAGGCTGCCATGTATGGCAAGTTTAGTGTATACACAGACTGACAAATAAGGGTCAGTCTTTATACAGACATAGACAATACAAGACTTTATCAGTAGTACTAGAAGCTACAGCTGAAACCATCAGCTGATTTATTAATTACTCAAACAACAGAAAGTTAAAAGAGCATTCCATGTATTTAACATTGCACTTCTATAACATTGTAGGACTCATAACGGACGTCTTTTTTGATTCCTTGTCAAAACCAGGCGCCTACATCACCCACAATACAACGCAACCGCCGACAGTTTGGTCAGAAATTATGGTGTATTATGCTAGTAGCAGCTAATGTAGCCCTGAGCCTCTACCATCAAGCAGAGATGAGGAGTGGGCTACAGAGGTCTTATGTGATAGTAAACTAAATATATTTGGGTTTTGAACTGATGGTTGGACAAAACCAAGACTTTACCTTGGGCATTAGAAAATAGCAAAAAATGTCCATAAACATTTCCTGACATTTAGATGATGAATAGTTTTTTGAGAAAATAATCAGCAGATTCATCAATATTCAATCAACACATCAATTGCAGCTCTACCACAAGCTATTTCACACGACAGTCAAGTTTGCTTCTCTTGTCATTCTTGGGAGCAGGTAAAGAGGGTAACCACATTTCATGTTGTGCCACAATTAGGTTGCAGAACCAGAGTAAAAGAACTTCTTTATAAAGATGTTCATCAGTGTTGTAAAAAACAAAAATTACTGAAACACAATTTTGTAAAATTTGTGTAGATTACTGCTCTATTCTAGCTTCTTTTCTCTCGCTGCCATTTGGCATTAGTATCTTACACTGGAAACCACTCACTAGGACTATGTTTTATGGCTACATATATGAAACCTTCAACAAATGGATTTATCTGTTCTGACCTGCAGGGCACTCACTTTCTGAGTTTGAGCCAATCATCTATGTTCCGCCGCTCTTTAATACTACTCCTGCTAGTATCTGAACATAGTCAACATAAATGAAAATACATGGGCTCATTTCAACCTTAAGGGAAAACCATTAGGTGCCATTCATTCCTTCATATACTATGAAAAAGAGCTTCCACAGACTCGTTTTTGCAAGACTGTCTATGAGAGTAAATATGAATTCTTAACTTGGTTTTGCCAGTATTGCTGTTTTATTGTTATTTCACTGTGCCTGGGTTGAATTTTTTTCCGATGACTGCTGCATTACGTTATTCTGCTTACTGTCAATCGACTGACATTCGCAGAAAGACTCTTTTCTGGCAGAGCCAGAAACACTGACGGCCCCTTAAACACTTTGAAATCCATGTTTTCTTATTTGGGATGTTATGTTAGCAAGGACAGCAGTGGATTTCAATCTGGAGTTTACCACATAGAGTTTATATTTGCACTGCAGACTGTCACTTAAATACAAATTTGCAATACAAACTTGAATTTGTACTTTTGCACCTAGAATATAAGGATAAAATGCAGCCTAGCTTTAATTTTTTAACAACGTTCAAGGTCCCTTCAGCTAAATATAGTTGAATCACTTGAAACCTACGTGCTTGAAAATGTTTGGACATCAAATAAGGTGTGGTGAGAATCATTGCACTCACTGTCCGAAAACAAAAAATCCCCAAAAAGCCTCTCTGATACCTGTAGCTCTGTGGCTCGCAGACACATGCATGCACACAGTGAGTCGGTTCTGATCCGGTCTGATCCAGTCCCAGATCCAGCCCACCGTGCGGCGTAGGTCAAGGACACCCCAGTGCAACCTCCACCTGTCAGCACAGGTTGGCAGGGGAGGGATTAAAGTGCGATGCGGGGGGACAGATTAAAGGGTGACACAAACAGAGATCTGGAGTGCCAATCTGCCAAGCAGCAGGGGATCCACCACCTTCAGAGTGATCGATGTCACGTGCACACACACACACATAATAAAAAATTTAAAAAAAACCCAGTCACATATACACAAAGAGGCAGATGCTCAAACAAATGCCTTACTATTGCACGTGTAATTTAATTTGAACCCTTCCTCTTAGTAACGTCCAAGCCTGTTCCCTCACCAAACAGCCCTGAGTCAGAGACGAATAGAATAACCAAGTAATGCTGATACAAACTTTGCCATCTTAGCTTTAATGCGCTGTAGTTTGAAGGCACCGCAGCAAGTAATAAGCCTTGGGGCCTGAATGTGGTGTCTGGGCTGTGAGGCTTTTGAACACACTGCCTGAGGAGCTTGGGCTGGGAAAATTAGTGCCACCTTTGGATTCACTTGTTAAAACACAGTTTCACAGGCAAATTTTTACATTATCTAGTTTTAGTTTGATTCCGACTGTGGTCTCGCATATTATTCTCCTGCAGTCATGCTTTTAATTCATGTCTAGCAGTTTCATCTCATTATACTATTAATCTTAATGGCTTTCCTTCCTCACTGTTTTGTAAAGCTCTTAAAAGTGTTTTGAAAACTTCTATAAACGTGAAGTTTACTGTAATTCAAGTCTTGCTGCTTAAGTAATTCTCTAAATTGGAATTCATGAATACAAGAGGAAACATTTTATTTCCCCTCTGCCGCCATCTGACAGCTTAGCGCAGCAAAGAGCACAATCAGTGCTGGATGACACAGCATTAATGCCTGTTGTTATAAGGGAAAGCATTTCAGCGAAACAACTTTCACTATAAGGTGATTCTGCGTCCAAATGCTGACATCAGTGGAAAATGTGCACTACTCACACTTACAATTTGCCACTTGGGGATTGTGAGGCTGTTGGTGTTGGAAACTGTTTAAGTCAAACACACAGGAGTAAATGCGCATGAGAGCGAGGGAACAAAATCCAGATGAGTTAATAACGCACACATGTGCATCAGAGAGCATTATGCACTTACACACAAATACTCATGAGCACACACGCTCATGACCTCCATTTTACAAAACACTTGCAGAGATACGTGCAGACACATGCCTGCCCCAGACACAGATCTGTTATGTCCTGTGCCCTTATCATTTAAGATGTCCAGCTTTCAACAGGCCCTCATATTCTCTCACTTAGTTCCTTGTGCTTTCTCTATCTCCCTCTCAGTTTGCCACCATTCAAAAAAGCAAAATGCAAAAAACATGCTCGCCTCCAAACACTGATTTAATTAGCTGATTTAATTAACTGATTACCAAACTTCTATCTCAATGCTACAAACGGCAGCCAGCATTATTAATCTTCATAGCAATACTGCTGCACTTCCCACTCACTGCTGAAGCTGTTGCACTGAAGGAGGCAGGACAGCTGCCCTACTTACACACCACATGTATATACTTACAATCAAACCACTGTCAAATTCAAAAGCACCTACTATAATATGTACTAAGAGAACATGTGCACGCCCGCACACACACAAAACATCAGTGTGCTTCAAGTCAGATGGGACAGATACTGTGAAAAAAATAAAAACACACTTTGGTTCAGAAACTGTCCCAGTGGCGCCCATAAGCTGTCACTTCTGTTCTCCTGCTGCGATTAATTCTGTGACAGTGTGTGTGAGTAAGTGAATGCGTGTGTGCGTTTGTGCATACATGTCTCCATTGTCTGTTGTCTTTCTCTAACAAAGGAAAGAGAGGGACCCACTTAAATTAGCAAGTTTCATTCCATCAATGTTCATCATTATTTCATGGACTCCTGAATATTTTATATACTGCGAGTGTGTGTGTAAGCATGTCTTCCTGGCTTTGTGTATGGATGTGCACACGTGTGTTTATGACTATGCAAGTCTGCATACTGCAACTGCTGTACGGCGACTGTGTGCGAGTGTCTGTCTGTGTGCGTGTGCTGGGACATTAAGTATTAACTGAGCTGGGGGGCTCTGAGATGAACGTCCGGGTCCTCTACTATCCCAGCATGCTCCGCTGCTCTCCTGTCTCGCCTTTCCAGGATAGGAGCCTGGGGAGCTGTCAAGATGCACTGCACCGCTTTCTGTGTGTGTGAGTGTGTGCTTTGTCTGAGAATGGGAGGCGACTCATGCAAAACCCAGATGAGTTAATAATGCTGTTTGAGAATCCCGCTTCAAAACACACACACATTTTCAGACAGACAAGTGTGTCCTCTCTCTTTCTCTCTCTCTCTCTCTCGCTCGCTCGCTCTCACACACACACAGAGAGAGACAAACAGGCACACATGGGACGCATCCTCGCTCCCTCCCTGCATGACATGTTCTTGTCTGTCCCCTCCTATTCCCTCGTCCTTGCGATTCACAGGCGGCGGAGGAAAAAAAAAAGGAATTGAGGAAAACACAGAAGAAAAGACAGATTGAGGAGAGAGACGAGGGAGAGGAAAGAATGTGTCTGTTTCGACGGAGCGCTGACACGAAGCAGGTGTCGCCAGCAAATTTCTCAACCGCCATCTCCCCTCCTCCCTTCCTCTCAATGCCACTTTTTAGTGCTTTTTACCTCTGCGCCCTCTGTTCCTCCTCATTCGTTCTTCCTATCTGGGTCATCCTTTCTTCTGTTTCCCTACCGGTGTTCAGCAGGTAGAGAACAAGGCAAGAGAACAAAATTTAGCAAAAAAAAAAAAAAAGAGGGAGGAAAAGGGAGCTTCAGACAAAATATCCATGGAAGAGAGTCCAGCACTCCCAAGTCTCCACGGCTCCCATCACTGACAGTTCTTTTACCAACTCCACATGCCAAGACAATTATATATCTGTGTGTCTGTGTTCTGGTTGCCAGCCTGAGGAGCAGAGCAGCAGACTGGCTGGCGTAGTGGCGATGGAAACTAGATTGTTTTGGCTGTTTTTGTCGCTGTGTTGGCCTTCTGGCTAGTTAAAGCAAGAACAGAAGAAATAGAAAAAGATAAAGATAAAAGGGAACAAGAAGAAGAAGAAGAAGAAGAAGAAGAAGAAGAAGAAGTGGACTTGCTGCTTTCATGTCAACATCAGTGGCCCGATGCACTGGAGACCAGATTCACATACGTGCGTGCGAGCGCGCACACACACACACACACACACACACACACACACACACACACACACACACACACAGTATTCATGCAGATGAATATGCTCACACTTAGATGTGCAGGAGGAAGCAGGGCGCTGGGCTGGAAACATATTTTCAACAGATTGTAAAACTGAAGACCACACAGGGGAGAGAGAGAGAGTGAGAAAGAGAGAGGGACAGACAAGGACAAGAAGAAGGTAAATGGAGGATAAAAAAAATTGGAGAAAACAGACGAGTGGTTGGTGGAACGTGGAGAAATACCTTTCCTGACTACACCAGACTGCACCACAGAGCAAACACACACAGGTTCGTACAGGTGCTGTTTCTGGGCTTGGCTCCACTGCAAAGGAGAGATAAGGGACTGGAGGGAGAGGATGGCAGAAAAAACACAGAAGAAGGAGGAATGGAGAGAATACAAAATGATGGGAAATTAAAGAAGAGGTGCTTCAGAGGCAAGAGACCACAAGAGAAAGTTCAAGGAAAACAACATCCTGCAGGTGATCACACACCCACACACACGTTCACACTTAAAGAAATCACACAAATACGAACTGGTCCCACAGGCTACATGAATAGAAGGAAGGAAGAGGCACAATCCCATTTGGGATAGCAGAAATGTCCCAACAGGGGATAACACACACACACACACACACACACACACCCGCCCACGAAAACACTCTGCGGAGGAGAACAAACACAGACACAAAGACCTTCAAAGTCGAGTTAACATTTAAGCAGTTCAGTAAATCAACACCAGCATAGTAAATAAAGTGTGTGTGACCTGAGATTGTAAGTGCATGTGAGATTATCAAAGTGTGTGTGTGCGTGCGTGTGGCTTAGGGACAGTCCTTGTTTGTGGAAAGCCACAAGGACAGTGCAAATTGTTTGATTAACAAAGCTGCAGGACACCACTTTGAGCCGAGTGACAAAATAACTGATTTAGACAAACACAAATAGGTCAGAAAAAAGGTCTTACCTGTTGCAGAAGGGGCCACATTGACGACGAGGATGGGACGGCCATGAAAAACACAATAAAAGAGAGCGAAGACAGGTAAGTAATGAGTCAAATTGGTATGGGGGAGGCACAACTTGTCCTAACAGAGTGACACTGTGTAAACATTAGACAACCATATAAAATCCTTATGCAATCACACCGTCAGAGATCAATAACTCAAAATGCCACTCCTTGGCTCATTTAAGGGACGCAGAAGAATTAATTTGACAGACTGACAAGTAGGGAGAAAATGAACAGCGAGATGCACCGACAGGCAGGAATGAAGACCAGTCAGAAAGACAAATTGATAGGTGGATGACCTATTTATTTGGCAAAAGGAGTGACAGGCAGGCCAGGAAACAGACAGGTAGACAGATGTATAAATTGGGGGGGGGGGGGGGGGGGGGGGGGGGGGAAAAAAATACTTTTTTCTTATTTAAATTTATATAAGTAAAAAAGGGGGGGGGGGGGGGGGGGA
>CM022480.1:10735633-10775356 GCA_011952105.1 Coreoperca whiteheadi | reverse complement strand
GGGGGAGTGGTGGTGATGGGTGTGGGGGATATGTTGGGGGGGTGTGGGGGGGTGGGGGGGGGCGATGTACAAATAGACATATGGACATGTTGGTACTGACAGAAACAGCATGCCAAA
Organism: Coreoperca whiteheadi; assembly: GCA_011952105.1. Classification (NCBI taxonomy): domain Eukaryota; kingdom Metazoa; phylum Chordata; class Actinopteri; order Centrarchiformes; family Sinipercidae; genus Coreoperca; species Coreoperca whiteheadi. The sequence continues at coordinate 10,775,239 of CM022480.1, read as the reverse complement.
AGCAGGGAGTTTGTGCAATCACGGGGACAGGAATGTCTGACACTTAATTATAAATGAATGAGAGATGTGCGCTCAAAGAGGCTGATGCTCCGGGGAGAAACACACAGTGGGAAATCCCCGCCCTAGAGTGAGAGCGACCAGATGGACAGGTAGAGACGAGAGAAGAGACAAAAACGTAGCAGAGGAGTGAATCCCCAATTGCTTTTGTCTTCCTTCAGATCTTCTGCTGGTGAGGGCCAAGTTTCAGAAACCAATCCAAGTTGGACACACACTCACGAGCAGGTACGTTCAGATGGAGTCAAACAGAAGGATGGAGAAATTACAAGATAAGGTGACAAACAGAGACAAAGCGCGAAAAAGAGATGAGAGAGGGGGAGAGTGGGTTGGTGTGTGTGTGTGTGTGTGTGTGTGCGTGCCTGTGCCTGAAATAAGCCTGATGGCAGCTGTCAGCTTCTATCTGATGGAAGGGAGAGGAAGAGCGGGAGAGAGAGAGATGAAGAGAGGGACGAGAAAGATGAAGAGATGATGGAGTAAGCACAGGTAGGAAATGGAGAGACAGGGAAAGGGACACAGAGAAACACTGAGGGAGGGACAGAGAGGGATACAAGAGGAGGCAGAGATAGCATCTCTTACTCAACAGGGACCGCATCCTATTCTAGATACCCACAGCAGTCAACACTGTCAGGAAACCGTGTGTGTGTGTGTGTGTGTGTGTGTGTGTGTGTGTGGAGCCGAAGTTGAGCATGCGATGGAGTCACATTACTCTCACCTCAAAGTTAAATGAATCAAAAGGAGATGTGGCAAAGCTGACAGCTAACGTGTGTATGGTCATACATATGTATCAACGAACTAAATGAAAACGTTACAATCAAGTTAACACAAACTCAACCCCACAGATGGGTGGATACAAGATGCATAACAGACATGTCCTAACCTCAGTTCAGTGAGACTGGGAGGCACAGGGAATCAATGAAACAATAGTGAAAGTGAAGAAAGCTACTCATTGAGCTATTTTCTCATTTATTTAAGGATAATTCTGGTCTATTACAACTTGGGTCTTATTTTCACCCACATTTCCCCATGTTAGTTATGATAACATTGTCCAACGGGGCAACAACGACCGGTCAAATGATCACGCAGGTTGTAACCAAGCTGACATCTCAACGGGCATTCTGAAAGTGGGCATCCGGCACAAAAAGTACTTTTACTTTTGATACTTTAAGAGGGGAATTACACTGATTTTACACACTAATGTGTTTACAGGTCTTGGGGAGTGCTACTGTGTATGTTAAAAAAAAATAATAATTGCCTCAAGTGATGTAACTTGTGTGGAGTTAGAAAGAAGTGAGGTTATCAGACCTCTGTAGCTTACTCCTCATCTCTGCTTGACGCTTGGTGGGGCTCAAGGCTACATTAGCGGCTACTATTTCATTTTAAATCGAGTGGGATTGCTATTTTTACCTAACCTGGCAGTAGCCTGATCGTCTCACTGCTGGTGTTTCTTGCCATGTCTGACATTTTTTTTTAGCAATTTCACCCACAATCTTTTTTATAACTGACAGAAATGATGACCAAAACTACAAAAATAATATCCTTTATGCTTCCAAGCGTCCATCTTAACTTGCAAATTCTAACATGTTGTTGTCAGCACTGCTTCAATGTGACGTTGTAGAGCCGCCACTGTATTCGCTGTTGTGATTTGAAACAGAACGGTGTCTGAACAGTGTGACTAAATATAGCTCTGGTATTTTTTCCACAATGTGAATGAATGTAAACAAAAGCTGAAGTACATCAACAAAATACAGACACTTGTTTGGCATAGGAGTGCACTATTTCTGTTTTAAGAACATAAAGTACCTTCAGCCATTTAAAAATTTAAATTAAAACTTTTTGGATGACTGTAAAAGGAACAGATTTAACCCCTCTGATCCTCGTTTTCTTTGTTTGTCAGATATTTATAGCTGGAGAGGACTTCCTTAACAGCTAAACTAACGTGAAGCATCAGCATCTGCTGCAGATGTGGATCACTGCACCGATTACCACACTCCCCTTAGGAATTGTGCCTGTCGTTGTCCTGATATATGACAAAGGATTATCCTTCTATTTATGAAATGAGATTCTGAATAATTAACACCCCGTTTTATTTAATTTCTCAGGTTTACAATACGGTTACTTGAAACACTAATTGAACCACCGTGACTATTTTCTAAAAAAAACGTTTCTGCGTCAATCATACTGTTCAGTGTTTCTGTAGCTGAGATGGATGCCAGTCGGCTCTCTGTAAGCATACATCGAGATAGACCCTCTAAAAACATCTGTATTGCATTGTCAGTAACACTTGGCTCAGTGTGGCTTCATGTCATGACAGTCGCGCCATTCACTATGTTGAATAATAGTTGTAGAAAAATCCTACTAACGAACATGGCTGAGCTCTCAATAAAATCTATTTAAACTTGCATTAAATTACTTTTGGCCACCTAAGGTTAGTGTAAATAAGCCATAAACACAACACTGACATATTACAACCTTATCAGTAGATATGGCAAACATGCTAGAAAACAGTTGCTAATTTTTTTACACACCCTGGCCTCACGTTACGTCACAGGCTGAAATGTAAGGGTGCAAAAACCACCGAAGTTAGGTCTCAGCTAATTTGGTAGCTTTAGCTACCGTTATTGTGTTCACATAGTTTTGCTTATCTCTAGGACCACCTTTACCTAAAATTATGTAGAAATATCCCGCTGGTTTTAAGATGTAGAACAGTGTTCCAAGTGTTGATGTGAATTTATAATTACAAGCTTTTATGTTACGCTGGCAAATCACTAACTGTATGTTTGGCTAACTTGCTGTTTGGCTAAGTCGATAACAGCCCCGGTGTTTTTCTACATTTTTTACATGCTACATGTGTTGTCTGCTGATTTGAATGGGAGAATTGGAGATACTGAGTATTGTCATGTGACTGAAAGTGTGTTTTCACAACACGCCATCAACCCGGAAGTCGGCCACATTGGCGATACTGAACGTAAACAATGCCACTGAACTGAACGGAACTCGCAAACTTTTGCTGATTATTTCTGCTAAAAATGGTCAATTATTGTCGTGTTTTAGGCCGTACTAATCGGTCGAACCGGGAAAAACATTTGAAGTGTTATATACTGCCAAAAGTAGTAACAAATCAAGGAGAAGAGTGCAAAAAACTGTCTGAGAAAAGAAGGCGTTTGTGTTTGGCCAAACTTAACCAGGATTTCAAGGGCAAGAATCTTGACAACATTCGCGTTTCTTCTTCTTATTTCTTGTCAGCTAACGTTAGGTGAAATATTAGGCTACTATCTTAACAAATTTTGTAGTGTAATAGTATACTCTCATATTGATATTAAATTGCAACGTTTGTCTTCTTGCTGTGAGAAACAGCCACATCCCGAGGATCAAAAACAGCACACACTCGATTTCCTCCATTGCCCCGTGTGTGTGGGAAGCGGGTGTGTGTTGCGGCAGTTTCCTGCTGCGTCGCTATGACGACCAGGTACTATCTGCAATGGAAAAGGCGCGAAAGGCGGGGCGAGCTGGTGCTGGTAATAGAAAAGCGCCATATTTTTAAAACAGACCTGGACAGACAACCATCGGAAGACATCTTTGACTGGTTTAGAATTAATGATTTCTCACAACTGCAACCTTCCCGTCTCAAAACTGCCCCTGCACGATGAATCATATCAACAAAAGGAAATTCAATACAGACTGCTGTTATTTTGAAATCACCTGACGCTGGAATTTTCTTTATTAAATAGAAACAATGTTTCAAACAGCTTCCTACACAACTTAATTTGGTGCTGTGAAGAATCTTCTGACCAATGCACAAAGATACATGCTGGAGAAGATCCTTCAGTCCATCCCAAGAAAATCCTAAAGCATCGCTGTCTCACGACTGCACTTTCATTTATACATTGTGTATTATTTTTAAGCAGTGAAATTTTAATTCAAGTGTGGTAAAAGCGGTGTCAAAATGTGATGCAACTCATGCCAATGTGCACAATTCATAACAGCAAAAACGATGATGTTTTTGTGAATAGTCTGCAAGCCTTTTCTCCCACCCTCAGGCCATTGCTGCCCTTATATAATAATCTTACGGACCTGTTTAATAAAAATATGAAATTTACAATACATTTTAAATCGCTGCCATGCATGACACATTTTGATCCTTTGGCTGTTTTGTGATCTACAACCCACTGCGCGTGGCTGCCAAAGCAAACCCACTGGCAAAAGAATTCCCTATTTGAGATGTGTGGGTGGGTTGGTGGGGGGGACAAAAAAGGACAGGTAAAATGTTCAGTTTGGATTTAAAATCATTAATCTAAGCTTTGAAAAAACTGACAGCTGCTATCACAAAATACTGATAGAAGAAAAGGAAGACAACTTGAAGACAAAGTATTTTATAGATGAAAAAACTTGATCAACCCATCATTGTTTTTTTATTCTACAAAAACTGGATATTTAATGTCTTTATTAATTAAACTCTTCATGCAGTGTGTCATTATTATGATAATGCCGTCAAAACTGATGAATCAAAGAACTGTTTATCTGAATTTTGTGGCTGGGAGGGTGTTGTAAAGGGCATTGTAATGGACCCCTGTGTGCAGTTGTTCACTGGAAGCACTTCAGACGTGGCTCCAAAAGGCCAGAACACCATGTCTGACCTTTTCACCCCAACACACACACACACACCGTCTCTGAAACACCAGAAGGGCTGACCTCTTTACGCTGATTAACATTCCATCGGGGGAGGAGGGGGAGACTAAGAGATACTTTCCCTCACCTTCTTGCCCTCTGTTTTCCTCCATCTCTACCTTCTATTTACTCTCTTAACCTCCAACTGTTCAGTACAGCTCTCCTTTCTCCCCAGCCGTTCTTTCTTTGCCTACTTGAACACAATTATCCCTCCCTTCCAATTTCCTCCTCCAAGGCACTTTTATTAACCTCCATCTCCATTTTCTCACACGGTAAAGTTAATGTGTCTGTGGATGTATGTGTGCGTATGTTGTTGAAGCATGTCGTGGCAGGCCCTGTTACTCCGCTCGCAGGCTTCACTCATCACTTCACTAATGGCAATACAGTGGGTTTGATCCAACAGAGACTCCTTAAAAATCAGTTACAGTTCAACATTTTCAGAAATACACTCAATGTTGTCACACATTTGACCACATTGATTGTTTTCACATACTTAAAAAACAAATTTATGCGTGCAGCTACTTACGCACAGTCAAACATATGCAGATGCACACACTCTCATTCTGGCAATCAGAAACAACAAAAATGAATGACTGGGTGTTTCATTAACTATTCCACACCTCCTCTGCGTTATTAGACCCGTGACTCATGTACGTCTCCACACCTGCTCTTAAAGCTTTTTGTGGCCGTTGGTGTGCGCTGGCACGTGGCAGCATGTGGTAAATGGTAAAGCGTTGCCCAATAGAGATCGTGTGTGGACATGGTATTTGACTCACGAAAGCCAAACACTTGTTGGATTCTCAGTGAGTGCAATTTCTCCTCTTTATTTTTATTCCCGAACTGTAAAAATTAAGGGACAAAAACAACGCTTTTGATCCTTTTTAGGTGCATACGGGTTGAGTTTAACAGAGTTCTGTATTTCTCTATGCTACAAAGATGTTTTGTCTGCTGCCATTGTACATACATATGGGTGAGCGAATATTAGTAATGCCTTAAAACATAATGCAGTCCAATACAAAACTACCACTTACGTCAGCTCAAACATGACCAGATGTTACTAACACTTGCCACAGTGTCAACACAAACTGAGAACATCATAAGCTTAACCAAGGTAGAATTTAAAAGGGCTTCTGCGTTGGATTGTAAAAGATTGCACGGATGACTATTAAACTTGTAACTGTAATTCAGTATTAGTGTTAGCTGCTTTTTAAATTATTTACATCCTCCTTTTGGCCATACAAATGCTACATTTGGAAGTGAAATCCAGTCCAAACTATGACATCTGCCATTTGACATTAAATGATATCATCTATCTGGTTGAGATTGAGTTTAAACAATGAAGTCAATTAATCAACTAACAGAAAGTTAATTGTATACCATTTTGATAAGTAATTACATTTATTTTTTCAAGCAAAAATGCAAAAAGATGTCTTAGTTTCTCAGTTGTGAGGATTCATTGCTTTTCTTTGTCTTATGTGTTAGTAAACTAAATTGTTGGTTGTTGAAATAAGCAATTTGAAGACGTGACTTTGGGCTTTAGGAGATTATGATGGGCATTCTGACATTTTATAGGTAAAACGATTAATGAAGACAATAAGTGAAAAATAATCAATGTTTAATTTTAGTTGAGAGCGTGTAAATATATACTTTCACTTTCCAGAAGATAAAATAAAAAAAGGTAACTGAAGTTCTTAGTTGCCGAAATGAAAGCACATTTTCTAACTTCTTAATGAACAAGAATGGTATAAACTTTTAAAATCTACCTTTCTGGCTTAACCAGTTATACCTCATGATAAGCATTCTTTCTTAAAAACATCAAAACCTGCTTGTTGAGCAGGAAAGGTTAACCCGGCTAAAAGATTTACATACATACATGCCCACACAAAAACAAGGTGAGTCATAAAAGAAATATCCTCTCCATACAGAAAGTGAACAACAACCTAAACATACCGAGGCGAGCGCCACACAGAGCGTGACAGACTTTCAGTTATGACTTATTACTTAAGGGAGAAAAACAAATAAACGACGGAATAATGAAGAGACAAAAGCTGGATGAAAAGCAACCTGGCACACCTACAAGTAATGCATCTTTACAAGTTAGGCAACCGTGTAGACAAGACCACACAACCACAACATGTCTGTATAAACCACTCACACAAAGAGAGAGAGCAGTGATCAAAAAAAAAGTGTGCATATCTGTGTGTGCGCTTGTGTGCAGTTGAGTGTAAGCCAGACTCCAGCTGAGAGGGGAAGCAATAGCAATTCCCACTGACCTGAAAACTAGCTTGCCAGCCACCTCAAAACATAGAGGAATGGGGAAAAAAAAGAGGGAGAATGTCAGTGAGCACGAAGGCGATGAAAACACAGAAGGCAAGATTTAGAAACACTGGAGTGGCCGCAGCGTGGAAAAGATTTGAAAAGAACGCACACTCATATACACACCACCAAGGTGCAGTGAGAGATTACGGGAAGGAACGGGTCTTGACAGCCCTTTGTACTGCCGGTTCAAGTGAAAAGAATGATGGAAAGACGAGATAGAAAGAAGATGGATAGACAGAAAGAAGAGGAAGGGATCATGTATGTCGCACACAGTCAACAGGACAAAAAAAAAAAAGAAGTGCGTGTTAGTGTTGAGAGGGACTACGTATGGGTGTGTAGCTGTGTGGGAGTGTGTCCCTTTTTGCGCTTTTGTGACTCGCGAGGTTCCCCGCGGTCAAGAGCGGATCCTCTTTCTCTCTCATGCCCTCTTTTCATACACTTGTTCCCCCTCTTTTTTTATACACTCACTCCTCGTCCCCTCCCTCTCTTTTAGCGCAGCGCTGAATGGCCCTCTCTCCCTGATGAGTGACTGATGAATGAAGTAGCTCTTTGAAGTCAAGAGTCACAGCAAGGCTGGTCAAGCGTGAAGAGACGCCGGACAAAAGACGGCAGAGAGAGACGGGAGAAAGGAAGGAAGGGAGGAAGAGAAAAAACGGGCAAGGGTGGGGGGGTATATTCAACCAAGGAAAACAGTGAACATCCATAAAGTCAGCGAGGGACGAAGGCTGAATGTGTGTGGCGGAAAGAGAGAGTGTGAGAGAGCGCGTGGTCTGCATTTTTGCATGACTGCCTGGGAGTATTTGTATTGTGGCGCTCAACATGCAAAAGGCCAGCATCACGCAAGTGGGAAATAATCCAAGTCGTGATGGAGTGACATCTTTCTGGAACAGGCCTTCTGGACTACAAGGACAGCCTGGAGGTCGTTGGGTTTTTATGGGCCTTAAATGCCTCTACTCTCCTTTTATTTCTATGGACACACAAAAACCAGCAGATTACTTATGGGATATATTTTTCTTTGCTTGTGTGTTTACCATCCAATTTAAATATTTTTTTTTTTGTTCAATCCCACTCCCTCACTGCCCCGTTAGTAAGGAATAGGGATTTTGCCTTCAACAGGACATCAGTGTACATGAGGATTTGTTTTAACTGACTTCCCAGGTTAATAAAAGCTTAAATTAAACAGAATCGACTACAATTTACCCAGGGAACATTGTCTGTGCAGACCTTACTTCACAATGTCACATTCACCTTTGAAAGCTTCTCAGTGCTAAAAGGCTCCATTTGTTGGAAACTTTTGAGCTCTGTCCAACAATTTCTAGGAATGATACCAGCCTCAGTGCCTGTTTGCTGCAGAGAATATGAGATTTAGATGGCAGCAGTGTAACAGACAGCCATGCAGAAGGCTGTCTGATAGTCATTGTTTGGGTTTGATTTGTCCAGTAATTAGAAAGGGAGATACTCAGCCAAGTCAAATTTTGACAACAAGCTAAACCCAAAAACTAAATAATCCGAATATCTGAGACCGTAATAGCCAGTATGGTAGCTGCTACTTACCGATTTATCTGGCAAAGACACATTTTATCAGCATTTGGACGGAGTTGGAAAATGTAGGAACCGGTCTGCCTTCAGTCACAGGGACATAACTTGTGTCTAAGGCCGTGTTCAACTTTTGCTGGCTCACAATACAACGTCATACGGCACGACGCTGCAGTTGCCAGTCAAATACATGCAAGCACAAATTCCTGGTAACTTTTTTGCAATGTGAACGCTGTATTTCTGCCGTTTACCTCGTAATAGTTGCAACCGAAGATAAAATGATTGCTGGTGTGATAACTTTCCAGGGATGTAAAATTCTGTCTCTGAGTACTATAAACTGCTGTGCAAAGAGCCCGGCGTGTTTAGTGTTGAGGCCGTAGTTTGCAAACTGCGACTGAGCAGTTATTTATTTTCGTTGTCACAATACTAGTGCACAGCGAAGTAGTACATTTCCCAAGTGTTTCTATACTGTTTTTCTTACTAAAGTCTCATTAGTTTGTTAAAGTTATATCATAGAGAACAGGGAAGCTGTTGACCTCGACAATAAGGTTGTACTCCAATTTTGTTGTTTTACGTAGGTAGAAAACAAGTGTTGCTGGGTTTCTCAAGGAAACCAAAATGATCACAATTGTTTGTCTCCAGGTCGTCATTTCTGCACGTCGGAGGATATCTGCATTAAGTTCACCCTTTCTCAAGCGCTGGGTGACTTGAGTAGGGCTGTGCCATATCATAACGTTAACTACCGGTAGAATTTTTAATATGATAATAAAATGTCATATCGTGATATTGGCAACAATCCGACTTGTTGATGTAATGACATGATACCTTTACGCAGAGCAGCAACAAGCATCACTGAAAGCAAAAGCAACATTGCTAACAGCTCCGCGGTTTGCGTTGGTTTCCATCGTTTCAATAGGCTACGTAATTAACAACAAGCCTCCTCCACATGTGGCTGAAAAGCAAGTCGGTGTTTGTGCAGTAAGAGACACAAGTGTAGGTATGTGTGTGTGTGTGGGTGTGAGGAAAAGAGAACTGAAGGGAAAAGCAAGGGGAGCAGATTAAAGTCCTTTGTGAGTAAACACTACAATAAGGTGGAAAATTAAGTTATAAAATTAGTTAAAATGGTGAAATAAGAAATTACTTCCTATAAATAGGTGGATATATTCTTTCATATATATATATACACACACACATACACACACACAACCACACTATCTTATTTCAGGATTTTGTCGTCAAGAATATCGTTATTGCAGAATGCCCTTAAAAATCTTGATATTATTTTAGGGCCATAATCGGCCACCTCTACGTTTGAGTCTTAGTAGTAGTGGTGGGCGGTGCCAGCATGTTTTTAAAGCTTGTATGTGTGAACGGGTGTTAGGCCGCCTCGATCATTACGTTACCTTGGGAACGACCACAAACAAAAACAGACCACAAAATAGATGTTCAGATAAAGTTGAGAGATTATGTAAAACATATCTGGTTTGGTTTGACCTTTAGGAGTGGTTGATGAATGTGTATTAGCCTTGCCTCTCCATGTGTATCCAGTGAAACACACAGAGGCCTTTTAAATTGAAGACACTACACTGACTCGTGAAAATTGTCTAGCCTCAGTGGGACTGGGTTTTCCCTTCCTATTAAACTCTAAACAGCCAATCTATGTGCTTGTTAGGACAACCCAAGGCTAAATCTGAAATATTGATATATTTTGTATCTTTTTCATGTACTAGTCTTCTGAATGTCATAACAGTGTACTTTGTATGCGCAGGAGCTCCTGAAAGCGATCCAATAGATTTTTCTACATTTATTTGACAGTGTAACAAAGTATAAAAAAAATGGGAGCAGGTGAAGGTTTAGTTTCTTTCTCAAAGACAGTTTGACAGCCAACACAAGGTTGTTGGCAGACGTATTTCATATTGTGAGGGATCAAACTGGTGATTTCAGATCTGTTACAAGACTACTTCCTACACTTCTCATCAGTTTCACAGCAGATTTTTTTGATTTGAAGGGCTGAACGGGTTCATAATTTGGCAATCACCCCAAGACCACCAGATTTTTATGTCTGTGCACATGAGGAAAAGTAGTAGACCAAAAAAAAAAAAAAAAAAAGAGGGCTTCTCCATCTTACAGTTCCCTGGAGTGAGAGAGAGAGAGAGAGAACACTACACTCCTCCTATGTTTATCTCAATCTCACATCAGATCAGATCACAGGCGGATAAAAGCACTTCCTGACACATCACTTCCTCTCTCTGGAGGAAGCTGACACGCGCTGGGAACCCGAAACGACAGGGTGGCGGCGGGGAGGATGAAGAAGTGAAACTTTTTTTGACAGCGAAAGAGAGAAGCAAGGGGAGATGAAGGGAGTGAAGGGGAAAACCGAGATGTAAAAATGAAAGTGTAGAGAGAGAAAGGTGAAACCTACATACTTGTGGCCCAGATCCACAGTGCTGTGTGTGGTGAAGAGGAGGAGGCAGAGCAGTGAGAGACAAAGAGGTGAAGAGACACTAAGAATAGTATAACTAGATTAGCTTTAACACTGACCTTTATTCAAAAGGATGACACTCCCTCGCTCTTTACTGCCGTTACAGGAGAGACCTGTCCTACTTTTTAACTCTTAAGTTGTTAAGTCTTACGTCATAAGAGATTGTGTGAGTGTGTGTGTGTATGTGTATGGGTGACATGTGTGTTTATTTGGTGTGAGCAGGAATAATACAATTACATATTTTCATATCAAAATCCTGATTTGTAATCACAACAGCAGCCATTTAAATTCACATATTAATGTAGTAACAAGATGTAATACAACTTTAGTAAAAAAGTATAGTTAGCAACAATTCCGCAAGCTACAAAGACAACTGTCTGTAGCAAATTCGGTCATCTGAAGTGAATTAACATATATTCCATGTATTAACCAAACTGCAAAATGAAAACTCATGGCAGTTGTCTGGTTAATATGTGCTGTGCATGCTCATGTCTATACTATTTAAGGCTCAACAAAAGATGGTTTCCCCCAAGGAAGGCGCATCCTTTTGTATCATAGGGAGCCGAAGGGAAACTTGAACTTCAGGTTCCTGTTCCAGAGGTAAGAAAACCTAAGAGATGTGTGACAATGCTAAAAACTAATATTAATATTTCTGTTTTGAGTGGCCTTTAACAAACACCATTTCCCATTCCTGGTGAAATCAGTCCGCTAGCTCAGACACGACACGTCTGTAATAACAGGAGGACAGAGAGGACTTAACGCTGCAGAAGCTTTTAGACAACCGCGAACATCGAGTTATGATGGGGTAAGTACGGGTCTGTGCTGCTGCGCTGGTAAATGTTCATCGAACCATTAGTCTTTCCTTTGCTTACAAAGTAATCATTATTTAACTTTCTTAAAATCACACAGTTTACAACTTCTAATAGCAACTGATGTAGTGGATGTCAATTTGTCTTAGACTATACAAAGTAAACACATCAGGGACACGCTTCATTTTCTCAGGAAGACCGATTTAAATAAATGCTGAATGAGACTTTGCTTTGAATGACAGAAACTAGTGGAACACAGGCTAGCTTGGACATGATGTCAGGACTTGGGGTGCTCTATTCATGTTTGACAAGAGAGTGGAGTCAGTGGACAGTGTCCTTTTGATGCTCAATTTGTCATTGTTGCCATTAAAAGGACACCTATGTGACTTTTATTAATAAATACAAGTCCACTTCATTAAATCATTAAGTAATTATGTCAGCGTTACAGATGAGACATCTTAAGAAGTGTGGGTTTAACGGGTAAACATTTATATAGAAATACAAAAAGAACCCTGGGATGACCGCAAAAACAAGAAAGTGCATTAGACCAGAAGTTATAAACTCAAGGTCCACTTACTAGCTTTCCCTGCAGCTTTCAGCCTCATCTGAACCTGGTGGTCTTCATAAGTGATAGTGAGGTGCAGCTTAAGGCTCCAGAAAAACCTATTAAGTGGTCAAAAATGACTTTCAACACACAAGAAACTGCCTCTATTTTTCCAAAATACATGTGATTATACTTAAACCCATCTTGCTTCATACAATGTAGATCACCAAAAAAGGCGTAGAATTTAATTATAGAACATAATCATAATTTAAATCACATTGCCAATATTGGTCAGAAAATAGGAATGACACATTTTCCTCATATCATTCAGCCCCAAGGTATGAGAAAGACAGAACAAGAAAGAGCAGCAATGTAAGCAACAGTTACACATTTCATCTGTGGTTTACCAAACAGATCACACAGGCCACACATTCACACGGCAAACACCCGGACACATGCGCACTGCATGAATGCACAAATGAAGGCAGAGGACACACAGATACAGAGAGAGAGAGACAGACAGAGAGAGAGAGAGAGAACGTGTGCAGCTTCAAAAGGAGTATCAAAAGGAGTAACTCTGGTGATCTACAGCTCTGCCCTAGAGCAAAGCAGACAAACCAACTGTAGCAGGAATCTCTGTCCCCCCCCCCCCCGTCTTTCCATGAATGACATCAGCACTTTAGCTCTTCTGGTGGGACTCTCACATGCACAGACGCACACACATGCACACAGACAAAAGACACAGAAGTGCTGGGATGGCATGATGGGTAGAAAAATGGAGAGGAATGATGGGAAAAAGAGGGTGAGGCGTGGAAGGATGCAAACAACGCCAACATTCATTCTCTTTTTGGGATTTGATAAAAGTTAGCCTACTGTGTGTGTGTGTGTGTGTGCGCTCCCCCAGAGAGGAGACCGTCCCAATCAGTTAAAACTCCTCCCCCTAATTCAAAGAGGCAGTATGGGATTTGCATTTTTCCCACAATTCAATTAACACGCTTGTCAGCCTCTCCTCTCCGTTCACATGCCTCCTTTCGCCATCTCTCCCTCACATACACACACACACACACACACCAGCTTCATGAATAGATGCATTTATTCATAAACACATGCATTAGAAAATTGATGCATTTATTTGTTTGTTTACAAATAAATGCGAGGAACACAGACGAGAGATGAGGAGAAGCTCCGAGGCCACATCCTGTCTGGACTTGTCACATTCAGGGACATGAAAAGACAGTGCTGTTAATGGATGCAGAGAGCGGTCCCTGGGGACGTCTTTCTCTCTATTTCTCTCTGTTGTTCTCCCTCTCAGAAAAAGGGATGGAGGGAAAAGACAGGGAGGGCCATCATCAGTATAGGGCATCATGGGGTGGGAGTGTTAAAAGAGACAGACACCCAGGGTCAATATGTAGCAAGAGCCCAGACGATAGAGCCAAGGCCAAACCGGATTTAGAAACCAGGAACTAGGATCAGCCACAGACGGGCTGACTTTGCCGTGGGGCTGGCAAATGACTTTAGCTAGCCTCTTGTCTGATTAATAGCCTGTAATCCCATTCTCACGGACAGTTTACCATAGCATTCCACAGCACTACTCATTAACCACTATAGAAATGTCCACTAATCAATCAGTCCCTTTTAGCTAGCAAGGCTAATGTTAGGCTAGGCTAATCAATAGGCACTAATCCTGTTGGAAGAGCTGCTGCAGCGTAGCGCCCCTCATTACCAGCCATAGAAATGTGTGCTAATCATTCGCCGCATGGTTATTTGTCCATAAGGCCGCAGAATCACTTTGGTGGTGGTGGGTGAGTTTGGCATTTGACAGTCGATGGCAGTGAGACAGAGTGACACAGAGTCACAGAGGCTGTGTTATGATTAAGAAACACAGCACTCTCTTTTCTTTCCTGCTCTCTCTCAACTTCTGCCCTCTTTGAGGAGCATACAGCTAGAATCGGTCTGGAAGGACAATGCTCTCAATCAATCAATCAATGAAAAACCCTCTCTGATCCATATCGGAAAATCAATATTGAAGGCTTGCAGGCTTCACAGATCGCCAATAGAGACAGTCGACAGCGGTCAAGTGGATCCCTCTCCTTGTCATATCTTTACAAAGCACTGATGTGAAACAGCGGGGGCAAATCAATAGTGGCAGCAGCCTTAACTCAACTTGACCATTAAGGGTTTGCATTCTGGACAGTTTCAGTTTAGTGTTGATTCTGTGATCCTCCTAAAGAATACAAGAATCCATACCACACTCTGACAATCAGCATTTTTCAACATGAACAGTTTGGTTTTAATTGGGCCATTTTGCATCCCTGATCAACTACAGCTAAACAGTTGTCTGCCGCAAAATGGCTGCAGATGGTCGGTATGGCAGGGACTTGAACTTAAGCCCTGTTTGTGTAGTAGGGGCCCAATAGAGGTATCCACATATCCTGTTGAGCTAAAGTCTCTCAACTCTGAATTGTGAGGCTGGGCTGTACATTACGGTGACCTAAGGCTGAACCTGAGTTTAACTCTTGTAGTTCTGGGGAAGCAGCAGTGTAGCTGAGAGAGAGGCCTGTCAACACTCGCCTCAAGCTACTGAAGAAGATAACACATAGGGGCCATATCTCACCCTTTTATGTGTGAGATTGCATGAGTCGTCCATCCTTTCACTATATTTCGAGGGGCTGAGCATAAAACATGAAGTGCCACTTGCTTGACTGCATTATCTGCTGCTGGTGGGCTGATCTAGTGTTGAATTTAAGGCTATCATTTGAGTGAGTAATTTATAAATGGGATAATAATTTCTAGTTGTTCTTGAAACATAGAAAACAAAACATCGATATCTACAACAAAAACGGATTTTATAGAAACAACTGTTTAGGTGTAACAACATCAACATCCTACTACGACATGTCCATGATTATCATTATAACCAATGTGAGTAGAGTTTCAACAAAATATTCTCACTGTCTATTGAATGATTAAATATTCTTTTCATTAATGAAATGATCATTTAGTGGTTTCCATCCTGTGGGACGGAACCCCACAAAAGGAGTCATGAGATACATTTAAAATCAATAAAAAAAGATTGGGAAGAAGAAAACGTTTGCTTTTTTCTTGTGAATTGCTGAATAATTTTACCACTTTAGGCCTCAAAAGAGTATTCAAATAAAACAGTATGAGTAGGAAGAATTACATATTGGTTGAACTGCTGACAACTTGTACACATATACAACCGGTGATAAGGGGTTGAAAGTAGACATAGCTAAGTTTTAGGGGTTTACAAGCCAAAACAAGTTTCGGAGTCATTGGTTTTATGTTTAAAAGGTCAAAAAAAAACAATGCTCATCACCAGTTAACAGAGCCCAAATTACATCTTCAAATTGCTTATTTTGCATCAGACTCACCAGTCAACAACTAAAAAAAGATTTACGTATTAATGATATTTAAGACCCTGTAACCCGCATATGTTTAGTATTTTTACTTAGGATATGACAAAAATGAATTAAGTCCATTAATTTACTAATGGTTCTGGCACTAAATGTGAACACTAATCCAGTCGGAAAACTATCATGTCTTTCCACAAAATGTACTTTAATGCCTCTGTCTGCATGGCCAGTCCTCAAGCACTTAGCATAAATCAGGTGCAGTGAAGTAGGTGCCGGTATTAAGTTAACACTGGTAAACCCACTTAGAGCCTGGTTTCCACTAAGACAAGCAGGTTTGTCCCATAATTGAAGGCGATTTGAGCCAAGTAAACAGGCAGGGAATAACTGGCTGTAGAGATGTGGGAATGTTTGCTGGGAATGCTGGAAGGTGGCGCATTCGCAGTCGCAGGATGAGCGGACGTAACCGGCTTTGAAGCGCCTGGCCGCCAGCTCTTAAACCAGGCTAATCTGGTTGGATTAACACCAACCTGCCTGGATACACATGAGCGCGTGCGCACACTCACATAGATAGGGATGCGCGCACACACGCACACACCCACCCACACTAGTACTATATGCCAATCAGCCGGGCTGCCTCTGCAGCTTCCTGGAGTTCATCTGGATTCTGTGTTGTTCTGGCTGGCTGGCTGATGGCACCATGCTGGGCTACCACATGCACACGCATCCGCGCTCACGACACACACAGAGCCATCTTAGAGCGCAGTGATTTGTGCTGTGAATCTGAAACAGACCTATTGAAAGAAGAGTAAAGCCCAGTGCTTGACAACCGTGTTAATTGACTAGCCCCCTCCCCAGCAATGAAACTAAACATTTGCACCCTTTCATCTTTTATCTTTTCAATCATTCCCTGACAGCTCTCTTCTTGTCTCATCCCATCCTCTTCCACATTTTACTCTTCATCACCTCCATCTCCTCCTCCGTCCCTCTCTCCTTGTCTCCCCCTCCCCTCCCCTTTCCCTCATACTCATACATGTAATCATTCATTAGAACCAAGGCAGTTGTCCATTAGGCAAAGCAGCCATTTTGGAAATTGCAGCAAATCTTCCATGAAAAGACATTTCCTCTAATGCGGTAGTCACGCTCGGAGGGAGAGGGAGAGAAAGATGGCATGGGAGAGAAAGAAAGACGAGGGGGCAGAGATGGAGAGAAGAGAAAAGAGGAGAGATAGAGAGTGAGCCCCCGGCCATAAAGCCACCAAGCGGAAAGCAAGCCTGCTGTTTGATTAGAGAGTGACACCATCATGGAGCGAAGGAGGGAGAAAAGGATGGAAGGAGAGGGAGGGAAAGTGTTTTAGAGGCAAGCAGAGGGGAGGCGGGAGAGAAAGAGATGGAAAGAAAAAACAGGGAGTGATTTGAGAGGGCCGAGATAGAGGCAGTAAAATTAGCCCCATAACTTTGCTTACTAAGATGCTCTATGACACACTGGGATTAAAAACACACAGTCATGAGATATGTGTGCGCGCACACACACACACACACACACACAGACGCACAGACGCACATGACAGATGGTATCCCCCATCTGAAATTGTGGCTCTAATTTGAGTAAAGTGATAGGAACCTCCTTAACCAATTAGAAGCCTCATATCTAAGGCTTGCATTAGGGTCTGTGTCTATTTGTTTCACACACTCATTAGTGTCTGTGTGTGTGTGTGTGTGTGTGTGCACGCCGTGGAATCAGTTAAGAACATTAATACTGATATAAGAGGTGGGAAATGACAAATCCACTCCGAGTGGCTCTCTGCTGAGTAGTTGAGTTCTTTTCTCCCACAATGCCACGGTTCATCTCGATCTCATCACCGATCAAAGACAGACCTGTCTCTCCTACTACGAACCATTCACCTCACTGCCGCTCGCTCCTACTTAATGCGCCTTCCTCTAAAGCTGACACATTTGTCACCAGACCAAACTAAGCCTAATCCATCATAGCATTTTCTTTTCTCCCACAATTTATGGAGATACGGAATTTGAAAAACCACCATATTCATTCCAATTTCCACATTGTCTCGAAAACGTTTTTATGAGCTCTTGAAGTACAAACAGTTTGAAGAAACTGTGCAATACAC
This sequence comes from Coreoperca whiteheadi, assembly GCA_011952105.1. NCBI lineage: Eukaryota > Metazoa > Chordata > Actinopteri > Centrarchiformes > Sinipercidae > Coreoperca > Coreoperca whiteheadi. Next base: position 10,757,328 of record CM022480.1, on the reverse strand, counting down.
AGTGACACAGACCCTTCTGTGGAATCAATGAACAGTACAGCCACAACAGTAGGGCATGGAAATGTTACAGTATCAACACAAAACAGTTCAATGGCAGCTTTGGACATTCAGAAAGGTTTTTTAAAGTAAATCACATAAATGTCAGACTGACTGTCTCTCGCTCTCTCTGTCATTTAATTGGTAATCTTACATAGGTCATTACATAGCTAGAACAAAAAGCAGATAACCAATTAGTTGAGCTACAAATATTAATTTGCAAGAATTTTGATTATCGGTTGTTTATCGTTGTTTAAAAATGCATCTTTGAATGGTCTGAATGATCTTTGGACTGTCAGATGAAACAAGCAATTTAAATCTCTTAACACAGGCTCTGCAAACTTGATGTGGCCACATTTTACCATTTTCTGAAAATTTTCCGGCATGGTTAACCAACAATAAAAAGAACTGTTCTTGGCAGCCCTAAACTAAAAGCACATATTTGTTTTCATCATCGAATGAAAGCATAAAGTAGTACGACAGGAAATTTCAATTACAACTTACCTAACAACTGTCTTGAATCTATTTGTCTGTTCTTGACTATCTGTTCTTTTTTTTACACATTCAGAAGGCGTAATTATGTGCTCGAATCCAGCTGATGGAAATTGTCCTAATTCACGTCATTTTTGCAGCATTTGAAACGTTTGTGTAAAATTCACTTGACAGATGGAGGAGAACACAGCTGCAGAGAGATGCTGGATCTCAACACAACACTAGAATTGCTGCTGCTGTGAGGTCAAAGATTTCTAGATAGGTTATTTTTCTCTGTTCTGTTTCTCACAGTTAACAACACACCTCCAAAACCACTTCCTCCACAAGGTGGGCAGGTATGTGGTGTGTCAGGCACATAAAACTGGGGCTACAGACTGTTTATCTCCACCACACTGACTATACGCACAGCTGATTTGAAAGCTATGTGTACAACACTGCGCCAAGAAATCCCTCAGCACCTTTCTGTAAACACAGATGATCTTTTTCACACTTTCTCTTGCCTCTTCACCACACTGCTACTGCCCTCAAGACAAAGGTCCCTAAACAAGCATTACCACGGTGATACAAGAGAGCCGACCAATGAGGGAGACAAGGACTTAAACATACACAGACAGAAGCACATAGAGGAAAGCAGGCAATTAGACAGAAAAAGGAACAAAAATCGGAAGAGAAACAGAGATTGTGCTTCCAGTTTCTACTCAGGTCCTCATTGCAGCGATTCAGTTCTCTTCCCTGTAGAAGTGGAGCTGCGTATAATATGGAGCAGCATTGTTTGTCTTCAGGGTGCTATTAAGCTTATAGTCCCCTGTTTCCCCTGTCAGGAGTGATAGGATAGTCGATTGTACCAGAGGCAAGAGATCCTCTCTCTGCCGTGCTCACACCCATACATGCATACCTAGACCTCTCTCATCTACTCTGCCTTCCTGTCTCTTTCTGTTCCCGTGGCCTCTTCAGGTGCACACAAACACATAGATACACACCAATACAAGTTTGGTAGCCTTTGACGGAGTGCTCACAAAGTGATGAAAGGCTGTTTATCCTGCAGCCACTGTGATATCTCAGCTCGCCATGCAAAATGGCCGGACACGTTATCACCTCTGACCAGGGGAAACCACGGGAGACAGGACTGACGCCAGCAGCAAATACCAGCGCTAGCGTGTGTGTGTGTGTGTGTGTGTGTCCCAGCGGTAATAATCACCCGGATTAGAGCGGAGCCAAACCCCCGCGGGGTCCCCCTCTCCCCCCTACCGGCCCAGCCCAGTCCAGCCCTGCAGCTCTGATCCCCAGTTTGAGCAGCCATGGGAAGCAGAGCAGCCGGCCTGACATCTCGACCGCGCCTGGCTGCCAGACAGATAGGCAGAGAGGCGAAAAACACTTCTTTCTCGCTTTAATTCCCACGTATTTCTAAACCCCCTTTGTCCTATTGATCATCCATAGACAAAAAAAATATTGAACAAGCTCAGGCAATACAAAGACACATAACCCATTCAACAAGCATACCCTTTATCCACAAGGGTGCAGTGAAATGGAAGTTGATATGGCCGTCAATATGTCTGGGTGAGGGATGCAATACATTGGCAACAACAATGGGGAGGCACAGAGAATAAATGGGTTATAACTTAATAAGAATGCGCGTCATGTCTGGGTACCTCACAGTCAATGTGAGGGATTACTACTGAGTGGAAATGTTGCCTGGATGTATTACACTCCCCTGCCTGAAATAAATTCAGCCAAATCTCAGTGTGTGATTCAGTGGGAGGGCACCCTGATATTGGCACCTATCAACAATTGTCATAAGCAGTGATGAACTCCTATGGCATCTGTGACAGCGCACTGTGGAAATGTCAATCAACATTTGTCTCTCAGCATCTATTTTCAACCCACTATTTCAGGATAATGCACAAAAGCCGTGCCATTCTTCTTTTATTTTAAACCATACCATAACACTGTCCCACCCGGTGAGGAGAAAGACCTTTGATTTAACATAACATGGCGAGAAATTACATCCATTAACATCCTGTGGGAACTTGAATGTGTCTTTGGTATTCAGTTAAAGGGTTTTAACATCATTATTGCCATTTGCTATGTTTTATCTTCTGTGGTATCACTACAACATTTTTGTGGTATCAATCTGACCAAAAATAGCTGCTTAAGTAAATTTTTAACTATGTGTGGAAAAAATGCTTTAAAATGTACCATTAGATTAGGCCTATTATAATTGTCTCTCCGAATAAGCCTCAATTAAAAGCTGTTTATAAACCAGGCAAAAATGTTTAAGAAGTAGGACTGTCAAGAATAGATAGAAAATGTGAATAATTTAGTAATTTTATATTAGTTTGATTTAAATTTTAGTTTAGCTTTAGATTAGATCAAATAGCCTAATTTAAATCTCACCCTACAGAAACCCTGTATTCAGGTACATTTTCTCTAGTGTGGCATCACCACAGTACTCGTCTAAAATGCCATATAATAACACAGTATTATAGTTTAAAAGTTAGTCTATAATCCTCACAAATATGTCAGAGAGTTACTATAGATAGCAATTTCTGACTCCAGGTAATAACCCAAACCTCACACTTAGGAATTCTTCATTATCGACAGTAAATAAACCAAACATGTCCCAGTTTTACCTTAGATTTTTCTGTTTGTTCTCCTTCTTGTTGAGGACCCCCGGCACACAGTTGGTGAGCTCGGTCCAGTCGGCGTGCAAGCCGCAGCTCCAGCCGGTGGAGAACCGGGAGAAGAGCCAGGTCTCCTTGCGGTTCGGCCGGTAGCAGGTACACTTCTTCTGGCCCGGTCTGCAGTCGCAAGGGACCTCCAGACGGACATTCTGGACCAGGTGCCTGCCGAAGGTAGTCCCCCCGGTCTTTTGAATGTGCAAAAACACGATCACGTCCTCCCCTTTGATTTGGAAATCAATTGTCCTCTCCAGGTCTCTGACTGGGAAGTAGTATTTCTTCACGTAGTGGGGGTCCGGAGTCGGGAAGATGTCCCCCTCGTCTTCCTCCGTGAAATAACCGTGCGGGGAGCCGAAATTGATCACCCCAGGGGCCACGTACTGATAGAGAATCAGCATGAAACACACGGATCCGACGACGATCAACAAGAATTTGCTGCTCCTCTCGACCATGTTCCTTCCAAGTGCGGCTCCTGCAGTACGCTACCATTTCCCAGTCAAGCCGACAACAGGGAGCACGGCGCTCGGCGTCTGCATTCTCGCTCTCCCCCGCCAAGAAGGACTCGTTTACGGGGCTCAAGAGTGGCTCACTCCGCTTCGAGACGACCGGCGAAGTTGGCTCATCGTTCACCGACACTGTTCAACACCGTGAAAGACGCATTGTAACTCGCTGAAAGCCTCCCCGTAGCCGACCCTCCCCCGTTTACTTTACTTTGGTTTCCCGTCCGCACAACTGGCTCACTGCATCACCATGGAGTTATGTACCCAGGATGCAGCGCGAATCCTACCTTTTCAACCTCGCTCGCTCCCTCTCTCTCTCTGAAAACCGAGCGAAAGGGAGAGTCGCTTTAATTTATTGGTTGACAGGTAACGCCCGCGTCATCCGCTAGTACCCAATAGTCAGATATATAGATGGTGGCTCCTGCGTTTTTATCCAAAACTCATGGCCCTGCCTTATATTGTCAAGGGTTATGTGTCAAAAAAGAAAAAATAATTGAGTCATAGTTTCGGCTGCAAAAATGCATTTTTTTAAATCGAAACCTGACACTTTTAGCTTGGTGCCGTAAAGTGTGTTACTGTATTGATGCATCTTGAATTTCAGAATCAAGTCCATCAAACAAAGAAAATCCCATCATTTAAAACCTGCAGGCTTACGCTACTTTTCCATTTCCAGACATTTCCAGTAATGTCTCGCCCAAAATAATGCAAGGAGGAACATTACCATCTAAAAGATATATCTATAAATCTGTCTTTTTAAAGGTGTTGTGAAATAATGACTTTTGGTGTGAAATAAAGATATAGTACAATGCAAGATGTGTAATTTTATTTTGCATCATATGTATTTTTGTGCAGGCTATGTTCCATTCTATCTACCATTCATTCTTCCCCATGCAATCTTGGTCTTTTTTCCCTCTATACATACAAAAAAAACCGTGTAAAACTGTATAAATTACTTGATAAACATTTAAGGAATTAATCGAGAAAGAAAGACAGTAGGCTATACAGAAACGGCTCATAGTACAGAAACACAGGTCAACTGATTATAGATAAAATGGAGAAAAAGAAATTTCAGTAAAAGCAAATACACCTACATCAGATTATATACGGTCATTTCAATGTATATAAAATTGTTCACTTCCTGAATGAAATGAGGAACTAAATGCTGTCTCTGTGGAATTTGTTAGTCTACTCATAATTAACTGTTGTTAAATTAGTGAGTTATTCCCTCACGTCTATCTCGTGTTCGTTATGAATACAACTTCCTTATTCGTAGGCTATTGGAAGCAATACAAATAGCAAGTTGAGAAGCAACACAAAAGTTGACAACAGTTTGAGCGGTGCAAAGCTGCACACTGATTCGTTTGCAAGGAAGCTCAAATGTCCGACAGCCATGAGATCAACAATTCCTGGTGGTTCACTTTGCTTCTCGTGTTGCTACCGCTGGTGGTCAGCCTTGAGTCCTGCTGCTGCTGCTGCTCTTCTTCAGAGCAATCCAACTTGTCAGGCATATTTATGTGATTCCCTGGGGCTATCACTGTCGAACATGTTTTGACTAATCACATCTACCAGTGGAAAAGAGAGACATGTTTCAACTGCTGGATGTTGTTCAGATAAGACTGGCTCCACCAAAGCTGACGGTGTGCTTTGTTATTTTTTTCCCCACTGGTACCCCTGAGGTTTAGCTGCAATTTCTCTGGCATTTGTTATTGCAGATGTTTATTGTGGTAATAGGGCAGAGCGAAATGACTGACTGTGTGTAATCTTGGTAAGCTACCAGGCCTGATTCCCACATGTTTCTTAAATGAAGCTCAATCAGTAAGACCAGCCCAATCAGCAGGCCCGGGGGTGTGAAACCAGCAGTTGGTTGTGGCTGATGGCAAATGAGGTTGGTAAGGGATGAGGGTATATTTTTCACTTTGAGTGGTTTGGGTTGATGATGTGATGTGTGTTTAGTCAGGCTGTAATTGCCTGTGTGCTTATCCACAATTTCAGCTTCCATGATTTCCCAGCTGGATGTGGATCTCTAAAGGCCTGTGCTCGCCCTCTTCCTCAAACCTTTCATAACTTATAATTTATCTCAGGTAGTTTTTAGGAAGGCCAGGTGTTTTATGATTTTCAGATACACACTTCAAAACAGTTTCAGTATTTACAAATGCTTCTCCATTCCCTTCTTGTCCATTTTAAAAAAAGATTTTTTGGGGCCTTTTGCCTTTATTTGATAGGGACAGCTCAAGAGGGACAGGAAACGTGGGAGACAGAGACGGGAGATGACATGCAGCAAAGGCTGGACCCGAACCTGGGCTGTCGCGGCAAGAACCCAGCCCCGAACACGGGGCGCAGACTCCCACCAGGTGAGCTACCTGCGCCCCCCTTTTTGTCCTTTTAAAGCTAAAATGATGAGTTGTATGATTGTGACTCACACAATGCATTATAGAGGGGTGTTTCTCATTTCTCTTTGGTTATAGTGCATCTTTAAAGGTTGGTAATTCATTAATAAACACTTGTGGGTTTCACACTTTCTAAAAATCCCTCGAGTCTGCAGTTATACATGTTAATGGTCTGTTAATTAATGGATTTTTGCCCCAGATTCTCCACAGGTTTTCCCTGAGGGTAAATGGTCTAGTAGAGGATTTTTTCACAGCCTGGCAAACCAAAGGTTTTTATTATTGCCATTATTTGCCATTTGCCATTACTTACAAACCCATTATAAAGGGTGACTTATTAGAAAGGGATGCCAAATTTTGATTATTTATTAATCATCTAAGTCCTTTATTGAGTCATATGAGACATTTGCTGGTGCCAGCCTATCCTCACTGGCTGAAACTAACAATATTTATTCATTTATTTATTTTTAAAGACTATGATTTAGGAATTTTACCTTTGGACAATGTACAGCCAAGGCTTGTAAGCCTGGAGTTTACAGTGGGGCAGCTGGTTTGTACTGGGAATACACACCACTAAAACCCAGTATTAACTGATGTGATGAGGACTTTGGGTCTTGAAGAGGAACCTTCCATTAAAAGTGTAGTTCTTAGATATTCATTTCTTCAGTTTTATGCTCACATGTTGCATAATGTAGCAGTTACAGGTTTGCTTCAGGGCCCATAGGAGGTTAATCTTCCTGTGTAGATATAGACAGGAAATATGGAGTAGAGGAGAGAGAGAAGGGTTAGAACATATTGATTATTTGGGCTATAAAATGTCTGGAAATAGTGACTGATGCTGCTTACGCACTTTCCCAGAGCACAGGGTGACGTCTTCAAATTATTAGTGTTGCTCAACCAACAGTTTCACACCCAAAAATGTATTGTTACTGTCATTTAAGATGTAGTAAAGCAGCAAATCTTACATTTGAGAAGCTGGAACCAAATAATTTGGCAGTTTTGCTTGATGAATAATCAAAACGGGGGGCGTCTCATTTTCTGTCAATCAACTAATCAATGAATTCACTTATTGTTTCACCTCTTCTTCTTTCCTTTCCTCCACATGTGGTCACAACACTAAACTCTTCTGTTCTTTCCTCTGGCCTCCCACCCACATCTCCTCTGGGCCGCCACGTGTTCATCACCAAATCCTGAATTCACAATCATGAATTGACTACATTTGTCCAACAATAAAATGCTTGCTTGGCTCAGTCTGGGTTTGGACTGTTTGCACCTTGACGGAGGACATTATTTTTTCCTCCGTCCCTTCCCTTCCTGAGATTATCCCAGCATGACTGTAGCTGAGCGGGTGAGGGCGACTGGCATGTGTGAGCCGGTCTCAGTCTTGAATAATTCAGCCTGCTTATTTACATGTTCTTTACTTACACTGAAGCAGCATCCGCCTGTCACACTGCTGTTAAACACACTCATGATTATGACTTCTGCCTCGCCCCTGGCATTACCCAGCTGTATTAAATACTGGGAGATTTTTGTGAGAGTGTGTGTGTGTGTGAGCGTATCGCGCTGTGTTTGTAAGACAGAGAGAACGCGACTGAGAACATTAATACAGTGTGTTTGTGAGTGTTAACATGTGTGTGTTTATGGCGGTACAGTAGTGTGTGTGTGTGTGTGTTTTGCTCCCACCATGCGCAGTGTTGTTATGAGCGGCGTTACTTAAAGAAGATGGATGTCACAGAGTGTGTTGCCCTCTGGCTCGAGTATAGAGATATGACAGTCTGTTTATCATCAGAACCAGTTTATTGTTGCTTTTGCATAATGATCCTGTTTAGATGGATATTTTCATACTGTTTCCAGAGGCTTTGAGCTGTGTATTATGTCCCGCCTCAGTGTCTCACATGTACACATTGTGTCTCTTTGTTTCGTTATGCTTTTTATGTATTATAAGCACATTTTATTAACGAGTTTTGTCTTGTGGTAATGAAATGAGTCTCACGTATGTTTATAAGACGAAAAAATACTAAACAAGTGCATGAACACACACACACACACACACACACACACACACATATTTACATATGTATGATGCCCATGAAATGCCCTCAATTAACATTTTCTTTGTATTAATAAACAAACAGGTGGTCAGTGGATTAGAGCTGGTTCTCATGTTGACACAAGCTAAAGAGGTTTCATTCATGGTGCTCACAGTTTTGTCCCGATATTGTCTTGATTTTTAGGAATCTGCTCTCAGGTCCTATTGTCCACCCTGCACACACACACACACACACACACACACACACACACACACACACACACACACACACCATGCTCAGACATGCTTCCTCTGTTTGTGCTTTATTTTTCATTCAGCCAGCGGCCAGGACTGAATTCCACTGAGGGAAAACTCAAAAACAAAAGCAATAGGGTATTAAAACTAAACACACAAAAAACAAATTTCCCAACTCTGTAGTGAACTTACATTATTTGTGAATGCAGCAGCGTATTTGTTTGTTCATCATAAATAAACAGGCAAAAATTAAGTCAAAAGAATTACCAATTTGTTTTCATCATGGAACCCTGAAATGAATTATTCCCCTGAACCTTCGGAGTGTTTCAGACACAAATATTTTCTTTGGATGTGCCTAAGGGGAAGTGCACACTGTAGAAAGAAAACAAAACTGGGCGCCATCCATTTCCTACATTCCAGTCTGTTGGTGTTTGAGAGTGTGTGTGTGTGTGTTTGAGAAAGAGAGCACACTGAGGAGGTTTGCGTGTCTGTGTGTGTGTGTGTGTGTTTATACATGACGTTATATTTGAGTTTGTGTACATGCACATGTGGGTGTGTATGCCAAACAGATGTAAATGTGTACATACAGGTGTGTATTTGTATGTTTGCATTTGTGTGAATGAATATGTCTGTGTAAGATTTTAATGAGCTACGCCAACCATGTCTTCTTGAAATTACCTTTATATATTACTAATTTGTTTTGCTAAATATGTTCAGAAGGAAACAGCCTAATTGCTGCCAGGATCATATTCACACATTCAAGGTTTTATTTTTTTTAATAATGCAGGCAGACACTGGAGACTGGGGTTCGCATCCAGAGTCCCACTTTTAGCTTTAGGCAACAAAAGCACTTTGGTTAAGCTAAAGTAAACACGTTGTCTCTTGCTTCAAGTCACTTTTGACTTTTTCAATATTTAACCCACACCATTCTCTTTCTCTAACCTTATTCAAGTACTGTGAGTGCCTAAACGTAACCATAAAAAAGGATAACTATATGGATATTGTATTGCAAGAATTGATATTGTGGGAAAATAAATAAAATACACTGTCACTGAATTTGCAGATACGTTCAGTATGATGTCAGAGCACAGGCAGTAGTGGTTAAATGATTTGTTATTAGGTCTATAGTATTGAATAACTACTAAGCCTTATGGCTGTAACCAGAAAATAACAGACTTAAATGCCTTCTCTTGCTACAAACAAGAAAGGATGAAGACCTTACTTGAATGCTGGTGAGCTCGACTCACTTTCAGTTCACTTCTCCTCACTCTCACCGTGTTGTTGGGCTCTCTTCCTGACGCCAACCATGCACTGAGATTAGATTTGACGTTTGGCAACTAATCTGTGACAAATGACAACCTGTGACCATGATAATGAACACTGCTAGATACATTCATTAAAACGTTTCCTAATTATGTTGATATCAAACTTAATCAAATGTGGCATTATGTTTCTTACAAAGCATATTTGCTTTTGCAAATTAGCAGTACAGTATATGCATGTAATTTCTAGGAGACTCAAATGCAAGTTGCAATGTGTTAGTTTGCCTGCATTCACCTGATGCTTTACCTTTTTTCGTTCAAGCCTCTATCTCTAATGCAGGTAGACAGAGACCTTTCCCACCTCACAAAAAGCATCAGTATGCTTCAAGTCAAGTGCTTGTCAGATTGTTGAACAGTGTCTGAAACCCCATCCCCATACACCTCTCTGACTTTAGGGTTTGGGGGAATGCGTCAGGCAATTTATGTAACTTTCAACAACCAACAATCTGATAAGCATGGCCACCTCCATGCAGCAATTGTTCAGGTGTGCGAAGGGGAAGAAAATAGGCAGGCTTTGAACATCTCTCCCAAGCTTTCTCTTTTTGTGTGTACAATCGAGTTCAACACTATGAATGCCTTTAAGGAAAGACTGTCTAAAGTGTGCGGCGTTATCCACATTCGTATGAATCATCCATCTATCTTCGAGTGTGGCCATTCGGAACAGGTACAAACACTCTTGCCGTTGGACGTGGTTGGACGACTCTAGTTCGTTTCAAACATACTTCAGTTCTAACCTTCCACATGTCATCTGTCTAACTCTCGCTTAAACATTCCTCTCTGTGCGTGTGCACATTTTTGAGCACTCATGCATGTGTGTACTGCACTTTTCTCAGCAGCGTTGTTATTTTCTAGTGATAAGTTGACCCTTGAACCTTTTGCCAGAGGACATATGTTTTCTATGGGTGTGTCAGGTTTAACACTTAATTCTCTCTCACAGACATGAGGGATTAAAGACCATAGACATGTGTCTATAGGGAATTGGATTATCTCATGTTTCAAGGCAGTTGTTAATGATTAAGCATTTATTTAAAATGCTGCGCATAACCACTGTCTACTTTTTACTGGCCACTGAATACGTATTGATTTGTGGAGATTACTTGGGCTCAATAGCTGATGGCGCACAAAGACTGAATTCAAATATATGTTAAAAAAAAAAAAAGTGTGTATCAGGTAAAACACGATCACCAAAGCTGCACATTTGTCATTCAAATATTTTAGGTAAAAGATCTTAACATAGCAAAATACGTTTTAATATAGGTTTTATTGTATATGCAGGTTTAATTTTGTGCAAAGTCAATATTTGTACCCTCTTTCACTAGACAGAGGCTGAGTCTAATGTGAGTGCAGGTGAACGCTGCACAGACATCATAGATCCCAACTTTCGTGAAGGAAATGCCTTGTGATCGGTGGAGAATAATATTGCGCTAAATATCAATTTTCTCTGTCAACATTTGCCTTGGGAAATTTAGCTGGTACAATGGCAGAGGACTCAAATAACCAAAGCTCTTTGTTTGAGTGGAGCGCAATATGATCTAGCTGCTGCTCCAGTTCTTGGAAAACAACGAACGGCTAATGGAAGCAGCGTAACCTCACACTGTCTCACACTCTTTCCTTTTTACTCCCCCTTTATTTCTCTCTCTTTTCCCTGTCTCAATCTCTCTCCCCTCGCCCAGTCCTTCCTTCGTTTCATTGTAAGCCACATGACATGAGGTTCTCACAGAGAGAAATCCACACTCTGTCTGTCACACCGCTTATCTCTTTTCAAATAAATGGACAATAATTACCAGGCTATTGGTGGTTTTCACCTCAGAGTCCCATGTTTCCTCCTCTCGTCTGTTTCAGCTGTTTCATCTGAGCCTCAACCACCCACTGCCGTCTAACTCAACTTCCGCCTCATGTCAGTTACACTTTATTGGCTCGACTGATTTACAAATACAATATTGTTCCAAAGATAGCTGTAGAGTATGGCTTCAGTATTGTCTCTCTGCCATGAGCAGATTGCAGATTGTAACCAAAGCTCTGTTTCAGTCGTGCAATGGACCTGCCAAGGTATCTTCTCCGGACATGAAAATATATCTGCCATATTAGTATGCTTCCAGTTGATTAGGATCAGCTGTGATCACTGCCATTATTCAGAACCTTAATTTCGGGGTGTTTCCAAACTGTTCATGCCATGTTAAATTCAGAGGAAGTGGAGAAACATTTATTTCCCCTAATCCATCTAGGTAGAGATTATCACAACTTTTAAAGGAATACATACATATGTAGGAAATATGCTTGCTTACTTGCTGAGAGTAAGATGCTACTCTCATGTCTGTGTGTTCAGTAAAAATCCACAGACTTGAACATTTCTAAATGTATCAGTCAGTCATTGGGTGTTTCGGAGTGGAGGAGGGAGTGAAGCTCTGACATCTGACATTTGAGAGTTGCCCACTAAACAATGTAGACATCTCGATCCACTGAGCAAACAAGCAAACATGGACATTGTGAAATTGACAAGAGAATCATGCAAATTATGCAGCTTTTTCCTATTTTTCCTTTGCTATTTGGCATTCGACATTTTAGGAAATGCACTTATTCAGTTTCTTGCCGAGAGTTAGGTGAGAAGATTGACACAACTCTCATATCTGTCCATTAAATATGAAGCCACAACCAGGTGACTGTTAGCTTAGTTTAGCATAAAGACTGGAAACAGTGAAAAACTGGCTCTGCCAGGTAAAGCTAACAAATTCCACCTACCAGCACTTCTAAAGCTCACTAATTAACATGTCAATCCATACAAAACTGAATCGTAAAAGCCACAAATTGTGGTTTTACGAGTGGTTAGATAAACTCATGGCCTATGCTTCATGTTAACAGATAGACATAAGAGGGGTGTTGAGATTTTCAAATGATGCCATACTATTCTTTTGAGTATTGGATGTTTAAGCCTCCCTTCAGCACATGAGCACACCAAACATGATTTTAAAAGAATATATGTATTTTCAATTGAAGTATCACAAGATAATTTTGACTTTAACAATAATTGTGATTAAATGTTTTACCTATCAGCAATTTTCAAGCATTGGTGTACTGATGTTCATGAAATGAATAGAAAACAACTGCAGCTTGGAAGGTAGTAAACATACATTCATCACTCAAAGAATCTATAATACAGTTAAGGAAAATGCCTGGTAGTAAAATAAAAAGGATTTGTAGTAAATGGGCTAAAACATGCCAAAACACTGGTATGTTCCTTTAAGACAAAAGCTCTAGTCAACTTTTTTTATGAAAGTTAGGTGGGGTGATGTCATCTGGATCACACAGGAAATGCAGCAGCAGATGGATTTTGAAATAGAAAAAAATACCAACATTTCCCCATGTAACATTTTATTAGTTGTTTCTGTTTCTTTTCGTGCACTTTGTCCAGATGTCCACATGGACAGAGGAGATAAAACTGATTCCATGATGGATATTGAAAGATTGAAGCCAGAGCGCCGAGCTCCTCCCCTCTCTCCCCCTCCCTCTCCTCCCCCGCTGCCTCTACTGCCTCCTAAGTATAAGCAGATTAAAGTTAATGATCTAAAGTGAATTAGATATTTAATCATCTTATCATCTTAGCGTAGTCAGGTCATAACTCTGCGCTGATCTGAAATCCCGTCTGTTTGACGGCGCACAGCAGAAGCACAATAAGCTAAATTCAGAGGTCAGTTTTGTAGCCTCCAGTAGGTTCCACTAAATCAATTTGGAGAAATTAAATTCACCCCTATGATTTTTTTTTTTCAGGACGCTCTACTTTGGTACGATGCAAAAACTGTGTGATTGAGGACAAACAGTAATGGAATAGAACTGACCCCAAAAGATGAAAAGTAACCTGAGAGACGCCTCCATTGATTCATCTAATTTCCTTCCTCCTTTTTAAATCGCTCTCTCCTCATCCTCCCCTTTGCTACACTCTCCGTCACCCTCCATCTGAACTCTCACTGATTGAGGTGCAAGCACTTTGATTTAGCACGCTTGGTTGCCCCTCACACACACAAACTCTTTTACTCTCAATTTTCCCTCATAGTGTTTCTCCCCCTTCTCCCTGGGGTTAAGGTGCCCTCTTTAGTTGTCTCTTCATCCTAATTTCATTGCATTGCGTCTTTCCTCTGTCAATATATCTGAATTTGTTTCCATCTGCTCAGCTTCTATCCACTTTACATCCTCTCCGCCTGGAAATGAAAACACTGCATTATGGTTGTATTCATGTGTATCTGTGTGTGAGTTTCTGTATGTCTGCTCTATATCTCAGAGTGAATTCTCACATTTTTGAAAAAGCTCTATGCGGAAAAAAAATGGAAGGCTGTCGTGTTTCCAGTACTCAGCTGTGACTCATGTTAACAATTTGCCATGACCGTCTGTCTCGGGTTGCTCAAGGTTCACAGCAAGACAGATGTGATGATGAGTTTTGTGGTGACAGAGAGAAGTGAGGGAAAAGATATGGAGACACAGAGTTTAAACTTGGAGCTATGGAAGTAAGATAGAAGAAAAGGAAGGGAAAAAAGAGTAGTGATATTACTGAAAAGAGATAATGGCTGCTGGTCCAGTAACACAGTTGGGTCCTGGAAGTTTTCGAAGAGAAACGCTCTGTTTCAACAGCATCTGAGGCCTCCCGCGTTGCCTTATGACTGTGGAAGATCACCGAGAACACAAACATCAAAAGGGCTGCAGCTTGTTTGCCAGACGCCAAAACAGCATGTGTGTCTGTGTGTGTGTGTGTGTGTGTGTGTGTGTGTGTACGCACCTAAAGCAGAGCCTGCACCTCTCGCAGTTAGGCAGATTGTCAACCCAATTTTAAACACACACATATGCATATGAAAATAAAACACACACTCACACACTCTCACAGAGGCGTATTTGCAGGCATTTGCAAACATTTGTGTATAGTGGCGGCAGCATCCCGCCGGCATGCCTAGTGAATTTGTCTAAATGTCACATTACTGAGGCAGCCACATGTGCCTTTCCTCAACAGCCAGTGAGATAAAAGTTGGGGGGAGAAAAAGATTAGGAAAAAAGTTTCTTTGGAGAAATGGAGGGTAGATACAGGAGGTAAGTATTTATACAGAAAAAAAGGGAAAATTCTGGTGCATGGTTGTTTGTGTCTCCGCAGTATCTGTCATTGGTGTACCTCTTTGTGGTTTTCTTTTGCAGCAGTCTTCACCTTATCTCTTGCCCCACTCCACAGAAGATAAGTTTGTTTCAGAGGAAATTAATGATTTTTACTGTGTCCGTGCCTATTTTGTTTTTTTAGAATAAGGTGTCCAAATCTTGTGCTAATTTAGTGCTTTTGCAACTGTTTTGTGTGTATGAAATCGTATTATTATAACATAAGATGTCCTAGTGCACAAAGCAGCATGTAGCCAAGCTTTTTCATAATGAAAGCAATAAGGAAATCATCAAAACTGTGGTTCCCCTGTAGATAAAGTAAATGAACCTCTTTATTGCCATGGGGTAGACTTCATTTAGACTAGATTAGGCTTCTGTTTACTCTGGTACAGGATGAAATACATGGTCAAAGGCCAGGGGCCTAATTCATGCAACAGTTGTTTCTTTCCCACATCCTTTGTGGGATTCATCCATATTTTCTTAATGTTGCAAATGTTCTAATGTGAGAACTAAATCTGCTTGTGGTTGGTAATATTTGTAAACTCAAAATATGCAGAAATATGCCATACTTTATTTTTCACTGAAGCAAAATTCAATATTTTCCCTTACGTTTTCAAGACACAATAACAGTTTTTCATATGCATATGTGTGTCAGGCTTGGTAATTTGAAGGTGCATGATGTAAAATAATTCTCAATTTTTTTCCACTACACTACTCCACAGCACACCACAGAAATAATTTAGATCACTACAACACACCAGACCCAATCCATTTCAGTTGTTTGGGAACTGCCTGTCCCTCTACCGTTGGAAGAATGCTACACCTGGCAGCCAACAGAAGTTTTTTGGTCCCTGGTTTTAAATCATACCCCATCCTTTATCTTCTTCATACACGCTGTTTCAGTTGCAATAACTTCACCAGTGACATCCTGGGTCCATCAGTCAACTGCTCGCACTTAAAGCTATGATACTCGATAACAACAAAGATACCGCATTACAGGCAGCGCCAATGGTATGAAATGCTATACACTTACTGTCACCTAAGTGGGCGTGGTCGTGTGTGCATGATGTTATTGGTAGAAAATATAACTTAAAACTTACTTATATAACTGATAACTCTGAACCGTCTGAGCAACAGACAGATGTGTCGCCAGATCTCATTTATAGGGAATTCTGATTTTGTTAGTTATTTGTTTTTACTGATAAAGAAAGAAATAGCCATAAGCATTATAGTGCCACCATGCTTCATGGTGAAAATGGGGTCATTCCTTCCTTATATTGAGGCTCTTCCTTCCATTAACTTCAGTCAGAGAATTAATTAGCATTGATGGATGTCCCTTTGTCAATACGAAGCACGGTAGCAATCAAATGACAGTTAAACACTGATCGACCAGACATAGAACAAGCAGGTCTGGTTAGTCATTGAGCTAGACGTCTAAATTTTACACTTTTTGAAACAGGAGTGGCATATTGTAAATGTTTGTAGATATCTATTACGTGTGATGAGGCTGCTGCTGCTTTAAGAGGATGAGAGGAAAGGCTCTGCAGTGGGAGAGTTTTTCATTGCTGTGCACATGTTTGAGTTGTATAAAGCCCACTGTTCAGGTGTGGAAATCGACTCATTTAGTGGTTCAACAGTTTCTAACAGTAAATTCAAACAAATTTTGCCCAGTCTCAGCTGGCATGATTTATAAATTGTTCAGTGTTTTTCTTTTCTCAGCATGATCTCTAGCTCACCCTGTCTGTGACTTGTTTTGATAAGTGGTCAATTTATGACCTCAGTGTCTCCATGAATAAATGTTCTTACTTGTCCTTTTTTCTTTCCACCACCCTCTTGCTCTCTCACTCCTTCCCTCTATCTGTGCTCTATGGATGAGTAGTTACATCATTAGTATGCCATTAGCTCTGATCATTGATTCCCCCCCCCACCCCCCCCCCCCCCCCCTCCCGTTCGCTGACACGGAATTCTGAGGAGATCCGTGAACTTTATCACCTTCAGTGTTCCGGTTTCGTCCTCAGAATTCCCACTGGATCAGCACTTTCCTCCCCTCCAGACCTTTTCTAATTATCCTGTTCCTGCCTTTCAATAAATAATTACAATAAAGGTCATCAATCAAAACCGAAACATTGATAACTGAAGAGAAAGTCCAATATCCCCTTGGCACAGTGGTTGTGCTGTCATAAATACGATGACGGACTGTGTGCATTGGTGTGTGTGCATCCTGGTGAGTGTGTGTTTGTAGCAGCAAATAATATTCACATAAATCATGTGCTATGAGATAGATGAAAAGGACCAGGGAATGCAGTACACACATGCGCCGCTGTGATTAAGCTTAGTCTATTTGTGTGTGTGTGTGCAGGCACGTGTGTGTGTGTGTGTGTAGTTTTCAGATGATAAAGGTGACAAAAGTAAACAAAATATGATCAAACACTACGATTTGACCGGGAATTAAGCTCAGGCTAAGCCCACACACATTGCACACTAAGCAGCCCCACTGCATTTTGATTAGCACAGACAAACACATACACCTGAATATGCTAATGTGGGTCTGCAGTGAGAGCTGGGGGGGAAGTCTCTTTGGTGCCAGTGATTGGTTGCTATCTGTCTTGCCTGGAGGAACGGCGAGGCAGCCAGGCCTCCTGCCAGGCTCAGCCCAGAGAGGAGCTCCGATAACAGGGTAAAAATGTGAGCCATCCACGGCGTCAGCCTGGAGGAACCGCTGCCTCAGGCCTCTTCTGAACTGAAGCAGCAGCCTAAATGAGTTTCTGTGCCTGGCAGCTCAGTAGAACTCAACCCTGTTACACGCTGTTGCTCTGCACACACACATTCGCACATGCTCACGCTAGAATGCACAGACACACACACACACACACACACTAATCTGCACTTGCTCTCACCCATGCGTACACCTGGTCAGCCACTTTACAGAGGGAAATTAGAAAATCAGAGACTCTTAAAAGAGTAAACAGCCTTGCTAGTTGTGTTTGAATGTGGGAGCCCAAATGCATTCATTATCCTGTTGCTTATGGAGGCATTGTGCTCTGCATGTCAACGCTCTGCCACCCCCGTACACTCATCATAATGCAAAGCCAATCGCACGCGCACATGCACATGCACACACAGACACGCATATGCACTCACAGCTTCAATGACTCCAATATGAGGAAATGACTTCCATTGGGCTTTAAAATATTCTTATCCTTTTCTTTTGCCTCCCCTCCAATTCCCTCTCTCAATCCATCTCCTTCGTTCCCGTCTAACATGGGAGGGTTATGGCCCAGAGGAACGTTCCTGGGTCCCTCGTTCCCTCATTCCCGCATCTTCGATCCGCGTTTGGTATCTAGCCCATCCGGATAAGCCCGGTGGGTCGCCAGGAGGCTCCCATTAAGGGGGGGGTTACTGTTATGGTCTGCCACCATACCACCTCCAGACTCTGGGGTGTGTCCCCTGTTGGTCGCTAGTTGTGTGTGTGTGTGTGGGGGTGGGGGTGTCCTCAAGATTGGTTCCCTGGTTCCCCACCTGATGTTGATCACCGGTGCAGCTGACACTCATTTCTCATCAGTCCCTATAGCATAAAGACCTAGCTCACCCTCACTACCAGTGCCTAAATAGGAAGGAAGAAATAGTATACTCAAGATTAAGACTGGGCCATACAGGTATGAATGCAACACTGAAGCTGGTAGGAAAAGGAAATGATTTATGCACAGAATGTCAAACGCAGGAAGATGTGAAACATTTTTTATTCAGATGTAGAAGATACAGTGAGCACAGACAAAGATGGAAAGAAATAGACGCAGAGGATTGAGGATTTTCTTAGGGAACAAGGAATGCAAAGAGAAAGAATTAGAACCTTGTTTACTTTCCTTAAAGGCAGTGATTTAATAAGAAGAATTTAAAAGGGTTTTTTTTCTTTTTGTGTGTGTTGTGCCCCCGTTTAGTTGAATAACCAAAGGTTTACTGCAACACTCTACACACACCTGTACAATAGGTGGTGGTATGCAACACATTAACGATGCAATCTGCCAAGAAGAAGACTACCAGTGCCAGATCGTCTCCGTATTCTTGTATGACACGTAACGGCTTCCCAACTTCTCTGCTTTGTACTCAGTTTAGTTTTCCTGTGTGTAATTCTGGCGTGCGTCTGCCGCAGTGAACCTCTGCATCGGTGATCTCAGCCACAATCACCTCCCAGATCTCTGCCAGCCTGAACTGCCTTCCCTGCTCAGCCAGCAGTCGATGTAACGGTCTGTCGTGGTAAAGAGAGAGCTGAGCTGCAGGGCGACGCTCTCTATTTACCAGTCGCGCTACGTTCATACTCTCAACTATGGTCATGACCGAAAGGACAAGATCCCAGATACAGGCGGCCGAAATGAGTTTCCTCCGCAGGGTGGTTGGTCGCTCCCTTAGAGATGGGGTGAGGAGCTCAGAGTAGAGCCGCTGCTCCTCCACATCGAGAGGAGTCAGCTGAGGTGGCTCGGCATCTGTGCCGGATGCCTCGGGCATGTCCAACCGGGAGGAGGCCCCGGGGAAGACCTAGGACATGCTGGAGGGACTATGTCTCTCGGCTGGCCTGGGAACGCCTCGGTATTCCCCCGGAAGAGCTGGAGGAAGTGTCTGGGGAGAGGGAAGTCTGGGCGTCTCTGCTTAGACTGCTGCCCCCACGACCCGGCCCCCGGATAAGCGGAAGAAGATGGAAGGATGGATGGACGACTGGGTAATTTGGGTGAACCTACCAAGCCTAACTCATGCTGCTTATATAATTCCTCTAGCAATTAAATTGGAGATGAGTGCAGTGTGAGTTGAGAACTGGGAGGACTTCGAGCCCTCTGGTTTCCCTGCCAAATTCAACTACAATTGTTGCAATACACAGTCCTTAATACTTAGAACCACATGTCTGACAAACTCTATAAATATTATGCCAACAGTTTGATTTCATGTACATTACATTTGTTATGAGACAGACAACACTGGAACCGGATGGCAGCAGATGTGTGTACTCAGATGCCAGAGTCAGTCCAGGTTTTCCAGGATAAGGACAGCAGGAGATGGACGACTAATCACAAGACTGCATAGCTCCCCTCTTTAGATAGATCCTGAATGGAAAAACAAACGACCCCCCCCCCCGACCTGAACCTGATGGTGTAGAACTGAAAAACAGTTGATTGGCCCTTACAGCTTTATTTCATATTTTCTTTACAGAAGAAAACATGGAGAGGTTCTGATATTTTGGCGTCATGTGCTTCTGCTGAGCCTCAAAGAAGCTCTGCATCATCGTGGTCTTTTCGGCAGCAGAAAGCCTCAGAGCACTGGAAAAAAGCAGTTTTAGAGATGTATTTATTTTCACTGTTTACCTTAATTTCCAAGTTCTCTACCCCAGGTCCAAAGGGAGTATATATTTTTATTTTGTGCTGTAGTTTTTGGCAATGCGATCGACGTACCGGTCTGTCGTGGTGAAGAAAGCGCTGAGCTGCAAGGTGAAGCTCTATTTACCAAATGCTCCTGATAATTACCTGAGAGCTGGAGGGTTACAAAACTTGTATTCAGCTTTTTGATGTCTTTTACGGTTTTGAAATTATATCAATTTAAGTTTTACTGAGTACAAAGCACGTTGCTGCACTTTTCTGATTGGTGGACTGATGTTGAGAAATTTTGTTGTCTGTCCTTTTTAACTCTTAATAAATTCAAACTTTGAGCTGTTTCAGCTTTATTTCCCACGCTGGAAAAAGAAACACTCAAAATAAAAAACAGCATGATTAATTGCTTTCCTAGTGCCTGTTTAAAATGCCCCCCAGTTGCATTTCTTATATCAAATTCTGTTGCCGGTGGGAAACTGGTCCTCACACCATACAGGAAAGAACTACTCAATTTGTGGATATATTTTACATCATAGCTCATGCAAAAAGAAATTCAAAATTCCATGATTCTGTCATTTCCACCCCTTCCAGCAACCCACACAAGCTATACCGTCTGAAAGAGCAGAATCTGCAGAAAACAACGATGGCTGCCGCCTTGCCGTGTGACAGAATCTCAGCGAGCTACAGTCAAAACTGTAACAAAGAATAACATCACTAAATCACAAAGTGTGTGTTACCTTGGCTGTTTTCAGGTCAAAAGTTATATTCCGACTCAAAGACGCTGCTACTGTGTCCTCTCGTGTCTAACTGTCCGTTTGAACTCAATCGTGGGAATTTTGGCTGTTCACATAAGCACAAACGCTCCGTTCAGAGGGGGGTGAGACTCCCCCTACAATACACGGTCTTTGGCCTTACTGCCTTCTGGATGGTCATTTGCGTTTTTAAGCCGAATGTGGTGGCAATCGATTCTATTGTCTCTGACGGTCACAAAGAGGTGTCATTTATTCAGATCTCTTTTATCACACAACACACCTGACACTTTTATCCACCCGTTCCAACCTGCTTGCACTCGCCTCTTCACCTCTTTTCCACAATCTCCGTTGCTCTGAACCGTTGACCCTAAGTACTTAAAGTCCTGCACCTTCTTCACCTCTGCTCCCTGTAACCTCACCGTTCCACCTGGGTCCCTCTCATTGACACACATGTATTCTGTCTTACTGCGGCTAAGCTTCATTCCTCTGTTTTCCAGAGCAGACCTCCATCTCTCTAGATTCTCCTCCACCTGCTCCCTGCTCTCACTTCAAATAACAATGTCATCTGCAAACATCATAGTCCATGGAGATTCCTGTCTAACCTCATCTGTCAGCCTGTCCATCACCAGAGCAAACAAGAAGGGGCTCAGAGCCGATCCTTGATGCAGACCCACCTCCACCTTGAACTCCTCTGTCACACCTACAGCACACCTCACCACGGTCTTACAGCTCTCATACATGTCCTGCACCATTCTAACATACTTCT